>CM054813.1:12368281-12977487 GCA_028984105.1 Lavandula angustifolia
TCAAAAGGGCAAAATAGAAATTTTTATTTGCACGGACCAAAATTGCAAATAAAAAATGATTTGGGACTTATTTAGCAAAATAAAACAGTTTAAGGACTGATTTCACAAATTTTAGACAAATAAGCTAGTTGCTTCGTATCGACGAGGTTTTGCATTAAATTTTTTATTTTTCATATAACTTTATTGCTTCGTATCAAATATAAGCTAACGAAGATTTCGTACCAATATAAACAACATTTAATTCGAAATGCAAAATATATATTGTGAATTAATCATTAAAAAACAAAGTTATTATCATCCAAAAATTTTATTTCAAAATAACCATTTAGCGCATAATATTTACTTCAAAATAACTAGAATACGAGGAGAATTGCGAATCCGCAATTCATGTGCTCGCTGACGAATTGCGAAGGAGGCCGACGGCGAATAACGTTCCCTGGAGCTCGCAGCGGAAGAGGAAGTGGGAGACGAATCCGCCGAAGCTGATGAACATGGGGACGAGGTAGATCCAGGCGAGGAAATGGCCGAGCTGATCATCGCGCTGGTAGCGGACGTGAGTTATGGTTATGGCCTTCAATGGGGGGTGGTGGTGTTGGGGATTCGTCATGGCAGTTCTATGCAGAGAATGTGAATACGAGACTAACCTTATTTGCAGTAGTTTTTTTGGCTTATTATAGTATTTGCAAATAAAACTAATATTTTATGTTATTTACGAACTGATACATATTTTCCTCGTATTCTATCATTCATGAAAAATTACTAATTAAATGTTTTTATAACATATTATTCATCGTAAAATACGAACTGACACATATTTTCCTCGTATTCATGTTATTTTGAAGTAAATATTATGCTCTAAATTATTATTTTGAAGTAAAAAATTTGGGTGATAATAACTTTATTTTTTAATGGTTAATTCACAGTAATATTTTGCATTTCGAATTAAATGTTGTTTATATTGGTACGAAGTCTTCGTTAGCTTATACTCCCTCCGTCCCATTGGAAACGACGCGTTTCCAATGGGCGCGGGAATTAAGAAAGTAGATAAAGTAGGTGAGAGAAATGATAAAGTAGATGAGAGAAATGATAAAATATGATAAAGTAGGTGAGAGAAATGATAAAGTATGTGAGAGAAAATAATTAATATAATGAAAGTAGATAAAGTAGGTGAGAGAAATGATAAAATATGATAAAGTTATTTCCTTTTTTGGAAACGTGTCGTTTTCAGTGGGACGGCCCGAAAAGGAAAACGTGTCGTTTCCAGTGGGACGGAGGGAGTATTTGATACGAAACAATAAAGTTATATGAAAAATCAAAAAATTAATGCAAAATCTCGTCGATACGAAACAATTAGCTTATTTGTCTAAAACTTGTTAAATCAGTCCTTAAACTATTTAATTTTGTTAAATAGGTCCCAAATAATTTTTCATTTGCAATTTTGGTCCATATAAATAAAAAATCCGATTTTGCCCTTTTAATTTTTTATTTTTTAAAATTAAAATTGAATTGCCGTTAAAATTGATGAAAAATCTAACGGTAGGACTAAAATCGCAAAAACAAGGAGTTGAGGGTCAAAAAAACAAAAAAAATTGTTTGAGGACAAAACTCGCAAAAACGCGAAGTTTGAAGACTATTTTTGCCAATTTGCCTTAATTTATTGCTATAAATTATTTTTTATGAAATTTTTGGTAATTAATAGATATTAAACCTAAACAAAGATACAGTTTAGACGCGTACAAAGAATTTCTCCTGTCATATTGTATTAGTTAATTTTCTTACTTAGCTTAAATTGAAGGAAAAATCTCGACTTATATGATTTTAATAATATTATTTATGTTACATTATGTGAAGATACAAATGACGGCTTGATAAGGATTTGTTGGTTGTGCATTCAAAATCCCAAGGAGAGACTGATAAGGAAGGATTAAAACTGCATTGGTGCAGGAATAAATTTGTGTATCAAGTTTGGAAATCATATAAGAATGAACATCTACTAAGATAAATACATATCAATCACCAAGATAACCAAGCAAACTATATATTGTGTAAAGTAGATCATATTTATAATAATATACAATGCAATGCAACTATCTAAAATAACAATTATGCAATCTCATTTGACATGACATAAGCAGCAAAGAAAAAGCTTAGAAATGAAAACAAAAAATAAGAGAAGTAATATGGAGTAAAAATGAATCTGCTTATCTAAAAGAATCTAGGACAAAAAAAACAACATCATAATTTATGTGAAAATGAAAGAAAATGAATACTAATTTTGTGAGAATAAAAGAAGGGAAATAAAACCCCTCGTTTAAAATATTGATTAAACATTTTTCAAATGATCCGAATTTCAATTATCATAAAAGATCGGGATGGCCCGCCTCGGCATTTTAGTTGTGCAATCAATCCCACGTGGTTAAAGACGTAAACAATTTCAAGTGTTCATAATAGATTCTGCATTTTTCTTTATAATAAAAGATCGATTTGATCTCTCCAATATAAATTTACTTCTTAATCAGTTTTAATATTCAAAACAAGTGAGTCAAGTGATTGATTTATCTACTCTTATAAAAAATAATATAAATATTATACACACAATTTTACAATCCAAAATATACCTCATAAAGTTTACTCGCGTAGCTTAACAAAATAGATCAACCACAAGTTTAAAGAAGGAAAAAAGAATCAAGATCCAAATCTGACATTCATTTATACTGAAACTGTATGTCAATAAATTCAAGCACCCTTGTTATAATACAGTTAAAAGAATCATATCTATATTCTTTTCTAAAACTATGACAAAATCCACTTCAAAACTCACATATTCAGAACTGGAAAACTCATAAACTCAACTAACTATAAGCAGTACACATTCAAAAAACATATTATTACATTCTAGGATTCAGCTAACCTGCTCCCCAATCAAATCAAGCCCAACAACCAGAAAAGACAGCCCCTGAAACAGCAAGTAGTAGAAATGAATCCCATGAGAAGATAACATACTTCTTGCTGCTGCACTTAGCACAAGGAAAGCAAGTGCAACTTCCTTCCTATAAATCCTATTCTTCTTCACAACTCTCTTCTCTTCATTTATCTCATTCAGTTTCCCTAACATCTCCAACCCGGATTCAGATGGCCTACGCTGAATCTTCTCCTCATTCTGAGTTTTCGATACCCTCTCAGCAAGGCTGAGCAGATCCGATTCTGATGCCCTACCGGTTTTCTTCGTCACCACCCATTCGTAAGCACTTCCGAGTTGGAATAAGCCGGAGATCATTGCATTGAACTTAGTGACCGACATTGTGTTCTCAAAGAGTAAGTATGGGACGAGGAAGGGGAAAGATTTTGGCGCAGGTAGTATGCTGAGGAACGACATGATGATGGGGACGTAGCAGATCACCCAAGGCGGTAGTTCGGCTTCTGGTATGAACATGGTTAATGGGAGTATGATGCAGAACAGAGTGAAGGAATAGAAGGGAAGGACTAATTTCCTTAGCAAAAAGAAGAGAAAAATCAAATTTGCCTTCTTCAATGCTGATATCTGCAAGAATATAAAGCTTATTAGTTCCAATGTTGTAGGAATCTAATTCGGGAACTGATGCATTTTTCTATGGTATTGTAAAACGTAAGTATCGAATTAAAAAAAACCCAGACTCTTGCCCCCGACACAAGACTCGAATTGCAAGACCTGAGTCAGGAATCTTTGACCGGTGCGTAAGAATCAGTGGCCAAGATCGATTCATAGCTATTGAGTCGTTTTTCTGATGAGGAAGGGGAATTGCTCGTGGGAATCAATGGTTTTTTTTTTTTTTTGTTCATTGCTTCTTACATTATAAGATCTTGTGATCTTGATTTGTCACAAACATAAGATATAAATGTATTATACCTTTGGATTTTATGATTGCAGGGAGGCATAGTCTGAAGAGCTGCATATCTGAAGAGCTGCATAGGGCCGGAATGCCACCGATGCTGCTGCTTCTTATACGCTTCGTACGACTCTGGGAGCTCACAAAGCGCCCTAACATCGTTGAGGAATATGAATTTCCATCCATGTAAGTGAGCTCGAACAGCTATGTCCATGTCCTCAACCGTTGTCCGTTCAAGCCAGCCACCGGAGTCCTCCAAGGCTTTAATCCTCCACACACCAGCAGTCTCATTGAACCCAAAGAAATTCAGAAAACAGCCATTTACTTGCTGCTCTACTTCAAAATGGAAACACAAGTTTATGTTCTGTAGTCTAGTTAGTAGATTTTCGTCCTTGTTCACGAACGACCAACGTGCCTGAACAAGCCCTACATCAGGCTTCCTCTGACATAAGAAACATGAATACACAACTATTTCTAATAATGTATTTAGGCCAAAATGCTGAATCTTGAATTGATGGGGGAGTTTTTGGTCATTACCTTAAAATGGGGGACTGTTAGTTTAAGGAAATCTGGGTTGGGTTGGAAGTCTGCATCCAATATTGCAACAAATTCATAATCTTGAACATAGTCACAAGCCATGGCTGATTTGAGGTTGCCTGCTTTGTAGCCAGTCCGGATAAAGCTGTGTCGATAAACTATATTCACCCCTTTCTCCTTCCATGACATGACTTCATCCCTAATCAAGTGCTGCAACAGTTCATCATCAGAGTCATCCAAGATTTGGACAAGAAACCTATCCTTAGGCCAATCCAATTGGCAAGTAGAAGCAATTGATTGCTCATAAACCTTCAATTTGACAAAAAAACCGAATTAGTACAACTCAAAAACGAATACAAATCATCACATGTTAATCATCACATGTTAATCATCACATGTTAATCATCACATAGGAATCTGAACAAGAACCATAGGGAAACTTGCTCCATCCTCAATATCATAAGGATCCCCCGCCATCTTAGGCTTCAATCTCTTCAACTTAATCCAAAAACAACCCAAGCATTGAACGAGTCGATCCAATGACTGGATCATGAAAAGGACAATACAGAATCGCGAAAGGGAAGCAATCAAAGGAGCAATATAATCAGTTCTAAAACTCATCCAAGAGATGTAAGACCACTGCACAAGATTCTGAACTTCCCATTGATTAACCAAACTCAAATCCCATGCTTTATAATATGCAAAGATTTCTACCACCAAGGCTATCACTGAAAGTGCAAGAAATGCTTTGATAATTCTGTACAATCTACCTCTGTACATCGGATCCTCCGGATCAGAGGAGGCAATCCGGTTCTTGATCGACCCGAAAACTGAACACAAACTCATTGCTAGCCATGTGACACAAGCTAAAACCCTCTGCAATTTCAGTAGAAGCAACCAACTGAATTGCTTAGGGCTTGCAGCTTTCTGCTTCTCTTGAAACCTTGCCGATTCGTGGCTTTTCTCATTCATCATCAGAGAAATGTTCTCCGGCCGATCAAGTGTGACTACCACACTAGTTGGCGCCATTGCTGATGATCACAAAAATCACAATCAGTGACATCCCAAATTGAAATCTTTAGAAAGAAATAATGAATTGAAATCACGAATCTACAGCCATCATATTCTTGATATAGTAAATAGAAACTCAGAGCCTTACTAGTTTATACTATTATATACATATACACATAGATATGTATGTATGTGTGTGTAATTGCGGGGATTTCCACTGAAATCTGGATCTGCGACAGGAAAAGGAATGGCGCAGACTCCAGAGATTCAGTTAGAACTGAGCGCTGAGTTTGCGAAAATGCCTGTGAGAAGAAGTAATAAAGAAATCGGGGAGAAAGCGGCAATCGTAGGTAATTTAAAAAGAAGAAATGATTTTGACATCGTGAATCAAAAGTTTTTAACAGTGAATGAGATCACTGTAGAGTCAAACTGAAAACAAAATGTCTGTTCTTTAACCATTTTTAACGTTTTCTAACAACCAAATTTTTCCCCTAAAAACGGCCACCCCTCATAGTGTCGGTGAGAGGTTAACGGACGACAATTAGGGATGTAAATGTTCGGTTCGGTTCGGTTTTTAGTACAATTTAGGAATCGAACCGAACATATGAAAGTAGTTTGGTTTGGTTCGGTTTAAGGTGTACTTTACTTTTGGAACCGAACCGAACCGCTTAGAAATGGTTCGGTTCGGTTCATCGATTCTACCTTTTTAAATTCTAAATAGATTTTTTTTGAACCATAATATTCCATACATGCTTAAGGTGAATGAAATCCAAGTACGACAACTTCAAAATATTAACAAAATATAAATATACTAAACATAACTACAAAAGTTAATCTCCAACTAGGGCTCCAAAATATTAACAAAATATAAATATACTTAACATAACTACAATAGTTAATCTCCAACTAGGGGAAATAAATTCATGACTCCACAATCCACGTAGGCAGTAGCAAAATGAAACAACTTCATGACTTCACGTAAACGGATGAACTAAGAACTCCCAGAATAAATTCCTATGGATGGAGGACTTGCTCAACTTTTACGTTTTGGTAGAAAAAGTGAAAATAGTATTGAAAATGAATTGAGAAATGAGAAAGAAGATGGAAATGAGAATTGAGAAGACAGAAGAGTGGTGTAGTTATGACTCAGTTGTGCGGCGTACCCTACTGCCCTAGTGTAATAGTAGTATTAACATCTTTGTTTTAATTTTTTTAATTACATATTTATATCTATCAATTACCTACTATACCCCTAGTAATCACATATTAGTATACTATCTAGTAAGTAAGTAGTATGTAGTATTAACAAAAATCTTTATATTTCATTTGGTTCCATTGGTTCGGTTCGATTTGAGCGGTTTCTAAACTTTTGGAACCGTGAACCGAACCGATTGTAAACGGTTTCGGAAAATATAAATCAAACCGAACCACGAAACCGAACCGAACCGCATTTTTCGGTTTGGTTCGGTTCGGTTCGGTTCCGGAACCACTTACACCCTCTCTCTCTATCTTTCTCTCTCCATATTAAGAAGTGTTTTACAAATATTTATTATAAGTATTAACATTATTTTAGTTAAAGTTAAATAATGTATTTCATTTTCCACAAGATAAGAGATTGGAATTTATTTTCTTTGGGAGGAATATTTTATTATTTTGTATGAGCATCATCTTATGAGTTTTTTTTTTCTTTTTCTTTTATAAAGTAGTTCGAAAATTGACACGTTTTCTCCACCAAAACATACATTTAGATTTTTTTTTCTTCTCCCGAATTAAGGTGAACGTTATATTTGTATTTTAGCACATATAAAATATAGGTTATTTTTCTCAAAATATATGAACTTTTATCAAATTTCATTTTGCACACGAGTTTTAAAATATGTAAAATTTGTATTTGTTTAAAATTGCACATTGTCAAAAAATTGGCGAAATCAAAGCTGACATGACATTTTTCCGGCGTGACGTGTTTGTTCACGTGGCAGTCCAGTCAACATCGAACAATTCTTCTGAAATTTTTTATTCTTGCAGATACACAAACTTTGTAATTATTCTCATTTTGCACATGAACTTTGAATGTTATTTAAGTTTGCACATAAACTTAGTATTCTCATATCAATTTGTACACAAAGTTCATATTTTAATTTTATAATTATTTTTTGGAAACAAATGTAATTTCTATGTGGGATATGTCGAGATTGAATTTGACACAAATAATTGTGGTATGTCGAGACAATCTATAATTATTTTTAAGGTTATTTGCCACAACAAACACGAACTTTTGTCGAATTCAATCTCGACACACCCCCATAAAAATCACATTTGTTTCCATAACATACTTTAGATGGAATTTTATGTACAAATTGAAATAAAATTATAAATTTATGTGCAAATTTAAATGAAATTCAAATTTTATGTGCAAAACGAAAATAAGTACAAAGTTTGTGTATCTACAAGAAGTAAAAATTTCAGAAGAATTCTTCGATGCTGACAGGACAACCACATATCCAGACATATCACGCCGGAAATCAGCTTTAATTTCGCCGAATTTTTGACTGATGTCCAATTTGAAACAAAATCGAAAATTCTTGTATTTACATGCAAATTTTAAAGTTCGTATGTGTTGGGTGATGATTCTATCCTCAGCACTGTTTCACTCAGTGGGAAATGATTATATCTTCTATACTGAACCAAGCTCAGTAGCCTATGTACTCTGAACTATTGAGAAGATTTGAAGATCCCAAAACCCTATCTGATTGGTGAACCATTCCGTTGTATATGTTGTTTGTCTCTGAGGTTTCAGACTCAGTAGACACTCTGCTCTGGTCAAGGCGCTCAGTAGCTTATTTGCCTCAGCACCAGTGTAGAAGACTCGGTCATAATGGACTCAGCAGGAGCAGTATACTGAGAGAGTCAGTCGAACTGAACTCAGCAGGAGTAGTTCACTGGACTCAGAGCTGATCTTCGAGACTTATCTCGATTGTCTATCTATCGAATACAAGGTCGGACTCAAGATCGGCGGATAGTCTTCGGGACTGTCGAGAATCTTTTGAAAGACAATCAGCATTGTCATATACGAGGATGAGAGAAGTCAGCTTCAGCTTGTCTCGAAGTCTGTGCTGTCTCAACCGCTCTATCCGCCTCGACAAATGACAAACATACACGTGTCATCGTACCTACTAAAGCTGCAAGTCAACACTTTCCGGAAAAGGAGGAAAATGCACTGTTACCTACGCCAAAAGAGCCGTTTGCTACCAAAAAGAGAGAGAGAGAAGAAGATCGTCTCCAACGGATCTTTCTCAATCTCTTCTCTATAAATAGAGGGATCATTCAAGATTTGAAAAAAAAGAACGAGTTCACGAGCTAACGAAGAAACGAACACACACACGAACATTCAAACGAGCGAATTCCAAAAGCCTAAGTCTTCCGCAAGAATCGAAAGAGTTATATCCGGCGAAAGACTACCTTTAAGCTCATAAGGGAACCAAGCTGAACCGTCAACAAAGCATCTAGTATCCAAGCGACGTGATACGAACTTAAAGCTAAACCTCAGCCGTTCGTCGCTCTAGAAGCTACATTCTTGTTCCCCATCCCTCTAACCCTAAGCTCAACCGATATATCCATAGCTTAGACGAAGGAGTTCACCTTTGAACCCAATCTTTATTGTATAAAGACTCCTTCACTGTTGGAGAAGTTTGTCAAACACTTTAAGTTTGATAGTATTGTAAACTGGGACTTGCTCAGTATAATCCCCAAGCCACGGCTTTGTCCTGTGCACAAGCTGACTGAGACTAACTTAGTATAAATAATAGCCTCCTGATCTATCGGGACAGTGTACGTAGGATTGTTGATATCCGAACCACTTTAAAAATCTCTGTGTCGTTTACTTACTTGTTACATTGATTTTCTTGTGCATACCGAACATCGTATTTAAAATCAATTAAGCTGTCTCGCATATCTGAACTTCTTATCTACTGAACTGAGACTTAAAATGTTTTCTCATAAAAACTGATTTGGGCCTACACTATTCCGCACACTGAACTCTTGCTGATCGATACTGAATTCTGACCTAGTCAGTTAGCAGATCTCAGCCGAGTCAGCCTTTTAGCCTTTAACTCGATTCAGAACAGTTGTCTGGTCTGCTGAATCATTTTCAGTACGGCATCTTCCTGAATAGGACTGTTCGTGTTCGAACTTGAGAAATTTGGGTTCAGGTGTATTCACCCCCCCCCCCTCTACACCTGAACTCACTCTCGGAACCAAGAGTATGCAAATTAAGAATTTGGTAAAAGTTTATATATTTTTAGACAAATAACCCAAAATATAATGTAAACATTAGCACGAACAATAAAGGGACAATTAATATGTATTATTACTATAATGACCTCAAACGGCCATGACATCGAGGTTCCGACCTTCCGCTGGCTCCTCCAAGAGTACAATCTTAACTGCCCGTGGATGTTTTGTGCTTAAAATAATAATTATTTGAAAACTTGGTACTAAGAAACAATAAGTCAATAATATTGGGTTTAGGGTTTATTTAATCGTGTTCGTGCAGATAACTGAAGAGGCATGCATGAGATGTCTTCGATGCCCAAGCAGGAATCAAACATGTCGTATCATACACGCCAGTTACCACTCATGAGAAGCCACTTCACAAACTAAGGAGCCTCACATTGGAGGTTTGAAAATTTATAAAAGTTGGGTTTGAAGTTCATAAACATTGGAGTGGGTACGAGGATGGTGATATGGCAAAATCAACTCTTTAAATAAAGAGTTGGCTTTTTGTTTTTGGAGCTCCAATGGCGTGTGGCGCGTGCACGCACGCTGCCTCGTAATTGACGCGTGCAACCGCTCATGAGTGACGCGCGGAATTAATTGCAGCGTTGAGGCAAGCAGATAACCCGTAGTTTTTTATACTTTCCTAAATTAACTCATCTGCTTCTTCAAGAATGTCTCTCTCTCGCTTTCTCTCTCTAAACAACAAATGTTTTTTGAAAAAAAAGGGAAAATGAAAAGCTTGTTAAAGATATGAAGCTTAATTCGAATTCTTCACAATATGACAACCAACATTAATTCTTATATGAATTAAAAAAAATTATCATTATTATTATTATTATTATTATTATTATTATTATTATTATTATTATTATTATGAATAAAAAATATTGAGTATATATATATATATATAGATATATAGATAAATAGTTGTGTGTATTTATTTGTGGAACCCATAAAAAAGTTGGGTTTATAAGTTTAAAGTTGGAGTGAAAAATATTAAAAAGTTGGTGGATTTGAAGAGCTGACATAACGAGTAAAAAAATAGGAATATGGGTTTAGAGTTGGAGTAACCATAAGGGACTTTATTTTCATATAGGAAAAAAAAAAAACCAACTCTCTAGTCTTGTAGAATTAGCACCGTCTCTTAAGGTAGTGTGTAAGTTTGAATCTGCTAAGCAACATTTAGCACCGACTTATGCAAGACATCACCAAAGCCAACCGAATCGAATAAAGTTGAGTGGTATTGTATAATATATAGGTTGTCTTGTGAACGAAATGTGATTAGCAGGAATCCCACAAAAATATTATACTTATCAAATATGTCCTAAATTTTTTTACTTTTTTTTGGTTAGTTATTTAGGTGATTTTTATTTATTTATTTATTTAATTACGAGAAACGAGCAACAACTATTTTTGGTATGTACATAATAAATTCACACATAGCAACTTCGATGGATTTTGAATACGTAATCTTGATCACAAGTTAAGCACCTTAACTACTAGTCATTCCAAGGGGATAATATGTCGTACATTATTAACCTTACATCTTATCAAGTACGGATTTATCTGGTATGTACCTTAAATATTGTTGGACTTAGAATATATAAAATTAACTCGCATAAGGTTGTAACAAGATAATATTATAATTAAGGGACTAATGTGCAATAAGGAGAAAGTTAACTTATAACTGTCCTTAAAACTATATATCAGCGAAAAGTAGATATATACGTTATCTTCTTCTTATGTGCTTTTTTGTATGGTTTCTCTCTCTTTCACCCTAGGAACAAAAATCACAGAAAATACATGGCTTTTATGCATATATTAAAAAGTCCTCGAGATTTGTAACTGATCTCGGAGTATTACGTTTCACTACAGTTCGTAAAACACTTTCGCAACGTCAATTTATATGAACCGGCCTAGTCGTTATTAATACCTTATTGTGTGTTTTCATTATTACAAACAATGTCACGCACTTGGAATAGCAACCAAATCTAAATTGACACAATTTCGGGAACAAACCCAATATTCAAAATTCGACATCACGACGTTGACAAATTTGGATTTTTGTTTCGATTAAATTACAATGCAATGAATTCATAATTGATCATTTTCTAAAAAAGGACATGATATGATTGGGTCTACAATTAATGATTGACCATCAATTCTCTTGAATAGAACTAAGTAACTCATTTTCTTATAATTTTTTTAGAGGATCTCGTCTTTAATTATTTATATATATAATTATCATCAAGAAAGTATGACAAATTCGTTCTCATTTCACATCACTTTTATTTCTTTGCCCCCTTTTCTTGGTCTTTGTTAGAGCCAATTATTGTGTCCTACATCGACTTGGTGAGTATCCTGACTCCTTTATATAAACTTGGATATTCCTTCCCCTTACAAGACCTTTTAAGGGGAATGCGACCCAATTTATGATAGTATCAGAGCAGGCCCAAACGATGTTGGTTTATTTGGTCCCTATGTTGGACCAGTCCTTATGGACCATTTGTTTCCACGTGTAGTAGTCCGATGTTCATACCGGCCTACACGTGAAGGCCTTTTAAGGGGAATGCGGCCCAATTTATCAGTCTTTCATCTTTTTCTCTAACTCCAATATTTCTTCATTTTACATGGAAATGTATTACTTGTCAATAGTTTTACGTGTCATAATTAACTTCTAATTATGCATTATTTTAATTGAGTTGCTTATAAATATATAATCTTCCATTTGTCTCGCCATGAAGCAAGGAAGTTAATATTTAGGTAGGGATGGCAAAAGGACCCGGACCCGTCGGACCCGACCTGGACCCGCACGCAATGGGGCGGGTAATACCCGCCCCGTAGGAGTGTAGGGCGGTTCCGGACCCGACCCGTACTGGGTCCGGGGCGGTTCCCGCCCCGTTTAGACCCACCCGTATAGACCCGCCCCGCCCGGACCCGTCCCGGACCCGCCCCGTAACAAATTAGAATTTAGAAGTGTAAAAGTGTTACTTGTGAGATTCGAACCCGTATCAATAATTTCTTTATATGCACTTATGCCGTTTGAGCTAATGTTCACATTTGTTAATATTTTACATGTATAGTTATATATAAGAATATTACATAGTAAAATAAAAAAAAATCGATACATCTAACAAAAAATTAGCTTATAAAATATAAATATTAATTTTCTAGAATTCAATATACTATATTTAAATTGTAATTATCTGACTTTATGATTTGGACATCTTTATGACTTTATAATTTGTATTTTGTTTATTTGGTAATATCCGGACATATGAAATTGTGTTTGTTTTATGTTTGTTGTAGTAGTATTGACGATAACAGGTTTTGCAACTTGATTAGTTCCTAGTGAATAGTGTTTTAGTACAAAAAAAAAAAAAACGGGGCGGGGCGGGTAGGACCCGCCCCGTGCGGGTCCGGTTCCGGGGCCAAAGGTGCAGACCCGTACGGGTCCACGGGGCGGGGCGGGTCCGGGTAGTATGATACCCGGACCCGACCTGCCATTTTGACATCCCTATATTTAGGAGTCTTCATTTTATTTACTTCTAATTATGATTTATTCAATACTAAAATTAGACAAAACTACAAGAAAATGAAAAGAAATAGAACACATTGAGGAAATATCTTTGTGAGATCGTATAATTAGTATATATGTCCTATTGAAATATAAATAAATATCAAATTAGCTCATCCGAATCTTAAGGGACCAGAGCTCACAGTATTTGATATCATCTTTGCACCGATTTACTTGGAGTCTTTAATTAGGGCGGACTAGTTATTTCGTCATTGTAGTCATCATGTTAATGATAGTTATTTTATTTTGTATTTATGAGTGGTTATTTTTGGTGTCTTGAGATATAGTTTTTTGCTGAGTATTTTTTTGGATATTTTTTTGTTTAATTTTTTTTAATGAGTGATGCAAGTATCAAAAAATTTATTATTTGAGGGCTACGAAACTAATTTTAGAGAGGCAAAATACCAAATATTTCGAAAAATTATACATAAATTTTAAATTTTGGGAGTGCGGCCCCTTGTATCCACCTCTAGCCACGGAATAAACATCTTGACTGTTATACTATCCCATGCTAATGACTCATGAGGATTTTTTTTTTTTTTTCCTTCTTAGATTGTTTAGTGGTTTTGTTGGTCACTGTGTTAGACATTGCTTTATTTCAGTTAGGTTGCAACCGTTGCATTTTTATTTTTTAAAAAACACTTTTGGTTATTCTCTTCGCATTTTTGTCTTTCAGTTTTGATGATATGTATAGAATGTGAGTGCCTAACTCTCTGTATACAATGAGCCTTTGATTGTTATATATCAAGTGCCCACTAAATTAGAGTAGGCCAAAGTAGAGAGAGAATGAATACTCAAGTGAGTAGGAGCGGATAAGGTTATTGGGTCTGATTAGCAGCCTTAATTAAAGCCTAAACTTCATGTTTAAGAATATATCACTCTTAGTGAGACTCTTTAAAAAATTACGAACCACATCTATTAAGATGGAAATTAGGAAATATAAAAACTTAATATATCATCGAATATGAATTTAAAACAGACCTTTATGATACTGTATAACTAATCATGAATCGTCGGAACGGTAAGAGATGAAGTTTTGGGGAGGAAGCAGCAAAACAAAAAAGGAAAAAGGATGGGTGTATAGAGTTATAGTGCACCCTACCAACCAAGCAGTGCACCCTACCCTGTCTAATCAATTCCACAGGCTTAGCAAAATAACACCCAATATATATACTACTCCCTCGATCCATAAAAAAATGTTATTTGACTTTTGAATTGTTAAAATTATATTTTTTTATATATAAAGTAATATGACTCTTTAAATTATACTATTAAAATATTATTTTATGTATGAGTCATTTTTAATGAACAATTAAAAAATAATACGAGTCACTTATTATACATACCGAAGGAGTGATATATATCAAATTATGTTTAGTTTATTCACATCGTGCTACATTCTCTTACCAATTAATTTGAAAAAGAAGAGACATTTTTTAAGTAAGCAAACTCGTTTTTTCCAATTTTACTTCTGTTCCAGAATGACAATAATTTCGTTCTCACACGACATAGCGCATCAAACTCGTCGCACATCAATGAACAATGAAATGTAACATCAAATAAAAGAGAGATGTTTTGTAACAGATACGTCCTGCACTCCAATTTTTCAATATTTTTTTTAGGCTATTTTACTTTAATTGTTTATTTTCTTTTTTTAGTAAAGTAACCATTCTATAAATTTAATGGATTCTACGAATTTATCACTTATTTATTCATAATTAATAATTTTTTTAATTTTTGTATCGGAAGAAAATTGAACAATTAAAATGAGACTAAGGGAGTATGTTTTTAAAAAGATATTGGCAAATCGAACAACGCAGTCCACAAATTATAAAACTTTGACCGCATTCATCATAATATTTTTTTAGTTATTATTACTTTTCTATACTATTAAAATTTGATCGAATCAGTCGTTCTATTAATTTTTTGGCCGGTCATAGAGTTAATAATAATATTTTTAAAGAGTAGTAATATTTAATAGGATAGATGGTCAAAATTACATCTGCTTGATATTAAAAACAACAGAGAAAAATAGCTTTAGTTTGTACGTGAATAAATAGATAGGTAGAACTGATACATCGTAGTCATGTCATTTTCAAATTTAATAATGTACTGGGCAATGTTTAAAATATGTGATAAAACACAACGGCACATATTGGCGTTACTGGTTTCAATAAATTTTAATCCAATTATGATATAATGAGTAAATGTAATTATTACAATATCATATTATACAAAAAATAAGAAAATGTATTTACTCCACAACTCTATAGGCCAACCCAACCACAATAATCAAGAATTAGTTTGACACCGAAACATGTGAGCTGAATACCCTGAACCGTGTAATATAAGAAAAGTCACTTCTAACACCCTACTATCATTAAAAAAAAAAAAAACCTATCTATCCAAAAAAAAAAAAAAATAACACACTATCTTTCTAAAAGGATATAATGTGATTTTTGCTATGCCATAAGAAGACCCATACTAAGTTATGGATCCGTCTAAAGGTAGAATGTTGAGGAGCTCTCATGCTCTCTTATCTCGTAAACCCTAAACTCTAAATCCCGAAATACAAGTATCAGTTTAGTTGATCTTTGTGACTCGTATAAGAGTATCCGGGTTCAATCCCTCCCGGTTCCTAATTAGGGGGTAGATCTCGAAAGGGGAAAAAATAAGTTGAAAGCACCGACAAGCAGAGAAAAAATGAAAATTCAGGATCATTAGGACAGAAATGCTATTAGGACATGAACCACAATTTCATCAAACATGTGATCCCACCAACATTCGCCTGCATTTTGTCCCAATCCATTCAGCACACATACAATGTAGATCCATCCAGATTTTTAGTTATTAATTACAAAAATGGAGTACTAAACAACAACAATGCATCTGTAGCAGGATATGAGTCGATACTTGACATACATCTGCGACACGAGCTCTAGTTTCGTGTGAGATCATATCCAAGATCTTTCTTCTTAATACATCAAAGTATACACATGATATGTATGCATTAGGTTTACGACCAAATTAATGACTAGATGAAACCAAGAAATCACCTCTAACATGCGTATTGTATCCATTACAAAACTTCAATCATCAAAAGGGAAATGTGCTTAAAAAGGTTGAGTTTGTAGTAGCTGAGATACCTGGTGGAAATAAAGCATCATTCATGTCCAGCCAATTTGTGCCCTACCTCAACGGAGTGTCAACCAGGTGATAGTTTCTGATCAAGCAGCCGTTATCCTAATTAAGAAACACGAAACATGCTGTAGGACAAGTGGTTAGCAGAATAAATGCAACATTTAGGCTCAAGATCACTCCACACAAACAAGAATCAGATGTTTCTAACAAAATCAAGACTATCATGGCTGCTTCTTCCCTAGCAAGTCATAGTAGATAAGAAACCAAACAGATCTAATTTAATGCATGATTATAAACGTTACATGAAGAAACAGAGTTCAGATTGACTTCTTTCCTTCTCAATATGAAAGAATTTCATAGCTAATTTCAGATTAACCACTTTCTTTCTCGAGTTAAAAGATAAATATTGAGTTAATATGGCTATAGAGAAAGAGAACTTATATCCTGCTTGTCAAATTGATAAAGTAGGCATACTAACTAAAACAAACTACTCCAATCTTTAACGAAATGAGATTCAAATTAAGTTACAATTTGACCAGAAGTAATTAACTAGATTTTAAGCACAAATCATTATCTTGCAGATACTGAAGCATGTCAAGGCAATTCTTTCAATAACTTTAAACAAAATATCAAAACAATTCCTACACGAAAAGGGTAAATCTTGAATAAGGGCGAACACCGACTTAATTGATGAGATTCATATAGCTGTCAACTGCAATAGATACTAGTCTGATGCCATATCTACCATCCTCACAATCAATCTACAATCAGATTTAAAAGCATAGAAGAAACTGGACTAGAAGAACCCAAAAAGAGCAACCTAACAAACTCAAGCCTCGGTAACATAATGTGTGCCAAGAGTCAATGAGAAGAGTTCACGGACAGGTTGGTACTCGACCAACGAAATCTCCACTGCATATCCACTAACCGGCAGCTTCAAGTCCCTCAAAACAGTAAAGGCCTCGGCCATACGAGGCTGAGGAACCTCTTGAGCCACTAGGCAATGAGGAATCCACTTTTCCGGACGGTACTCCTCCCCAACCTCTATACCCTCTTTCTTCAATGCATCACACAACTGGGAGTGAAACTGAAGGAGAGACAAAGATGGGGTTGGGCCCAGAAAGAGTACATTGTTGTCATTTGGGAGGCTTCCAATTGAAGAGAAGGATATAGGTAAAGGCTCTTGCTTCGAACCCATGATTCTTAACACATTCTCTAACTTACCAACATCCACAAAATCACTCCAGAATAAGGTTATGTGGGGCCTTGATTCAATCTCAATTAGCTGAGTACTAATTTGGCGTCGAGCCAACACATTCCAAGCCTTCAACACCTGATTCTCAAGTGCGGGATCGAAGTAAAGCTCGACTGCATAGCTTGGCGACATTGTCTACGAAATATGTATTGATACAAGCAAACATAAAATCAAATCAATAAAATTTCAAAATGAAACACACATAAAGATGCGCAGTATATTACCAACTGATTTTAAACTACATAAACCAATCATTTAACACAAGAACAGTGAGGTTGTTAGCACAAAATGAAGCATAAAATCAAGAAATAAGATCTGTAACTAATATGTTCATAAATCAAGGTCAGCCCACAAAAATCCGAACCTCCAACTATCATGAAACACTCAAATTCAATAACCCCAGCCATAAAGAAATGATCTTTCACTAAATTGAAAAAAAAAAAAAACATTGGCACATACCTAATTGAAATTGGAAAGAGCTGAAGCAACCAAAGCTAATTCCGACAACCCAGAAGAGATAAAAATCGCCAAAAAGGAAATTCTAGGGAAAATAAAGAGTGAGAACTCGGTGTTGAAGAAGAACATGCGTAAAACCTTAACACACTGTTTTGATGTTAAAATTTCAGTTGAGAAAGGGACGGGGGAATAAGGGTTCAAGAAAAAGGGCCTTCGCAAAGAAAGAAAGTGATACTACTCATTCCGTCCCGTTATTTGTGGATCACTTTCCTGAAAGGGATGTCATGTTATTTGTGGTCACTTTTCTAATTTGGTAAAAAACTATTAATATCTTCTACTTTATCATCTTCTTTCTCCTACTTTATCATTATTTCTCTCATACTTTCTCATTATTTTACTCATTTTCTCTCTCATACTTTATTATCAACTCTCTCTTTCATACTTTATCATCCACTCTCTTAATTCTCATGCCGAAACCAATTGAGCCATAAATAACGGGACGGAAGGAGTATCTTTTAGGAGAGAGACCCTAACCATTTCTTGACTTTTTTTTTTCTTTAGACAAACTATTTCTAGAATTTTATTTAAAGATTCAAATAGCAATTTGAGACTTAAAAACATAATTTATCTCGAAGACTAATTTGTGAGCACAATTGTAATGCATGCTCTGGTTCTTCTATTTAGGAAAGATTTCGAAATTCAGTGTAATTGTAGAGAATTCCTTTCTTGTTTTTCATAATTGTAGGAAATCATCTTCTATAAAAAAAACTTGCAACCTTATTTTTATAAACTCACACATAATGGGTTCAATAAATTTTGAATCCATAACTTTATAGGAATAGAGTGATAGTGGGGCCACTGAATTTTTAAGATCCAAATATCGCAACACTAAAACCCACCAGGTGGGTTTTGAAGAAAAAAAAAGGGCAAGGGTGGAGAGAGAAAGAGTGACTCTGGTGGCTTTTGTTGCACAATGCCACCCGGTGGTTGGGATTTTATTGGCTAATGGGATGTTGCCACTTGAAATCATCACATTGGCTCTTAATATTAATTTTTTGTAAATATAAAAATAAGTATTTTTAATAATATATATTATAAAAATAAATAAAAATTATACCAAAATTCATAATTTTTCATTCTCTATAAATAGAGCCCAATATTGCTATACTTTTCATATTTTAAAAAATCTTCATTTTCTCTCATTTCATTATTTACTACAAATTTTAATCTCTCTTTTAATTATCATGGATCCATATAATAACAACTTCTCTCATTCCCCAAATTTTCCTTACTCTCAAGATTACTATCCCAGTTATGAAAATTTTCAAAATTCTGATGAATTCACATCACCGATGTTTCAATTCAATTCGCAATTTTCACAAAATTCCACCCAAAACACCTCTCAAACCTCTGTTGAAAATCCTAATGAAAAATCGGTCAACACTTCGAACAATCATCAAGGTTGGAAAGAGATAGAAGACATGATTCTAATATCTTCTTATTGTCATGTTAGTGGAAATCCAATTGTTGACACCAACCAAAATAATGTCACGTTATGGAAGAAGGTGAAAAAGTTGTATGATAACACTCGAGCTGAAAACCCGTTAATGTCCGAAGAGAGGTATTTGGCGTAAATTCGGCGATGATAACTGAATTTTTTTTACTTTAGTGTTTGAAACCCCAAGTTTTTCGTTGTTTTAATTTCGTCTTTTAATTACTGTCCTATGTTCCCTATATTTTAGATTGTACGATTTCGAGCTTTATAATTTTTTCTACAATTTCAGTTAATTTTTACGCCTTTAAAATTAAATAATAATTATTAATATATAATAATATTAATATTAAATAATTAGAATATATAAAAAATATAGTTGGTGGGGCATGGTTGGGTGGTGAGAGATAAATGATAAAAAAGTAGAGATGGTTGGGTTGAAAATAAAATAAAATATAAAGAGGAGAGAGAAATTAATTAAATATTAGAATAATTGGGTTGGTTTGGTATTTAGGTCGTCAGGAATATTCGTAGTCTTAAAGCATAGATTAATTTTACAAAGTGTGCAACCGGTCTAGAGACATGATTCCATTTATTTTTTCTAAAGGTCTCGTGTTCGAAGCCCATTTAGATACTAAATTAAAAGTCTTTTTCATTTTTTTTTCTTCATTTAAATTTTGCTCTCTCCGCTATATCATTTTAAGAGGACATAAAAATTGGACTCTTCATGGCAAACTGAATTTCTCTTTACAACTATTGACCTCTTTAATTGTGATCTGGTGTTAGTGTAACTTTATTGAAAGAATTATTAAAATGCAATATGACAAATCGGTACAATAAGTGTGATATATTAATTGATTTTTGCTTTTTTTCATACCTCTAATGGCGGTCTCATTGGACTCTAAAATTTGCCAAATCTTAAACATTTTTACTAAATATATTGGTCTTGATATTCAACGCATGATTTTTACTTACATACGCGTATGGAAATGTTTATGCTAATTAATTTTAATTTGTTTTCTACATAAAAAAGGCATGATTTTTCTTTTCAATGTACGTAATTGTGGTGCTTAAAAAAAATTCCAATCGATATTTCTATTTTTAAACAGTTTGGTGGCTTAATTTAAAAAAATTATACCACAAAATAGCTTTTTGTAAATACAAAAAATGCTTGTAAAATTTTAAAAAAACAGTTAGACACTTAAAAAAAACGATTGCAAAACACCCTAATTATATGAACTAAAATAAATGACTAGTTTTCTTAAAATCCTGTGTTAACAAATTGTATTGGAAAATGAATGGAATTTGAAATACATCAGATAGTTTTAAACTATCAATTGCATATTGTGATCATAATATTAATATAATTATGCAGTAAAATGATATTTTAGCAATTATCAAAATTTGAAAATGTCAAATTGCCATTATTTTTACTGGTTGCCATTTTGACCGATGTAAAGACCTTACAAAGAATCCTATAGAGCTTATTTATACTAGATTACGCATAACCCTAGTTCTACCGGGATGTTTAAAGTGCCCATCGTAGGCCCGCATTTTGAGTTCAAAAATACTCAAACTCTACAACCCAACAAAATAAATCGATTAGCATTCATTATTTCTTCTAAGATAATTTTTTTCTCAACAAAACTTTGGTGCAACCATGTTTAGGTGCAACTAGGTCGAGCTCGGACCCGGATCCGGATAATTTTACCCGGGATATAAATACTTAAAAAAAAAAATCCGTTCCGCTCGTCTCTTTTCTTACGAAACCCACGAATGCCGTCGACAAGAAGACTCCTTTATTCATATTCCTTTGATGAAAACAGTAGGGATAAATCCAGTAGGGATACTGAACTAGCCGTGTTAATCTTCCTCTTTGACCCTTTATTCATATTCCTTTGATGAAAACAGTAGGGATAAACCCACGAACTCTGCCGTCGACCGCCTTGTTAATCTTCCTCTTCTTCCACTTCGCATAAATCCTCATCTCCCTCGTTTCCTTTTCTTCCGCTTCGCATAAATGAGACGGCACTGAGGCGGGACGACACTGAGGCTACAAAAATTAGGGTTTATACCTCCGGCAATACCCCTCAATTTGGGGAGTCTTCGATAGAGCGGCGGTAAACTCAGCGGAGCCGATTGAGACGGCACGGAGGCGGCGGTGCTCCTAAAGAAGGTATTGCCTATCAAAGTTGTTCTTGTGCTCGATAATAAGTATTATACATTTCACATATTTTCACTAATTTGTGGGTTTCGTGGGTTTTCTTGTCGACGGCAGATTCGTGGGTTTTGTTAACCGTTCAATAACACATTGGTACCCATACTATTGGATTCAAGATATAACTTAAAATCTGGTTATAGATTGAGGCACTTACAGTTTCAATTCCATCTAACATGGAATTTTTTAATACTTTGGAACAATCCAAACCCTTTAAAAATGCGAGTGTTCCGAAGGAACGCGAGCATTTTTAACCGGAGAAAAAAGTATGGTTTAGACTTCCCCTCTAGGGTACAGTAAAAACACAGAAAAATATTATTGCTCAATAGGAATGATACTTTTCTTTGGACAGAATGATACTTTTATTTACATGTGATACTATTACTCAATAAGAATGATACTTTTCTTAAGGAAGAATGATACTTTTCTTTAGGAAGAATGATACTTTTGTTAACAACATGTGATACTATTGCTTAATAAGAATGATACTTTTCTTAAGGAAGAATGATACTTTTCTATAGGAAGAATGATACTTTTCTTAAGAAAGAATGATACTTTTGTTAACAACATGTGATACTATTGCTCAATAAGAATGATACTTTTCTTAAGGCAGAATGATACTGTTGGGTTATGAGTCAGTAGATGGTACTCAGCTGTCTAGTGGTTAAAAGAATATTGGGGGAAATCATAGTAGTACTATGGAATTGAAGATCCCAAAACCCAGCTGATATCATTAGTATAGTGTGTCGATAGGATTAGACGATGTATAGGTTAGACTTTTTTGTTTTGATTATCCTTTTGTCTAAGTCCTGTACGGGGTAAACTGTTGGACTGATCTTCTGACGAAGTTACTCTCCAGAACCCCACGTCATCAATGTAAGAGCTTGCGTTCTTCAGCCAGCAGCTGATCTTCACCTCAGTAGGAGACAACCCACCAGCTGATAAGATATCAGCAGAAGAACATAATGCAAAACTCAGTACCTTCGCAGTTATTAGCTGACCCACCAGAGCCTTATCAGCTTGTCTGCCAACTCAGCCGAATAAGACAGAGACTGTCTTGAGTCTACTGTATCCGACAGAAAGCGACCCAGTCGTAAACATCTTTTCGAAGTTCAGCAGAAGATCATACGAGGATGTGGAATAGTCAACTCTATCTTTGATACATTCTCACCTACCACAAACCTCGACCAATGAGACGCCGACAACGCTTTGACCTGCTCTGACCAACTAAAGCTGCTCTCATGTACAGTATTAACTGCCCTGCTGCAACAATTCGAATTTATGGCCGTTTTCTTTGGAAGCTTGTGACACGTGGCATCGTCTTCTCCAACGGACATATGCCTGCTCACAACTATAAATAGAGAAGAAATCCGAGCTCCACGAAACGGGACTCATAAGGGAAAAAGCTCAAGCTCAAGAACACTCTAGCGAACTCAACAGATTATACAGAGAAGAACTTGCTTCTCTCTAGAGTATTTAGATCCATTTCTTCTCTAGACTAAGCTCATTGCCAGATTTATAGCTTAGATTTCGAAGGAGTTCACTTTTAGTGAATTGTTCTTATTGTAAGAACTCCTTCTTAGTTGGAGATTATCCCCTCCCTTTCGAACATAGGTTTGAATTGTAAAGTCGCTAAGGACTATAACTTAGAAGGATCTGTCCAGTGCACAGATACCTTGCTGAGACTTGCTCAGAATAATCAACAAGTTCTCCTGCCAAGTCAGGACCGTGGACGTAGGATCTTGCGTATCCGAACCACTTTATATCACTTGTGTTATTTACTATTTTATTGCATATCATACAAACCGCTCAAAATCATATGTTTGCATAAAACCCATTTTAAAAGCGCACAGCCAAAAGAATTTATCTTGCGAAAACACGTTTTCAAACTGAGACGAATCTCCGGGCCCTACACACTTATCCGCACAACGTCTCCGACCGGAGTTTCAACGACTGACTAAAGTCGGTAGGAGAGCTCGTAGCTGACACACTCTGACCCCGTGATCGAAGGTTACTATTTGGCACTGTTCATCAGTTGCACCAAACAAACTTCATTGTCCTTCGGTTTGAGAAAAGAAACTGTGATCAGGTGTATTCACCTCCCCTCCCCCTACACCTGACTATCGTCTCCGGACCAACAGATACTTTTCAATTGGTTGGAATAAAAATATTACTTATTATAAACAAATTTATCACTTTTGTTAAATTAATATATCAATTAAAATGAAAAAAAGGGACAAACTTGATTTGAAAAAATATGAATTGGTTGGAATAAAAATATTACTTATTAAAAACAAATTTATCACTTTTTAAAATTAATATATCAATTAAAATGAAAAAAATATTATAAAAAAAAGGACAAACTTATTTTAAAAAAATAATTGAAACAAAAATATTAATTATTATGAACAAATGTATCATTTTTTAAATTGATATATCAATTAAAATAAAAAAAAACTCAAAAAAAATTAATATATCAATTAAAATAAAAAAAACTCAAAATTACGCTGCTGGGACTCAAACCCGGGTATATAGGATTTGAGCCCAGCAGCTTTGCCAATTGCACTACCATTCCATTGTTAACATATTGCAAATCGCCTATATTTAACTGTAAACGTCCGGTTGCACCTGCAACCGGATGTACATGAGTCCAACTCTATAACAATTGATGTTAATTATATACTTGATAAAATATAACTAACATGAATATAAAATATAAGTTAATTATTTAAGTAATAGTTTTATTATATTTTTGAGGTGGTTCACGATTTATATATATTAATTAATGAACTTGCTAACAAACACAAACTAAAGAATATACTCCCTCCGTCATGCTATTTGTGCCCACATTCTTTTCGGCACGGGAATTAAGAATATAAACGATAAAGTATGAGAGAGAAAGTAGATGATAAAGTATGTGAAAGAATATTAGTAAGATAATGAGAGAAAATATGATAAAGTATAAGAGAGAATATAATAAAGTAGAAGAGATGATAATAATTTTTTACCAAATTAAGAAAGTGACCACTTTTAATAGAACATTCCAATTGAGAAAGGTGACCACTTATAGCGGGACGAAGAGAGTAATATTTATTAAATTTCAACTTGTGTTGTTTGTTTTCATCCATAAGACTTGCAAACGAGTTGAACGAGCTTTGCTGTTTTTAATTTAATTAACTCACTTATCATCTCAAGTTTCAACATGAGTAACTAGATCATGTTCATGCTTCATTGAATATAACGAGATTTCTTAATGTAATTATTACTAATTATTTCTTACAAAAGATAGTCTTTTTCTGAAACATTTATTTATGATGTATAATTAGATAATTACATACTTATAAATCATAACTATCATAAATATGAAAAACTAATCTAATTATTTAACTAATAGTTTTAAGTTCTTGAGGCAGTTCACGAGTTATAACAAACTAAATAATATAATATTGTTAAAGTTAAACTCGAGTTGTTTGTGTTTATCAATAAGAAGACTTGCAAACGGTTTGTACAGGGCTCTGCCCTTTTTTCCTTTCAAATCGGGGATCGGATTTTGTATCTAATATATATATATACTGTAAGTTGACCCATTTGTATAAGTATTTTTTGTTAGAATCGGACCATCATCTCCTTAAAAAGGCTCATAAGGAGAAAGAGTTATCCAATTTATATTCATTACTAAGTTAATATGGAACAGTAAATATGGCCTTCAAGATTATAAGGCATCAAAGCAGGCTAGCTTTAAGTCGATGATAGTTTTGGTACCATGTGTGTGGATATATGGTTTGGTTCACGTGTAGTATTTCGATGGTTATACCGGCCTACACGTGAGTGACGTGATGAAGACGATATATTGTGTCACACATCAACTTAATATTAATCACATTATCCATATATAAGTTTGATAATCTCTCTTTATAAGATCTTTTAAGGATTGTGTGGTCTCATTTCTCATTTTGAGATTATTGATGCTAAAACAGAAGATAGAATGAAAATGGAAAGATATTATTCATGAGATGAGATCTGGTATTTATACAGAGTGAGATTCAGAGGAGGGAAGTAACGGCTAGTAACAGTAGCAAGAAACAACTTTCTCTCTCCTCTAACTAACTTAATTATAACCGTTCTTCTTAACTACTTTTTAACTGCTTCTTAACAGTATTCTAACTTCAACAACCGTTAGTTAATTTCTTCTAATTTACTTCTAATTAACTGATTTCTGAATTCTTCTCAATATTCCCCAAACTATCTTTATCCCGGCTGAACTGTTAGTTGATGAATGAGTTCTTGAAAACGAGCTATGGAAAGTGGTTTTTGTGAGGATGTCGGCTAGCTGACTTTGTGTAGGAACATATCTAACTTCCAGTTCATGTTGTAGAACCTTGTCTCTCACAAAGTGAGTATCAATCTCAATATGTTTTGTCCGGACATGGTTGACTGGATTTGAGGCTATAGCTGCTGCACTTTGATTATCACACCACAGTGTTGGTTGAAGAGATAGGCTGAAACCAAGTTCTGTGAGTAGGGATTTGATCCAGATTATTTCCACGGCTGCGTCTGCTAATGCTCTGTACTCCGATTTTGAACTACTTCTTGACACAACCTTTTGTTTGCATGAACTCCATGATATGAGATTTGGACCTAGAAATATGCAGTAGCCTCCGGTGGATCTGCGGTCATCAGGGCAGCTGGCCCAATCTGCATCTGAGAATCTAGTAAGTTGTAGACTTGAGCTTGAGCCAGAGCTTGGTTTGAAGAGAAGTCCTTGGTTGAGGGTGCCTTTGAGATACCTCAGAACACGTTTACATGCTTTCCAATGAGCTTCAGTAGGAGACTTTAGAAACTGACTTAACTTATTTACCATGAAGGCAATATCAAGTCTGGTCAGAGATAGGTACTGAAGGCCTCCTACTAAGCTTCTGTATAATGTGGGTTCTGAAAATGCTGGACTATCTGATACACTTAGTTTTTGGCCAGAATCATAAGGAGAAGGTACTGGATTACTGGTTAAAAGATTTGCTTTGCTGAGAAGACCCCTGATATATTTTGCCTGATGCATTAAGACTGAATTTGTTGTAGATCTCTGTATCTGAACCCCTAGAAAATAGCTGACTTCACCAAGTGTTTTTAGAGCAAATTCCTTTGATAAACCAGGCTATGACGATCGTATGATAGTAGGATCCTCCCCAGTAACTAAAATGTCATCGACATATATCAACAGAATGATAAGTTTCCCTTTGATTCTAGCAGAAAATAAGGAGTGATCTGACACACTGTACTTAAAACCCGATTGTAAGAGATAGGTTTTCAGTCTCTCATACCAGGCTCTTGGTGCCTGTTTGAGGCCATAGAGAGATTTCTGCAGTTTGCAGACAAAACCAGGTTGTTTTGAATCAAAGAATCCATAGGGTTGATTCATATATACTGGCTCAGTTAATGTTCCATTTAGGAAAGCATTATTTATATCAATGTGCTGAATAGACCACTTTAGAGTGAGAGCAAGAGAGAATACCAGTCTAATGGTTACTGGTTTAACTACTGGACTGAAAGTCTCTTCAAAATCAATTCCTGCTCTCTGCTGAAAACCTTTTGCAACTAGTCTTGCCTTCAATCTGTCAACTGAACCATCTGCACAGGTTTTGATCTTGTACACCCACTTACACTGTATGAGGTTCATATCTGATGTTGGAGGTACCAATTTCCAGGTTTGATTTCTGAGTAATGCTTCATACTCTTCTTTCATGGCCTTAACCCATAATGGATTTGCCAATGCTTCAAGATCAGATAGAGGTTCAGTGTGGGTTGGGGTCATGGATTTTTGAATGGTTGCAGTGTATAGTTTTGGTTTATGGATTCCTCTCTTGGCTCTGGTTATCATGGGATGATGATTTTGTGAAGAGGCTTGGGTTGAGTTAGAAGAAGAAGAAGAAGATGAGGTTTTTGGTGTGGGATTCTGAGTTGGATTTTGAGTAGGAGGGTTCAAAGGAGGAAATAAGGGAATTTGTTGAGAAGGATTGCAGAGAGTAATATGAGAAGGAGGTGAGGGGTCAGATTCTTCAGTAGAAGGTAAAAATAGCTGAGAATAAGGATATTCATCTTCATTAAACAAGACTGATCTTGCCACATAGATTCTTCCCGAAGGATGAAGGCATCTATATCCTATGTGTGAGGCATTATATCCAAGGAAAAGACACTTAGCAGACCTGAACTGGAGTTTTGATATATTGTAAGGTCTTAATAAGGGAAAACAGCTGCACCCAAATTTTTTGAGAAAGGTATAGTCTGGTGGGGTTTGGAAGAGAGCTTGATATGGAGAGAGTGATTGAAGGGAAGGAGAAGGAAGCCTGTTTATTAGGTAGGTAGCTGTGGTAAAGGAATCCCACCAGTATTTGTATGGTAGAGAGGCTTGGGCCAGTAAGGTAAGGCCAAGTTCTGTGATATGTTGGTGTTTTCTTTCTGCAGCACCATGTTGCTGATGAGTGTGAGGACAAGGGTGTCTAAACTGAATTCCAAGAGTACTAAGGAAAGATTGTAGAGATCGATATTCCCCTCCCCAATCTATTTGAAGGATCTTTACTTTAGAAGAGAACTGTCTTTCTACAAATGTCAAAAACTGCTTAACCACACTATTTGTTTCTGACTTTACTGTTAGTGGGAAAATCCAAGTGAACCTTGTGGCATCATCCAAGAAATGTATATAATATCTAAAGCCTTTAGTTGAAGGAGTAGCACTGGGGCCCCAAAGATCACTATATACAAGTTCAAACGGTTTAGTAGCTCTAGAATGAGTTGTGAGGAATCTGTTCTGATGTATTTTTCCCAAGGCACAAGCATCACAGAACATAGTTTGTACAGAGGCTTTATTTAGCTTCCTAAGGATTGTATTTAAAGTAGCAATACATGGATGGCCTAATCTTTCATGCCACAGTTTGGCAATAGGTCTATTTTGAGCTAGAAAACAGTAAGATTTGTTACCCTGCTTAGTAGTATTCTGGTTTGTCTTCTTAATGTCCAGCTGATATAGCCCCTCTTCAACAGTTCCCTCCAGTAGTATTTTGTTGGTTTGCTCGTCCTTCACCAAACAGTAGGTGTTGTGCAATTCCACAAACACATCATTGTCATTAGTCAGTTTTGAAACACTTAATAGATTCTTTGAAATTTCAGGTACTCTAAGAATCTTATTAAGGAATAGAGGTTTCTGAGTGTGACTAGGCAAGATAGTAGAGCCAACATGAGATATAGATAGGCTAGAACCATTACCAACTACAAGATGTTCTCCTCCATGATATGGAACGGCCTGCTGCATCTGGTTCATCTCAGAAGTTACATGAGCTGAAGCACCACTGTCCAAGAACCATTCACCTTGATTATGTTGAGCTGAATCATGAGAAACCATGTTAGCAACATGAGGATGTGAACTAGGATGAGAGTAAGGTGGATAAGGCAGAATTCCAGCAGAAAAAGGATTGTTGTTGTTAGCCGAATGTGATTGTGTGATAGTAGCCAAAAGAGCCTGTGTTGGGGGAAGAGTAGATGGTTGTGGACCAGGGTAGTGTACATCAAAACGTTTGAAACATTTTGATGCTACATGGCCCAGCTTTCCACAGAGTTGACAGCTTGGCCGACTAAATCTTCCTCCATTTCTGCCTCCTCTATAACCACCTCGATATCCTGTAGAACGACCTCTCCCACGGTTATATGAGTAGGACTGATTTCCAACACCATAGTCATTCTGAGAGTATGCTACATTTGCTGTTGGATTTGAAGAAACTTGATGTTGTTGAGATTGAGATAGCAGCCTGATCTCATGAGTTTGAAGGTGACTCTGTAGTTCATTGATTGTGAGGCTTCCAGCTTGAGTTGTTAGGTGCACACATATGGACTCAAATTCTAGTCCAAGGCCTCCAAGGATAAAAAGTACTAGCTCTGATTCTGAGAGTGGCTGATCTATGTTGAACATCTCATCCGCAATTGATCGAAATTTCATTATATAGTCATCAATTTGTAAGTCACCTTTCTTCAGAGTTTGAAGTTGGAATCGAAGATTCATAGCTTTTGCCTTCGAATGAGTTTGAAAAAGATTTTCAAATGCTTTCCACAGTTGAGCAGTTGTAGTACATCTGCCGATATACCCTAACATTTGTGGTGAAATAGAGGAGAGAATCCAGCCAAACAAAAATTGATCTCTCTGTAGCCAAATGAGATATTGAGGATTTGGCTGTAGTTGTTGATTTGCTGCTGCGGCTTGTTCGGTTGGAGAGAGAAATTGCTCAGGATGATCCAATTCAAGGAGAATATCTTCGAAACAGTAAGCACGAACAGAGGCCAATACTTGAGTCTTCCAGAACGTATAATTCGTTTTATCAAGTTTAATGGACAGTGGATGGATGTTTGGAAGTGTAACGGCGTTTGAATCAGTCGCCATGATAGAAGAACTCACTGAGGAGATGCTTAGAAATAGATCGGAGAAAATATAGAGTAGAGTTTATCAGAGAAGATGATGAACATAGAGAGTTTATCGAGGAAGATGATCGAAAAAAAAAAGATGATCGGAAAAAGATAAATCTCACCGAGGAAGATGATCGGAATAGATCGGAAGAATTTCAGAGACGAACTCCATAGACGATTCTAGAATAACCTAGAGCTCTGATACCATGCTAAAACAGAAGATAGAATGAAAATGGAAAGATATTATTCATGAGATGAGATCTGGTATTTATTGAGAGTGAGATTCAGAGGAGGGAAGTAACGGCTAGTAACAGTAGCAAGAAACAACTTTCTCTCTCCTCTAACTAACTTAATTATAACCGTTCTTCTTAACTACTTTTTAACTTCTTCTTAACAGTATTCTAACTTCAACAACCGTTAATTAATTTCTTCTAATTAACTGATTTCTGAATTCTTCTCAATAATTGATCAAAATCTTGCAATCTTTTTTATATGATCATGGTATAATTTGTCGATATGACGGCTCTTGGTTCGTCGGTGGCACCATCCAGTCCACAATAGTTCTAAAACGTCATCTTTGCATTATCTTATTTGTGTTTGTTATATTTTTATAAGTGGGAGAATATTTAATGTGGTGAAAGGTTTCAAAGGTGATCATCGTATGATGTCGCAGAGCGGAAAATAATTCAAATATTTGCTGATAAACATAGTTGTTCTAGTTTCTGTACTTTCTCATAAGAATTTTTGATATTGTCTAATATATTTTAATATTAAAATTAATATAAACTTTGATTTTTCTTCAATTCAGTCATACTCTACTCAATTTTTTTTCTTCTTTTTTGGATTGGTAGATTCAAACAAGAGGATTGTTTGAAAGTCGAATTCTGAAGATATTTTTTTTTCAGAAATATACAACAAATGAGGTTAATTAGATAATTAATAAATCATAATCAACATAAATATAAGAATATAATATAGTTTAATCATGTTCTTTAGGTAGTTTACGAGTTATATATATGTTAATGAATATTTTGCTAACAAAGTAAAGAATATAATATTATTATATTTTTGCTGTTGTTATTTGCTTTCACCCATAAGACTTGCAAATGAGTTCAAGAAGCATTACGTTTTTTTTTTCTTTCCAAATCGGGGATCGGATTTTGTATCTTACTAATAAAGGAATGCTAACAAATTAAAGAATATAATATGATTGTATGTTTTTATTAATCAATAAGAAGGGTTGCAAATTAAACGAGTTTCGTAGGAGCTTCACCCTTTTTTTTTCTAATTCTAATTGAATTGGGATTTGTATGTAAACAATAAAAATAATAAAGCTGCGTCTATATATAGACACATTATACACCAGACCAATATCGAGAAGTAGCCTCCATCTACATTCATAATTCTATATCAACAAACTCAAGAATTCTCAGCACTCTCTCTCTCTGAGAAAGATGATTCGTGAGGTGTGGTATTACAATGTGGTGGAGCAGTTCAGCATCCTTCAGCAACTCTCGGACGGGGAATACTCGAAGAGATTCCCTCTGATATCCATCGACGTCGTGTACCCCGGCACCGTGTTCAAAATTACCGATCAGCCCTTCGACACCATCACCCCAAGGCAGCAGTACGCCCTGATGAAGCAGAACGTGGAGGCCCTCAACATCATTCAGCTCGGCCTCACCCTCTCCGACGCCCACGTAAGCTACGTCTGGCAGTTCAACTTCTCCGACTTCCACCCGGACCGCGACACACACGATCCGGACTCCATCACCCTCCTCCGCAATCAAGGCATCGACTTCTGCGCCAACGACCGCAGCGGCATCCACTCGCAGGACTTCGCCTCCATGTTCTCTTGGATGTGCGGCCCCGACTCACCGGGTCGGAATCGGAAGTGGATCACCTTCCACGGACTCTACGACTTGGGATTCTTGATCAAGATGCTCACCGGAAAGCCTCTGCCGGACCGATTGGGCGATTTCATGTCCACGGTGCGCTATTATTTTGGGAATAACGTGTATGATGTCAAGCCGATTGCGGAGTCGGCGGGGCTCTGCGGAGGACTTGAGAAGGTGGCGACTAATTTGGGATTGCAGCGGCGCCTCGGGAAGAGCCACCAAGGAGGATCGGATAGCTTGGTGGCGATGGAGGCGTTCGTCAGATTGGTGATGCAGAACCAGATGATCGTATTGTCTACTGTGACTTATTTGATTTATGGGTTGACGTGGTTGCCCAAACGTACAACCCCATAACCATCCCCATGCAATGTAAATTCAACATAATTAAGTTTTCCAAGTTTTGAATAAATAAATATTTTTGGATATGTTTTAGATTTTATTGGAAGAACCCTAAAAAGAGGTATATATAATAAGGTTCCAAGATTTTAAGCAAGAAAAAGCTGCATTATTAATTAGGGTTTGGTAGAAGGGATATGGATTTTCATACTGTGTATCAAGGGGATTATTTTGATGATACTTAAGTGGATTGGCTTCGTCCATATCATTTTAGTGGTGAGATATATTGTGCTCACAGTGTTCATTTTCAATTTAATATCTATTTATTTTAGCACAAATATTAACAATCGATTTGTTTTTTTAAAGTGGTCGTTGTAAATGATGACATATTTTACTATAGTTTAAGTTTAACTGGAAAATAAATAAATTAATACTAAGTTCTCCAACGTCAATGTTGCCGAGGAAATATGTTGGACGTGAGTTGATCAAACTTAATCGTTGAAAAAGTTAGAAATTGAATGTTGTTTAATGATTGACTGTCGATGAAAATCGGCAACAAGAACAAAAACTTTCTTTTAAAGACCATGATCATAATGAAGAATTGATAATGAGAACGACCTATATTCTATGGATACATTTTTATCATATTATTACTTAGATTGTTTCAAATCCAAAATTTTAAATTGTTGCATGTGTATAGTGACTTGAAATTAAATCAAAATAAAAAAACAGAAAGTTCGTGAAAATTGTAAGCTGAAGCCAGCTGTTCTAAATCGAAAATGTAAATCATCTATAAAGAGTACGATTTTGATTTCAATTTTGACGGTTTCGAAATTGAATCCGAAAATGCGCAATTCTATCATGAGAACACTATTCATGAATTCTTTCTGGATGAAATTAGGGCCAATCCCAAATAGGGAAAAAATCATTGTTGAAGAATTGAATTAGGTTGGTAAAGAGAAAAGGGGGCATTCGAAAAATGGACGCTATGAAAGGCAAACATTTGTGCTATAAAATTTAAAATTAAAAGTTGGCGCCATACTATAAAAACTAGAAGTCTAGATGCAAGAACCATTAACAATTGATCAAAACGTTAATGCATTCTTTATTTTTCCTTTTATTTAGAAAAGCAACACTATATAGTTGGTCTTTCCCTTTATTCTTCAATAACTAAATCACATTCTGTTCCAAAAAGAACCATCATATTTTATCCTAAAGTTTTTTCCATTTCGAAAATACACCCTTGCCAAAATACACAAAGAAACATTTAATGTTCACTTTAAAATTCGTTGCGACGTATATATTTGAAATGAAGCCGATGGACATATTGGTCCAAGATGTGAAACCATCAAATTGCTCGCATGACTTCAAAACTATCATAATGACAAATTTAAGGTGATAGTGTTGTTTTCTTTTTTAAATTTAAGGTTACATGCTCATAAACAAGTAGTCTTTTCGGCATGTTTTGATTTAATAATCTTAAATATGAAGAACAAATCATAAACCTAAACCAAGAAAATTAGAATGCCAAAGAAAAACATTAATAAGCTTGATACAATATGTGAGCACAACTTGTCCAAGTAAAGACTATAATGCATTGATATTTGATCATGTCTTTTTCTCCTACGTACACCGGTATATATGGTGTGGAACTGTGGATGTATATTTGATGTATATATGGTGTGGAACTAGGAATGGTCAAGCTAGTGAAGTGACCGCTTTAGATCCCAACCAAGGGTAAAGTCTCCTAGTTGGAACTACCTTTACTGTTGAGGATTTATATGTTTTACGGTTTTCATATGAATAAATGGTTTAGTTGATTGTAGCACTTTGTTATGTTATGGAGTGGGGAGGACAACCAATGTTTGAATCTTATTTGTAACACTTTAATTTGGCTTAATTTTCTGGCTCCACTATAAAAGCTCCCAAACTTATTCCATAGTAATATAGGAAACTTGAGGAGTCAAACTTGAGTAATTTAATATGGTTATTTTTTTATGCAATTAAACTCCATTATAAGTCCCAACTACAAAATTACTTTTCCTTTGGAATATATATTATATTACCTGCACAAAGAAAAACATAAAAAATTCAATTATTCAATCGCTAAAAGTCTAAAACCCACGATTTCTTCTCCCCATCAATTCCTTCCCGCCTCGACACGACAAGCGCTGCACCTTTTCTCTTCCTCTCCACTCACCGGCGACCACCAGCACTCGTTGGCGAATCTCCGGCGACTTACTACCACTTAAAAGGTAAATTCCTGGGGTACACCTCTCCACTCATCAGCTGTTGTCAGATTTTTGGTCAGAAATATAGACACTTGCAGTTCGGCTTGCAGGTTTATGAATTAGATGGTGTAGAAGGAGATAAAGATTAACAGAAAAGGAAAAGGAAAGTGATCACATATTTGTTTCATGCTTGATTTGATACCTTTTGGTTCATATTTTTCAAATTTGTAAATGTAGTTGACAGTGGCGTAGCTAGGAAATCGAGCTAGTGGGGGCAAACTTTATCGGTTTGAGTTTTCTTTGTAAGGGGGTTTGGGGGCGGAGCCCTCGAAAAAAAAAATTTAGCACATTTTTCTACTTATATATAATTATACTTACTCTTTATGGCTTATTTAAGGATTATATTCTTTTTTCATGAATAACTCATATATTTTTTATATTTATTCGAAAAACATAGTACACAATCCTATTTTGATATCACTTTAAATTTAGTTAAGAGGAAATTATGAAGAATAATAATATATACTGTATGGAGCCACGAAAAGTATTATGATTTATGAATCACAAGATTACTGCTTCCTGTCGTTTATTGAACCCTCGAAGCGTCCAAACGTCCAGGTCAGCTAGCTCTGTACAGTTTGGTAGGGGTGTTCACAGTTTGGTAGCTCTGTCCAGCCGTCGAGGCCTCATGCATATAGATAGGAAACATTTTATTATGTGATGTTGGCCTGTTGTTATTCATAATGGGTGCAGTTGGGCCACCCAAGAGATTTTAAATTGAAAAACATATTTAGAATATTAAATATATTAATAAATTTTATAATTAATTGAAAATTATGAAATTACCCCTAACAAATTCTCGAATTCTAGTGGGGGCATTGGCCCCCACTGCCCCCCTTGTGCCTACGCCACTGGTAGTTGATATAAATATGAAATACAGTCCCCATGGGATGACCTAGCGGTTGAGGTGGGTGGCCCGGGACCGATAGGTCCTGGGTTCAATTCCCACCAAGACCGCTAGGTGTTACCTGTCACCCTGTCACATTAAGGGTGGTTGAACCCTCCTGTGTGGTTTGCAGGCTACTGCACAAGGAGTGTGGTTTACCCAGTGTGCACTGAAGGTAGCGGCTGCGGGTTCCATGAATCAAAAAAAAAATATGAAATACAATAGTCTAAACGTCTAGGAAATCATCATGCATTGCTTTATATCATCATATAAATGGTCGTTTAGCTCAAGTGGAAACTAACATACTTTTACCAACAGACGGTAGATTAGTTGGTTTTCACACTTTTGTCTTAAGTGGTTGATATAGTGTTTTAGATCGATTATCTTCTGGATTCAGTCGGATTATCTATGACATTAATTATAATTTATAGATAATCTGGGTAGCAGATTCATTCACTGAATTGTGTCTCAGGGAAACATTTAGTTCCAAAATGTGGATTGAGAGAGAGAATAATGATCAACTCATCCTCAACATTGATCGAATGATACGTGGGTTTTCTCATGCACCATCAAATCCCTCCATCTACAGAGTGACTCATTTCACGAACAACAAGCCTTTTGATCCAGTTGTCATTTCCATCGGCCCGTATCACCATGGAAAAAGGAACCTCAAGGATATGGAGAAGCTCAAAATGAGGTACCTCAAGCGGCTACTTGGTGAGTTGAGTGTTGAAGAGTATGTGCACGCGATAAGGGCTAAGGAGCAAGCAGCCCGAAACTGCTATGCAGAGGAGATTGAACTGGGATCGGATGAATTTGTGCAGATGTTGCTGCTTGATGGCATCTTCATCATTGAGTTCTTGCGAACAGAATGCTTCGACTTCCATGTTTCTGGATTTGGAAATGTTATGCCCTTTATCCTTGAAGATTTAATGTTGCTGGAGAATCAAATACCTCTTCTTATTATCGATCTCCCCTTCAATCTATTAAAGAATCATAATCATCATGATCAACACAAGTTCAGTGATCTGATCTGGCCTTTCTGTTTAACGACTCATCTACAAGAGGAAATGCCTTCAACTGTCAATGCTGATCATTTGCTTGGCCTAGTTCATTACGTTACAACTTTGTCCTTTTCGAAAACTCTCTGTAATTCTGAAGAAGACAACGTTGTCGAGTGGGAGATTATATACTCTGCCATGGAGCTGAAAGTGGCCGGAGTAGTCTTCAAGAAGGTGAAGAAGGAGGATACTACGTCTTGGTTGGACATCAAATTCATGAACAAGACAATCTACTTTCCCGAGTTGGTAATTGCAGATGAAACAGAATCTTTGTTGAAGAATATGGTTGCGTACGAGAATTATCGTCCTGGTAGTGAGCCGAGGTACGTTACAGACTACGTGTTCTTCCTGATGTGCCTAGTCCACAGCACCAAGGATGCAGAGCTGTTGAGGCACTATGGAATCATTAGGAACTTGATAGGTGGGGACGCTCGAGTTTATGAACTGATAGAAAGACTGGGGACTCATCTTCACATTTCTAGAAGTTCTCGTATTCGGGTATTTTTCATAGCGTGAATCATCACTGTAGGCACAGACGTAATAGGTGGGTCGCCGTGTTGAGGCGCAACCACTTCAATAATCCATGGAGAACCATTTCCTTGGTTGCAGCAGTAGTTTTGCTGTCAGTTGGGATACTGCAGACGGCGTATACCATTCTCTCCTACTGTAACTATTTTCAGCTTCTTCATCAAAATCTTATCATCTTTATTTTAGATGGCGCATGCATGAATCTAACGGTTCTTGTTTTGTCATTGCAGACCGAGATTCGTCGGCGGCACCACCAAATCCAAATTGATTCCAAAACGCCACTTTTGCATTCTATATTTATGTTAGTTGTTTTTTGTTGGATTTTTGTGGTGAAAGATGAATTAAATAATGTTTGGAGAGATTTCAAAGATCATACTCGTGCTTGCTTCCAACACATTTTATCTATCAAGACGTATTGTTTTATTTTCTATTCCAGCGTGTTGGAAAAAATCGTACAATATATATATATTATATACATATATATATTGTAACTATGGAAATTCAATTAGTATTAAATGCTAATTTGGTTTGGGTAAAATTCAGCTCATTTCGATCGCATTTTCGAACCTCGATATATATCCGATTGATAAATTGAGATATATCACGTCGATCTACGTTTCGAGTAGATAATTATAGTGTGCTTAATTTCTCGATTCCGATTTTCGGTGAGTGAGAAATAGTGGCTCGAAGTTTGGGGGGACAAAACTAATATGTTACCTAAAGTGGAGGAACTTACCTTATTCGGGTGTTGGAGAGTATTACATTGATTAATGTCCCACATTGATAAATGAAATAACTTTAATGTGGTATTTAAGTCTCTACCACATTGTAAGAGATAACAAAGTGACATGTGGTGGGCTTGGGCCACACATGCTCATGCGCGCGAGCCTTTTCGCCGACCGCCTCACACGCGGCGCGCCCGTGCTCGGGCCCGGCCCCGGCTCCGGCTCCGTGTCCGTGGACTTGGATCTTGGATCTTGGATCTTGGCAATTGGTCCTTTGGGTGGTCCGTCGGGTTGTTCGCCGGGTCGGGTGCCGGGTCGGGCGGTGCAGATGCCCAGGCCGCCTGGATTCCTCTCCGTGGTGCACTGCACCCGCCACACCCAAGTGTATCTTTTGGAAGGATCCGGAAGTGGCTCTTCGGCAGCCCAACCTTCCATCTCTCCACCACTCCACTTACCATCCACGACCCTCCAAAGATTGATGGCTCCAACACCTTTCACCCGGTGGAAGCCGCCTATAAATAGGGAGCTTCGGCTCATTCCAAAACACACCAACATCTCGCTCCGCATTCCATATTTAGCTCTTAGCTGCATTTCTTAGCTCATCTTAGCTCAAGTCCAAGCAGCTTTCCGTCCGCCCGGAAAAGTCCGAGCCACGGAGCTCGACGATCTTGCGGTGCTTCGCAATCTTTGAGACGTTCGTCGTTTTATCTTTGGGGGACGATACGCCTACAACCGAGAGCACTACGGGGCGTATTTCGTCTTGCGGAGAGAGGACTCCTCGACTCGACGGTTCTTTTTGTTCGTTTTATTTTTCGGCTTATAGTATTGTTTTGTAATAGCAGCTTTTGTAACCAACAATCGCAAGACGAAATATCCTACCTACTCAAGCTGCTGTAAACATGTCTTCTTCAAGTGCTCCCCTCTCCGATGCTACCGCCGCCGCTGCTTCTGCCGCCGCCACCAACCCCGCTGTATCTGACGTCATTGCCTCCTCCGGCAACACTGTTCCACCGACGTCTGTCCCTACACCTGCTCCGGCTTTTGCTAATCCAACCCTAGCTGCCATTTCCGCCGCTACCGACGCCAGGATAGCACTTAACCGTGCTAATGCCGCTAACACGGCATTCAACTTCATCTGCTATGTCCTCGCGCTTGCGCAGCAACGTCCCATTTGGGAGTGTGAACCATCATGGTGTGGTGGGGGGGTTCAAACCCGACCACGACGGCACCTCCGCACTCGTGCAGAGTGCTTGCCCGCGCCGAGAAGCCGGCCAAGTTTGGTGGAGCTGACTTCAAGAGGTGGCAACAGAAGATGTTGTTCTACCTGACAACATTGGGGTTCACCACTGTGTTGATGGAGAATGCACCCGCCCCTCCGAGTGAAAACGAAGAGAACCTGGAAGTCCTCATAGCCTATGATAATTGGCTAACTTCCGACTACTTTTGTAAAAACTTCTTGCTTAGTGGACTAGATGATAGTCTGTACAGTGTATATACAAATGTAAAGACCTCCAAGGCAATTTGGGAGGCACTTGAAAGAAAATACTGTACTGACGATGCAGGTACCAAGAAGTTTGTAGTCGCCAAGTTCTTGGACTACAAAATGGTGGACTCTCGACCGGTCATGGAGCAAGTGCAAGAGTTCCAACTCATTGTCCATGACGTCCACGCCGAAGGTATGCTTTTGCCAAATGCTTTTATCGTGGCAACTGTAATTGAGAAACTTCCCCCAAGCTGGAAGGACTTCAAGAGCTACTTGAAGCACAAGCGAAAGGAAATGACGCTTGAGGACCTTGTGGTCAAGCTCCGCATCGAGACCGACATGAGGACTCGAGATGGGAAGGGCGAAGCACCCGTGGAGCCGAGAGTCAACCTTGCTGAGAAAGGTGGAAACTCCAACAATGCAAAGAGAGGGCGTCCAAATAGCAACCCCAAAGGGAAGGGCAAGGTGCATGCCCGCAAGTTTGAAGGGGACTGCTACAACTGTGGCAAATCCGGCCACATGTCAAAGGACTGCCGAAAGCCGAAGAAGAAGAGGGCTCGTCAAGCCAATATGTTGGAGATTGACCTCACTGAAGCCGACCTTGCGGCCGTTGTCACTGAAGAAGCAAACGTCGTGGAGAATGAGGGGAAGTGGTATATTGATACCGCTGCCACGGCACATGTTTGTGGTGACCGGAGTCACTTCACCAAGTACAAGAGTTGCCAAGGGAGGAAGCTCAATATGGGTAATCAAGCCTCATCTGAGGTGGTTGGCTATGGTACTGTGGTGCTAAGGTTGAGCTCCGGCAAGAACCTTACTCTGGGAGAGGTGCTGCATGTCCCCGACATCCGGAAAAATCTTGTGTCCGGCTCTGTACTAGTCAAGAGAGGGTTTAGACTAGTTTTTGAGTCTGACAAATTTATTCTATCAAAATTTGGTATGTTTTTAGGAAAAGGCTACCTTTCTGAGGGCCTTTTCAAATTAAATGTAATGGTAATTCGCCAGGAGCCCGTTGAGGCTAAGAATAATGAGAATGAAGCTACTTCCTCTTACTTGATTGAGTGTTCCGATTTGTGGCATTCTAGATTAGGACATGTTAATCTAAATGCTATAAAAAGGTTAGTTAATCTCGATCTACTTAAAGTAAATGAGTTTAACAAAACCAAGTGTGAAGTTTGTGTTGAAGCAAAATTGGCTAAGCAACCATTTCATTCTGTAGAAAGGAACACAAAACCTCTAGAACTCATTCACACTGACGTATGTGACTTGAAGTTTGTACAAACTAGAGGTGGGAAAAAGTATTTTATTACTTTTATTGATGGATCGCACCAAGTATTGTACTATTTATCTTTTAAGGAGTAAAGATGAGGCGATTGAAGCTTTTTCTAACTTCAAAGCGAAGCCGAAAACCAACTTGATTGTAAAATCAAAATGGTACGAAGTGATAGAGGTGGAGAATATGTAGCTCCTTTTGAAGAGTTATGTAAGACAAGTGGTATTATTCATCAAACCTTCGCCCCCTATTCGCCTCAATCAAATGGTGTAGCTGAAAGGAAGAACGGAACTCTAAAGGAGATGATGAATGCTTTGTTAATAAGTTCTGGACTGCCCCAGAACATGTGGGGGGAAGCCGTCTTGACGGCTAAAAGGAAGGAAGAGATGTATTGAACAAAATACCTCTAAAAGGTAGAGATGTAACTCCTTACGAGCTGTGGAAAGGAAGGAAACCTTCCTATAAATACCTCAAAGTGTGGGGGTGTTTGGCTAAGGTAGAAGTGCCTTTGCCGAAGCAAGTTACAATCGGACCTAAGACCGTCGATTATATCTTTATAGGATATGCACTGAATAGTAGTGCATATCGGTTTATCATTCATAAGTCGGCCGTGCCCGATATGAATGTTGGAACTACTATTGAGTCAAAGAATGCTATATTCTTTGAACATATCTATCCGTGTAAAAAGGATGATAAAGTTGAGTCAAACTCTAGTGGTGGAGCAAGAGAAGATGCTAGTAGTTCTAGAAATGTGGGGGTAGAACCCGATACACGTAAAAGGCAAGCTGTCGATCTTGAAACTTTAGAACCAAGACGTAGCACTAGAGCAAGAGTTGCTAAGGACTTTGGTCCTGATTATGTTGTCTTTCTTTTGGATGAAGAGCCGCGGTCTATAAAAGAAGCTCTTTCTAGACCCGATGACCCACTTTGGCAAGAAGCTGTCCAAAGTGAAATTGATTCCATTATGCAGAATCACACTTGGGTCTTAGCAGACTTACCTGAAGGTTGCAAGCCCTTAGGATGTAAATGGATCCTAAAAAGAAAGTACAAGGCAGATGGGTCAATTGATAAATATAAAGCTCGTTTAGTGGTTAAAGGCTTTAAGCAAATTGAAGGATATGACTTCTTCGATACTTATTCGCCTGTAACGAGGATTACGTCTATCCGTATGCTTCTCGCGATTGCTGCTTTGAACAATCTTGAGATTCACCAAATGGACGTAAAAACTGCCTTTCTAAATGGAGATTTAGAAGAGGAAATTTATATGGAACAACCTGAAGGGTTCGTTGTACCTGGTCAAGAGCGAAAGGTATGTAAGTTGGTGAAATACCTATATGGATTGAAACAAGCACCATTACAATGGCACTTGAAATTCGACGAGGCTATGTTGTCGAATGGTTTTAAGATTAATGAATGTGACAAGTGTGTTTACATAAAGAATACAAAGAATGGCTTTGTAATTATTTGTGTTTATGTAGACGACATGTTAATTATGGGACAAAACCTTCAAGTCATAAATGACACCAAGCGTATGCTTAAAAGAACTTTCGATATGAAAGATATGGGAGCTGCTGATGTTATTCTTGGAGTAAAGATACAAAGAACTCCCAAAGGGAGTGTTTTGTCTCATTCTCATTATATTGAGAAAGTGCTTAAAAGGTTTAATGCCTTTGATAGTGCACCGGCTAAGACTCCTTTAGAAGTTAATGTTCACTTGAGCAAGAATAGGGGTGATCCTGTTGCTCAAGAGGATTATGCTAGAGTCATTGGTTGTCTTATGTACATCACGAATTGTACTAGGCCTGATCTAGCTTGTCCGGTGAATAAACTGAGTCGCTATACTAGTAATCCTAGTAGAGAGCATTGGAAATCTCTTGTAAGAGTTATGAGGTATTTGAAATACACTCTTAACTTTGGGCTGCACTACTCGAGACATCCCCCAGTACTTGAAGGGTACTGTGATGCAAATTGGATATCCGACACTAAAGACTCGTTGTCTATTAGTGGTTATGTGTTCAATATAGAGGGAGGAGCTGTGTCGTGGAGATCCACGAAACAGACGTGCATAGCCCGGTCCACCATGGAATCTGAATTTATTGCTTTAGATAAAGCCGGTGAGGAGGCCGAATGGCTCCGTAATTTTCTTGAAGATATTCCATGTTGGACGAAACCCGTGCCACCTGTGATGATTCACTGTGATAGTCAAGCGGCTATTGGTAGGGCCAAGAGTGAGTTGTATAATGGTAAGTCGAGACATATTCGTCGTCGACATAATACCATAAGACATTTGATCACGAGTGGGGTTATCTCTATAGACTATGTCAAGTCTATAGATAACCTAGCGGATCCGCTTACTAAGAGTTTGAATCGAGATCAAATGTATAAGCTCGTAGAGGGAATGGGAGTTAAATCCACAAATTAAAGACGATTATAGTGGATACCCAACCTTGTAGATTGGAGATCCCATGAACTTGGTTCAATGGGAAAACTAAGCTATATGAGTCTGTTGATACCACACTCAAATAGTCTATTCCCTAAAAGAGCTCGAGAGTGTTGGTGACCTGTCAAGTGGTGAGGTTAAGTCTTTGACTTTTAATGATTCTTGGATGCCTTGAGAAGGTGGAGTATGACAGGATACTCGAGTAAAAATCACCTATGTAAGTGTGAAGTGAGGGCCGCTTCTATGTAAACACTTATGAATCCAAAGAGGTTGTCCATGGCCAGTAAAGGACACAAACGTGAGAACGGACGAGGTTGAGACTTTATAGTGTTAGTGCTATTGTCTAAGTATACACCATGGAGGAATAGTTCAAGGCCACGTGTCCACTAATCCGCCGGTATGCTCGATAGCACTGACTAAGGAAGGTTCAAGGTCACAAGCCACCTATCTTGATGCTTTATTGTCTCTTGAGGGCAGAGCTGTGTGTCTGCATGCATGCATTTGGCTATTTCCACTCATGTGGGGGATTGTTGGAAAAAATCGTACAAAATATATATATTATATACAAATATATATTGTAACTATGGAAATTCAATTAGTATTAAATGCTAATTTGGTTTGGGCAAAATTCAGCTCATTTCGATCGCATTTTCGAGCCTCGATATATATCCGATTGATAAATTGAGATATATCACGTCGATCTACGTTTTGAGTAGATAATTATAGTGTGCTTAATTTCTCGATTCCGATTTTTGGTGAGTGAGAAATAGTGGCTCGAAGTTTGGGGGGACAAAACTAATATGTTACCTAAAGTGGAGGAACTTACCTTATTCGGGTGTTGGAGAGTATTACATTGATCAATGTCCCACATTGATAAATGAAATAACTTTAATGTGGTATTTAAGTCTCTACCACATTGTAAGAGATAACAAAGTGACATGTGGTGGGCTTGCGCCACACATGCTCATGCGCGCGAGCCTTTTCGCCGACCGCCTCACACGCGGCGCGGGCGGCGCGGCGCGCCGCACCGCGTCCGCGCTCGTGCCGGGCCCGGCCCCGACTCCGGCTCCGGTTCCGGTCCGTGTCCGTGTCCGTGGACTTGGATCTTGGATCTTGGATCTTGGATCTTGGATCTTGGCAATTGGTCCTTTGGGTGGTCCGTCGGGTTGTTCGCCGGGTTGTTCGCTAGGTCGGGTGCCGGGTCGGGCGGTGCAGTGGACCGGCTGCACTGGATTCCTCTCCATGGTGCACTGCACCTGCTACACCCAAGTGTATCTTTTGGAAGGATCTGGAAGTGGCTCTTCAGCAGCCAACCTTCCATCTCTCCACCACTCCACTTACCATCCACGACCCTCCAGCATTGATGGCTCCAACACCTTTCACCTGGTGGAAGCTGCCTATAAATAGGGAGCTTCAGTTCATTCCAAAACACACCAACATCTGCTCTGCATTCCATATTTAGCTCTTAGCTGCATTTCTTAGCTCATCTTAGCTCAAGTCCAGCAGCTTCTGTCCTCGCCGGAAAAGTCCAGTTCGCCGGAGCTCGACGATCTTGCGGTGCTGCAATCTTCGAGACGTTCATCGTTTTATCTTTGGGGACGATACGCCTACAACCGAGAGCACTACCGGGGCGTATTTCGTCTTGCGGAGAGAGGACTCCTCGACTCGACGGTTCTTTTTGTTCGTTTTATTTTTCGGCTTATAGTATTGTTTTGTAATAGCAGCTTTTGTAACCAACACAGCGTTTATTGTAATTCGAATTTCCCTCTTTGTTCCCTTAGTAAAAAAGGGATTAGCATCCTTATAACAAAAAAAAAAAAAAGGGACACAAGTGTAATCAGTGGATTGCGGTGTTGAGGCGTAAGCACTTCGATAATCCATGGACCGCCATTTCCTTGGTTGGAGCAGTAGTTTCAGTTGACATACACTACAAAAAATCTTGTTTTATCGACGGATAAAAAACACGAGTCGGCTTACCGATGGAATCGGATATGGTCGATTTACATGCGCATGATGGATATAATAGGTGATTTATCGACGGAAAATCTCATCTGCAATTTTATTAAATTGAATTTAATATTTTTAAAATTAAATATAGTTTTTTTTTTTTAAAAATCGCCAAGGAAATTTTCCGTCGTTATATTATTGGACCTCACCGACGGAAAATTCCGTCGGTAAGCCCTAAATTGATTATAACGGGCATAAGCTCAATTCCAATTAACAAATCATAAACCAACGACTTCCCGATTTTCGGGCAGCATTCCCAAATCGCCGCCGCTCCTACGCCCCCCCCCCCCCCGTAGTGGGCAGCACCGCCACGCCTCCCCATACCCCTCGCCACGTCGTAAACTGGACGAACGCCCGCAGCCCCTCGGCCCTCCCCCTCTGCCTTCTCGGCACCAGCAAATCGTTGTTTGAAGGGCGCCGACTACATCATATCCTCTTTTTCCCCCTTGCAGCCGTGATTAAGGTGGACCATTTTTTGTTTCTTGATTTATTGTGTCAATTTCAATGATTCTATCATGTTAAAAGTTATGTGTATTTGAGCATATCTATTAGGAAATTGAATGAATTAGAGAAATCATGCGAATTAGGGTTGCTAAAAGAGAAAACCGTTTGGGGATATTTGTTTAGGATTTTGAGAGAGAACCCTTAACTTGATTTTGAAAGAAAAATCAAAGAGCCCCTTTTCTTGATGTAGTACAGCTGAGAAATTCTCATGCCCACAGTGCATGGAACAGTCAGATGCCTTTTATCTTGAAAAGAGTGGTACGGTGTCGTGGTTTACTCGTATCCCAGTGTGAATAAATCTTGAGGTTGGAAACATGTAAAGTTAAACCGAGATTAAAGATAGAATTACCCAATCAATCTTCATTAGATGAAGCATTTCAAGAGGATGACATAGTTAACCCGCCTGTACGGAGTGACACGACATTAGAAGCTGATATAACATTAATTCATCCACGTGAAACAATAGAATTCGATGAGGAAGATGTTGATGAACGAGATGATGATGAAGAAGAACGAGTTCTGACCTTAGTGATGACTAGTACTAGTTATAGGTTTACATAGATAGATTTAAACTAAATATAAGTAACTCTACTTGATTATGATCTTATTATTATTGTTTTCAGGTGCATGGCGCCTCCAAGAGGTCGTGGCGACAGGGCTCTATCAGCTACTGTTGGGTGTGGGGGCACTCCTTCGTCTTCGGGGCATGCGGTCAGTCCTACACCGATAGGGTCCACGACACCTATCGCTTCTATCGACTCCTACTCAGTTGATAGTCGTTGCACTATTGAGATATCAGCTGAGGGGTATGTAGTAATTGTCTTTATCTTTTCAAATATAACAATTATAACTTCACTAAACCATTTTGCAATTATAGGAGATTGCTTGAGCCATCTGGACTGACTCACACAATTGTTGAGTGTTGCAAGAAGATCAATAATCCGACTGGGTTCACTTGGAAGCTGACGCCCGCAGATATTAAGGCACAAAACTTTGAGGAATTTGAGATAAGTTATTTTGAAGTTCACAATCTTAAAACTTAACATGCTAATGTATTTAACATGTATTATTTTGTAAATTGCAGAAACACTTCCGCTGGCCTGCTGATTGGGACCAAGCCGTCTACCAGATGTGGCACAAGAAAGCGTCCAAAAGGTTCAGTGATTGATACTGTGAGATGAAGAAGGGGCGCCCTTGAAAGCTAGACTACATTAACAGAGAGAGATGGGAAGCCCTCAATGAATACTGGAGGCGGCCAGAAGTTGTGAGCAAGTCGGAGACTGCTTATAACACCCCAAAATTTTATCTAAAAGTAAATAAATAATTAAAATAAAATATGCATTTGCATCTCATGCATAATATCACGTGTGTAAGCCCTATAAGTCGCGCCTTAGAGTTTAACTGAACGAAAAGCATAAATATATATTATTTCGTCATGACATGTATAATATGAATGATTATATGCTTAAATTGTTGAACACGTGGTTGATTAGTCTTACTTCAATATATATATGTATTATAATCATTAATTGTTAATCATGTACGGTCAACTTGAAACATATAGACTATAAATTAATGCATAATAAATGCTAATTTAAGTCTCACTTAATTAGAGTATATATATTGTAGATATTGTATATTATGGGTTTATCTAGATATACATGTGCAGTCCTCCGTTAGAGTGAATCTCTAAAAATTGTTATTATCTTAGACTTATCTTAATTAGGTTATTTATAAATAATATACATATATATATATATATATATATATATATATATATATATATATATACGTATCTAATTACCCATGATCACACCACCCATATTTTTCTCCCAAGTTTTTTTTCCACGCCGCAAACGCAGTTCTTCACCTGAGAAACTTTCATTTTGTTTAATTCTCTGCTGCAAAAATCATCAATCATCGTTTCGGTTCTTTTGGAGGTATTCTAAATCCTAATTTAATACCCTTGCCTGATTTGTTAATATTTATGGACTAGGTATAAAATAGGTTGTTTTATTTTAATAGTGTGGCTTTAAGAATGCTTATGTTTCATATATTTCTTAGAATTCTTATCTAGTAAGAATAATTGAAACTTGGAATTTGAATATGTAGGTGGTGATCGCTGTTTACACCAAATAATCCAGCAAAATTTCTAGAACTAAAATTAGTATAGCAACAGGTATCGAACACAGGGAACGGAGTATTTTAGACCTAAAAATCCTATCAATCAGGGTTTGGTTAGCAACCACGCAAGTTTTGGGAATTTTTCTAACCTAAAACAAAAGAAAGTAAATAGCAGGAATTAAACACGAAATAGACTTATGCAAATAAAACGGGTCCAAAGAAGATGATTCTCACACACTCACAATCGATCACTGACACTAATAATTAATTAATCCACTTAAATCAATTAGTTGTAGGACACCGTAATTAAACTGACATATCCCCTATTCCCCCTTAATTATTCGGTAATCGCCATGGTGGGCATTGAAACGACTACTTCTCTAAATTAGATGCAACCTACGTTGGTGGGCAATCAATAGATTTAACACCTAATCAGCTTTAAGAACTAAGGGAACCCAATTTAGGAGCATACTCGTATGGTGGGCATCTGATAGTCTCCTACCAAATTAATCCAATTGTCCTAAGAACAATTTGCTACTTATTTAGCCTAATCCCATGAGAAACGATGGAAGTACTAAATTAGCTATGAATTAAATTAACTAGGGTGATCAAGCCTAAATTAATTAATCCAATTAATTAAACCTAGATTAATTCAGAACCTAAGTGATTAATTTTAAGCCCTAGTCTCACGAAATTAAAGTGGTGTGTGTTTCACATCTCGCCGGCCCTAAAAAGACTTAGCCGCGCATATCGGCCGGACTGGCCAAACAGACCGAACTGCAGGACAGAACACTTAACATGCTGAAAATTATAAAATAACTATGCACGAAAATTCTAACAAATTACCAGAATTCAGAATTATTAAAAACACGAAATATGGTCCTAAAATTTATCAATTCATAAATTAAAGACTTCAGATCAATCCACAGGAAAATAAGTACGGAGACAATTCAAATTCGGGAATGCTAAACGAAAGTCATAACATGTTGTTTCTTCCAAATCAAACTACAAATCTTGAAATGAAAGTGAGAAATGCAAACTTTGAAATTGATAAACCCTTCGATCGGATTCCTAGGCTTCGGCGTTCTCTTCCTCGGAATGAGCATGGCTTCGGCTTCTCGGAATTCTTCTCTCGGTAATTGGTGGCGGATGAATTGGTGCATACGGATGATGATAATAATGTTACGGTGTGTAGCGTGCGTGTGTATGGGCGTAAGATCTCATTTTCGTTCGTCTCCTCTCCTATATATAAGGCGGCTCCTTTTCCTTGTAGAAGTAGGGTTTTTATATCCAATATGGAAAGATATTAATTAGATAAATCATATCCAATTCTTTCCATATCATCTCTTCCCTTATCCTCCACCTTCCTTCTCTACAATTTCGTCCAAAATTCCATCTTTTAGACCCCAAATCGAGCCCCGCCACCTCAAGCAACTCATCACCGCCACATCATCACGAAAAATCTGCAAGACAGCACGTAAATACGGTCCAACCGGCCGTGTGGGCCCCAAAAGCGATGAATTTGTATAGTACGAATTCGACTCATCAAACCTCCTTACACTTGAACTATACTTGCCCTCAAGTATTAGAAACACAAAAGAATACGTACTATTTAAATTCAGTCAATCCCCAAGACTCAAGACTCAAAATAAAAAATACAAGACGAAAATAAGATAAGAAAAGATAAGGAAAAGACAAAGACTCGAAACAAAGACAAAAACAAAGACGAGAACAAGACAAGAAACAAAAACAAGAAGCAATACCAATCATATCCGTAATCTCCACACTCAAAGAACTAGCCAAACATGTCAAACCATGCAAATCTGAATCTCATCAAACAAGTAGAGTTGCAAATTTTAGACAAGGCACACAGATATCAACTTGGTCAAAAACCTAAGCAAAAGTGGATCATCCTCACGATTCACTCAACACTCTCTAATCTAGGTCCGGTCAAGCCACTCAAAGAAAATAGTCCACTCAATCACGATAAAAGATTGTCACAACTGCAACATCAAGGAGGTCTTTCTCTTTTGGTTGTAATGGGGCTTAGGACTTAGACAAATTTTTCATTGGTAAGGGTCCTAGGGGTTCTAAGCTCCATCAAATGTAAAACGATGCCATGCATGTCATACTCGCCTAACATGAGATAATCAAGAATAGATAATATCACCCACCACTAAAGAATTACACATTAAATGCTACCAATTTAAACACAAGTACCCTTCTTATAATCCGAATTTACCACGTTTTCAATTTCTTTTTTTTTTTTTCGTGGTTTTTTTTTTTTTTTCGAAACAAACCGGGTACATACTGCGTGCATGCGGTCGGACGGGCCGTAATTTCTGCTATTTTAAAATGCAGTTTTTTCAATGATTCTGGCCAAATACCATTCTGTAGCATGTATCAACTGAGCAAGCAGAGGACTAAATCTGCTATCTTCACATATATAATAAGATCAATCTCAAGAAAGCTTGTAAAACATGCAATGACATTGGACAAGAGAAAGCTAAAAAGGCATTGGCTAATATTTTCTGACTAAATCAAAGAATCGATCAAGGCTCAAATTAGTTCACTAGGGGATAATGTAAGGTAGGAAAGTATTGTCGCGGCCAAATAGTTTAATCCCTAGTGCATCCTATCACGTATCGCAAATGACTCACCTTTATTGCAACTTCATAGACAAACACTCTCAAATAAATTAGTAGGAAGTGTCCTACTTTAAAGGCTAAAATCTAATATACGGAGTGTGTGTAAAATTCGATCCACAATTTACTTATTATTTCTCATCCCAAATTACATACAAATATGCACCAAGTCCTACTCTTCACAACAACTAACATGCTTGCATATTGAAACATAAAACACAAATCAAACATGCTTAAACAAAGAACAAGAGTGCATCAAAAACTTCAAATTTTGGCATGCTTCGACGACACAAAAGAAAGGATGACACAAAGTGAAACGACGTAAAGACCCCCCTCCTTACACTTAAACCCTTGTGTGCCCTCACGCAAGAAAAGAAAAGAAAAAAAAGGACGGAGAAACATGACAAAAACACAAAACAAAAATGAGCAAACCCTCCTTACACTTGATCCCTACTAAGATCAAGTGTAGACACAACAAACAAGATAAAAACACATAAAACACGAAAAAAAATAAAACACAGACTCAAAGACTCAAAAAAATAAAAATGATAGGGAAACGACATCACCTATCGCCCCGCCTGAACAGACGGGGCAGGACAGTCTGCTCTAGTTCATCAAACCAGCGACGAATCTTCCTCCTTACACTTAAGTCCACAACGTCCTTCGTAGCCTAGATCTGGAAAAACAACACAAAAAACAAAGACCAAACAATAATAAAATCAAAGAAAATAAACGATAGTGAACTCGGGTTGCCTCCCGGTAGCGCCTTTCTTTAAAGTCTTTGGCTAGACCTCCTCTTAAAGGGTCAATCTGGTGAAGTTATGCATAGTGGAGTCACATCCACTACCTTGATCACCATATGCAATCTCTTTCCACGGTCTTTATACCACATGAAATCATCATAGGCATCTCTCCAAAACTCTTTCTCACACTTGGTTGATGGCCTATCCACTTGCCAAATGATGGAAGTTTGCTCTCTTGCTGCCTTTTGCTTGTCTCTTTCAGGTTGGGGCTTCAGCTTTGAAATGCATGATCGATCATCGAAGATAACGATCTGCTGGAAACGCTCCGCCTCGGCCAAGTCGGGCGATTCTCGGTTCGGGCGAAGCATAGAGTGCCATGATGCTCTCCTTAATCTCTGGGTCCACGCACTTGGCGGGCAACATCTTTTGGATAATAGCCGACACCGACGTATCCATCAATACCTTCTCGGACTGCTGGATCTTACCCGCTATGAAATCTTTGACAAATTTCCCAAATTGGGGAATCTTCACGACTTCGAGGAAAGGTATGTTAATTTCCCCAGCCTTCACGAACAACTTCACATAATCCATGTATTCCTTGTTCGGTGTCCGTTTCCTCTCCAATGCCTTAGGAAACGGTGGAGGTATGGGCAAGTCTTGGGGGTCCATGCCGGACGAGATCGGCCTTCGCCGCTTGATAGAACTTCATCGCAAAATTCCGCAACTCGTCGAGGTCTTTCGGGCGCCCGACCTTCTCCGTCGCCGGCTCTCCATCGGCCCGATTCTCGCAATTCTATCGGGTCCGTCCGGGACGGATCGACCTTCTCCCGCTGCGTAACTTCATCGCAAAAATTCCCGCAACTCGTCGAGTCTTTCGGGCGCCCGACCTTCTCTCGTCGTCCGCTCTCCATCGCCCGGATTCTCGCAATTCGCCGGGTCTATCTTGGCAGTTCGACCTTCTCTGTCTGTCAGAATGCTCGTCTGGTTAGCTCGGCGGTCTGTTCTGCTGTAGATCTAATCTTTTGGGTACTCAATTTCGGTGTTGGTTCGAACAACTCTTTTCCACTGCTCAACATGATGTGATTGCAACTATGGGCAGACGAATTTGGCTGAGTCTGAGAAGGTAATTGCCTCTGATTTGCCTTCATTTCATCTAGTGAAGTGGTCATCATAGACATTTGCTTGGTCAGATTTACCAAGATATCTTGTTGCTCCCACTTCAATTGTTGCACATCTCTCTTCACGGCTTTAAGCTCATCATGATTTGAAGTTATTTCCTTCTGCATCTGCTTCTGATATGCAATGGCATCTTTTTGAGAAACAATCATCTCGCACATCAATTCTTCAAGCATAGAGGATCCCTGGTTGGCTTGGTCGGGCGGAGGCATGATTAACATTTTCGGCTTCAATGTCATTTGATGCAAAGCTCGGTAAGGTTGCTCTGTATCGAAGGTAGGTATCCGATCTAAATTGTTATAGCGGTGGATGAGTTGTTGTACTTGACTTTGTGGAAATTCCAGGTGCTTGTGTGTTCGGGCACCTTGCTCTCCATCAATTCCCCCGCTCGAGCTCAGCTCTTCTTTTTTACCGTTCAAGCTTATTTGACTTACGTTAGCCCTAGCATTCGGATTGGGCTGGACTTGCGATGGTAATTGCCCTTGACTTGCCTTCATCTCTTGAATTGAAGAATTCAACTTGAAAATCTGCTTGGATAAATTCTCGACGGTGCTTTGATTATCTCTCTTGGTCTGATTAATCTCCTCTTGCATCTGTTGTTGATAGGCAATGGTACTCTTCTGAGAAGTAATCATTTCAACCATCATTTTCTCCAACGGGCCGCTCTCCGGTCCGTCGGCTGAGACAAGCCGGTCCGCTGCTGAAATTGCTGCGGGAATTGCCTTTGATGTGGAGGTCTGTAGGGTTGTTGAAACCCTTGTTGCTGCGGTGGCTGACATTGTTGATGATGGTATGTAGGTCGTTGGAATGATTGTTGTGGAGGATTCCTTGGCGGTTGTGGCGCTTGATCATCTTGTCTCCACCTTAAGTTCGGATGAATCTTGTTCTGTCCATTCCAATTGTCGGCTGCATTAACATCCTCGCCTTGACATTGCAAAGATGTGTGCCCTCTTTGACCACATGCACCACATGTGTGATCAACCATTGTACGCGCAGATGAAGAGGAAGAGGAAGGAGGATTCCTCTCCTTGAATAGACGATCCAATTTGTCTTCGAGTTGATCGAACTTCTCCTCCATTTTTAGCCCAACTTTCATATCAAGATCATCTAAAAAGTCTCCACTCGAAAGGTTCACAGACCTCCTTTGCATCCTTGGTCCTTTGTATTGGGATGTAGATTCAGCAAGGCCTTCAATGATTGCCTTCGCATCAGTGTAGTAGCTATTAGCAAAGCTACCCTTCAATCCAACGTTCACTATCATTTTAGACTCATCTGTCATTCCTTGGTAGAAAATTTGCAGCAGATCCACTTCAGAAAAACCATGGTTTGGGCAGCTATCAACTAGCTTCCCAAATCGCTCCCAATAAGCTCCAAAGGACTCGTCAAGCTCTTGAGTAATCCCGGAAATCTCCTTCTTGAGTACATTTGTCTTGGATTGAGGGAAGTATTTGTCCGAGAATGTTTGACGATCTCGAGCCCAAGTAGTGATTGACCTAGGCCTCAATCCAGGAAAACCATGCACGAGCTCCATCTTGTAGAGTAAAAGGGAATGCTTTGAACTTGAAAGCATCCAAATGTCCTTGCTCGTGCAGATCACGCACCCGATTAAATCCCTCCCGAGAAAAGCAAAGGGATTCTCGTTCAGCCTTCCCGTAAAACTTTGGACATGCCGCGACCAAATTAAGCTTCACATCTATCTCGTTCAGCTTGTTGTTATGTTGATTGGTCCGGCAAGTCCTCTCCCAAGTTCTTCGAACCCGAGTTCATCTTCGATTGGCTCTTTCCTCTTCGACCATTCTTTCTTCTTCAAAATCGAATTGATGTCTTCGTAAAACGGGTCTATCCGGCCTCGTCGGACCGATTTCGCACTCTGTCTCACCGGTTCTTTCCTCCGTCGGGTCGGCCGGACCATTTCTCGCTTGTGACAAAGACTTTGGTTGCTTTTGCGGCTTTGTTGCCTTCGGTTCCTTTTCGCAGTCTTTTCAATTTCGGATCGGAGTGTAGAAAAGGGCGGGAAGACCTGCTCATGCAACACTTAAAAAGCACAAAAGATCAGTAGGAAAAATAAGCTAAAAGAAAACACCATTCCCCGGCAACGGCGCCAATTTGGTGATCGCTGTTTACACCAAATAATCCTGCAAAATTGCTAGAACTAAAATTAGTATAGCAATGGTATCGAACACAGTGGAACGGAGTATTTTAGACCTAAAAAATCCTATCAATCGGGGTTTGGTTAGCAACCACGCAAGTTTTGGGAATTTTTCTAACCTAAAACAAAAGAAAGTAAATAGCAGGAATTAAACACGAAATAAACTTATGCAAATAAAACGGGTCCAGCAAGATGATTCTCACACACTCACAATCAATCACTGACACTAATAATTAATTAATCCACTTAAATCAATTAGTTGTAGGACACCGTAATTAAACTGACATATCCCCTATTCCCCCTTAATTATTCGGTAATCGCCATGGTGGGCATTGAAACGACTACTTCTCTAAATTAGATGCAACCTACGTTGGTGGGCAATCAATAGATTTAACACCTAATCAGCTTTAAGAACTAAGGGAACCCAATTTAGGAGCATACTCGTATGGTGGGCATCTGATAGTCTCCTACCAAATTAATCCAATTGTCCTAAGAACAATTTGCTACTTATTTAGCCTAATCCCATGAGAAACGATGGAAGTACTAAATTAGCTATGAATTAAATTAACTAGGGTGATCAAGCCTAAATTAATTAATCCAATTAATTAAACCTAGATTAATTCAGAACCTAAGTGATTAATTTTAAGCCTTAGTCTCACGAAATTAAAGTGGTGTGTGTTTCACATCTCGCCGGCCCTAAAAAAGACTTAGCCGCGCATATCGGCCGGACTGGCCAAACAGACCGAACCTGGGCAGACGTAACACTTAACATGCTGAAAATTATAAAATAACTATGCACGAAAATTCTAATAAATTACCAGAATTCAGAATTATTAAAAACACGAAATATGGTCCTAAAATTTTTCAATTCATAAATTAAAGACTTCAGATCAATCCACAGGAAAATAAGTACGGAGACAATTCAAATTCGGGAATGCAAAACGAAAGTCATAACATGTTGTTTCTTCCAAATCAAACTACAAATCTTGAAATGAAAGTGAGAAATGCAAACTTTGAAATTGATAAACCCTTCGATCGGATTCCTAGGCTTCGGCGTTCTCTTCCTCGGAATGAGCACGGCTTCGGCTTCTCGGAATTCTTCTCTCGGTAATTGGTGGCGGATGAATTGGTGCATACGGATGATGATAATAATGTTACAGTGTGTAGCGTGCGTGTGTATGGGCGTAAGATCTCATTTTCATTCGTCTCCTCTCCTATATATAAGGCGGCTCCTTTTCCTTGTAGAAGTAGGGTTTTTATATCCAATATGGAAAGATATTAATTAGATAAATCATATCCAATTCTTTCCATATCATCTCTTCCCTTATCCTCCACCTTCCTTCTCTACAATTTCGTCCAAAATTCCATCTTTTAGACCCCAAATCGAGCCTGCCACCTCAGCAACTCATCACCGCCACATCAGCACGAAAAATCTGCAAGACAACACAGAAATACGGTCCAACTGGCCAGGTGGGCCCCAAAACAGACATAATTTGTATAGTACGAATTCGACTCATCAGTAGGCTTGAACATAGAAAACGTAAACTCTAGAGATGGTTTATGTTATTATGCAAAATCATTGGCTATTAATGTTCTCTTTTGAGCATGAGGATTTATTTTTAGGATTAATTCTGATTTTATTTCTCCTTGAAATTTGCTATTACCAATAGTTTTTAATTTTAGATTCAATCTTAATAATCTTTGATAACAAACGGATAACTTAAAGAAAATCTAAGTTGTATTAGTTGGTGCAAGCTTACTTGGAAGGTGATTAGAATTAAATATAAAAAAAACAACAAATACGTACATGCCATTAAATAGACATTAGGAACTTTGAACTTTGTTTCTCTTCTTGTTTAGAGTTTTCAAGTTTGGTGTCAGTTCTGATTAAATTCCATGGTATGTGAATATATAATTAAAAAAAATATTATTTATTTGATTTTATGTCATGGCCAAATGGGTATCTACTGTTCTTTGTTTATCAATACTATTTACACATATGTGCCGAGTTGTGTGTTTAAAAATATTTATGTGTTCTATGTTCTAATTATATGTTAGCTTTTAAGACAATAAGTGAAATGCATACATGACGCATAAATTATTAAGTCAAGTTTTATTATAGGACAGACGCGCAAGGCTTAAACACTTGATATACATTGGTCTTTCATTCAAAAGGTTAAGGTGGGGTTTTTCTTTATCCTTATTATACACTATACAGTTTTTCTCATGCGTTATTCAATACAGGCAGAGCCTTCGGGCAATTCACAGCAGTAAAACCTTCGGGTTAGCCTTCGGGCAATTCATAGCAGAAAAACCTTCAGGTTAGCCTTCGGGCAATTCATAGCAGAAAAACCTTCGGGTTAGCCTTCGGGCAATTCACAGCAGTAAAACCTTCGGGGACATAACGCCTTCTGGCAATTCACAGCAGTAAAACCGTCGGGTTAAGCCTCCGGGCTTGCATGTCTAATTTCTCATGTTAAATCCATTATAGTTTATAGTTTGGATAATATTGACCCCACTGAGTAGTCGTACTCACCCTATTTTCACCTTTTCAGATCATGGTCCGGCAGATGCTTGAAGTGGCGGATGGTGATGGTCACACACAGAAAAGGGAATTATGAAACTTTTTACATTATTTTAGTTTTATCATGAACTAAACACTTTCTTTTCATTGCATTTTCAAAAAACTAGTAGTCGCATGTGTTTTTATTTTTAAGACTTCCGTTGTTTATGAAATTTTGCACTGAACCTTCCTTTTTATGAAAAGATTTATTAAAGTTATTTTTTTTTAAAAATTAAATCTAATGGTAAAGTTTATGCATGTGGTGACGTCCCTTAAAAAGTTATGAAAATTGGGGCGTTACAGATTTGTATCAGAGCAGGTCTACTTTCCTGTAGACTTGCTTCATGTTATGCAGGAAATTGACCATCATCACTGCCACAGCATCGTACCGGCGAGGTAAGAAAGATTTTCTAAATTAATTTTGAAGCATAATATTGAAAGCATGTTTTTCTAGCATGACATGAGCATGACTTTTATGCATGTAAACTATGTAAAACATTTAAAGTCCTCGAAGATGTTGCCTTAAGAATAAGAACTTAGATGCCTCACATAGTTGAATTTTATATGAACAATAGGAAAATGCCCCCGAGAAGACAACCCATTAATAGTAGTGGAGGGATAGTAGATAACCCTTTAGAGAACCTTAGCAATTTACAGCTGCTGGAAGCTATTAGGGAAATGTTCCGCAATGCCAAGGAGGAGATCCAATTATAGTTAGTAAACTTGACTACCTCATGAAACATTTTATTACTTAACCAAACAGCCGTAGTTATTTTTGATTCCGGAGCGTCGGATTCTTTCATATCGAAAAGATTTTACGATAAATTAGTCGAAAAATGCGAAGAGGAAGCTGCAACATGCAAGGTCGGGGTTTCCAATAGACAATGCAAAGGAAACAATTCGTCGAATAAAAGGTGTAACGTTGAAGATCGATGACGTGACTTTGAAAGCAGATTTGTATATCCTCGAGATGAAGGGCTTCGACGTCATATTTGAGTTAGATTGGCTCAGTAAGCACGATGCGGTTATCAGATGCAAGGATCGTGAAGTCGTTTTCCCAACACCAGACGGAAATCAATTCTCTTTTTACGGAAGTAAAAGAAAGAGAGGGCCACATATCATAACTGCAATGAAGGCCACCAAGATGATGAGGAAGAAGGATTATCAAGCATATTTGGTAAATATTACAAGCACAAAGACGGAGGAAATAACCATAAACGATATCCCGGTGGTGAGGGAATTTCCTGATGTGTTCCCTGAGGAACTAAGTGGTCTTCCCCTAGATAGGCAAGTGGAATTCAACATCGATGTAATGCCTGGAGCAACCCCTATATTGAGAGCGCCATACAGAATGGCACCGATGGAGTTACAAGAACTTAAGATACAACTACAAGAGTTATTAGACAAGGGACATATTCGTCCGAGTGTATCACCGTGGGGAGCACCTGTGCTTTTCGTCAAGAAGAAAGATGGGACTATGCGTATGTGCATAGATTACCGTGAGCTCAACAAATTGGCGATCAAGAACAAGTACCCGTTGCCAAGAATTGAAGACCTCTTTGATCAACTAAAAGGCGCGGGAATCTTCTCAAAGATTGACTTGAGATCTGGACATCATCAGTTGAAGATTAAGGAGAGTGATGTGCCAAAGACAGCTTTTCGAACAAGATACGATCACTATGAGTTTACAGTGATGCCTTTTGGACTGTCTAATGCACCTGCAGTTTTCATGGACTTGATGAACAGAGTGTTTCATCAATATTTGGATCAATTCGTAATTGTCTTCATCGACGATATCTTAGTGTACTCAAAAGATCGGAGGCAACATGAAGAGCATCTCAGGATTGTGTTGGAGACTTTAAGAAACGAGAAGCTATACGCCAAGTTCAAGAAATGTGAGTTTTGGCTTAGTCAAGTAGTATTCCTTGGTCACGTAGTGACTGCACATGGGATAGAAGTGGATCCAACAAAAATCGAAGCGGTTAGTAACTGGAAGGCACCGAAGAATGCAAGCGAAATCCGAAGTTTCTTGGGATTAGCAGGATATTACCGGCGGTTTATTGAAGGATTCTCAAAGGTAGCAAGGCCACTCACTCAACTAACCAGAAAAGGGATCAAGTTTGAGTGGAATGAAGAGTGCGAGAGAAGTTTCCAAGAACTTAAAGGCAAGTTAACCACGGCACCGGTACTCGCTATTCCTGACGGAACTGAGGGGTATGTAATCTATTGCGATGCCTCAAAACAAGGACTTGGATGTGTCTTGATGCAACATGGGAAGGTTATAGCTTATGCTTCGAGGCAACTGAAGACGCACGAACTGAATTACCCTACACACGATCTGGAATTGGCAGCTGTGGTTCATGCCTTGAAGATTTGGAGACATTACCTATACGGAGGCAAGTGCGAGATATATTCTGATCACTAAAGTCTCAAGAATCTGTTCACACAGAAGGAATTGAACATGAGACAAAGAAGGTGGCTGGAACTAGTGAAAGATTACGACTGAACAATTCATTATCATCCAGGAAAAGCAAACGTCGTAGCTGATGCTTTGAGCAGGAAAGGGAGTTTGACCACCCTATATACTTCCCGAATGATTGAAGAGTTTGCAAAAATGGAAATTGAAGTTGTACCGTCGACAGAAGACACTACTACTAAGTTAGCAGCTATGAAGATCCAACCTTTGCTAAGGGACCAAATTCGGGAAGCACAAAAGAGAGATAGGTTTTTATGCAAGATAAAGATCAAGTTCTGGAAGGGCAGAATAAGGGGTTTGAGATTGCAGCAGACGTGACACTGATGTTCGAGAGAAGGATTTATATACCAAAAGGAAGTGAAATGATGAGGGAGATTTTAGAGGAGACACACAACACGCCATATACTATCCATCCCGGGAGGGACAAAGATGTATCATGATTTGAAGAGACACTTTTGGTGGAGGAATATGAAGAGGACTATTGCAGAATTCATACAAAGTTGTATGACTTGCCAACAAGTGAAGGCTGAACACCAACGGCCATCCGGCTTATTAAAGCCGCTTGATATACCTCAATGGAAGTGGGAGGAGATATCAATGGACTTCGTGGTAAGCATTACCAAAAACCCGAAGAGGAAATCATTTAATTTGGGTAATTGTGGATAGACTCACAAAATCGGCTCATTTTCGCCGATGAAGATGACCGACAACATGGATCGTTTGGCACAAATCTATATAGACGAGATAGTAAGATTACATGGAGTTCCTACCAAGATTGTATGTGATCGCGACCCGAGGTTCACTTCAAAATTTTGGAATAGTCCGTAAGCCGCTATGAGTACCAAGTTGAAGTTCAGCATGCCGTTTACCATCCACGATGACGCGATGGACACCGAAAGAACTATTCGGGACTTTGGAAGACATGTTGCGAGCATGTGTCATGGATTTTGGAACTAATTGGGAGAAACATTTGCCTTTAGTGGAGTTTGCATATAATAACAAGCCTATCAAGCAAGCATAGGGATGTCACCTTTTGAAGCATTATATGGAAGGAAGTGTAGATCACCTCTCGCATTGGGATGAGGTTGGTGAGAAAAGAATATTGGAGCCCGAGATCGTAGAAAGAACCGTGGGAGTCATTGCAAAGATTCGAGAGAGAATCAAGATTGCTCAAGATAGACGTAAGTCCTACGCCGATTTGAAGATGAAGGATACACATTCGAGAAGGGTGACAAAGTGTTTCTCAAGTTGTCACCAATGAAAGGTGTAGTAAGGATTAGAAAGAGAGGAAAGCTTAGACTTCGATACATTGGACCGTTTGAGATACTCAAAAGAATTGGAGAAGTGTCATACGAGTTGGCACTACCGCCAAGTTTCGACGTCCATTTATAATGTTTTTCATGTGGCAAACTTGAGGAAGTATGTGCATGACCCAAGCAACATAGTCAATTATGAAGGATTGGAGCTGAACAAAGATCTGTCATATGAAGAGACGTCAAATGCCATCTTAGACCGAAAGGTTATCCAACTTAGGAACAAGGAAGTGCCATTAATAAAAGTTCTTTGGATTAGACACGATGCGAGTGAAGCGACATGGGAAGTAGAAAAGGACATGGAGCTACGATATCCAAATTTAACGGACAATGTAATTAATTTTCGAGGACGAAAATTTTATAAGTTGGGAGATTGTAACGCCCCCAAATTTTATCTAAAAGTAAATAAATAATTAAAATAAAATATGCATTTGCATCTCATGCATAATATCACGTGTGTAAGCCCCTATAAGTCGCGCCTTAGAGTTTAATTGAACGAAAAGCATAAATATATATTATTTCGTCATGACATGTACAATATGAATGATTATATGCTTAAATTGTTGAACACGTGGTTGATTAGTCTTACTTCAATATATATATGTATTATAATCATTAATTGTTAATCATGTACGGTCAACTTGAAACATATAGGCTATAAATTAATGCATAATAAATGCTAATTTAAGTCTCACTTAATTAGAGTATATATATTGTAGATATTGTATATATATATGGGTTTATCTAGATATACATGTGCAGTCCTCCGTTAGAGTGAATCTCTAAAAATTGTTATTATCTTAGACTTATCTTAATTAGGTTATTTATAAATAATATACATATATATATATATATATATATATATATATATATATATATACGTATCTAATTACCCATGATCACACCACCCATATTTTTCTCCCAAGTTTTTTTTCCACGCCGCAAACGCAGTTCTTCACCTGAGAAACTTTCATTTTGTTTAATTCTCTGCTGCAAAATTGTTTAATTCTCTGCTGCAAAAATCATCAATCATCGTTTCGGTTCTTTTGGAGGTATTCTAAATCCTAATTTAATACCCTTGCCTGATTTGTTAATATTTATGGACTAGGTATAAAATAGGTTGTTTTATTTTAATAGCGTGTGTTGGTCCCGAGTGTACGGTCAGGTGTAGAGGGGGGGGGGGTATGAATACACCTGAATCCAATTTTCTCAACTTCGAGCACGAACAGTCCTGTTCGAGAAAGTGCCGCATCGAAATAATTCAAAGCAGACCAAATAGTTGTTCTGAATCGTGTGTGGCAAAGAATCTGACTCTACTGAGATCTGCTAGCTGACTGAATCAGAATTCAGTATCAAACAGGTAGAGTTCAGCGGTGCGGAAAAGTGTAGGCCCAAATCAGTAGAGTGGAAAAACCGTTTTAGCAAGTCTCAGTTCAGTAAATAGACAGTTCAAGATATCGAGACGGTTGAATGATTTTAAGAAGATTTTCGGTATGAACAAGAAAAATCAATGCAACAAGAATCGTAAAGCAATAACAAGACACATATTTTTAAAGTGGTTCGGATATCAATCGATCCTACGTCCACCGTCCCGAAAGTTCAGGAGGCTATTTATTATATCGAGTTAGTCTCGATCGCCTTGTGCAAGGACAAAGCCGTGGCTTGGGGATTATATCGAGCAAGTCCCGGCTTACAAATGTATCAAACTAAAGTGTTTGACAAACTTCTCCAACTATGAAGGAGTCCTTTTACAATAAGGATTGGGTTCAAATATGAACTCCTTCGTCTAAGCTATATATGGTTTCGGTTGAGCTTAGGGTTAGAGGGATAGGGAATGTGAGAGTGGCTTCTAGATCGACGAACAACTGAAATAAGCTTTAGGTTCGTGTATCGTCGATTTGGATACTAGAGGCTCTTCTAACAGTTTAGCTTGGTTCCCTATGGACTGAGAAGGTAGTCTTTCACGGAGATAGATCTTCAAGTTCTTGCGGAAGACTTAGTGGTTTTCTCGGTTCTAGCTCGTTTGAATGCTTGTGTTTGTTTTCGTCGTTAAGCTTATGCGCATTCTCTCTCTTTCTTTCTCTTGAAATGTCCCTCTATTTATAGAGCAGAGATTGGAAAAGATCCGTTGGAGACGATCTTCCTTTCTCTCTCTCTTTTGGTAGCAAACGGCTCTTTTGAAGTAGGTAACAGTGTACTTTCCCACCTTTTTAGGTAAATGGTTGACTGCAGCTTTAGCAGGTGAGAAGACACGTGTGTTCTTGTCATTCGTCGAGGTGGATAGAGTGGTTGAGACAGCACATACTTCAAGGCAAATTGAAGCTGACTTCTCTCTTCCTCGTATATGACAATGTTGATTGTTTTTCAAAAGTATTTGACAGTTCTTGTAACGCCCCGACCTCCACGAAGGATCACAGAGGTCGAGCCGCTACGGAAGAATAATTTAAAATATATTTTCATACCCTTTCTTGACATTTTTGAAATAAACACTCCATTTAATGCAACTCACACACAGGAGATCAGATATTATGCATTTAAATATGCACTGAAGCATAATGAGTTTCAAAACATATCAAAACACGTTTTACAAAACACGCTTTCATGCCATCTTTTGAAAACTGATTAATAGATACGGAAGCGTATTAACTTTCGAAATATTTAGCAAAACATAATTATTCATTTACAAAACTTAAGAGTGCAAAATGATCATGGCGTAAAACCCCCTCCTCGCCTCTTTCTCCGTCGCCACCGCCACTCAACCTGAAAACATTTTGAAAACATTTGGGCTGAGCACTAGAGTACTCAGTGGGTAAAGTAGCTTGAAAACATTTAAAACAGTTTATCCATGCATAAGGTATGACTTGGAGGGTTTTAAAAAGAAAACTGCTCAAAACATACAAAACATTTAACATTGGGATGCGCACATGTGTGTCACATTTCCTGTTACTTCTACCATTTCATTTTCATGCTTTGGGCCTTGGCCCTTGAGTCGAAACTCAAGGGATCCCTCATAACTTGTTCTTGGGCCTTGGCCCTCGAGTCGAAACTCAAGGGGTCCCTCATAACTTGTTAGCACTTGGTACACAAAGATGATCAATCTTTGTGCTACTAACAACATAGTGTACACACTTTCGTATTAACCCTCATCTAGCGTGTTAGGCCAGATGAGAGCCTCGATCGATCTATCACGTAGAAGTATTAAACAGGTAAATGCACAAAAACTTTCATGGATAAACATACTTCATAGAGCTCAATAACTCAAATCATACTTTTATGAAAATATTACCCACCTCGACTTTCCACCGATTTGAGTTATACGTACTCCCAACACCGGGGCTATAGCTCTTCCACAAACGTTCCTACAACGATATTAATGTTGTAGCTTTAATACTTTAAACTCGTGCAGAAGGCCTATTTTGTAAACATTCTACAGACTACGATTTCAGTCCAGAAATTCTAATATTCCACGCCGTTCATCCTTAATGAGTCGTGATTATACTGGAATTGGTTTCGTAGCAAAATAATCAGTATTCAAGAAGTTATCACCAAAACAGCGCTCACTGCACGAACAAGTTCCGTTTCTGCCCATCTATACTTTAGCTACGCTCTTTGGGATTATTTCTACTCTAAAAATTCCCATATTCCACCAATGCGTAGGAAACATGCATATAGATGACATATCAAATTTTCAAACCTTTCAGAAAAGTTATGGATTCATAATATACAAATCATGTTTCACTCAAAAACTGCTCCGCATAATGAAATTCTTTGTTTAACCATGGAATGTTTGTAATAAACTGCTTTTACATGAATGTTTCAAAAATACATAATAAATATTTTCATAAACACCAACGTGTTTAGAGTATTTAGGAAGAAGAATCAAGTTCAAATCATTTTTATGCAGTGATAAATAAATATTTTCCCAAGCTCTATCCCGGGTGCATGATCTTTCGACAGCATAAAAGTGAAAATTCGTTAAAAATTTACGGACTTGTCCAAAAATCATGAAATTTGACAGAGACCTTAACGACATCTCAAAATGTATCTCTGTAATTTTTATGGAATTTTTAAACTAACAAACGATCAAGTAATTTGCGCTGGAAAACTCGACAGAAGAAAGAATAGCATGACAGATTCTTGAGCTCATGCAACTTAAACATTTCTTGCTATCTTACATCCAAATCTACACGTGTAACCCCATAATCCTTCACGCATACACGATTCGAACCAAATATCAACCCATCAACAACAAGATCGACATTATCATATCTCAAGAACATCACGTTCGTCGCAAGAAGAAAGAAAATGAGTATAATATCACAAGGCGAAAGGGATACTTACTTGATGTATTACACTAGCTATCAAGGATTCCTAAGCTTTGCTTCCCTCCCACCAAAAACGATTCCACACAAGAGGAGATCTCATTTTTTTTTTCTTCTTTAGACTAAATTGTTGGTGTCGAATCAACTATGACAACATGTTTTAAAGGAAGAGAAAGCCACCCTAGCTATGCATGTACGCCACTTGGTTAATGATGACATTGTGTATCATTACCCTCTTGTCCTATAGTGCAAGGCAATCTATCTAAGAGATTTTGTCAATACCCCCACGTGAAAATATATTGAAAGTAGGCTAGGAGATATAATACTATCAATCCTAGTATATATAGACTGACACACATAAAGTTTCCCAAATATTTGGTCAAAAGATTCACCAATAACTTATATTAGTGAAGTCGAATAGCGCGCACGTACATTATATATGAATCCCGATATTCTAAGGCGCGACTTATAGAATTAAAACAATTGATAACATGTATGAATAAACATACCATGCATGATATAACAAAAAGATTTCGGGGTGTTACAGTTCTGACTGTCTGCCGATGTTGAGTCTGATCCCGTATTCAGTAGGTAGATAGCTGAGAAAAGTCTACTGAAGATCAGCTCTGAGTTCAGTGAACTGCTCCTGCTGAGTCCAGTTCCACTAACTCTTTCATATAATGCTCCTGCTGAGTCCAGTATCACTGAGTCTTCTACTTCTGGTGTTAAGGCAGATAATCTACTGAGCGCCTTGATCCGAGCAGAGTGTCTACTGAGTCTGAAACCTCAGAGACAAATAACGATTACAACGGAATGTTTCACCAATCAGATAGGGTTTTGGGATCTTCAAATCTTCTCAACAATCAGAGCACTAGGCTGCTGAGCATGGTTCAGTATAGAAGATAGAATTATTTCCCACTAAGTGAGACTATGCTGAGGACAGAATCATCACCCAAGAGCGTGACTTTAAGAATGCTTATGTTTCATATATTTCCTAGAATTCTTATCTAGTAAGAATAATTGAAACTTGGAATTTGAATATGCAGGCTTGAACATAGAAAACATAAACTCTAGAGAGGTTTATGTTATTATGCAAAATCATTGGCTATTAATGTTCTCTTTTGAGCATGAGGATTTATTTTTAGGATTAATTCTGATTTTATTTCTCCTTGAAATTTGCTATTACCAAGAGTTTTTAATTTTAGATTCAATCTTAATAATCTTTGATAACAAACGGATAACTTAAAGAAAATCTAAGTTCGTGGAAATTTCCAGTATTAGTTGGTGCAAGCTTACTTGGAAGGTGATTAGAATTAAATATAAAAAAAACAATAAATACGTACATGCCATTAAATAAACATTAGGAACTTTGAACTTTGTTTCTCTTCTTGTTTAGAGTTTTCAAGTTTGGTGTCAGTTCTGATTAAATTCCATGGTATGTGAATATATAATTAAAAAAAATATTATTTATTTGATTTTATGTCATGGCCAAATGGGTATCTACTGTTCTTTGTTTATCAATACTATTTACACATATGTGCCGAGTTGTGTGTTTAAAAATATTTATGTGTTCTATGTTCTAATTATATGTTAGCTTTTAAGACAATAACTGAAATGCATACATGACGCATAAATTATTAAGTCAAACTTTATTATAGGACAGGTGCGCAAGGCTTAAACACTTGATATACATTGGTCTTTCATTCAAAAGGTTAAAGTGGGGTTTTTCTTTATCCTTATTATACACTATACAATTTTTCTCATGCGTTATTCAGTACAAGCAGAGCCTTCGGGCAATTCACAGCAGTAAAACCTTCGGGTTAGCCTTCGTGCAATTCATAGCAGAAAAACCTTCGGGTTAGTCTTCGGGCAATTCACAGCAGTAAAACCTTCGGGTTAGCCTTCGGACAATTCATAACAGAAAAACATTCGGGTTAGCCTTCGGGCAATTCATAGCAGAAAAATCTTCGGGTTAGCCTTCGGGCAATTCACAGCAGTAAAACCTTCGGGTTAGCCTTCTGGCAATTCACAGCAGTAAAACCTTCGGGTTAAGCCTCCGGGTTTGCATGTCTAATTTCTCATGTTAAATCATTTATAGTTTATAGTTTGGATAATATTGATCCCACTGAGTAGTCGTACTCAACCCTTAATATTTTCACCTTTTCATATCATGGTCCGACAGATGCTTGAAGTGACGGATGGTGATGGTCACACACAGAAAAGGGAATTATGAAACTTTTTACATTATTTTAGTTTTATCATGAACTAAACACTTTCTTTTTATTGCATTTTCCAAAAACTAGTAGTCGCATGTGTTTTTATTTTTAAGACTTCCGTTGTTTATGAAATTTTGCACTGAACCTTCCTTTTTATGAAAAGATTTATTAAAGCTATTTTTTTTAAATTAAATCTAATGATAAAGTTTATGCATGTGGTGACGTCCCTTAAAAAGTTATGAAAATTGGGGCATTACATCGCTTCCCGTAACTCGACTTTCGGAGCCGGAGCGTGCGCCGGAATCAGCAAAGACAAAGGAGGGTCTCGGTTTGGCCTACAGTACTCTCATAAGTCTCACTTTTAATAAGTGTTTAGTCACAAAGTGTTTGTTTTGACACAATTTTGTTTACACAATGGGACTTGTTCTAGCATGTAATTTAGTGGATTTAAAAACTTTAGACTTGTTCTAATATGTAATCTTTCAAAGATCAATCCTATTTATTTAAAAAATGTAAAGTAGACGCACACCTAATGATTACAATAAATAATTCAAAATTCGTAAGTGTTTTTTATTATCTGAGGAAGCAAACTCAGAATCAGAAATTAGGAATAATAAAAACGGCTTCAAATTTGCATACACTGACTTAAAAATAAAACAAAAATATTTTGTATGTCACCTTTTTCTTCTATCTAGAAGCTTAATGTTAAACAAAAGTGATAAATCAATCAAAAGCTTAATGCTTAAGAAACACGATCACTTGTAATTTAATTTGCAAATCACGAAAAAATGTATTTAAATAAATGGAAAAAGGAAAAAAAAATAAAGATACAACTAGTAGTTATATTTGAAATAGAATATAATAATCCGGCCTCTTAGGATGTAATTGGACTTTATAGAAAGGGATAGGAAGCCGTATAGGACAAAAGGGCAGATGCAGAAAATAATGCAAGTGAAATACTTCCTCCATTCCATAGATATAGTCCACTTTCTTTTGAGCACGATTTTTAAAGAGAGTAGTTGATGTGTGTATAGAGTTATTTAAAGTTGTGGTTTCCTCAAAAATAGTATTTTTAATAAATCACCAAAAAAAGAAATTGAATTATTTCAATGACACAATCTAAAAAGGAATACTAGACTAAATCTATTGAACGGAGGGAGTAGTATTTTACAAAGTTCGTATAAAAGAATGGTAGCACCTGGTATTCACAATTGTAAGTATGGGTAGATGACCGACAATAAATTAATAATAAATAAAGTAGGAAATAAACCAATCGCATAAAAAGCAAGTGTCTGGATGTTGCATAAGGGCATCTCCAATGCATTCCCCCTATATTAAGGCTCTCGTATCCCAATTTTTGTGCGGAAACAGTGTTTTGTCTCCAACGTTATTCTCCTATATTTTTCCGTAAAAATGAATATTCCATAATATTTTCTTTTTATTCTCTTATAAATCAAATTAAAATACAATTATATAACATCTGTAATTATAACTTAATGATTTAATATTTTTAATTGTAATTTAATTATATAATTAAATTAAATATAATAATATATTTAATGAAAAATTAAAATTAATTGCCAAAAAGATAATTTAAATTACTTAAATAAAAATCATAGGTTACATCATAATATCTAATTTACAGAAGATGAATACTCATTCCACCGACCGGAGTCTCAGTCTCCTTCAACCCCTTCATTCATTGTGAACTTAGATAGTGAAGATGAAATCGAATTTATTATCGGGCACTAGAGGCTCCAAAGATGATATTCCTAATTATTAAATAATTATTAGATGTAATTTCAATATTTAGCATGTTATGTAATTTCAATTAATGCTCAACTCATATATTTTCCTTTTATTAATATTAAGTAATTTTAATTAATATTATATTAATTATCTAAATTTTTTTTAACTAATAATTTATTCTAAATTAAAAACAAAATCAATAATATATATACATATATACACACACACTCCTCTCACCTCTCACCTCTCTCGCTCGCCACCTCACCCTCTCGTCTCTTTATCCCTCATCTCAAGCTCTCATCTTCGTCATCCTCATCAAGCTCTCGTCTTCATCAAGCTCTCTCTCTCTCTCTCTTTCTCCCTCTTGTCTTCATCAAGCTCCGGTGGGGGTGAGTATTTTTCATGAGTTCAGTTTTTTATTTTGGGTGCAGATCTTGATTTCATGCTTGATTTTGTGTTTGATTTCTAACATAAAACTGAATTGAGCCAATTTTGTATCTTTTTCACATTTTATTTTTAAAAAAAATAGGATACGGGAGTGATAAATCTTCCCCCAAATGTATGAAAAAAATCTGATCTCCCATATAATATGAAAGGGTTTTGAGCAGCATCGGGAAGAAATAGTAAATAAAATAGGGGATTCCCTAATTTTTGTGCTGCTTTGGAGATGGTCTAAAATGCAAGGGGTATATAATTCGCTTAACTTTATCCATATTTTCTTCACTCACCTTCGTCCTTATCCGATACGATTCAGTCCCTTCTTACATAGATCTAAAATCAGGGTGGGAATCAAGAAAAGTCTGAAGCTCAAGCTGGGAAAAACTACACAGTAAGTCTGGCTTCATTTCTTCGACAAATGCATTGCCTTTTTATCCTAGGCATCATGCGTACGTGTCTGATTTATGTAGAAAAATCTGAGGAATGTTAATTATGCTTCATTAGTATCATCCTTATGTTCTAGATTCTCCATGATTCTATGAGTTCATTCACTGTATAGTGTGTATAGATGTACTTGTTATCTACTGCTGAAAGTTGAAGAAAATAGATGCTAATTGAATGATGTTTGTTTGGTCGTTGACTTGTCTCTGACCAAAAATGTCGAATGATGATCTCATCTTCAACATTGAGCAAATGCCCTCAAATCCCTCCATCGCCTACGCCGCACGAACAACAAGACTTTTGATATAACTATAATCTCCATTGGCCCGTATCACCATGGAAAAAGCTCAAAATGAGGTACCGCAAGCAGCTACTTGGAGAGTCGAGTGTTGATGAATAATATGTACACGCGATAAGGGCCAATGAGCAAGCTGCCCGAGATTGTTATGCAGAGGAAATTGAACTCAGATCTTCTCAAAAAAATCTTGATTGTTGTATAGAAGACAACAATGTCAAGATGGATGGAGCTGAAAGAGGCCGGAGTAGTCTTCAAGAAGAAACACTACCTCTTGGTTGGATATCACATTCAAGAACAAGACAATCTACTTTCCCGAGCAGATGCAACTGAGGCTTAATTTGTTGAAGAATATGATTGCATACGAACATTACAGACTACGCCTTCTTCCTACACTGCCTACTCCAGAGCACCAAGGGTGCGGAGGAGTCATTAGCAACAGGTTATGAACTGATTGAAAGACTTGCAACTCATTTTCATAAATCACTCTTATCCACAAAATAAATCTAATTTAATTACTGTTATATTATGGCTCAAATCCTTTAAGGATTTTGAGTCTCCTATCCCACATTGGAAAAATAATGAAGTTTATCATTATTTTTGCCTTATAAATAGATAGGTTCCCTCTTGTTGTAATACACACATCTTAGAATTAATCTTTTAGGTCTAGGAACATATTCCGGAGACCCGAATTTGTATTCTCCTCTTTTATAGTGAATCTTCTTCCCTCCGCCTGTGGACGTAGGTCTATTGATCGAACCACGTAAATTCTTGTGTGCTTGTTTTATTTATTTTCTCGTATTTCGTTTACTCGTATTTATAACAAATGGTATCAGAGCACTTGGATTTACGATGGCAAGTATGAAGTACGATATTTCGCTGCTGGATAGGAACACCAGATTTTCGTTATGGTAAGTGAAGATGCGTGAAGTTCTCGCTCATATGGATTTGGACGAGACTTTGTTGGGATTTGAAAAAATGCCCAATTCGTGGACAGATGAGGAGAAGAAAAAGAAAGATCGTAAGGCTCTCTCCCACATACACCTTCATCTATCAAATCAAATTCTGCAGGATGTCCTGAAAGAGACAACCGCTGCTGGACTATGGCTGAAGCTGGAACAATTGTGCATGACCAAGAGTCTCACAAGTAAGCTACATCTAAAGCAACGCCTTTACTCTCATCATATGGTAGAAGGTACGTCTCTACAAGAGCATATTTTAGCATTTAAAGAAATTGTTGCTGATTTAGAAGCTTTGGAAGTTAAGTATGATGATGAGGATTTGGCTTTGATGTTATTGTGTTCGCTACCTTCATCCTATAGTACGTTTCGTGATACTATTTTGTATAGTCGTGATACTCTGACGCTTGATGAAGTTTTTGATGCCTTATTCTCGAAAGAGAAAATGAAGCAACTTGTTAGTAATTCTGAGGATTCAGGAGAGGGTCTTATTGCTCGAGGAAGGCCACAAGAAAGAAGTTCTGGTGGTGAAAGGAAAGGGAGATCGAAATCAAGGAATCCTCGCATTAAGTGTAATTATTGCCACAAGCTCGGTCACATCAAATCTGAATGCTGGAAATTAGAGAGAAAGAACCAGAAGAATCCAAATGACAAGGCTAGTGGTGATAAATCAGGAAAACACAAACAAAAGGAAAAGGAACAAGAAATTGGTGAGGCCGGAGTAGCTGATGAAGATTCGAGTGACGATGATCTTCTTGTTGCTGCCAACTTGGTTCGTGAGCATCGTGATGAATGTATTCTAGATTCTGGTTGCACATATCATATGAGTCCCAATAGGGATTGGTTTTCTACATATAAATCAGTTACAAAAGGAGTTGTGCTTATGGAAAACGACGCATCTTGCAAGGTTACAGGGATTGGAACCATCAAAGTTAAGAAGTTCGATGGAGTAGTCCGAACACTTGGAGATGTCAGACACGTACCTGACTTAAAGAGGAATCTTATCTCACTCAATACCCTTGAGGCTAAAGGGTACAAGTATGTTGGTGAAAATGGAGTTATGAAAGTTAGCAAAGGCTCTCTTGTAGTGATAAAGGGAAATAGAAAAACTGGAAATTTGCATGTCTTGCAAGGCTCCACAGTCACGGGAGATGCTGCAGTTGCTACCACGTCACTGACTGGCAGCGAGGTCACTAGATTGTGGCACTTGCGTCTAGGCCACATGAGTGAAATTGGGATGATTGAACTAAGCAAACGAGGACTTCTTGATGGACAGAGCATCAACAAATTGAAGTTTTGTGAACATTGTGTTCTAGGTAAGCAGAAAAGAGTTAAGTTCTCTAAAGGAACACACAATACAAAAGGTATTTTTGATTACATCCACTCTGACGTTTGGGGTTCGTCTAGGGTGCCCTCCAATAGAGGTGCACGTTATATGCTGACTATTATCGACGATTACTCAAGAAAAGTTTGGGCTTTCTTCCTAAAGCAGAAGAGTGAAGTGTTTTCCACTTTCAAGGAGTGGAAAGTTATGATAGAAAAGCAGACGGGGAGGTCTGTGAAACGTCTTCGTACAGACAATGGTCTTGAGTTCTGTTCCGACGAATTTAATTCTCTATGCAAGGCTGAAGGGATTGTGAGACATCACACCGTTCGTCATACTCCACAGCAGAATGGTGTAGCCGAACGGATGAACGTAACGTTGATGGAGAAGGTGTGTTGCATGCTTCTCACCTCGGGTCTCCCGAAGAGTTTTTTGGGCCGAAGCAAAAAAATTTGGCTTGTCATCTTGTCAATCTATCTCCTTCTACTGCACTTGACAAGAAGACTGCACAAGTGGTATGGTCTGGTACTCCACCAAACTATTCTGATTTGAGGATTTTTGGTTGTCCCGCGTATGTGCATGATGTGCAGGGAAAATTGGATCCTCGTTCGAAGAAGTGCATTTTTCTAGGCTATAAGCATGGCGTGAAGTGGTTACAAACTTTGGTGTCCGAGAAACAAGGAAGGTTATCATCAGTCGAGATGTTATATTTGATGAAAGTTCGATGATACACGTTGCAAAGCACCTAAAGACTCTTGCATTGATGCTCGCGCAAGAATCTAGTTCACAAGTTGAGGTGGAGATCGAATCAAAATCTGCAAAGCAACTTCTCAAGAAGATTCGATTTCGCATCAAGAACCACCACCCGAAGCTCCACAAAGACTTTGTATTGCAAAAGATAGAGGAAGACGTGTGATAAAGCGTCCTGAAAGATTCATTGAAAGTAATTTGGTTGCTTTTGCTTTGAATGTGGCTGAGGAAGTTGAGTCTTGTGATGAACCCTCCACATACAAGGAGGCAATTACTTCTAAGGATTCTGCAAAATGGATTGGTGCTATGCAAGAGGAGTTGGAATCGCTTCACAAGAATGGTACATGGTACCTAGTGAAGCTACATAAAGGCAAGAAAGCAGTTCGCTGCAAATGGGTATTTAAGAAAAAGGAAGGAACACCAGGAGTTGAAGATGTAAGATACAAGGCGCGATTGGTAGCTAAAGGCTATAGCCAAGTTCCCGGTGTAGACTTCAATGATATATTCTCTCCGATGGTGAAGCATACTTCAATACGAGCTTTACTTGGTATTGTTGCTATGCATGATTTGGAGCTTGAGCAGCTTGATGTGAAGACAACATTTCTGCATGGAGATCTAGAAGAAGACATCTACATGCAGCAGCCTGAGGGACACACAGTTGTTGGAAAGGAAGACTATCTATGCTTTTTGAAGAAATCTCTCTACGATTTGAAGCAGTCACCGAGGCAGTGGTATAAGAAGTTTGATCATTTTATGACGACTCATGCCTTTAAGAGAAGTGCTTCAGATAGTTGTGTCTACTACAGTTGGCAAAGATGGGTTATTTGTGTATCTCCTATTATATGTTGATGACATGTTGATAGCTGCGAACAGTCAAGAGGAGATTAAGAAGGTGAAGATCCAACTCAATGCTGAGTTCGATATGAAGGATCTAGGAGTTGCAAAGAAGATACTTGGTATGGAGATTATTAGAGATAGAAAAGCAGGTACATTATGCTTAAGTCAGAAAGGGTATATTGAAAAAATTCTCCATCGGTTCAACATGCATAATGCAAAGCCGGTTAGTACTCCGTTAGCAGCTCATTTCAGACTATCATCTGCTTTGTCGCCACAATCAGAGGAGGAGGTTGAATACATGTCACGAGTTCCATATTCTAGTGCTGTTGAGTCACTCATGTATGCTATGGTATGTTCACGTCCGGATTTAGCACATGCTGTGAGTGTTGTTAGCAGATACCTCGCAAATCTTGGAAAAGAACACTGGAAAGAAGTTCAATGGATTTTTCGTTATTTGAGTTCTAGTGACGTCTGTCTGAAGTTTGGAAAGACTAGTGATGGAGTTGTCGGATACGTAGATTCAGATTTTGCCGGTGATCTAGATAAAAGAAGATCTCTTACGGGCTATATCTTCAGCATTGGTGGTTGTGCTATTAGTTGGAAGTCTACTTTGCAGAGCACCGTTGCGTTATCCACTACAGAGGCTGAGTATATGGCCATCACTGAAGCTTGTAAGGAAGCTATTTGGTTAAAAGGTTTGTTTGGGGAGTTGAATAAAGAATTGCAGGTTACGACTGTCTTTTGTGATAGTCAAAGTGTTATCTGTCTCACAAAAGATCAAATCTTTCATGAGGACTAAGCACATTGATGTGCGTTATCACTTCATACGTGAAGTTGTTGCTCGTGGTGATATAGTTGTGAGCAAAATTAATACTCATGACAATCCTGCTGATATGATGACGAAGGTGCTTCCCTTTGCTAAGTTCAAGCATTGCTTGGATTTAGTTAGCCTTACTTGATCAGTTATGCCCTTAGGGGTTTGGTGGAGAAGGTGGAGTTTTTCCTATCATGGTTGGAGTTTGTTCGTTTTTAGGGATTTTTCGCCAAGGTGGAGATTTGTTATATTATGGCTCAAATCCTAAGGATTTTGAGTCTCCTATCCCACATTGGAAAAATAATGAAGTTTATCATTATTTTTTGCTTATAAATAGATAGGTTCCCTCTTATTGTAATACACACATCTTAGAATTAATCTTTTGGGTCTAGGAACATATTCCGGAGACCCGAATTTGTATTCTCCTCTTTTATAGTGAATCTTCTTCCCTCCTCCCGTGAACGTAGGTCTATTAACCAAATCACGTAAATTCTTGTGTTCTTGTTTTATTTATTTTCTCGTATTTCGTTTACTCGTATTTATAACAATTACACAGTAGATGCTTCAGATAAACCTCTTAAAATCACCCCCACTCCATATACAAGTATCGTAAACAAGAAAATATATTACAAAAATAAATACAACTTTTGAAGAACAAAAAAAATCAACCGTATTTTAACATTTTATTAAAAAAAAAAAAGGGCCCCTGAAAGAATATTGAATGTATTACTAACAAGTAAAATTAATCCAACCAATAAAGGAAAAAAAAAAACCACCGACTTTCACGTTAGCGCTGGATAAACATCCCGGCGCATTTTAGGCACCGCACGTGGCTCGCGTGAGCGGCGCAACCTCCTTCAACAGACTACTCTGCGCTGCCGGAATCGCCGCATACCGAGCCGGAAAGTCTCGGAAGACTCCGTCGTCCTCGAACTGGCCATTCTGGCCCGGTCCTTGATCGAAATTCAACGCGTAGCTAAAAGGATCGTACTGGAATTTCCCCGACTTCGCCCGCGCCGGCGCCTTATTGAACCGGCGGATGAACGTCTTCCACTTCGGCCCAGCCACCAGCTCCGACCATTCCCTAACCTTTTTAAACGCCTCTATCCCCTGGCCCCACCAACTCTGGTGACCGCTTCCGTCGTGCTGCTCGTAATTCTCCGAAGTCGAAATCCGCTCCCAATCCTTCGATTTCCGCGAGTTGCAGCAAGGGAGAGTCCAGAAGCAGCAGCAGCCGCGGCGAAAGAATGCGGCTTGCTCAAGATCGTCGGTTGAGAGTTCGTCTCTCCGATTGGATTCCTCCGTGGTTGTCTGCGGTTGCGACGCCATGGATAGTGCACCGACCGACGCGGAAGAGAGAGAAAATGAAGAGAATTTTGGAGAAGGAGAAGATTTCCCCCTCTGCAAACCCTAATGTGATTTGGCGGTCGCTCTTCCACTCGGCGTTAACTCTGCAATTGTTATATGACGGGATATATGTACGTTGAGGAAGGAGTACCGGATACCGGAAAAGCCAGTCAAAATGTGTATATAACTTGGAAGAGTTCGTACATAACGGGAATATTGATCTTAGACATTGCTGGCATCTACTAATTGCTTTTAAGTAGGTTGACTAAAATTAATTATGCCATGTATATATAGTCTTAAATATTAATCATTTACTTTATCTCAAATTGAAGAGTTCGCCTGCATTGAATTTATCATAAATCAACAACTTATAAAGATCATCTTTATATTCTAATGCAAATAAAATAAAATTACTAGACAAAAGGCTCCTTCATTTTTTTTCCAAGATGCTTATTTGGACACTGCAACTCTATAAATGATGCAAATAGCCCTTTAAACTCGGTGTGGAAATAAATATTGACAAAGTATGTTCAAGATTTATGATTCTACATTAAAATTTGAAATTTTAGAAGTAAATGTGAAATTTGCATTTTACTCCCCTTAAATTTGCGAGATGTTTTGGTCTCCTACGCACCCTTTCCATATCAGCCTATAGTGAGTAACTAGTGACAAATGGCTTTAGTTTAGTGCATTCAATCTTTTTATATGAATTCATCACTTATAATTATTGAGTTATTATCTAAATGAATTCCAAAACATAGTTAAATGACGTATGAGATCACGACTCAAAATGTGTAGTATATATAATTTGTTCTATTTTTTTATTTATTTTTTTGAAAATTAGTTCTTTAATTCCAAAATTATAAATTCTGCATTCAGTTCTTAATTTTGTATTACAAAACTTTAAAAGTTTGTATACCCTGCAACAATAAAGAAGTTTATTCTGTTGATAACAATTGCAAATATGTATATCGTGTCTTTGTCTTCCATAGTTCAAAAAAAATAGGACATAAAATATATAATTTCTTTCATTGGAAGCACATACCATTACTAATAAATCTTCTAGTGATCATAATATAATGTAACTGGAATGCATTACCGGATACCGGGACATGGCAGTGAACTGGTGCATGATTGTCACTACCGGGACGGTTGCTGGCTGGCTCCAATGAAGCCGATGGGCCAGGTGGACAACGGTCTTGTTAAGTGTGCTGACGTGGCAATCAATTAGTGGAGATAACACTATAGTGTTGGAATAGATAACATAGATTGTTGTCCCTTGGGATGGCAAAGTTGGTGAAGGTGGTTGGCCCGGGATCGATAGGTCACCGAAGGTAGCGGTTGCGGGTTCCACGTATCAAAAAAAAAAGATAACATAGATTGTATATCTTAATACGGGAAGAGATCACTTGTCCAATAAATTTTTATTTAATTGATGTTTGAATCAAAACGATGTAGTTTTGTATTGGAAAACAACAAATTAAAATGATAAGATTGAAAAAATGATTTAATAAATAATTAAAGAGTGCATTTCTTAATACAAAACTACGTCGTTTTAAATCAAGCCAATTATGATAAGATTATTGTATAATTTTAATTTAATGGCTGATTAGGTTTCACCAAGAAATCAGTTGAACTTTTATTATTTTAAAAGAAGAATTAATTGTATCTATGTATAGGCATATATTCGTTGGGCACTATTTAATGACAAAAGTTAGACACCTTACAGCCCATAAATTCAATTAGATATGAAAAGACTAATTTCTTTATCTATCTATTATTACCACTAATATAGGTAGGAAATTTTTTAGAGTAATTACCATACTATATTAGAAATGAAACTAGCAGTCAAAGAAAACAGTTATTTATTTTAGCACCATTTTATTTATTTATTCTTTAAATAATTATAAATTCCGAGATTAATCTCGTAAAGTTTCATGTATATTCACAAAAAACATTAGTAATAATTTATTTTTTTCCATCGATAAAGAGTCGTGAAGGATTAAAGTTTTATGTATATACGTTTCATGTGGAGGAATCCAGCAATAAAACCCCAAAATAAGATCTCGAGCAGAACAAAGACCAACGTACCCCACTTCTCCGAATGGAAGAGCGATTGCAGATGCCTCTCCGACCAGTCAACCTATGAAAAATGTGATTTTTCACTGTTAGCAATGCAGCTACAGATGAAAAAAAAAAAAAAAACAGTTGACTAATTAATACAAAATTTATTTAGGGTCTCAGCTCCCAACAATTATATGAAAAAATAAACCGAATGAAACTACCAAACGAACCAAACTACATTTATCGATTTGATTCGGTTCGGTTCGATTAGTTTCGCGGTTGGGAGGCGGAACCACTTACACTCGTACATTATATGAATATCTTCGTAAATTGGAGGTAAGTTTTGAGTTGCATTATTTTCTTTATCTGGTATTTTGTTGGTTCAGTAAGAATTAATGGATTGACTGGGTTTGGTTGATTTCCATTTGTATTTGGACAGCAAAATAAAAATCTGAACCTTTCTGATGGACATTCCACTTTATCATATTGATCAAGTGTGTTTTGTTCTTTGTATGGAAAAACTCAGATTTCAGTTTGTGGTGCAGAAGAAGGAGAAGAGAAGGGCCCAAGTAGATTACATGGTGAAGGTTATTTGCGTAAAATTTGTGAAATCAGTCCTTAAATTATTTAATTTTGCTAAATAGGTCTCAAATAATTCTCCATTTTCAATTTTGGTCCATATATATAAAAATTTCGATTTTGCCCTTTTAATTTTTTATTTTTTAAAATTAAAATTGAATTACCGTTAAAATGGACGCAAAATCTAACGGTAGGACTAAAATCGCAAAAACAAGGAGTTGAGGTCAAAAAAACAATAAAAAAATGTTTGAGGACAAAATTCGCAAAAACGCGAAATTTGAGGACTATTTTTGTCAATTTGCCAGTATTAAAGTGCATTATATTTACCTTGAAAGTGCAATACATTTGTCTTTAAAGTGCAGTGTTCACGCGTTCACACGATAAGGGTTGTTCACACGGAAACCACTCCCTATATATACATGGACACTACTACTAAACAAATTGTGACAAAAACACATTTATTGTCTACATACATAGTATAACTTTGTTGTTAAAATATACTCTTTACCTTTGAAATATATATATGGAGAAGGTTCAAATGTGAACATGTTCTTATCGTGTGAACATGTGAACACTGTATGTTAAAGATAAATGTATTGCACTTTATAAATGATTATATTGCACTTTAAGTACTGCATTTTCAAAATGTTCAGAATGAAATTAAGGGTCATTTTTGTAATCTGACGAATAAAATGCAGTATTTTTGCTTTGAAAATACAGTACATTTATTTTTGAAAGTACAATATTCACAGGTTCACACAATAAAAGATGTTTATGCATGAACCACTTCATATATATATGCTATATAGGTGGAGGTTCAAATGTGAACATGTAATCATGTGAACGTGTGAGGTTCAAAGTTGTTTATGCATGAACCACTTCATATATATACCGCATTTTAAAGTGCAGTACTTAAAGTACAATACATTTATCTTTAAGTGCAATACGTAAAGTGTAGTACTAAAGTGCGGTATATTTACCTTGAAAGTGTAATACGTTTGTCTTTAAAGTATAGTGTTCACATGAGAATCACTTCATATATATATATATATATATATATATATATATATGTGTGTGTGTGTGTGTGTGTGTGTGTATAATAGAGAGAGAGAGTAGTAATTAGCTGAGAAAGAGAGAGAGAGAGAGAGAGAAAGACATAAGAGAGGGAGGAGAGATACATGAGAGAGATTCATGCAATGAAAAGCATAAGAATCTGATGATTGCTTGTAACAAGTAATGGCCTTTTGTTGGTATTAGGTGTTATTATGGTTGATTTAATTGCTGGCAAGTCATTACTTTGGGACTAAACCATCTACAAGCTAAACCTACCATATTTTTATGAAATATCTTCTCATTAGTTATAGCTTTTAATTTTTTAGTAAAATTTGTATAAGATCATTTAACACATACATAAGCATAAAGACAATACGATTTTAGATCAGTCCCTACCCATAAAATTATATACCCATTCGGGATTGCTTCTTATTCTCAGATCATATTTTCTAGAGTGATAATCATTAATCATTTGATAGGTCAAAAACCGTGCCTAGTTACATAATTTTGTTGAATTATTCGGTGGCGAATGAATGATTAGTATGTCAAATAAAATTCAGTTGCATGGGCCTTGTGTATAAATTAGAGTATAGTAGATTATTACTCTTGGCACTTTAACTTAATTCATTATCAGCCTAAACTGGTAATAAATACGCAACTACTCGATCTTCTACCAAAGCCGGCAGTCATGATTTATAATTCGAGCGATGTTTAGAATTTATATTAATAGGACAACAATATGTAATTTCGAGAGAGATAATATAGCAATTTTTCAAAAAACAAATCTATATTTAGAATTTTTTAGAATTTGGGTTACATCCTCATATTCACCCCCTTGATCCGCCTAGAATTTGACTGAGTGCGTTAATGGGATAGACGAAAGGCCAAGGTGGAACACATAGTTTTGCATGCACAAGAAAATAGAACTAACTGAGATTAGAAAAATATGCAGGACGCGACACTGAAGAGATGCTAGCTAGATCCACATTATAGCTGAACAGCAGAATAACATACAAGCAACCACAAATCATTAGCCAAAAAAAGAATAACAATACACAACTAATCAGGAAATATTGCTAGTCTCATATAGCAGCAAATGGTGACTTAAAAACCATAGGGGATCTATTCTAGTATACCACAATACCTGCTTTAAATGCCTCAAACACTTCATACTTTCATGGTATATACACGTATAAGCTTTTGAATACTGACCGCGAAAATGGACTGGGAAGAATATTACCATAGCTAAAGCCCGTGTAGGGGGACGAGTTCTTTATGTTATGAGCCCGTGGCAGATTCATCCCGAGCAGTGTTGGTGACGCGAAGAACAGCTTGAGCACTTAAAGGCGAAAGCTTTGATTGGCAGAAGTCCTCCCAAGATGCTATAACAGGTTGCTCGGGTTCAACGGTTGAGCTAGATTCTGGGGCGTGAGATTTTTCATATGCAGACTGAAGCTCTAATAACAAAGCACGAGCTGCATCCCGGGATTCAGGAAGCCGGTCACTTAGCTGAGAGGCACCTATTTCGATCAGTTTGTCTATACCAAATGCTTCGATTCCGTCAACTCCCTGCAGATAATAACAGACATGACAATTGAGAGGTTTCCAAGACCACATTTTCCAAAATTTAGGAATGAAAAGATTGCACTATCAAATTAAATTAAGCTATGTTGGAGTTGAAAAACCTGACTGCGACACAAACACACACGCAAAAAAAAAAAAAAAAAGAATAAAAGCATAGTAAAAGAGCAGAGCATGTCTAAGAGTCCTTACCAGACGTGGGACACTCCTAGAAATACAGAAAGAAGCCTTAGCTCGAACTCGAGGATTCCTATGCTTAACATAAGCTTGGAATTTGGGCAACAACAGGATAGGAGAAATCCACCTTGTCAAAGCTACTAATGCATTTTCAGCTGCCTCACATACAAATTTCTTGTCTTGTGAAGATTTGAGAAGGAGTTGAACAAGCTAACAAGAAAAATGGGAAATTTATAACCATAATGCATACATAAATAAATAATATCCAAAGAAAGGACAGTTCGGAAATAGCACCAAGTGGAGTGTAATAATAGGAGTGAACAAAATATATTACCAACGGATCCAATAAATCAATGATGCCATCGTTATATGCTTTGAAAAGGTCTGCAGCAGTCATAATTCCAGTTTTACAAAGAGCACTTCTCGGATTCTTTACGGATTTCACAACTAAGGAGATGACTTCATCCCTGATGTTAAGAAGTAAGAACAAAGGAGCCATACAATATGAATCTCAAACAAATACAGTTAAGGAATGGAATCACATTTTTTCTGTTGATGGAACCAAACAGGATATGATACTCACAGCATACTAACAATGGCTTCCCTTGTGAAATATAGATAATCGACGTACATCGTTGAGTGCTTCACACACTGAGACCCAGTCTTTGGAGCCTAATCCTAATAAGAGTGTCTAGAACCAGGGTGCAATACATTGATCAGCATTCTGCCCCCATTATTTATTTATTCAAGGATAGGATCAAGATAGAGACATCTCAGAAATCCACATCCACTTTAAGAAATAGGGATATAGTAATGGTAAAGATTGTGAAGGTGCATAGAGACGTTCATACCTTCACACAATCATCCAGATCTTCTACATCCTCCAAAGCCTCAGATTCGATGTACTCTACTTCTGTAATTGCTACTACGGCTGCAGGATTCTCTATCTCGTCCATCTTAATGGAAGTACAAACTACTGTGGCCAAACCTTGCCTTTCTTCAGTGTTTTCACTCACACCTTCAACCTGACTTTTTGTAATGCTTCCATTTTTAAAGCTTCCATTTATCCTCTGAGACTCAGGTACATTATTATCTCTGACAGCTAGCTCAGACATTAGTGAAGCCTGAGCCAACAATGATAAGAAATCAATAGAAGTTCAGACAGAATACATTAGAAATATGATTATCTTCACTGATATATCAATGGATAGGCAGCCAAAGCAGAGATGGATCATTCGAATTCTATTTATAGATATCAATGCTAGTAAAAATCTATAGATATCCATGTTAGATTTTTTCACTGTGATGAGGAAATATGGATCTGTGGACTAAAGTGGATATAAAGAAAAGGTCTGCTTCTTCAGAGTTCATGAATTAAATCACTTAACATCTACACTTGTTTTCCAACAGTAATATCTTCAGGAGTTCATAATCAATGTCCGAACTACATAGTAGCATGAAAAATATAAATGCAATGACTAAACTGAAGCTGCAACAGCTTAAACATGACATAATTTCTAGGAGTTCAAATTTAAATTGGGTTCCTCAAACTTTTCGACCACTCTATCCACCTCAACAGCCTCGTAAGTACACATCAACGTGTATGCATCAAGACATCATCCTAAGACTTTGTAACAGATTCAGCGAACATACCAACTCTAAGTTGTATATCAGCTGCAAATTGGTAATAACTGATCATCATCTAGCTACAGAGAGCAATTCACTAGATCACAAAACTTAGCTACAGATACAGGATACTCAAGTAAGATTGATGAAGCCTACTCAATTAAAACTCACATCAAAACCCTAATTCTTCTCCAGCTTTCCCCTAAACCCGTAGAAATATACAAAACTTGCAGATCGCTCAAACTTGACTTCATAAACCACACCAAGAAAAAGCTAAAGCAACTAATCAAATCATGAAAATCTTCACATTATACCACTTACCAAACTAACAATTCCTAATTAGAACAGCGATCCAGCAGTGAGAATTTAAAATATAAAAAACCAACTCAAACTGCAAAAAATGCAACAAGCGAACGGGTAAAAAAAATGAACAAATGCACAACTTTATTAAGTAGATTCGCATTCAGATCTCGGTCATTCAATCTCAGACCTCAATCTCGATCTATTCCGGAGCAGATTCGAAATCCTACGATGAATTCTCACTCAATACTTAAAATGCGCAGAGAGATAATAGTAATTACCAGGAGAAATAAAGGAAAGGAGTCGAATTATAGCCGCTGCAAAAGCACGAAAATGGTGAAAATATTTATTGCAGACCTCCTCAATGGTAAAATGCTTCAACGAGAGCAGGACACACTCTCTCTCCTGACGCGCACACACTATACTCTTTCTACAATCGATAGATATTATATAAAATATTGTACTGTAAAAATGAGGGAAATATACTAATGAAATTTGGTAACCGGCGAGATGAGGGCGGGGCGGGTAGAAAGAGACTGATTGGCTTCCCAATTGCTACGCCGGCATAGCGTGGATTCATACCGTATACCAGTTTATTTTATTTTTATTAAGCAAATATACCATATGCTAAGTTTGCAAAATAAATAAAGGCATTCTGCTGAATGTTCGCATATTAAAAATTGGGAGCGTTTAAGAGGAATTCCGAATTAAGAATCAGCATGAAAAATATAAATGATGTTTAGATTAAAACTATCGAATTCAAAATTTTGACATAATATTAAAAAATTTATAAATTCTCAATTCTCTACTATTTGATGGATTTGATTCTCTATCACTTTTAAAAATACATATTTGTTTCATTATCCTGTTTATTTTTTTTTATTTCTTTTTTTTAATGCTTTCATTTTTTTTATACTTTTGTCTTTTCTTTATTTCCTTATTTTATTTTCATTTGTACTTTTTTATTTGTCGTTCTTCATTATTTATTTTTATATTCTAAATTTTGTATTTATTTTAATTTTAATTTTTACTTTTTAATATTTTTATATTTTATACAGTGTAAAATTAATAATTTATACAAAATGCATGTATATTAATGATCATGAATCCAAAGAAGTAATCCAAACAGATATATTGAAATGATTCAACTCATTCCGAAACTTAAAGGATTCATCCTAAACTTGAATCTGATTCCAAACTGCGAACCAAACGCCCTTTCGGTATATTAAAATATTTACAACCGTAAATTAATTTACCAAATTCTCGATATACCAAAAATAGGTATATTGTGATATTGAGTATAGATCAAATTCTAAATAATTATTACTCCCTTTATTTTTATAGAGTTTGTCTCATTTTTTCTAATACGGTTATTAATGAAAAAAATTGTTGTGCATAAAGTGGTAGATTCTTCAAATTGTGATTAAATTATGACCATACAATCTTTTCATTTTTGAAAATGGAATAAGATCTATATATAGGACACCTCTTATTATAAAAATGAGATAAAATTTATAATACGGAAGTTGTAATATACTCCCTCCGTCCCGTTATTACTATCATACTTTCATAATCAGATTGTCCCGCTATTACTGTCATCTTTCCTAAAATAACAAAAACTATTATTAAACAAAAAATGAAGTAGGTATCTCCTACTTAATACTTATCATCACATTATCATACTTTATCTTCAAAAATAATATTACACAATTAACTCAAAATTGTGTTCAATTTTTAATACAATTAAAAATTATAAAATATACAATTAAATAAAAAAATTTAATCTTCGTACCGAAATTAAAGAAAACAGCGGGAGGAATGAAGTACTTATTAGTTGTTACAGTATCAAAAATAATGATATAGTACTAGTATAAGTACAAGATACCGAATTTTCTGCTAATTTTTTCATGCCCCTTCGGGTAAATGTGATCACGTGACGCCTAGGGCCGAGGAGCCAAATTGACATGTCTGCCCCTGAAAATTTATCCCAATAATCAAATGGGGCATTTGCAGCAGTAGCCACACAGTTACTATTCTAAAGCAAATGTAGCCAACCACTAAAACAAAACACAAATCTAGTCATTTTGTCCTTATACGGCGCTGGGCCGATGGGGGGCCGATGGGGGAGTCAATCGGCCCTTAATCGACCCCCGATGAATACAAACAGAAATATCCCAATCCGGCCGATGGATGGCCGAATTGTTGTTGTCCATCGGCCCTACCCGGCATCGACCGAAAAGAAATGGCCGACGGCCGAACAAGCAATCGGCCAAAGAAGGGCCGAAAAGGGCCCGATGGAGGGTATCCGTCGGCCCTACATCGGCCCTAAGCCCCTCCTTCGAGACATTATTGGACAAGACAGTGCAAGACTTTTGCTGCAAATTTCCAGTAGGGGCCGATGGAGGGCCGACGGGGGCCGATGAGGACCGATCCATGACTTTTTCTGCAAATCAGCTTTATCTGCAGATTTGACTAGTTGGATATCACTTGCACATGCAGGAAACAGAGGGCCGATGGGGGCCGATCGGCCCGATTGATATTTCACGTGAAATTTTGTCAGAACAATTCCTTATAAGACGTAGGATAGCCGAATTGGTTGATTCACACAAAATTTTCGTCATTCCACTTCCAATCTTCTCAAAGCTTCAAATTGAATTTGATAGAAATGACAGATTTTCGATCAATTATTGTGAAATTGAACGGCCAATTCGATGCAGAGTCGAATTATGTCGGGGGGCATGAGTTCATTGTTTACATTCCTTCAAACAATATTTCTCTCGAATATCTTCGACAAAACATTGATCAGTGGCTCGCTGCTTATTCCCTTCCTTTCAACTACTTCATTTATTATATCTCGCTTCCCGACGAATCGGTCGGATGATGAAGGCCATTATGGGCCATGATACTGATCTTATGCGACTGTGCTCTATAGACGTAGAGCCGGGTTGTTTTTGTTGTGTATCCCGAAGTGCAAAATCCTCAATCTGGTGTTCCGAATCCGAATCAATTTCCCGAAGAAAATTATAATTTCGGGGTCCTAATTGCTTTACGGGGCAAGGAAGTAGAAGTAATGATGGCGGACGGGGTCCCCAAAGGAATGTTCGTGTGGAGACGGATTCAGATGGTGAGGCAGACTTGGACTCATCATTTGATGATGATGAGGATGAATATATTCCTTCTGCCTTGACTAATTGTTCGTTACAAGATTTTGCTTGCATGGATTCGGAGGGAGGGTGGCGTAAGTCAACTTATGTCTTTGCTAGTTCCGGTCAATCATTCTCGAACAAATGACGAGACCGTACACGACAACACGAAGCGCATGCAACCGGCTACTTCTCGTTGTTCCCCTTGATTTATCCGATTCGAGTAGCGTCGCAGTAACTCGATTACTTGTTGTAGACGAAGTCCGCAAGTGGGATTGATGTTTAGCTCGAAAGACGAAGTTTATCTTGCTTCGTAGCTCTATTCCATTTGGAAAACGGTGCGGATTTCAGAGTGCAACATTCTAGTGCTTCCCGTTTGGAATATTTGTGCAGAAGAAGTGTTGATTGTCCATTCCAGCTACGGGCATACTGTAGAGGTCAGACGTGTTGAGAGGTTGTTAGATGGGTTGCGGACCACAACTGTACAACTGATTTATCCGGACTTGGCGAACGAAATGTGAGGTCGAAGGCTGTCGCTGCTTATATAGCCCGTAAAATGCGTCATCAAAGCAAGTTAATGAAACCGGGTGATATTCAGGCCGATCTGTTGGATAAATTTGGAATACAAGCAACCTACGGTGTTGCCCTCCGAGCGCGCAACGCAGCTATATCGATGATTTACGGCGGACATGCAGATTCGTTCAGCAAACTGCCAAAATATCTGCATTTGTTGGAACAAACAAATTCGGGAACATATACGGATCTTGATGTCGGTAAGGATGGTCGTTTCCGACATTTATTTATTGCGCTTGGTGTATCGCGAGCCCCTTGGTTAGGCAACCTCCGGAAGGTAATTGTGGTGGACGGTACCCATTTAAAAGGGAGAAACAGGGGAATATTAATCGTCGCAGCTACTTGTGATGCGAACGAGCAAATTTTCCCTCTCGCTTTCGGTGTAGGTCCTATTGAAAATGATGTTTCCTGGACGTGGTTTATGATGCGCCGAGAGCCGCATTTCCAACGATTTACGGTTTAGTGATTGTTTCGGATCAACATAAAAGCATAGCGAATGCGGTAAGAGTGGTTTTCCCGGATGCACAACACGGACTTTGTTACTACCATTTATCGAATAAGCTTGCTAGGCACGGTGAGTGGGTTATCCGGTCATTTTATCGAGCAACTTATGCTTATCGGGCAAATGGAATTCCATAACGCCATGAACGCCATCCGTCGTGGAAAACCTCGCTATTTACGAAAAGCTCATGGAAATCGGATCGGAGAAGTGGTCCCGACTTTTCAGTAAAGGTCGTCGATACAGTTTACTGACATCGAATGCTGCCGAGTCAATAAATTCTCGACTGTTGGAGGCTAGACGACTACCCATTGTAGCTATTCTCGAGGCAATCCGTCATATAATAGGGTCGTGGTTCGATACACGACGGGTAAAAGCAAGTTCCAGAAATAATCCGTTGACGGAGGGTTCTGAGTTGAGGATGCGGAATGAAGTAGAACTGGCTCGAAGGTTTACAGTTACGCAGGTCACTAACCACAAATACAAGGTCGATGCAGGTGAGCGCCAGTGGAGGGTCAATCTTCTAGACAAAATGTGGGAATGCGGCGTCTGGCAAATTGACTTGTTACCGTGTAGTCACGTTGTCGCCATTTTATATCATCGCCGGGAAAATCTGTACAATCATATTAATGATTATTATACGACGGCGACGTGGAAGGCAATATATACCGGAGTGGTTAATCCCGTGCCTCCTCGAAATGAGTGGGGTGCCCCACCGGAAATAGAGGACATTGTTGTTCTTCCACCAATTATTATGCGGCAAGCCGGACGCCCGAGAAACAGCCGTCGTCCTTCACGAGCAGAAGCTAGTACATCTGGTACGCGCCGTAGCAAAAAATGTGGTAACTGTGGAGAAGAAGGTCACACAAGGCGGAGATGCCCTTCATCTGGAACGACAACAAACGATTAAATTTTATTGTCAATGATCGGTTTAATTTTTAGGGTTCATTGATGATCTATTAAAGTTTTTTTTCAGGAAAAAAAAAAGGCCGAAACCCTAAAAAGTGCCGATGGTGGTAAACCCATCGGCCCTCCATCGGCCTAGGGGTGAAACCCTTCGGGGCCGAAACCCTTCGGGGCCAATACCGTGAGGTATAGAATCTCAGCCGAGGCCATGCTTGGCTCGGGGCCGATGGTATCGGGGCCGATAAATAATCGGCTGTGTATTGGCCCCAGGGCCGATACATGATTTTGTAGGCCTCGGCCGAGAGGTATAGAATCTCGGCCGAGGCCATGCATGGCTCGGGGCCGATGGTATTGGGGCCGATAAATAATCGGCTGTGTATAGGCCTCGGCCGAGAGGTATAAAATCTCGGCCGAGGCCATGCTTGGCTCGGGGCCGATGGTATTAGGGCCGATAAATAATCGGGTCGTGTATCGGCCCGGTGGCCGATACATGATTTTGTAGGCCTCGGCCGAGAGGTATAGAATCTCGGCCGAGGCCATGCATGGCTCTGGGCCGATGGTATTGGGGCCGATAAATAATTGGCTGTGTATCGGCCTCAGGGCCGATACATGATTTTGTAGGCCTCGGCCGATAGGTATAGAATCTCGGCCGAGGCCATGCATGGCTCGGGGCCGATGGTATTGGGGCCGATAAATAATCGGCTGTGTATCGGCCCCAGGGCCGATACATGATTTTGTCGGCCTCGGCCGAGAGGTATAGAATCTCGGCCGAGGCCATGCATGGCTCGGGGCCGATGGTATGAAATGTTACAAAATGTTACGAAATGTTACGAAATGGGGCCGAAACTGTCACGCCCTAATTCCCGATGGAAAACAACTGGGCCGGGGCGCGACTGGGGAGGGGTGAAAGAAGCGGGAAAGAAAGGGGAAGAAATTGAAACATGTGAAATTCAGTAGTACTTGTATTTATATAATTAAGATCCAACTACCTCGGTAGAAACAAGAGAGGTAGAGCATAACGTACATATCGATACAGCGGAAACGTCTCAAAATAGACGAAAATTTGTACAATAACACAAACAGACCAACTCAGCACCGTCACCTCCACACTGCCATCTTCAGCCTGCAAAATCATTTTTGAAAACATTTGGGCTGAGTACTAATGTACTCAGTGGGTAATGCAGCTGATAATAAACCTATGAAAATCCTTTTTAAAATTTATGAATGTTCATGAAAATTGCTTCGCTCACTATTGGAATTGTGCATCTACTTGAGTGAAAATGGGCTGTGCCCATAAGTATTGAATACGATCGGATCCTGAGCTAGATGTAGCCGGGGGTTAGTGTACACCAAACGTCACGAAGTTAGCCTTGGGAGAATCTGTTTTTCCCAAGCCTAATGAAGGAACGAGGTTACTCTCGTTGAATATGTTTCCACGAGTTTAACGAGAAGTATGGAATGCACCAATAGCCGAGGAAGAAAAGTTGGCCAAGTGAAAGTTTTGGTATACATAGGCGCTTTCGATTTTAAAAACCGTCTATGTGATACCGGTAGTGCATGAACATTTCATGGTTTTAAAAAGGATTTTCGGAGGTTTATTATCACCGCATTACCCACCGAGTACATTAGTACTCAGCCCAAATGTTTTCAAAAATGATTTTCGGCGAAGATGGCAGTGTGGAGGTGACGTGTGCCGAGTTGGTCGTTTGTGTTATTGTACAAATTTCCGTCTATTTTGAGACGTTTCCGCTGTATCGATATGTACGTTATGCTCTACCTCTCTTGTTTCTACCGAGGTAGTTGGATCTTAATTATATAAATACAAGTACTACTGAATTTCACATGTTTCAATTTCTTCCCCTTTCTTTCCCGCTTCTTTCACCCCTCCCCAGTCGCGCCCCGGCCCAGTTGTTTTCCTTCGGGAATTGGGGCGTGACAGAGTGGTATCAGAGCATAAGTTCTTGGCTCTGTGGCCTAAAGTTCATTGTCTTGAGTCTAGAATAGTATCTCTAGACTTGTGAGTGTTTATGGTAACCACCTTTCGCCGTCACACTGCCCTCAACAAAAAAAGGTATGTTTAAAATTCTATTTTAAAGCTATGTATGAAGGTGTGCGCGAATGGTGATTTGCTAGAGGCAATCACGAGATGAGAATGTTGTCGTGTTGGACAAGTCCACTCGACCGAGGAATATGTTTTCATGATGAATTTCTTCGGGATCATGATCATGTTGAAAAGTATTATTGCAAGTTGGACAAGTCCACTTGACTAGTGCATATGTTTTTCGTTGAGTGTCTCTGAGCTCAAGTGATGAAAGTTTTGAGAAAAAATATTTGATACATTGTTATGAATTGTTTGAATACAAGTGTTATATTTTGTTATATTGAGAACTTTTATGCTAGTATGACTTGAAATAAGTAAAGTGGAAGTGAAGGGAAGTATAGTGATACTTTGTAATGGTGATGAAAGAAATATTTCGTCGGGTTGGATTTTTAACTTAATGCAACTAGAAAGATGATGAAATGGGAAAAGAAATAATGAGATACGTATTGACAGTGTTGTTGTTTAATGAGTTGATGACTTTTTTGGCTTTGTAATAGGATACAATGACAATGGTTTAAGTACTCATGCTTAAACATGTGAATAGTGCCTTCAAATTACTTAGATGCTCTCTACTTACATGAGGGATTAGTTTCTCATAAGATATTTCTTAGTAGGCGATTTCATTTGGTACGCTACCAAAACGGGTAGGTGAACTCAGACTTGACAACAATATGAAGGTTGATTTCACATTATGAGATGATCTTGACTCATAACAATCGGATTTATAAGGCTCTACTTTGTCGATTGACGTAAGACTAAAGTAATCATCACGGACCTTGAAGCACTTCGTTATTTTATAGAAAGAGTATGTCCACAACGGAGAGCAGAAAACAATGACAAAATAAAAGTTAATCTCGATTCTCGTGGTAGAGAATGCTAACCGATCCAGAGTTGGAGTTTGTCATACCGGAGTAGTCACATACAATTGATAATGATTGAGATGTTATTGACGTTACACGTGCAGATAACGACGACCGATGTGCTTGACGAAATGCAAGAAGTATGGGTGATATACTATCATCTTCTAATTATATACCCACATGTATTCTTTTTTAAGAGTAGATATACAAGGACTTTCAACAACTAAGAGAAGATGATAGAAATAAGGATTCCTAGGGATTTACATTAGATTTTAAATAGATGGTTATGATGATTTATCTTGGTTTATTTCCTTTGACTTGTTCAGTAAGTTGTCAAGTTTTCCTTTTTACATAAATCTTACAAATATCTTGACAACGAAGTTGGGCCTTGCTTTTCAATAGCCTAGACTTGAATTGATAACCATATCATTGTATATACATTGTGAAGTCCTTCTCAAATGAGTCCTGTTGTGCGTAACAGTCGTCTATCAACATGTTCATTTTTATACTTAGTTATGTGTTGTTTGAATTTTCTTTCAACAACGCATCTTGATATGCTTGTCTTGTGTATGTAATACATTTTTCCTTGAGAAGGCAATCAGACTATTGTCTTGGAATAATATCATAGCATTTTGTTTCGCTATAAGATTGAAATATTTTTTCTTTTAAGTCTAGACTAGAATCTCTAGACTTTTAAACGTTGGTCAACTATTTTTAGGTAGTTCCTACACTGCCAATGTTACTTGTGTTTTCCAACTTTTGTAACAAAGTTTTGTCATGTTTGAGATTATGAGCTCATATAACCCTTGTTTCGGAATCATTGTCAGCTTGATTTTCAAACCTTTGGCTCAGTTTCAGTAAGAAAAGAAATCAATTTAAGTTTCACAATTCCTTGATAAGATAGTGGTATCTAGCGTGAATATGAGAGCGATCATGAATGAACTGTTATATCAGGTGTTGTTGACCTTTATAGCATAGCAAGATTATGCTGAAAAGAGTGTGATCATAGAGAAACACACTAGATCAGGTATGATGTGATTTCAACCCTTATAAGTTAACTTTCACTATGAGCATGTTAGAATGAAAATGAATGAGAAAGCTTATAATGCTTATAGAAAATAGAGAATTTAGCAAGTATTATCTCTTGTGGTTTAGGTGATAGATTGAGATCTATCTTTCTAAATGATGAGTTAATTGTGTCTGAAGCACATTGTAAGAATAATCACATTGAATGAAGCAAGAGGTGACATTGCAGACTACAAGACATCGCATAACTATTGATTATCTCAACAATGGAGAAAAAGGATGGAAGCTCGAATGCATGATATACTTATGATTTAGGAACGTATTTATCTATTGTCGAACTTTCACTTAAAGTGATGATTCTTCTGCGATAATATTTACACGGATGGTACGATTGATGACTTCACCGAGCACGAGATTTATTCGGATACTTCACGCATTATTCTCTTACTGCTTAAAGTTTCACCTCTTCGTCGAGCAAGATAAAACCTTAAGGCACGACCTTTAGGCTATATGATTATACGATGGTACCTCTCTAACGATTCTTCAAGAGTACAAGCTCAGTTGGAGTCAACTGTTGCGGACAACTCCAAGAACTTAGTATATTTGAGACGGTTAGATCAAGATCACACGATGTCGATGCCTGGTGCGAAGATAAAGACATGTGTAACACCACCACCGTGTCATGTCATATTAATACATGTTGGAGTATGATGCTTTTAAGACACTCGATCACGAACGATGAAAAAGAGTACCTGACTAAGACTTGAAGTAGTAGACGCAAGATTATTTAAAAAGTATATGCCTATCTTGTTGTTATATAGTTGGTCATTTATTTCTTATTGGACCATTCTACTTATTTTACTTCAACTAAACAGCTATGCTATTTTGGTACTATAATTGCCGGAATCCATTTCGATAGTTCATCCCAACGGATCATTCTGTGTTTGTTTTTACTCCCTTGAAAGTATCATTTGACAAAACCATTATTATCCAATTCTCTTTGATTCCCTATTTTTTTGTTTTTCACTCTATAATGAGTTTTTCTCTATATTGGTTATATAGTGCAGTTTTTACATCAAACTGACTGAATGTAGTAATATGGTCTTGACTTTCTCTAGAGATATCTGTCTCAAATCCAACCCAATTATCAGTTCAACAAAATATTATACATGTTCAGGCTCCCAATATTTTAGGGATTGTGGTTTCTCGAAGTTGTCTATAGAAGTAGGAAGGTTTTGAAGAAGTTGAAAGTTACTCTCTTTAGTCCTCTATATCCATCAAATATTGAATCTTTGTAGCCTCTAAATATTTGATCTTACAGTGATTAGAAGTGAGACCATTTTAATTAATTTCATCTTGATTAAGATTGGGAATAAAGTTTTCATTTTCTTATTCCTCTCAAACTTGGAAGACGAACTTCACATTTCGTTTGTTCCATCCACTCTATTTACCAGCCCTCAGAAATTGGTCATAGTTCATCTCAAAACTTGATCTCTGATGATTATTCCATATATCTGTTTCTAACCTCGTTGAAATATTTGCTTGATTCATAAATTTATGAATATATTCTTCTTCCCCTTTGATGACATAGTCAGACTTATTCCGTATTATATTTTCCTAAGATCCATCTTGTTACTTATCGTTCCATCTATTCATTTTAACCTATTTGAACATATCCTTTGATTAACGAAAGTATGAAACTTTTCTTTTGAAATATTTCTATTGTGTAACCTGATTCTAATAAAGGTTACGCAACATTCTTAATAGCTAAATCTGCCCAAGGATGATAGGTATGAGCGGAAATAAGGAGATGAATTATTTTTAGAGAATATAAGTTCTCGATCGATTTATGATTTCTCGGACAACAAATAACCCTCTTATGTTTGAGAAGGGATTGTGCGTAACTCAGAATAACTAGAAACTCGTAATACTCAAAATACGGTCTATACAGGAGATACTAAAACGCATCCCGGAGTAAAGTAGAAGAGGATTTCTCCGCATTGACTTCATGAGTATACTGATGATTGATTTATCTTTTATTTCTCTCCTCGGTAGTGGCATTCCAATCTAATGGCAGGAATGTAACTTGGTTCCAGAGTGGTTGGTTTGCTTTTATACAATGCGTGTTGATGGAAGGGAGGGGACTTCTTGCAAGGAAAGACAGCGCATAATCAGTCTGACTCTCCACGTTTATATTGTAGAACGCGGACGTAATTCCTAACTTCAATAACTATAGTTTCAGAATATAGCTAGCATACTCACAAAGCAATTCCTTGGTTGGAAGAAATGAAGAAAGTGGTATTTTTGTTCGTATAATGTTGCTTAATCTTTTAGTATATTAGGCGCTACATGAAAGACTAGATTGTTGCAGCCCTAAGAAATCCCTAAGAAAAGTTAAACGTATTGTTATAAGCTTTATCAGTAGAATTAAACACTGCTATGTGAGCCAAAGTCAGCTGATTGATAAAGTTCACGGGTTTCCTTCAATTCGAGTTACGTTTCGATTGGGTAGATTAGCATAATAGTACCTCATGAAGATTTTAGAGTATGGGGCGTGCGGTTGTCGATCATCGGAGATTGTGACTCCAGATTCATCTCAAATGCTAGAAGAGTTTATACGAAACGATTAACGAATAACTGAGTATTGGTTCAGTTCTCGATCCACGAACTGTATGGAAAGTTAAGAGGGAACTATTTAAATTCATGGTAGATTTGGAAGTTACTTTTTCCCAAGTAGAATACATATATTACGAAAGCAACAAAACACTGAATATCGTAGTAGCTTGCTAAAGTGTACGTCGTCAGGAGAAGAAGATACTGTATTATAGTTAGTCTAAGAAAATGTATGATCCAAAGAGTTGTATGATAAAAAAAAAAATAATAATAATAATAATAAATTGAGTTTACAAGAAGTTCTCAAAGTACGTGAACAAGATAGTAAGGTTTTTTAAAGAATGGCTCACACCTGGTTCAATAGATGTATATTGCGTCTCTTATGTTCAGTTAAGAATGTTGTTGTTGAGCTTCAACATGAAGTCAAGTATGATGAAGTGGTCCTATGTTCAGACTAAGTTGTGAAAGAAAGACTAGCTCATATATGTAATTGTAAGCTTCATGTTTTGAGGAATAAGAAGATACCTCTAGCAAAGGTTATATGATATCTCAAAGACAAGAAGAGGTAATATGAGGATTTTTAAGCATGATGAAAGTGTAATATACAAGTTCCAATAAGAAAGTTTCGTGGAGGAAAATAATAAGGCTATTGGTAAGTTCAAGTATTGGTTCGGTAGCTAATTCAAGTCTAGTAGTGACGCAGTCGGAGAAATCGTCGAACAGTTAACGCTAATTTCGACTCCACCGGAGATTTGAGAAAATTCTCGAAATTGGTATTAGGGTAAAAATTTTGCGGCTGAAATTTTACAAATACGTACAATTGCTGCTAGCAAGGTCCAATTGACAAAACGTAAATAAACTGAAAATTCAAAAAATATTGAAATGCTGATTTCGGGCCTTAGATGATCTCAAACGTTGTTTCGAGCCCATAGAAACGATTCAAGAGGAGGGTTCGTAGAGAACGGTTCAAGTAGGAGGGTTCAAGAGAAACGGTTCAAGAGGAGGGTTCGAAGAGAACAGGTCGAAGAGAACGAGTTCAGTAGGAGGGTTTAGTAGAACAGTTCAGTAGGAGGGTTCAGTAGTTCAGTAGGAAAGCTCAGTAGGAAAGGTCAGTAGATAAGTTCAGTAGGAAGGTTCAGTAGTTCAGTAGTGGTTCAGCAGTACTGAGTAACAGTTCAGTAGTGGTTCAGCAGTACTCAGTAGCAGTTCCGTAGTACATTCAGTAGGTAAATACGAAATAAATCGTAGGAGTATGTAACTGAGTATTCCAGCTTCGTCTCAGCGTTATTATTCTTATAGCGAGCATTTACTGAGTTTGTGTGAAACTCGGGTTCAGTAGAGAACTTCAGTAGAGGAGCTCAGTATGGTTCAGTAGATAAGCAGTTCAGTAGGAATTCAGTTCAGTAGTGTCCGATAATAGCAACGATCACAATAACATTTTACTCATACAACCTACTGTTTAGTTTACTATTATTGTTCAGTAAATGTTACTCATACAACCTACTGTTTAGTTTACTATTATTTTTCGACTATAAATAAGAGGTGTAAGTTGACAAACTAAACCAGTACACATCTTCGTCCTTTTATGAGAAATATTACCACTTCCACTTCCAAAGAAACAAACTAAGGCCTTCTTGAAGGAAGCATTAACACTTTGCGAGACTAAAGCAAGTTCGTATAATACAACAGTAAGGTGGGTTATATTTTACTTACGAAATCTATGCTTGAGTTATTAAGCTCTGATATTTATGCAAGTTAAAGTTTATGAATGTTCATGAAAATTGCTTCGCTCACTATTGGAATTGTGCATCTACTTGAATGAAAATGGGCTCTGCCCAGAAGTATTGAATATGATCGGATCCTGAGCTAGATGTAGCCAGGGTTAGTGTACACCAAACGTCACGAACACCAAACGTCACGAAGTTAGCCTTGGGAGAATCTGTTTTTCCCAAGTCTAATGAAGGGAACGAGATTACTCTCAGCTGAATGTGTTTCCCTGAGTTTAACGAGAAGTATAGAATGCACCAATAGCTGAGGAAGAAAAGTTTGGCCAAGTGAAAGTTTTGGTATACATGGATCGCTTTCGATTTTAAAACTGTCTATGTGATACCGTAATGCATGAACATTTCATGGTTTTGAAAAGGATTTTCGGAGGTTTATTATCAGCTGCATTATCCACTGAGTACATTAGTGCTCAGCCCAAATATTTTCAAAAATGATTTTCGCAGGCTGAAGATGGCAGTGCGGGGCGACGGTACTGAGTTGGTCTGTTTGTGTTATTGTACAAATTTCAGTCTATTTTGAGACGTTTCCGATATGTATATTATGCTCTACCTCTCTTGTTTCTACCGAGGTAGTTGGATCTTAATTATATAAATACAAGTGCTATTGCCATTTCAGACGTCTCAATCTCTTCCCCTTTCTTTCCCGCTTCTTTCACCCCTCCCCAGTCACGCTCCGGCCCATTAGCCTTCCCTCGGGAATTTAGTAGAAATGAAGCGATCGGAAAATTTAGAAACTTCTGTTATTAAGGTACAAAGGAAGAGAGGATTTTGTAATCATAAATTATATGTATTCGTACAAAGGGGCGTGTTTTTATTTTATTTTATTTAGAAGAAAAATATGTGAACTCTTATATATATGGATAAATTAAGAATACTTTTGTCTGATATGGTATACATGCTTACGTAATTGTGTAAGACAAAAGAATAGCAATTCAATTATTCAACTTCTTCTACGTGTCATTAGAGTAAGCATGAGATAATGATTTGTTGTGGCTATAGAATAGTCTAAGCTACTTTCTATGTATAGTAAATTCATGGGATTTTTATGAGTAATTAAGATCATTGTCATATACTTATAGTCACTAAGTGTAATTACATGAGTTAATCACATGTTTTAATCATAATATACATGTATATAAGTAAATTACATGTATATACTGGTATATACTCTGTATATACTTAATATATGTTACATAATCGAATATCTATCATTATGTAACATCTATGTATTGAGGGATATCGATTTCAATTTTGGTAGTACTTGGGAACAGCAGTAGCGATGGCGGTTTGAAATGTTATGTGTTGGAGTTGAGGAGTAAGGAGATATGATCGAAAATATTGTGAGGGAAGAAGAGAAGAGAGTGGGTGGAGTGGATGGCGATAGAAGGGGGCATGTTTTTTTGTAAAATTTACGATAATGTCGTTCGAGTTGTGCTGTTAATATTTGATGTTCATGCACTACTGGTATCACATAGACAGTTTTTAAAATCGAAAGCAGTCTATGTATACCAAAACTTTCACTTGGCCAACTTTTCTTCCTCAGCTATTGGTGCATTCCATACTTCTCGTTAAACTCGTGGAAACATATTCAGTGAGAGTAACCTCGTTCCTTCATTAGGCTTGGGAAAAACAGATTCTCCCAAGGCTAACTTCGTGACGTTTGGTGTACACTAACCCTGGCTACATCTAGCTCAGGATCCAATCGTATTTAATACTTATGGGCACAGCCCATTTTCACTCAAGTAGATGCACAATTCCAATAGTGAGCAAAGCAATTTTCATGAACATTCATAAATTTTAACTTGCATAAATATCAGATTTTAATAACTCAAGCATAGATTTCGTAAGTAAAATATAACCCACCTTGCACCTTTAAGTGTGACCATGTATGCTAATTAACTTGCCTTCAGAGCAATGCTACCTTGCTTTCTCAATAGCGCCTACAAGAGAATCTATTCTTAATTGCGATTCATATAATTAAGCTAAAACAACATAAGATTTAAATCTGGAATTAAAACCAATGCGACTACTTCCGACTTCAATTCTAGCCCATCCGACCATCGGTTTATGGAAACAAGATTATGGTTGGAATATACGCTATTTAGGCTATACAATCCATAAACTAACTTGCCGATCCGACACCGATTTGATGCTCGAATCTCGACTCGAACCTGCGCCAAACACCTTGTGTGCAGTTCAGTAGGATAATCAGTAGTGTTCCAACTGTGGCAGGAGGCCAAGATGGAGGTGACGGACTTCAGGGCTTCTAATCGCCTCATTGAACAACTACCCTCGGAGTGGCATGCTTGGACACAATATCAACTAGATATTAGTGTCTATAGGGACCCGGTTACCTACCAACCTGTCTGCAGTTTTCCGGCACTGGTGTCCTTAGTTTTCGACAAATGGGTTATGGGTGACAAACTCTCGATGTCAGAAACTGGATCCTGTAGTGCGGCACCAACAGACTTTTCCGGCCACAACATCCAGTTCCAACATGAAGGGTATGATCCCAATGACAACAATACCCTCTTGTTGTTTACTATGGGCAAGAAGGTATACGAGGCAGGACCATCCATGTTGCCACAGCAAGACTTACCCGCTGAGGAACAAGTCAAGACTCCCAGAACCCGGGAAATTGCGAGGAAAGGCACGCACGATGCCGTCAGTCGGGGAAAAGGGAAGGAAGTGGTGGAGGAAGATCCCGATATGTAGATAATCGGGGACCCTTTTTTTTTTACCTTTCTTGTTATATAGTCGGACATCATTTTTGGTTGTATATATTGTCCGTATAATAGCATTGTAGTTGAATATTGTAAATTATGAAATGAAAATTTTCGTTGAGTAATACAAGTGTTCTATGGTTGCGCTCTAAATTTTATGGATCATTTTCAAATCTTGTTCTAATAACATTATAATCATCAGAATGTTGCAACCTGAAGTTCAAATTGTTGGAGAACCTGAAGCCCATAATGCAAGAGAAGGTCGTCAAGAAATTCCAATACGGCATGAAGTAGAGAATATTCCGCGACCTAGAGCGGGAGATGACTTCTTAAGGCAAAATCCACCTACTTTTAGTGGAATGGGAGATCCTGTAGAGGCAGAAAAATGGATCAGGTCTTTAGAACGAATATTCGACTATATGGGTTGTTCAGATAAGGATAAAGTAACATGTGCACTATACCAATTAACAGAGGAGGCTGGTTATTGGTGGGAATCAACAAGAAGAACGTTGTCACCACCACAATGGGAAGCATTTAGATGGGAAGATTTTATAAAGGAATTCAACAGTAAGTATATACCTCTGAGTTACCGTATTAAGAAACAGTCAGAGTTCTGGAATCTGCAACAAGGAAAAAGAACGGTTACAGAATATGATAGGTTGTTTAATCAACTATCTCGATACGCTCCGGACTTGACAGACACAGAAGAGAAGAGGTCTGAAAAATTTAGGAGAGGTCTACGACCTGAAATAGGTATGTCATTGGCCAGTTCAGGACCATTGACATATGCTGAATCTTTGAGTAGAGCACTGGACATCGAGGCAATAATGCCAGAAGAGAAGAAGGTACCTATGGTAGTACCTATCCGAACCTTTGATAACAAGCGCAGATGGGATGATAGAAATAGGAATTTTAATAACAACCAAGGAAGAAGGCCGTGGCAGGGGAATAACCAAGAAAGACAGCAAGATCAACACCAACAAAGACCGTTTTGCCAGAATTGCCGTAAAAATCATTTCGGCATATGCAAAGTCGGTAATAATACTTGTTACCGATGTGGTCAGAAAGGCCACTATATTAGAGATTGTCCTGTAAACCAGCAAGGAATGCCAGCCAGACCATATCAAGGAGGTCCCCCGAGACAAAACCAAAATCAACCCAGGAACCCTCAACAAAATCCAGGACAAAGGCCACCTCAAAGGGCTCGAGCTTATGCCCTTAATCAACAGCAGGCTACAAAGGCTCCTGGAAACTTAGCAGGTATGATTAATGTTTCTAACATACCTGTCATAGCATTGTTTGATACGGGAGCATCTCATTACTTCATTTCCAATCGAGCATGCGAAAAGCTGAATTTGATTCCGGAAGTAGCAAATAATGCCTTAGAAATTAGCACTGCTACACAAAATACAATGACTTCAGAACATGTGTGCTCGAACCTAGAGCTTAACATAGGGGATGAGAAGTTTAAGGCGAATCTATATATCCTCCCTATGAAGGACTTTGATATAATCTTAGGAATGGACTGGTTAGAAACGTCTTTCGCAACAATAAATTGCCACGAGAGGAAGATTACTTTCCGGCCGATTGAAAAGAAAGAAACCAGCTTCTATGGCATAAAAATGGGAAAAGAAGTAGCAATAATTTCTGCGCTGAAAGCGGCTAAAATACTAAGAAGAAAAGATTGCAAGGCTTTTCTAATCAATTTCACCGAAGAACCGAAGTCACAAAGAAAATTGAAGAGGTGCCGGTGGTTCGTGAATTTGAGGATGTATTTCCAAAAGACTTACCGAGGCTTACCTCCGGATAGACAAGTGGAGTTCACTATAGACTTGGAACACGGAGCTACACCAATATCTAAGGCACCGTATAGAATGGCTCCTAAAGAATTGCAAGAACTTAAATTGCAATTACAAGGACTTTTGGACATGGGTTTCATCCGACCTAGTGTATCCCCTTGGGGAGCACCAATTCTTTTTGTGAAAAGAAAGATGGCACAATGAGGATGTGCATAGACTACGGAGAGCTAAACAAATTAACTATCAAGAACGAGATATCCCTTACCAAGGATAGATGATTTGTTCAACCAACTTAAAGGCGCCAGCGTGTTTTCAAAAATTGATCTACGATCAGGATACCATCAACTGAAGGTACGAAAAGAAGATATCCCTAAGACCACCTTCAGAACACGGTATGGTCATTACGAATTCACTGTAATGCCTTTTGGACTAACAAATGCCCCTGCAGTCTTTATGGACTTGATGAATCGAATTTTCCACCTATACTTAGACAACTTTGTCTTGGTATTCATAGATGATATACTCATCTATTCAAAGAATAAACAGAAACATGAAGAACATCTAAGAACCATCTTGGAAACACTTCGTGTAGAGAAACTTTATGCCAAATTCAGCAAATGTGAATTTTGGCTCAGAGAGGTAATATTTCTTGGACATATTGTATCTGTCGAAGGAATTAAAGTTGATCCTGCTAAGGTGGAAGCAGTGAATAGCTGGAAATCCCCAACCAACACTAACGAGATCCGAAGTTTTCTTGGCTTAGCAAGATACTATAGGAGATTTATTGAAGGATTTTCAAAACTAGCCAGACCAATGACACAGTTACTCAAGAAATGATCAAAATTTGTATGGACAGCAGAGTCTGAGGCGAGTTTTCAAGAGCTCAAAAGGAAGCTAACTACCGCACCTGTATTAGCTATTCCAGAAGGGAATAAAGGATTCGTGGTATACACAGATGCATCAAAATTAGGACTTGGATGTGTCCTCATGCAAAACCAAAGGGTAATAGCATACGCATCTCGCCGGCCTAAAGCCTCATGAACTAAACTACCCCACCCACGACTTGGAACTAGGCTCGATCGTTCACGCGTTGAAAATTTGGAGGCACTATTTATACGGAGTTAAGTGCGATATATTCACAGACCACAAAAGTTTGAAGTACATTTTCGAGCAAAAGGACCTGAATATGCGACAAAGAAGATGGCTCAAATTAGTAAAAGACTATGATTGCACCATCAACTATCATCCGGGTAAGGCAAACGTAGTAGCTGATGCCTTAAGCCGAAAAACTCAATCTAAACTAGGGTACTTAATTACTCAACAGGAGAAGCTGATTCGTGATTTTGATAACCTTAGTTTGGAAGTAATTTTCCCTTCGGATAGAATATCCGGATATGTAGCTAAACTTGTAACTACATCATATTTAAGGACAAGAATTGTCAATGCACAGAAGGAGGATGAATTTTTGAAAAAGATGCGCATAGCAGCAAAGTCAGATAAACACCAAGCGTATACTGAGGTTAAGGATAATACTCTCCTATTCAATGGAAGACTATGTGTGCCTCAAAACGAAGAATTAAAAGATATCATCATGAAAGAAGCTCATGACACTCCATATACTTGCTCACCCCGGAAGTACAAAAATGTATAGAGACACGAAACAAAACTTACGGTGGAACGGAATGAAGAAAGACATAGCATCCTTTGTAGAACGATGTCTTGCATGTCAACAAGTGAAGGCTATGCATCAAAGACCGTATGGGCTATTACAACCACTACCAATCCCACGAGTGGAAATGGGAACACATTAATATGGATTTCGTAGTCGGTTACCAAAATGCGTGCGTGGAAATACTGCTATTTGGGTTATAGTAGATCGTTTAACCAAATCTGCACACTTCTTACCGGTCCAGATGACATTTGGGTTGGAGAAATTTGCGAAAATTTATATAAAAGAAATAGTGCGATTGCATGGAATACCAGTGTCAATTACATCTGATCGTGAACCTAGATTCACTTCAAAATTCCGGACTAGCTTTCAAAAAGCTTTGGGCACCCAGTGAAATTCAACCATGACTTTCCATCCCCAAACCGATGGGCAATCGAAAGAACGATACAAATCTTAGAAGATATGTTACGTGCCGTAATTATAGATAGAGGTGGACCATTGGGAAGACTTATTGCCTCTTATAGAATTTGCTTATAACAATAGTTATCAAGCAACGATTGGAATGGCACCATACGAGGCATTATACGGCAAGAAGTGCAGATCCCCACTTTATTGGGATGAAGTTGGTGAAAGAAAGCTTTTGGGGCCAGAACTAATTCAACAAATGGTTGATAAAGTTGATCAAATTAAGCAAAGAATCAAAGAAGCCCAAGATAGGCAGAAATCTTATGCTGATACGAGACGAACGGAGTTACAATTTAATGAAGGCGATCATGTTTTCCTCAAAGTATCTCCTTCTAAAGGAATCATACGATTTGGTAAAAAGGGCAAGTTACGTCCTAGATACATAGGACCTTTTGAAATCCTAAAGCAGAAAAGCCCTGTGGCATACCAGTTAGCCCTACCACCGAATGTGGGGAATGTGTATGATGTTTTCCATGTGTCTCAACTAAGGAAGTACGTATATGATCCTAAACACGTGATAAAATATGAAGAGGTAATTCTAGAACCAGATCTGAGCTATGAAGAAAGACCAGTTCAAATTCTTGACCGTAAGATCCAAGTTTTCGAGAACAAGCAAATTCCATTGGTAAAAGTGGAATGGAACCATCACGGGCAAGAAGAAGCTACATGGGAACTAGAAGAAAGAATCATGTCCCAATATCCTGAATTATCTTACAAAGAAATGTAAATTTCGGGACGAAATTTTTTTTAAGGAGGAAGGGATGTGATATCCCCAAGTTTTCGGTAATCTAGTTCAATAGCAGAGTTAATTAGTTGCTGAAATAATTAAAAGGAAATGAATTATTTTTATCCATTTTGTATTTTCACACAAAGATGTGAAAATAAAGGGTTGATATTTATTCCACCTCAAGCTGAATGGTAGAGACAAAGGAAGCAAAAAGGAAATTGAACTCCTCTTCTACGTGGGTTTCACACATGCAGCATAGCATGACCATGCAAAGCTATACCTATACCTAGCTTTGTGATTCAGCAGCTTACCTAGCCTTGTGACTCAGCTGCTTGAATGCCCTATAAATAGTAGATGAACCTGTTGAATTACCATCACCATTTCATACGAAAACTCAGCAGTGCAGCTAGTAGATCCCCAGGAAAAACCGAAAAGATTAAAGCAAGTCAGCATAAAAGAACAAGGTGGGTTATACTTTACTTACGAAATCTATGCTTGAGTTATTAAGCTCTGATATTTATGCAAATGAAAGTTTATGAATGTTCATGAAAATTGCTTCGCTCACTATTGGAATTGTGCATCTACTTGAGTGAAAATGGGCTGTGCCCATAAGTATTGAATACGATCGGATCCTGAGCTAGATGTAGCCAGGGTTAGTGTACACCAAACGTCACGAAGTTAGCCTTGGGAGAATCTGTTTTTCCCAAGCCTAATGAAGGAACGAGGTTACTCTCGATTGAATATGTTTCCCGAGTTTAACGAGAAGTATGGAATGCACCAATAGCTGAGGAAGAAAAGTTGGCCAAGTGAAAGTTTTGGTATACATAGACTGCTTTCGATTTTAAAAACCGTCTATGTTATACTAGTAATGCATGAACATTTCAAGGTTTTTAAAAATATTTTCAATACCAACTGAGTACATTAGTGCTCAGCCCAAATATTTTCAAAAATGATTTTGCAGGCTGAAGATGGCAGTGTGAAGGTGGCGGTGCTGAGTTTGTCCTTTTGTGTTATTGTACAAATTCTCTTCCACTTGAGATGTTTCTGTTATACTCTACCTCTCTTGTTCTACTGAGGTAGTTAGAGTATATAAATACAAGTGTTGTTGGCATGTTTCAGATGTTTCAATATCTTCCCCTTTCTTTCCCGTTTCTTTCACCCCTCCCCAGTCGCGCTCCGGCCCAGTTGCCTTCCCTCGGGAATTGGGGCTTGACAGAAACATTACGAAATGTGGCCGAAATGTTACGAAAATTTCCAAATAAAAATTACAAAATGTTACAAAATTAAAATAAAATTACGAAATGTTCCACTGAATACACTACTCATTGGGAGAGCTAGATCCAAAATCTCCGTAATGGCACTGCTCGAAACATTTCCAAGCCATCCACTCCCGATAGACTCTGACGTTTGATTTCAAATTACCCCATTTCGGAGTAGGATATCCAGTTATGAGCCGCTCAATTGCCATACACGTATATGGACCACAACTATGTGAATCCTCTTGTTTGAACTGCTCCTTTTGCGGCATCAATACCAACTCAGGAGTCCGAATGCCCGGATGTGTCAGATGGTACTTGTTCATCGTCCAGTAATTAGTAGCCTACCAAAGATCGATTAAAAATAATTAGTAGCCCAAAAAAAATATTAAAAATATTAAAATACGTACATCTAGCAATCGACCGATCAGTTTGCGGAGTGGCCTCAAAACTTCTTTTCGGTACTCATATATATCCTTGTTTCCACGGCGGTTAAGTGAGTCATACAACTCCAACTTCCATGACTCGATACACAATCGATGCCATCCAATGACTGGCGGCCAACACCGGGAATATAACCTATTAAATAATACAAATTAGTAAATATTAATAATAATTCCAGCGTAGAAAAAACAAAATTGAAACAATTGTAAAACTTATGAATTTGGCATCGAACCACGGAATCCTATCATCACCAAATGTCGTATCCGCTCGAAAACGGCATCCATTAAACCCTGATTTGGGATCCAGTCACAATAATTCACCTCATAACGTTCATGGAAGTCGTTATCGGGCTCAACTATATTGGACGTCCAAGCCGAATGTAAAGACGTTCGTAAAAAAAATATACACATTAGCGGGACAATTAAAAATAAACATATTTTATATTTAAAATATAAAATAAATATATACTTACAAAAACTGACGTAGTCGCTATAACGGTATAGCGTGAATCGGGTGTACACAACACGTCACGTTCTTTGAAATGAAGCCTCTGCCGGAGATAGCATATGTACAAATCGATCATTGCGTGACCCATGTCGTACTTAGGATCCAATAAGTTCTTGAAAAAGCCGTGGGAGAGGTTATGCTGGGAAACAGTGACATTGGCTGAATTTTCATTCCCATGAACTTCTCAAAATCTCTCCTCAGTACGTCCGCCGGATCAAACATGCGTGGAGCTCAACTAGGATTTAGGAGACGCTCCTGTATGGGCTGCAAATAACATTGTATTAAAAAAAAATCCTAAATTATATAACTCAAAAAAATGTTTGTACCTCACTGCTTTGTACAATTTCCTGCTCCGACGGTTGGCTATGATACACCTGTTGTACATGCTGCGTATCAAATAAGTCATCCACGACCGACTGATGTTGCTGCATTTTGGACAAAAACTCATGGTCAAATGAAATAAAAAATATAAAACGACCGAGATAATTTGAATAGTTAAGATACCTGTACAAGCGGTGGGGACCGTGGAGCCGTATAAGGGAGTGGCTCCCAACGTCTTGGGACCCAAACATGTCGCTCCTCGTACATGCTATGTCGCCCCATATCATAGCGACGATTACCCATTCGAGCAGCCACATCCCACGGATTTGCATCGCCACTCGTCGTATCTTCCACATCTCTCTGTGGTTGTTCGCCTTCTTCATTCCCAATTGGGCCACTCATGTACATTAACAATCCTCCCCCGTGGTGGCTCCGATGGTGCGAGATGTCTCCTCATCCGATTGATTAATAATTTCCTCGACATCCCACGAAGAACTGGATCGTATTCCCTTGCCCTTGCCCCCGAAGATATTTTTTATCAAATTCCCCACTTTTTTGAAGAACTTTTCCTCATTCTCCTTCCAGCGCAGATCCACTTTTTCTAACAACTCAGTCTCGCGCTGCTGAAACCAATCTTCATCTCTTCGAGGCCCAGATGACTGACCCTCCGCCGGTGCACGTTTCTTCTTCGATTTTTTCTTCTGTGCTACCGGCGAAGGATCCCGTACACTGCCCTCTTCATCAATAGGATTCTCTCGAATCACCTGTCTCCGATGTACGGCGGTCGGTCTAGGAAACTCCACACCGATAGGATTCTCTCCAATCACCCGTCTCTAGTATTCCGATAGCTGCTCCTCAGGAGTGGGCGTAAGACTCTCAAATGGCGGTGTGTCCATCTGTTCAAAAATTTTAAAAAATAGGTTATAATCCGTTTCGTAAAAGTTCATAAATATTTAAAATGTTACTTACCGGCAAGGCAAAGAAACTAATCCATTCCGTATCTGGTGGCGTGACAAATACCCATTTCACACATCGGGGCATACCACCGTCATTAATAAGGCGTACACACAAACTGGCCAAATCTGGTATCGCCTCATATGCCCAGATCTACAATACGATTAAAGATCAGTACAACTATAAAATATAAAATAAAAAAAGAATTATAAAATCCAAAATTTGTACCTGAAGAGCCCAAACTGGACCATAAATATTATACTTCGATTTTACTGCTTCGACTTCCTTCGGTACAAAGCTCATGTGATGCAAGAGAGCATTGTACGTGTATGCTCCCCATGGAAAATCGTTCCACGTATCTATATCTTCAGCAAGAACCCACATCCAGGTCTCGACCTTCTTCGTGTCGGCAGGTGCGAAGAAAAAACACATCAGGGCCAAGACATTGGCCACCTTCAAATAATCGTCTTCAGAGAGGTTGCCGAGCTTGTCATTTTTCCATAAATTTAATAGCTCGCCTCCTGTTACTGGATTCCCTTTTGTGACTCTCATGTACACTCCAGACTCTTCAGGGGCACGAGCTGCCGTCCTATCGAAGGTAGATGCACCGAAAAATAACCCGGTGTTGGGTGATGATTCTATCCTCAGCACTGTTTCACTCAGTGGGAAATGATTCTATCTTCTATACTGAACCAAGCTCAATAGCCTATGTACTCTGAACTGTTGAGAAGATTTGAAGATCCCAAAACCCTATCTGATTGATGAACCATTCCGTTGTATATGTTGTTTGTCTCTGAGGTTTCAGACTCAGTAGACACTCTGCTCTGGTCAAGGCGCTCAGTAGCTTATCTGCCTCAGCACCAGTGTAGAAGACTCAGTGATACTGGACTCAGCAGGAGCAGTATACTAAGAGAGTCAGTCGAACTAAACTCAGCAGGAGTAGTTCACTGGACTCAGAGCTGATCTTCAGTAGACTTATCTCAGCTGTCTATCTACTGAATACAAGGTCAAACTCAGCATCGGCAGATAGTCTTCAGGACTGTCAGAATCTTTTGAAAGACAATCAGCATTGTCATATACGAGGATGAGAGAAGTCAGCTTCAGTTTATCTCGAAGTCTGTGCTGTCTCAACCGCTCTATCCGCCTCGACAAATGACAAACATACACGTGTCATCCTACCTACTAAAGCTGCAAGTCAACACTTTCCAAAAAAGGAGGAAAAGGCACTGTTACCTACGCCAAAAGAGCCGTTTGCAACCAAAAAGAGAGAGAGAGAAGAAGATCGTCTCCAACGGATCTTTCTCAATCTCTTCTCTATAAATAGAGGGATCATTCAAGATTTGAAAAACACACAAAAAGAACGAGTTCACGAGCTAACGAAGAAACGAACACACACACGAACATTCAAACGAGCGAATTCCAAAAGCCTAAGTCTTCCGCAAGAATCGAAAGAGTTATCTCCGGCGAAAGACTACCTCTAAGCTCATAAGGGAACCAAGCTGAACCGACAATAAAGCATCTAGTATCCAAGCGACGTGACACGAACTTATAGCTAAACCTCAGCTGTTCGTCGCTCTAGAAGCTACATTCTTGTTCCCATCCCTCTAACCCTAAGCTCAACCGATATATCCATAGCTTAGACGAAGGAGTTCACTTTTAAACCCAATCCTTATTGTATAAGGACTCCTTCACTGTTGGAGAAGTTTGTCAAACACTTTAAGTTTGATAGAAGTGTAAACTGGGACTTGCTCAGTATAATCCCCAAGCCACGGTTTTGTCCTGTGCACAAGCTGACTGAGACTAACTCAGTATAATAAATAGCCTCCTGATCTATCGGGACAGTGGACGTAGGATTGTTGATATCCGAACCACTTTAAAAATCTTTGTGTCGTTTACTTATGTTCTTTTACTGTTACATTGATTTTACAGTGCATACTGAACATCTTATTTAAAATCAATTAACCGTCTCGATATCTTGAACTTCTTATCTACTGAACTGAGACTTAAAACGTTTTCTCATAAAAACTGATTTGGGCCTACACTATTCTGCGCACTGAACTCTTGCTGATCGATACTGAATTTTGACCTAGTCAGTTAGCAGATCTCAGCCGAGTCAGACTTTTAGCCTTTAACACGATTGAAACGGTTATGCAGTCTGCTTGAATCATTTCGACGGCATCTTCCCCGAATAGGACCTGTTCGTGTTCGAAGTTGAGAAATTTGGATTCAGGTGTATTCACCCCCCCCCCTCTACACCTGAACTCACTCTCGGGACCAACAATTAGTATTAGAGCAGGAGTTCCTTAAGACTCTTGTCACTTTGAGACTGGTCTATTCGAACGGATCCGGAGGAAAACGTTTTTCACTGCATATCACTCTACATTCATATCAGTATTTTTCATGGTTGATATGTCAGGTATAAGAATGGTACCCATGTTCTCGGTGGAGAATTATGGAGTATGGCGAGTCAGAATGGAAGCACATCTGAAATCCCTCCATGACAGTATGACTGAAGTGCTTGAAGATGGACCTATCGTTCCCATGATCGATAGCGTCGTAACTCAAGACCAAGGAGGAGGAATGGTGACTGGGAAGAAGATCCCTAAAGACAGAAGTCTCTTCACTCCTGAAGAGAAGAAGCTTCACAATCTAGACCGAGTCGCCAGGAATGCCATACTAACCACTCTTAGCGATTCTTATCTTGGCAGGGTTCAGGAATGCAAAACCGCTAAAGAACTCTGGGATGCTCTAGCGCTACTGAGTCGAGGGACTCAGAAGATTAAAGCGAATAAACTAGCGCTGGAACTCCAAAAGCTGGAAAGCTTGTCTCTCATGCCTGGTGACAAAATCGAAGATCTGAACGTCAGATTTACCAATCGATGAACTCAATCAACGGCCGTGGGAAAGACATTCAAGAACCGAGAAATGAATCTAAAGATACTCGAGGGCACCGCCGGACGGACACTTCGGACACCTTTTGCCACTCTATTGCGATATTCGATTTAGATGTTGTCTCTCCCGACCATATCTTTTCGTAATTACAGTGCGAGGAGTTTGAGTTCGACAGACCTCAAAGAAAGCCGAGAGCGAAGCCGACACAAAGATCGACAATGCTTTCAAAGCAACAGTCAGCACAGCATCTCCCGTGATGAGCAAGACGACGAGTAAGACTGAGCCTTCACTCAATGATCTACAAGAAGGAAGTCTCGCTCAGAAGTATGCGCTGCTCGCTGTAAAGTATCAAAAGGAGAAAGAGAGGCATAGAAGGCTGACTAAAGCGTACCGAGACACAAAAGGTAAGTCAGAATATACACCAAAACGCTCTCCGACTCACAATCTTCGAATGTAGAAAGAAAGATGACTCAAAGACCCTCAAGGGATAGTGCAACCAAAGAAGAAAAAGTCATCACTTGCTACAACTGCAAAAAGCCGGGACATTATCAATATGATTGTCCTGAGCTCAGTAGTGCTGAACGCGCAGCACGTAAGGCAAGGAGAGAGAAATTCGCCCAGAAAAGACAATCCTACATAGCTGGCGAAATCTCAGACGACTCAAAAGAGGTCGACTCCTTTATGGATTCATCTGACGATGAAGCACCCTTCATGGCCTTAGAGCATGAAGCAGATGAATCGACTGAAATGTGCATGATGGCAGGCGAAGAGGATGAGGTAAATTCTCATGAACCAGTCAACTCCTCTTCACACTGCACACACGACACTATTTCAGGTGCAGATGGGAATTTGGACATCACAACCGCATATGAAGATCTACTAGATGAACAAATTCAAATGAGTCTGCAGCTCAGCAAGACTCTTCAGGAGTTGGATACCCTGAAAGTGGAGAATCAGAGACTTTCTCAGGAGAGTCAGGTTACTACTGAGGCCGAAGGACTTGTGGTGAGACTCAGGGAGGAGATAAACTCTCTGATGGCCAAGTCTCAGCATCAAGAAGATCGGATTTCAGTATTGACCAATGACTTGACTCAGAAAGATACTGAACTCGGTTCGATATCGAGTCTGTTGAAGCAAAACCGTCGAGACTTCGGACCGAACATGATGCATGAAGAAAAGTGATGATTTACGGAGGAACACGATGACTGAGAGGTACATGGGCGCTGAAAAGAAATTGGAGGCTATGCTAGCAAGCAACAAGCCAAAGCACTGCAAGGAAGGACTTGGATTCAGCCAGGGAGCTTCCTCGTCTGCCCCAGTACACTCAGAAGGACGGCTTGCTGATAGGTTTGTTCGAGGAAAGACCATCAATGCTGATATACTGAAACCCCTCGCAAAGAACAAACAAAAGATGAAAGCACCTCATCCTACTCAGCAGCATTCTGACAACAAGATCAAAGCCAAAGTACCCCAGTTCAGTCAAGGGGGAACCAGCAAATCAAAATTGGCCGATCAGTATGGACCTCCAAAACTGACACATCCAGCTCAGTATGGGTCATATTATTATGAACCTATAGTCAGAAGAGGATCCAAAAGTCAGAAAAGGAAACAGAAAGCCGCACAGAAGGCAAAGGTCAACAGTCCACCAGCTCAGAAGATTAGGACTCCTGAACCTCAGAAGCCTCAGAAGTCACCTGTGACCAGTCCAGTGGTCAGATATGTTGAGTCTAGTGGAAAGAAGATGTCTGAAACCACCAGGGTTGTTAGACAGATTTGGGTTATTAAAACTAACACCTAAGGACCCAAAATCAAAAATAAAGGGTACCCGAATATAATTACGTTTTGCGGGTGCGCAGAGACCCATGGTATGTGGACAGCTGGATGCTCAAGACATATGACATACCAAAGGAGTCTCTTCGAAGAATTATATCACCGAAGAAGGACCCGGACTGAGTTCGGAGACAATGCAAAAGGCTATACTAGAGGATATGGAACACTCAAGCATTGGAACCGCCAAAGTTCCAAGAGTATCATATGTTGAAGGACTTCAAAGATAACCTTCTCTCTCGTTAGTCAATTTTGTGATAACTCAAATAGAGTGGTATTTGACGCTGGTTTACGTGATGTTATTGATAAATCTACGGGGAAAACGGTGTTATCGGGTTCGCAGAAAAGAACATATATGTTGCCGACTAGAACTCAGTGAACAACTCGAAGCTTGTCTCGTTGGCAAAGAATGATAATCGAACGGGGTGGCTATGGCATAGAAGACTCGGCCATCTCAACTTCAAGACGCTCAACAAACTAGCAAGAGACACTCTAGCAAGGGGACCGCCGAATGAAATATTCGGCAAAAGACACTCGGTGTGAAGCATGTCCGAAGGGAAAGCAAACAAAGAATCAAAATCCAACGAGTTCCATCTCCTTCCACCGATGGAATCCTTCATTGCTACATATGGATTTGTTCGGTCTAGTCTCCCCAGTGACAATCGGAGGCGGGAAATATGCATTAGTGGTCATAGATGACTACTCGCGCTACACATGGGTCATATTCATTGCCAACAAGTCCGACGTCAAAACAGAGTTACCAACGCTTCGAAAAGGCTCGGTGTCGAGAAGAACACCAAGATCGAGAAAAATACGTTCGGAGACGGAACCGAGTTCCTTAATTCCATGGTAGAGGAGTTCTCGCGAAACGAAGGAATAGAGCATGAGACATCGGTACGCCCGCACACCTCGGCAAAATGGAGTTGCTTGAACGAAAGAACGAGAACTCTCAAAGAAGCGGCTAGAACTCTACTCGCAGATTCGGGACTCCCATCCAAATTCGGGCGTACAACGGATACTGCGTGTTACACTCAGAATAGATCTCTACTGACAAAGCAGCATAAGAGGACACCATATGAACTATGGAACGGCAGGAAGCCTTCTCTATCTTATTTCCATATCTTTGGTTGTTCATGCTTTATCCACAACAATGGGAAAGATCAGTGAAGACTTTTGATAGCAAGTCGGATCGGGGAGTATTCTTAGGATACTCTCGGGTCGGCAAAGCTTTCGAGTATTCAACTATCGGACTCTTTGCGTGGAGGAAAGCCCTCATGTTGTTTTTAATGAGTTTGCTATCGAAGACGGGAGCAATAACTCAAATTCGAATCGAGGACATCGGTAGACGGCTACGGGATCTAAGCTTAAAGGACAAACCCGAAAAGATCCAGCTATGTTAGGATGATGATTCGGACGAAGAAATCGAAGACAAATCTATCGAATCTCAACCAAGAGCAAGTAGGCGAGCAGATTGATTCTCCCGAACGGAATCAATCTCGGGTAACTCCAGGTCGATGAAGAAACCCAAGAGGTAAGCGAGACCACTACCGAGAATAACAACTCGGGGGGGAACATCTAGTAATGTTCCCGAGCCGAATGCCCCGAACTCGGTGACTCGAGACCATACTCTTATCACCGAAATTCTTCAATCTCGGAATAGTACAACCGAAATGCCTAACTCACCTACTATCCGTGTTGAACAAATTTCGGATGAAGAGCTGAAACTTCGTAGATCGTGGCTCGATGCTCACACCGCCGATCTAATCATTGGAGATCCCTCGGCTAATGTCAAGACAAGATCCAGATTCGTCAAGGAGAAAGCGCATTATTTTCCCGCTTCTTGTCTATCAAGAGCCTCGGACCATTGAGGATGCATTAAAGGATCTTGACCGGATCATAGCTATGCAGGGGGGGAGCGAATCGGTTTACGAGAAACGAAGTGTGGGAGCTTGTAGACGGACCTCGTCATCAACATGTCATTGGAACCAAATGGGTCTTCAAAAACAAGCGAGATGAAAACAACGTTATAGTAAGGAACAAAGCAAGGCTCGTGGCTAAAGGCTACTCGTCAAGTGAAGGAATAGATTTCGATGAAACCTTCGCTCCGGTTGCAAGATTGGAGGCAATTAGACTATTCCTAGCCTACGCAATACATCAAAGATTCGAGTTTATCAAATGGATGTGAAGTCTGCGTTCACGAATGGCGTCTTTGAAAGAAGAAGTCTATGTGGAACAACCGCCCGGTTTTCAGTAGGGACATCAAGTATATAGACTCAGAAAGGCTCTGTATGGGTTAAAACAAGCACCCAGGGCTTGGTACGATACCCTGTCTGAGTTTCTTCTTCAGAAAGGTTTTCAGAAAGGCACAGTAGACCGCACTCTATTCAGCATTCGACTGGAAGAAGACTTATTACTTGTGCGGATCTACGTGGATGACATCATATTCGGATCAAAGAATGTCATCATGTGTCAACAATTTGAAAAGATGATGAAGGATAAGTTCGAGATGTCAATGATGGGAGAAATGAACTACTCCCTTGGTTTTCAAGTCAAGCAATCTGAAAAGGGAACGTTCATCAACCAAGGCAAATACACTCGAGACCTCATCAAAAGATTCGGCCGCACATCCGGCAAATCTATCAAGATCCCGATGAATACTAATATGAAGATAGATCTTGATAAAGAGGGAGTATCGAGAGACCAAACCGAATATCGTGCTATAATTGGTTCATTATTATATTTAACGACTACTCGTCCCGACATAACTTATGCTCGTAGGTGTCGTGCTCGATTTCGGGTGAATCCGAGGCGAGCCATATGGACTCAACAAAGAAGATTCTCCGCTATCTCCGAGGAACACCGACATGGGTTTATGGTATCCGATGATGATAATATTGAACTAATCGGCTATTCGATCTCGACTATGCGGGATGTAGAATTGACCGAAAATCAACTTCGGGAACATGTCGGTTCCTTGGCAGCAAAAGTCGATCTCATGGTTTTCAAAGAAACAAAGCACTCGGTAGCTACGTCGACTCACCGAAGCCGAATACATGGCTGCCGGAAGTTGTTGCGCCCAAATCCTTTGGCTGAGATAGCAGCTGAGAGACTATGACGTCATTCAGAATGAAGTGCCGATCTTCTGCGATAGTACCAGTGCCATTGCAATCACTCAGAATCCTGTACTACACACGAGATGCAAGCACGTGGACATCAGACATCACTTCATTCGTGACCATGTCGAAAAGAAGGATATCAGGATGGAAAAGATCCATACTGACAAGCAACGGGCTGATATACTGACCAAGCCTCTAGCTGAATCCAGATTCAGAGAACTTTCAGTAGAGCTAGATCTGTTGGACCCTACTGACCCCAGTCAGTAAGAAGGTTCCATGAGAGGACCATTTCAGTAAGGAGGAATGTTCACTCTCAGTACTGAATGTATTCAGTACGTAGAGATTCAGAAACCATCTACACGAGGTATCAGCTGACTACTATGTTCAGCTGACAGGTTTGCGTATCTCTACTCAGTAGTAATTTATATTACAGAATCTTGCATTTATGGCAAAGATTCAGCATGATTTTAATATCTCTTGGTTTGTCTTTATTATTAACAGATTTCATTTAATACACGACATTCCATACATAAGTTTGCTGAACTCTGCGCGCATTTAATGCATGTCTTTTCACAGTTACTACTTAGGCTATTTTTACAACTGGCTTTGACTTAAGCGGCAGATGCGATCATTACCTATAATATAACTTCTAATCTTGACCGTCCATTCTATAAAGCAGTTTAAACTCAACCTTTGATCAAATAACTGTTCATCTTCCCGTTTGATATATATATTTGATCATATCTTCTCAAACCGCCATTAGCATACTTCAAAACTTTCAAGGCCGAAAAATCCAAGATTTGCAAAAAGCAATCCCTATTTGTATCTTCTTGCAACTTCATCTTCATATCATATCTCGATTTTTATTGGTATTCTTATTAGAACTGTTACTGTATTCTCTGTTTCTTCAGTATCAATATATATAAACTGTTGTATCTAAAACTGATACTAATAAGATTCTTATGTAACAGGTACTATGGCGAACATAATTGTAGATGCCCCTCATAACATGGAGGACATTCTTGCAAAAGGCCGTGTCTGGTGCGAACCAGTCATGGAATTCGATGCGTGCGACCTAGACTACATGGATGAGATCTTCGCATCTCTACGGGAGTCCGGTCTGGAGAAGTTTCTATCGAGGAAGCCAACGTTCTTCCTTCCTCGACAAGTGGCTGAAATATACCTCAACTCGGACTCCATCTCTCGGAGACATCATTGGGAGGTTCGAACTTCCTCCATCAACAATGCTTCCCAACCTCGAAGCGTATATCTATCAAGGAAGCACCGAAGAACAACTTTGACTTGCCATCGAAGGAATCAGCACCGTAGGCTACAATGACGACTCGGTAGACGAGTACCTATCCATATTCTCGGAAAGCCAACAACCTTCGAGTGCTTTTCCCAAGAACGCCATGCTACCACAATACGAGCCTTGGCTTACATTGTCACTCAGTGCCGACAAGCCAAGGCGGCTCATTCGATCGAGGTCTCCCGACCCAAGATCCAATTAATGATGGCGATATACGATGGCGCTAAGATCAAGCTGGACGATTTCTTCATCCGAGAATTCATGATCTAAGCGGCCAAGTTTGACAAGTCAACACGCATCCCGAGCGCGAAGGGGAAATTACTGTATGGGCCTGAAGCTCTCCTCGAATGATTGAAGACCACCTGTGGTTCGGATCAAGTCACCTTTGATGATAAAGAGTACTTCAATGTGAAAAAGGTGCGCTTCCATAACCCGATCTGCCGCCCTTCGGCAGATAGTGGTCAGTCCCCAAGCTCAACCGACTAAGCCTCAGCAGCTGCACCTTCAATGAAGAGAACACCTCCGAGCAAAAATATCTAAGGCACTGGCTAAGAAACTGAAGAAAGCCATCCCAGACGTGCCTGCTGAATCTGAGGTATCTCCGAAAACTCCTGCTGAATGGGCTACTCAGCAACCTATTCAGCCTTTGCGGCTAATAGATGAGCCAGAGTCTTCTGAGAAGACTCAATCAGTGGAGAAGGGAGTCTCCATCGAAGAACCAATAGAGATGGAACAAGGGGAGGCTACCGAAGCTCACGGTGAAGAAATTCAACGCCTAGACGGCCCCCTCACAGTTCCTCCACTCAGCAATATGCCACCTGCTGAACATCAGACGTCTCCAATCGACTTGGAATCTGAGACGGCGTCTGAAGAAGAAACAATCAGGATGGAAGCGTCAGTGATTCTATCCAGAGCATCCCGAGAAATTCTTCAACTGATTCCGGAGCTTGCTGACTACTCCGATCGATGCTTATTGCCAAATCAGCAAGACTCCACATGTTCTTTGCGACATCGGGAGTGGCCTCGTCTACAACGCCTAGTTCTCCACTTTTCCCGTCAGCGGCTTCATGAAGAAGAACCGAGATTGAGGGAACAAATAGGCTATTCGGAGCCCGAAGACCTCGACTCAATGGAAAATTTGAGGGCTGCAATGCTGGCAATGGTACATGATCGACAACTTGCCTCAGGCCCAGCACCCTCAGATGGGTCAGACCATGACGACCCACCCAGTGATTCAGGCCCTGGAAAGCCTGATGAGGGAAATCCCCAGGACAAGGATAAACATACTGAAGAAGCTCGGCGTCCGCTCGGTATCCTTAGACTGCGAAGTCGACGGGCGATACCTCGGCATCCACGAGCCCGCTCGGCTCTTGTTGGAGTCTCGCATTCGAGGTAGCGCCCGACCCGCATCGTCGACGTTCCAAGTATGTGGCGAGGGCTATTAAAAGCCAAGGCACTCAGAACCGTGCCCTCGCCAAGGCAGTCCACAACGTGTGGAAGAAGACTGCTAAAGCCACCGCTACTAAGCTTCAGGGGCTGAAATCCTCTATGTCCCAATCAGCCGCCCCTGATGTCTCTGCCATTGTCACTCAAGCCCTGGCTCAGCAGCAGACGAAATTTGATGATCAGCTCAGGATCTTCCAAGAAGGACAAGCTAAGCTTCTTGCAGAGTTCAAGGCATCTTTGTCTACTCATTCTGAGTCCTTCGCTGAACAAGCCCAGGCCACAGAAATCAAACTTGAAAACATTCAGTTGGTCGTGGAAGATAAGATCTCTGAAAGGCTGAAAGAGTTCAAGGAAGCGGTTGACCTCTCACACCAGCAGTACAAGGAAGATCTTGCCACTGAGAGGAACGAGCTACATGAGGCTCGACTAAGATCAATGATCGTCTTGATGATCCGTCAACCTCTTACAAAAGTCCGGAAAGGTCGGTACTAATCCCTACCCCCGTCCGTTATTGATGATGCCAAAAAGGGGGAAGGAAAGATAAAGGATACGAAGCAAAGAAAGAAGAGTACCGAGAAGGCCGACCCCCACCAAAACCGCAAAAACTAAGGGTACAAAGAACTCGAAGAAGACTCGGACTCGGGCCCGAAATGGGTGAGGCTCGGGGTGTCCCAGTGCGAGCACAACCGAGACCGGCCCAAGTGGCTCGGAGAACCCAAGCTGCTCATGCGACTCGGACTCCCACCGATATCATTAAGGAAGTCGCGAGTATGCCGAGGAGGCTGCCGAAGATTCGATGAAGAGGAAACACCTCTCCCTCCACCTGTTCGGGGCAAAGGCAAAAAGGTATCGAAACTCCCGACCCCTCCAAAGAAAGAAAACGAAACGATACATCTCGCTGAAGAGGAGGCTCGGATTGTCGCTGATGAAAAGCTGGCAAGGGAGATTGCTGAAGCAGAAGCTGCAAACAAGCCTAAGCCTAAGCCTGTGAAAAGAAAATCTAAAGCTCCAAGCAGAGAAGGAAGAAAGCCTGCCAGGCTACCTCCAAGGAAGCCGAGGATCGAAGACGATGAGGACAGGGGAAAAGGAGAAGGAGCGTAAGCGAGAGAATGGAAGCGTGGTACATCGAAAGAAAAATCAAGTACCCCTGCTGACTCAGAAGATGCCTCCTAGAAACCTAAAGAGCTAGATGATGAGACAGAAGCCATATTCGCCCAGATGGACAGATACTTATATAGAGGCGAAGAGGCGAGATAGATCGAGGCTACGAGAAACGAGAATCCACTTAGGCGATCCGGAAGCTCTAAGGAAGCGTGCGAGGAAGAAGCCGGAGCACGGAACTCCTGCTAAAGCCGACATTCCCTATCGTTACGGGAAGTTCGGAAAGAAGGCCACCGATCCGAAATCTCACGAGATGGCCGAGAACGCAGACGAGTGGATGCCGGCTCAATTCACTCGGAGATGGGAAAATTCGAAGATTGAGTTCATCAAACGCTATTATTTACGGAGATTACGGCCGAACAAGTCTAGAAGTGAAGCTTTTGCTTGAATGGATGATGCTTACTGAAGCGGATCTCTACATCCACTTGTATAATGCCATTTCGGATGGGAAAGAGATTCGGATTCCCGGACCTTAATCATTCCACCTCCAAGAAGAATGGATGACTCAATTCATGTTGCGACTATTGAAGTGAAGTGAAGGACGCTCGCCGATCAAAGATTCTTACAAGATGATAACCCGGTGACTTCGCGGAATACTTGAAGCCGAGAAAGACCACGTACCGAATGTATGGTGTGCCACTTGCCCGAGACACAATCGCAAGGATTCATGGACCGGATTCGGCGGTTTAGGCGCCCATAGTCTTAGTATTCTCTCTTCATAGTCTAGCAAGATTTGTAATGTACTAAACTGAATCACTCTTATATATACAAATCTTCTTTTGGCTCGACAACAACTTGTTGTCTAAATAGCCGTGTTTGTTTTATGCTTTAACACTCGTAATCACTAAAGTGATTACCGACACACACTCACTTTCTTTATTACTTGTCGGTTTATTGCTTTGTTAGATTCTCGCTAGTATTGCTTCTATGTAATGGGGGAAATTATTTTTGCCACTGTTTTTCGCAGTCTAGAACCGATGGAACATCTCCTCTCGATCTTACTTGTAAAATTGTAAGGAGATTTGTTTCGTCGTTTAGTGTTAGCATAGATGATAGGTTTTGGCATCATCAAATAGGGGGAAATTGTTGGGTGATGATTCTATCCTCAAGCCTTTGTTTCACTCAGTGGGAAATGATTCTATCTTCTATACCTTGAACCAAGCTCGTAGCTTTATGTACTCGAACCGTTGAGAAGATTTGAAGATCCCAAAACCCTATCTCGATTGATGAACCATTCCGTTGTATATGTTGTTTGTCTCGAGGTTTCGGACTCGGTAGACACTCTGCTCCCGGTCAAGGCGCTCGCAGCTTATCCGCCTCGGCACCGGTGTAGAAGACTCGGTGATCTTGGACTCGGCAGAGCAAGCGATATGCGAGAGAGTCGATCGAACCGAACTCGGCGAGAGTAGTTCACTTGGACTCGAGCTGATCTTCGATAGACTTATCTCATTGTCTATCTATCGAATACAAGGTCGGACTCAAGATCGGCAGATAGTCTTCGGGAGGATCGAGAATCTTTTGAAAGACAATCAGCATTGTCATATACGAGGATGAGAGAAGTCAGCTTCAGTTTGTCTCGAAGTCTGTGCTGTCTCAACCGCTCTATCCGCCTCGACAAATGACAAACATACACGTGTCATCCTACCTACTAAAGCCGCAAGTCAACACTTTCCGAAAAAGGAGGAAAAGGCACCGTTACCTACGCCGAAAAGAGTCGTTTGCTACCAAAAAGAGAGAGAGAGAAGAAGATCGTCTCCAACGGATCTTTCTCAATCTCTTCTCTATAAATAGAGGGATCATTCAAGATTTGAAAAACACACAAAAAGAACGAGTTCACGAGCTAACAAAGAAACGAACACACACACGAACATTCAAACGAGCGAATTCCAAAAGCCTAAGTCTTCCGCAAGAATCGAAAGAGTTATCTCCGGCGAAAGACTACCTCTAAGCTCATAAGGGAACCAAGCTGAACCGACAATAAAGCATCTAGTATCCAAGCGACGTGACACGAACTTATAGCTAAACCTCAGCTGTTCGTCGCTCTAGAAGCTACATTCTTGTTCCCATCCCTCTAACCCTAAGCTCAACCGATATATCCATAGCTTAGACGAAGGAGTTCACTTTTAAACCCAATCCTTATTGTATAAGGACTCCTTCACTGTTGGAGAAGTTTGTCAAACACTTTAAGTTTGATAGAAGTGTAAACTGGGACTTGCTCGAGTATAATCCTCAAGCCACGGCTTTGTCCCGCGTGCACAAGCCGACCGAGACTAACTCGGTATAATAAATAGCCTCCCGATCTATCGGGACAGTGGACGTAGGATTGTTGATATCCGAACCACTTTAAAAATCTACGTGTCGTTTACTTACGTTCTTTTCTTGTTACATTGATTTTACCGTGCATACCGAACATCTTATTTAAAATCAATTAAGCGTCTCAAGTATATTGAACTTCTTATCTACTGAACTGAGACTTAAAACGTTTTCTCATAAAAACTGATTTGGGCCTACACTATTCCGCGCACTGAACTCTTGCTGGTCGATACTGAATTCTGACCTAGTCAGTTAGCATATCTCAGCCGAGTCGGACTTTTTAGCCTTTTAACACGATTCGAACGGTTATGCAGTCTCTTTGAATCATTTCGATGCGGCATCTTCCCGAATAGGACTGTTCGTGTTCGAAGTTGAGAAATTTGGATTCGAGGTGTATTCACTCCCCCCCCCCCTCTACACCTGAACTCACTCTCGGGACCAACACCCGATTACGAGTGCATACTCGTACTGCAAAAATTGAATCTCCTGTCCGGATATGTGAAAACGGGCCTCCCCGGGCGGTGCCTGCACCTCATAGCACATCAACTGATGCAAAGCTATGATCGAACTCTTGCCCTTCCTCCAACAGAGCAAAAGTCCAAACTGTCCGTCTATAAACCGACGAACTAGGTCAGTACCCCCCCGTCTAGAAAGACTGTTTTTTATTAGTTCGGGTAGACCATCTCTCCAATATGTCGTGACTTTTGGGTTCTTTTGTCTAACCGGTAGTCGGATATAAGCGGGCTGCAAGATTTACCGAAAAACGAATTAATTACCGAAACAGAATAAATAAGGGCCGATGACAGGGCCGATTTTACTTTTATTCGGCCGGAATATATTAGGGCCGAATGTATTCCTTCTGGCCGAAGCAGGGGCCGAAGTAATTATTAGGGCCGAAGATATTAGGGCCGATGCCTGCCAGGGTCGAATTTAATTCGGCAAGCCGGGGCCGAAGCCTAAGCCTCGAAGGGCGGCCGGGCCGAAGCCTCGGAGGCCGACTCGCTCGGCCATTCGGGGCCGAATTTTATTCGGCCAGCCGGGGGCCGAAGCCGATGCCACGAAACCCAGTCGGGGCCGAATTCTCTTCGGCCAGACAGGGCCGATTTCTAGCCCGGCAACACGGGGCCGGGGCCGAAGCATATTTAACTACGTCCGCCATAGTCGGGGCCGATTGAGTTATTCTTCATCGGCCCCGAAATCGGCCTCCCATCAGCCCTCGTTTCAAAATTTTGCGGAAATTAAACACTACAATTCTCTCCAAATTCTCCACAATTTCATCAATACATGGACATTACAATGTAAACCCAACCATATTTCAACCTAAATTTCATCTATGAATGAAAAACAAACAAAATCATGGCATAAATTACTAACCTCAATTTCGCCGGAAGACATTGAGATCGGCGGATGTGTCGTTCGACGGCGGCGAGCACGGCGTTGGCGGCGATTTCGGTGGTGGGAGCAAGCGGCGGCGAGAGGGAGGCAGATCTGAGAAAATACTCGAAGTAAAATGGTAAAAACTGTAGTCAAACAGTTATATTCAATCGGCCCTCCATTATTGAAACTCGGGGCCGATGGGGGGCCGATGAGTATCGGCCCTCAGTTAATAAAAACGGTTACAATTTTTCGGCCCTCAGTAAATTTCGGCCGTTACATAACGGCTACTTAAGCGTCAGGGCCGATAGCTCGGTCGAATAAGTCAGAGCCGATAGCTCGGCCAAATATATTTTTTTAAATTAATTATTAAAAATAAATATTTATAAATTAAGTTTATTATTTTCCGAGGGCCGATGTCACGGCTCAATAGGGGCCGATCAAAATCGGCCCTTCAATTATAGCCATTTTTCTTGTTTTCGGCCGACTGGGGCCGATAGGTCAGCCGATCACGATCAGCCCTTTCTATAGATAAAATCGGCCTCAATCGGCCCTCACAATTTTTAATCGGCCCTCATCGGCCCTCCATCGGCCAGCGCCCACAAGAAGACAAAATGGCTAGATTTGTGTTTTTTTTTTTAGGATGGCTAAATCTATTTTTTTTTTAGTTTGGTTAACAGAGCACATTTCCACTAATAAATCTGCCATCTGCGACGACCAATTAGTAAACATTACATATCAAAGAGGTGTACTGTAATAAAACAGTAAATTAAGTATAAAAAAAAAGTTGGTGCATTAGCATGTCATAAATGCTGACAACTAACAGTATGGTTTTGAAGTTTCTATTTATTGTCACATCGTTAAGTTTGCCATCATTGTTATCTCACTTTACTTATCCTCCCTCCATTCCACTCCATTAATCCAGTATTTTTTTTCGAGTTGTTCCATTTCATTAGTCTATTTTTCTTTTTTAACTTAAAATAACATTCTTATATATTTTAGTGGACTCCACTACTTTATACTAGAGTACTTCCTAAAATTTCTTAATTTTTATGCCAAAAAAAAAGTGGACTAATGGAATGAAACGGAGAGATTAATACATAGTATTAAGTGGAATTATATAACACCAAACGGCTTCAGTATTAATGTATATTAAAAGAAGTAAGCATGAGGTTTGATTAGGTCAAAGGTCAAAATATTATAAAAATAATTAATACTCCTTCCGTCCTATTAAATCTGTTTAATATTTATTTTTGGATTGTCCCATTGAAATTAAATTTTTTTTAGCAAATTATTACACACTTTATTTGAGGGCTCCATAATTTTATACAATTCTACATACAATAAACAATTTTTCTTAAAAATTGTGTTGAAAGAAAGTAGACAACTTCAGTGAGACGGAGGGAGTAGTATTATTTTTCAAAGGTACTTATATTTGAATTACATAGGAGTTCACACATATTGTACCAAAGTAAGGTTTGAATATCGCTTATTCGTTTTTTAACCCGACTTCTGATTTATTTAGGGCCTTTTAGGCTATGAATCAATCATTATACCACAGATACTACACAAATTTTTTTTTATCAAGCTTAAATAATAATAATAATACATTTCTTGGTTTGATTTAAAACTCTATACCTGTGACTATGAACTAGAGAATTGTGAGTTTGCATTTCTATTAGCTCTCAAAAGATTAGCATTCAATCTCTAGAATTGGTATACATTGTGTCCACAAATGACCTACTCACACATTTTGAAGTTCAGACCTTTTTTTTTTTTTTTTTTTTTGATTCATGGAACCCGCAGCCGCTACCTTCGGTGCGCACTGGGTAAACCACGCTCCTTGTGCAGTAGTTGGCAAACCACACAGGAGGGTTCAACCACCCTTAATGTGACAGGGTAACAGGCAACATCTAGCGGTCTTGGTGGGAATTGAACCCAGGACCTATCGATCCCAGGCCAGCCACCTATATCATGTGTATAAGAGATATTTTAGAGAACAACTTTTTTTGTAGCCAAATCACATTCGATATAGTGGATACATGTAAGAGATATATTGGGAAGTAATAATGTTTGTCAAATCATATTAGATATATAGTGGATGGTATAATAAATGTATATAAAATAGACGTATATGGATGGATAGTTATAGTCATAAACTTAAATCATTTGACAACTTCTTGCAATACTATTTGAAAATGTTTGTGCGTCCTTCTAACTATTCTCAATTTAAAGGATGTCCTCACACGCAAGGTAAATATGAAAATCTACTAAATAATGGGGGATGTATCAATCATTATATCCTTTTTGGTCTCATATACAAGAGAGCTACAACAACTCAAAAACAGTAAATTGAGATTATCTTTAGAAGTATATAAATTTCTAAGTTTTCATTTGTTGTTGATAGATTGAGGTTTGTAGTGGTATGCTGGATTTTATATTAGGCTTTTAACCTTACTAGTGCAGTACCCATGCGTTTGCACGTTTTTTTTTAATTTTTATTTATTTCTCATATCATATGTTATGTATTCGATTTGCATTTAATAAACATCAACTCTTAAGTGGTCTGAACTTTGGTTTAATTGTAATTCGTAAGTTGTGTTTATTTTAACATATGAAGTAGTATTAGTTGTATAATAGTTTTGTGAATGTATTTTGTCATCTGGAACTCTGAGTTAATCTTATTTTTGAGTAGTCATTGTAAGCGTACAATGAAAGAAGTTTTTAACAAACTAAAATATGTAGTTCAGTTTCAATTGGGAAGTTTCATCGATTCCGTACACACGTGTCAAAAATCATATATTGTAAAACTTTTATTGTCTCATATTTAAATAATTACAAAACAATGCAGTATTGTAATATATTTTCTTATTCTTGTTTAAACGTCACCTAAATTGAGCTAAGAAATGTTTATTTAGTTATATTTGGTCACTAACGACGATATTGTCTATAAATTTGTGTAGACTTCTTTGACCACGACGTTTTTCGTAGTTCTACAATCTATATCCTCATCATCGCAGACGGAATCTTCAAACCATCTCGATTTGTCGGGCGAGAGACCGCAACATGTAACCGACCATGTGTAAACACGGGCTTCTTCAAAGAAGATTCAACACGACTTAATGATTATCCCTGACTTTTATTAATAGTCATTGCGTAAGAGACAATCACTAGAAACTGTCTTTTTTGGAATTTGAACGGTATTCTTGAATCGGACGGTGTCATTAACATTCTAGGGATTAACGGTTTTCTCCCGCATTTTGTCCCGTCGGTAGCTTTGCTTCTAGTACACGATCCCCCGGTCTTGTTATAATCAATCGAGTACCGTTACATAAACCATTTCCATGATCTATATTTCAGAGAAGCATTATTGGAACCCCTACCTTCAAAAATAGCTTATGATTCGGTAGTCCTGAACATCTAAGATTGTTCAAAAACTCTGGTGTATGGATGTCCTGAAATAGAGAGCTATTTTCGGAGGATTTGCACATGGTATTTGAACTCAAATATGTTCGGACTTCACCTTCAGTGAGTGACATTATATATTCATTGACCGATTCTACCACATCCAAAGTTGGTACAAGAATCGCTATCTCTTGAAGAAATTTAGCAGAATTGCTAATTTCTTTATCCTTTGAGAAAACATACTTGACAATGGCTGCAATTGGATCCCCTGACTATTTTAGCACTATATCTTCTGGAAGTTCGACATTTGATTCTCCATTGTTGGGGCCTCCTATTGTTCCATCTACAATACTTGCTATCCACTGTGAGAACATTGCTAATTTATTTGCTTCGTCGCGCGAATTTGTTGTTTGTAGACTCATGATTTGCGTCAGTTTTAAAACTTTGCAATGTTTCCAAATATATGATGAATTGATTGCGGCATATACAATATCTTGTCGGCTTCCTTTGGGAATAACTGGCAAAATTTGTTTAAAATCACCTCCGAGAACAACCGTTTTCCCACCGAATGGATATTAGTAGTTTGATGGATTCTTAAATCTCATAATGTCACGCAAACTCTTGTCTAATGCTTCAAAACATAATTTGTTCATCATCGGAGCTTCATCCCAAATGATGAGATGCGTTTTTTGAAGGAGTTCAGCTAATGGGCTCCCTTGTTGAATGTTGCAGATTGAATCTTCCGTTGGATTTATTGGAATCTTGAACCGTGAATGTGTGGTTCTTCCATCTGGTAGTAAAACCGATGCTATTCTGCTTGATGCAACATTGATTACTATTTTTCCTTTCGAACGTATTGCTGCTGAAACTCATTTCCAAACAAAAGTCTTTCATGTTCCTCCGTATCCGTAAACAAATAACATTCCGCCCGAATTTGATTATGTGGCATATACAATTGTGTCATGCACTTGGCGTTGTTCATCTGTGCATTTTTGTAAGAACACGGTGTACTCTTGTTTAAGATATTCTCGATTATAGCGCAATTCATCAATGATCAATCTATTTTGATTGTTCGAAACAACTCGATTTCCCGAATGGTATGGTTGAGAAATTTCTTAAGCTCTTTCCTAAATTACGCAAAGAGTTTCTCGATTTCTATTAATGTGTAGCCTTTGATTTGGTCCTCGTTTTGTTCCAAATCGTAACACGAAATATTTATTGTTAATGGCTGACATGTACTTTGTATCTAATATATGTGAGTCGTGATATATAAATAATTGTAATAATTTTGAGGATAATAGACCTGAAATGGACAACAAAGTTTGTTGTTTATAGGCTATGTCTTCTGACAATACTCCCAATATGTAGTTATTTATGTAAATACCTAAGAACAACCAAACAGTTGTAGTTGTTACGGTTACGCGGTAGAATTGGGTATCAACCTTTTCCATTTTTTTATTGTATTGCTTGCATGCAATATAATGCCAACCCTCATCAAAATACATTATTTCAACTATTGCAATAATCAAAGAATATTTGGACTGCAACATTTAAGTAATGAAATAAGTTACAGTGTTGAGAGAGTATATTTGTCCGCAAATAAGTTCATAATTGTTTTACCTCATCCTCATCGAGTAGCTCTTCAATTTTCTTTGTGTTAGTAATTCCTTGTATATACTCGTCGTCATATTCATGTGTTGTTTTTTGGGGTGTAGCACTAAATGTATTAGCTCCCACACCATAAGAGGCTACATACTTGTTAACCTTAACATTTAATAGCAACTTCGTAGCATAGTAGCCATTTTGAACTTTTCTTTCCTCTAAATATATAACCAAAAAAATTTGTCAAGCACTACATAGAAAAACGTTTCTTCTATATTAATATCAAATATGAGTATTCTTTAAACAACATACCTAGATAAATGCTCGGTTTGCAAAATTGGACAATCAAAATGTTTGGCGTCAAAAATTGGTGCTCGATTAAGTTTAGAGATTTATCAACATAATCCTCCCACGAGTGCAAGTTAAAGCCTTTTTGCTACGTATAAATTAGCGTAATGAAGTTGATAAATAATAAGACATCTATGTAATATAATGTTTCTTACATAACATAAAAAATAACAATAATATCCATACTCAATGTCTTCAAGACGAATGTTGAGTAACCTCTTTTATGATCCCTTGCTTGTTGTAGGATGTTGAACTGTCCCAACATTGATCACCTCAAGACTTTTGAAGCTAAATTGTGTGTTCGGAAAATCTTCTTGCAATAGATTCAATATTCGGGTTTTCTCGTTCATCAATAGCCTATATTTATTTGCCGTAAGCTTGTGCGCTTTCCTATCATGCACGACCTTGAAATTTTTTACGCCATAAAGATGACCCTCTTTAAGCTCAAGTTTCAATCTGTGAATCTGGTTTCTTGGAATTGTAGCTTCAATTCTCTCCCCCTATAACAATTTATCGTCAGTTCAATCCAATGAATCATATAATTTAAAATTCTTCTACTAATGTTTGAGAAAAACTATGTACCTTGAAATCGTGGAAAACACACTCCATACTCAGTACATTGCTTTTGTTGTACATAGGCAATTCGTAGGCACGAACCAAACGAAGCTTGACTGCAAATGTCTCCTTCGAGTCGTCCAACTCCTCAAGTAGAGACCAAATAGTCGGCATGTCTGCAAATATTTCTTTGAATTTTGAATTAGAATGCGTTTGTTATGAACTTGCGTTCCATGATATATATATATATATATAATAGATCTATATTTATATACATATGTATGCATTAAACCTATCTATGAATAATTTAATATTATATTAGTGCCTACATTCATATTAAAAATATGCAATCTTTCATATTCTTTAAATAAGTGTAGAATTTCAATGGACACTTAAATTTATACATAGACACTCTTATTAAAGAGTATATTTCAATTATTTAGTAGACTTATCTATTATCTCTCTATATATAATATATCTAATCTAAGTATTATTTTATACATAAATATTTTTTTATTAGAGATTCAAAACGTGTGACGGGCAATTAATATGTATGTAACATACATTTTATACTTTTAATGTGATCTTTCATATTCTTTAAGTGTGTAATTCAAATAATTCTTATAATTATTTATACATTAGTGTTTTGTAATCTTTGATATTTTATTTAAAGTGAGAAATTTTAATACTCTCTCTATATATGCATCTAATATTTAATCTAATTATTACTATATATAAAAATAGTCTATTATTTATTAGGTTTAGAATACGTGGGATGAGCAATTAAATTCTATGTAACATCCATTTTATAGTTATAATATAATCTTTTATATTCTTTAAGTGTGTAATTTAAATAATTCTTATAATGATTTATATATTAGTGTTATATAATCTTTGATATTCTTTTAAGTGGGAAATTTTAATAGTCATTAGCATATCAATATCCGTTACTCAACTAAATTAAACTTTTCAAATACTATGTAACATACATTTTATAGTTTTAATGTAATCTTTCATATTCTTTAAGTGTGTAATTTAAATAATTCTTATAATTACTTATATATTAGTGGTTTGTAATCTTTGATATTCTTTTAAGGTATAATGCAAAATTTTGCAATTGATTTGAATTTTGAATTGGAATTGTTTGAAAATTATTTATTTAATATCAATTTTAATATTATTAGATTTTTAAAGTAAAAAACTCAGGTGCAAAACAGAAAAAAAAAATCATTGGGAAGCATTAGTTTAAATTGAAATTAAAGAAAATTGACAACCTTGAGTTTTATGTAATTGATTTGAAATTGAATTGGACTTGATTGAAAATTATTTATTTAATATTACTTTTAATAATGGATATTTAAAATGAAAAATACTGGTGCAAAGTAGGATAATTTGTTGGTTTGGAAGGATTAGATTAAAATCAACGAATCAAAATTGACAATTAAAAATTGAAATAAGAAAATAGGACAAAATCTCAATTTAACTGAAATGCAATTAAATTCAATTAGAATCAATTTGAATTCCAATAGGATTCAATTTAAGGTATAATGTAAAATTATGCAATTATGCAATTGATTTGAAATTGAATTGGAATTGGTTGAAATTTTTTAATTTGATATCAATCTTAATATAAATGAATTTTGAAAATAAAAAATCAAAGATAAATATGGAATAATTTTTTATTTGAAAGGATTAGATTAAATTGAAATGAATCAAAATTGACATTTTCAATTTAAGTTATAATAGAAAATTATGCAACTGATTTGAAAAAGATTTGGAATTTATTGAAAATTATTTATTGTGTTGTAAATATATTTTTTATAAATACTTACCATATATTGTGATGACCATGTAAACCCTAAAAGTCCATGAGTCTATCTTGTATTCTATAAATAGAGGTTTTCACCCTCATAATAATACACATCTATTTTTCCGTCTTCTCTATTATTCCCTCATTCCATATAGTTTATAACACGTTATCAGCACGAAAAATTTCTTCCCCGAAAAGAAAATCACGGCGGTCAAATACTTAAAAAGAAGAATGGCTCGAGATCACGTTGGATGATGTGCTCGTTTATTAATCAATTGTTGCTCCTGAAGTAGCACACACAATATTTCCTGAAGAATATTACATGCTCCTAAAGAGCAATTGAAAAAACATATTTTTCAATTTAACTTGTTGCTCCAGAAGTAGCATAAGTTAATATTCTCGAAGAATATTACATACTCTTGAAGAGTTATTAATATTATTTATGTATTTACTATATACTTTAAGCTTTTTTTTCTTGCACACTGTATATTATTTATATATACATATATACAATCTTAATTTGTTGCTCCTGAAGTAGCACGCAATTAATATTCTTAAAGAATACTATGTACTTTTGATTAGCAATTCATATAATGTCTTATTGATGGACGAATCTTGGTTCTTGAATTGTTATTGTTGTTGCTCCTGAAGTAACACAATTGATATCCCCAAAGAACACTATAGGTTCCTGAAAAACAATTGTGTTTCTCGAAAAATATTAGCCATTCACATGAAGTCGTTTAATATAGACTAAATTGGTGCTCCTGAAGTAGTACAATTTGTATTCCTGAAGAATACTACATGTTCTTGAAGAACAATTCAAGCTTTTGATTTTGACAAATGTTATATGTTCATAACTCTAATTGTTGCTCTTGAAGTAGCACAATTAACTCTACATGTTCTTTGAACAACTAAAACTTGTCATTTTGAAATCTTATATCACAATAACCATACTTTAATTGTTGCTCCTGAAGTAGCACACTTAATATTCTTGATGAATATTACATGTTCCTAAAGAACAATGTATATCTAAAGGTATGTTGTAATTTAAAATATTACCTAATTATATGGAGTGGTAGCAAGAGCTCATCTTTGAATGACAATTGCATTTCTAATATCCTATTGTGGTTTAATTTCTTTTCAAGAATAGATGTGAGATCCGGTAGATCTCAAAATTCACAATTTATTGATTTCACGTATCGTGAATAAAACTAAGTTGTTGCTCTGGAAGTAGCACAATTACATTCTTGAAGAATGACCATATTGTGATATTAACATTATATCACATATTTGTGGAAATGCCTCAACTTTTGCTCCTGAAGTAGCATCATTTTATATTCTAAAAGAATATTAAATGCTCTTAAATATCAACTCGTACTTTCAATAATATATGTTATTCCTGAATGAAAAAGATAATTTATGTCTTGTTGACATTAATGCACTCTTGATATCGATGTCAATAAGAGGCACGGGAGAGATAATAATAGAATGAAACGAAGCATCCCAACAGGATTGCATAAAGATATTAATTGTTTGTCATCCCTAAAGCTCGATACGAGTATATGCATCCTAAATTGCGGGATTTTCAAATCTAGTGCATCGAATATCATTAAAGGCTCCCGAAGAGCTTGTATCATTCTATCAAATGATACTAAATCAATTATTGAGTTTGCTCTTATTCTAGTAAGTCTAGAAGAAACATACTAAGTTTTAAGGATATCCGTTACAATGGATATCATATTGAAATTATATAAGAAGGTAGTGATTATTTTGCATTTAGCCAGAAGCTAACAAAAGAAAAGTTATCACACTACCACTTTGAATGTATTACACATTCATAAAAATAAGTGAGACAAAACATGTCATGAACCTGAAGTTCAAAAAGCTCTATGATTTGACATGATAAGTTTGGACATCTCGCAAGCAACTTTGATGCGCAACATAATTGAAAATTCATATAGGCGCTGCGAGCAGAGATCCCGAAGAATCTCTTAATTTTCATGAGTGTTCGATTTCTAGAAGAAATGTAGAACTTGTTAGTACTACAAGTTCAAAAACAATGAGCTCAATTCCTTGAAGCAGATTTATCTTGATAAAGCTAGTGAGTTTATTAAACTCTAAGTTCCTCTTGAAAAGAATTTAATATTATATGACTTTGGGATTGAGATTAACTATTTAGTTGCTCATGTCCATCCTCAAAATGAGTTTTGTACGTATAAAAATGCGTCTCACATTAAATTGTCATTATGATGAAATAACATTTTCAACATTAGTTGGAACATATATCACATTTGGATTCCTGAAGTAATCAATGTGAAATCTACATCCAAATAAAAGCACAAGTAAAAACTAGTCACATTTGGATTCTCGAAGCAATCAATGTGAGACGTCAAAAGGTTCACTTGCAAAATATTGCAAACCAACTTCTTGATGCTTTTAAGTTTTGTATCTATAAGAAGTGACAATGTCATACATTTGCTGCAAATACCCCCGCAAGAATAAATGTCCCTGAAGGACAAGTACATATGGTAGTAAATGAATATAAAGTTCGTCAAAAAATATGGTCGACCAATTGGTTCTAAAAGAAATTTCGTGTCTAAGAAAAGGGGCACAACATATGAACCAAACAAAGATGAAAATGATTAATCAATCAAATGAAGTTCCTGAAGAACTACAAGCGTCTGAAAATTATGAGATCTCAATATATTGGAGATATTAAATATCATTGTGGGCGCATGACGATATATTTATCTTTAACATGACTTTTGAGATGATAAAAAGAGGATCCTCAACGACGATCTATAAGAGATTGTCAAGATAGAAATAATTGGTCAAAGAGGAACGAAGTCATACAAGGTAAATTAAAATTCCCAAGAAAGCCGGAAACATTTGGACCTGTAGTTCCAAAATCTGGAAAGTATATCCCGAAGGATACAAATGTGTCTTTGTTACAAAGAGAAATGAAAAATTTGCAAGATATAGGGCAATACCCGTAACACAAGTCTCTCTCAAAGACCGGGAATCAATTATGAAAACTCTCCCATAATAGACGCCATTATATTTTAGAGTGTGATTAATCTACTTATGTCACAAAGGCTTGATATGCGCCTTATGGATGTAGTAAATATCTATCTATTTGATTAATTTGATAGTTATATATACTTGAAAATCCCTGAAGGATTTAACTTGATTGAATCACGTAAGTCAAAAATATATTTTCAAGTAACTGCAAAATCGTTGCAAGAACAACACGTATTTCTTGAGAGAAGAATATAAAAGTGAAGATATTTGCTCATATGTTTTCAAAAAGAATACTGATAGCAAAGCTGTTTATATTGTTACTTGAATTTGATTAGAACTCCTGAAGAGTTTATTACTTGAAAATTATGTGTATACTCCGTCAACATGACATATGTAGGGCCACTACTTGTGGACTATTTTATTGATTGACACGTGATTTTATAATCCAACTCAACTATTGTTGGCATTAGGGGGGATTAAAACATGAATGTCGCATATATCTCGTTGGATTAATTATTTAGATTCACGCACTATGAACTAGAAGTTCATCAAGTTATTTAGTGCAAAAGGAGTGACTAAAATCTCATATACATGTTGTATATGCACTATGAACGAACTGAAGTTCCTCATAAAAAATATAAATCAATTGATTCTCATGTTGTATATGCACCATTAGCGCCAGAAGCGTAAGAGATTTATTGGTGCTAAGTGATAAGAAGTCTGCGGAATACAAAATTAGAACACATCACTCCAAATTCCTCCTGAAGAGGATAAGTGAATCATTATGAAGTACTTGATGAAATCAACCAATGCCTAAAGACGGAGTTAGAATCAAAAGACTTGGGTTGAACTAATAATTGTCTCGACCTATAGATTGAGCATCTCCCTTATGAAGTTACGCTAGTCGACCTACCTAAAAGGTCTTTAAAGATATTTATTGTATTTCATCCACATAGCTACTTAATGGTTGTTTCAATCACTTGAAGTGGATGGAGACTTATTTAGACCTATAGAAGATAACAAAGATGTTTTAGGACCAGAAGTTCCTTACATATGTGCAATTTGAGGATTTGAAATGGTATTGATCATCCTTTGTTATCTTCGAGACAAACATGCTATTCTCTATGAAGATAGTTAAACTTGTGTTGCACATATTAGTTTAGACCTTGAAGATAACTTTGAAGATTGTTATCTTGAGGGGGAGTGATATATTTTAAATAATCCTGAAGATTAGACAGACTCCTAAAAGTCAAATGACCATGAAGGTCAAATGGTTGTACTCTTTTTTCCTTTCTAAGTTTTTTCCCAAAGGGTTTTCTTAGTTAAGGTTTTTAACGAGACATCCAATGCAACACACGATAAAATGAGTCATTGATATTGATTCATAAAAGAGCTAATGCAACACATGATCTCCAAAAGAGTGGCGGCATCAATATCCAGCAAATTCGCTCAAGTGACAATCTAGCGGATTTTTTTATAAAGGCATTACCAACGTCAACATTCAAGAAGTTGTTACACAAGATCGATATGCGCCGACTCAAGGATCAAGAATGACTATATTGAGGTGGAGCAGTTGTACTCTTTTTCCTTCGTCCAGTTTTTATCCCAATGGATTTTTCTGGCAAGGTTTTAACGAGGCAGCAGTTTCTGTTAGGAATGGTCAATCAATGGGGAGTGTTATAAATATATTTTATATATATACTTACCATATATTGTGATGACTATGTAAACCCTAAAAGCCCATGAGCTTATCTTGTACTCTATAAATAGAGGTTTCCACCCTCATAATAATACACATCTATTTTTCCGTCTTCTCTATTATTCCCTCATTCCATATAGTTTATAACATATTGAATATTTGTTTTAATATTAATGGATTTTTAAAATGAGTATAAGATTTGATTCGTAGGCACGAAACGGACCTAAATAGACATTTTAAAATTTACACTAATTGCATTAAAGTTCTACATGATATACAACTTCTTTAAAATACCATAGATTGAAAAGAATTATAAGAAATTAAATTGATAAAGTTGAGATTGAATGTAAATCAAAAGGGCAAAATAGCAAATATATATATATATAGGGGAGGGTTCAATAAGGAACACCACCTTAATGAAGGAATTAGGAACAAAATATATCCATCTATTTTATACAATCAAAGGTCATGATTCAATCTTATAATAATAATAAAAAATACATTAATACTTTTTTTATGATTAAAAAATAATAAAATCACTTATTTATTTTTTACATCAAATAAGTTTACGTCTCTTACATATTCTCTTTCTCCATCATGTAATCTCTCTCTCTCTTATCTATCTTCTTCAGATCTGTTTTCTTCAGTCGCTCGCCCCCCAAGTCTTGCGGTCCCTCCTCCACCAAGCCGCCGTCCCTCCTCCGTCGATTCGTTGCTCCGCTTTAGTGCTCAGATTCCTCTCTCTCTCTCTCTCTCTCTCTCTCTCTCCTCAGATCTGCACAGACCTGGACCGTTGCCGTCGAGATCTGCAAAGATCCGGCCATCAATACACTGCTATCGCCGCGATCTGTAGAGATCTGCTGAGATCCGACTATCCTTATGTAGTTACCGCCGCGATCTGTCCAGATCTGCAAAAATTTCTCCAAATCTGTAGAGATCCGCCCCATATTTGCAGAGATCCGTTCAAGATTTGCAAATTCAACGAAAATGTATACAAAATTCAACTAAAGTGCATACGAGATTCATGTAAAGTGCATACAAAATTCGTAAAGTGCATAACAAATTTACGTAAAGTGCATAAAAAATTTTCGTAAAGTGTATATGATTTTACTGTAATTTTACTATAATTTTGAATCATGTATTTTGAATAAATGAATTTTATAGCAAAGGAAATAGTTTAATTATTAAATAAATAAAATTTATTATTTAATAATTAAGAGGTTCGAAAGTTTTGTTTAATAAGAAAGAAGAAATAAACTAATCAAAACCAGATAACAAATTTGAGAAATTTATTTTCATAAAATTGAGGTATGAAATAAGAAAGAAAATGATACAATTACTTGTGTAACCTTAATAAATAAAATAAAGGGAATTAAAAATTATAAAAAGTTTTCTAATCAAAACCACACATCTTAAAAGATGAATGGATGAAATATGCTCCTTGTTCCTTCATTAAGCATGTGTTCCTTAATGATCCACCTCCTATATATACATATATATATATATATATATATATATATATATATATATATATATATATGGAATGGATATTATGAGATCCAAATCTTAAAAGAGATATGAGAACCGATCTCGTCCCTCCATTTCGCAAATCTAAGGCTCTCATTTTATCCCCAAAAGCATTTAAATTTAAATCAAAAAAGGAAAAAATAGCCTCATTAAGGGCAAATTTGTAATCTTCTCTTTTCTTTTTCCCTAGCCCTTCATTTAAATTTTTTCGTAGTCATGTTCAAAGTTTGATATTTCATGCATACCGTAGTGTATTTATATGCTTATGGTATGTAATTTTTTTGCATATCCCTTTTTTATGTACATGTGTGTTTATATATCTGCATAGTACCCAATTTTGATTTGCATGAAAACACGTTATATATGCATAACTTCTAATACTTAAATATACCAAAACAAGCGTTCGCCTACATTAGTTCAACTACTGTATCAATAAAAAACATAGGTACAACCATAACTTCTAAGTTTTACATCCCAAGTTGTTCCAACAAAAGAGACTTACAACCAAACTTCTAACTATCAAGCATTTCTTTCACACATTCTTTAGAATCAAGTTCATTCTCATCGGCATGACCAACATCCTCTTGTTCCACTGTCTCATTCATTTTGTTATCATCAAAATTGACTATGCTCATGCATTACCGCATCCTCAAAAGCTTAATTTGCTTCACACCTTTCCTCAAAAATCTCGTGTCCCAGTTGATTATGTCAACCTTGAATGTCTCCATATGTCTCATCAAATACACTCCTGCAAGAAATAATTCATATTTATCAGATTTTACCGTTACAAATTGATTTATGCTTACCTTTCTCAGAAATCATGCACACAAGTATATAATTTCATGCTAACCTTTCGATCAAGTTATGCACACATTTTATGCTTTGACTCGATCTTTTTATGCTAACCTTTCGATCAAGTTATGCACACCACCAATATTAATTATGCACAAAAATCCAAAATAATATGTACCAATTGAAAAAAGATTTATGTTACTATTTCATATTTTGTATGCTAATATATAAAATGTTTTATGCTTACGGTGACAAAAAAAGGTAAACGAAAAAAAAGGGTATGCATACCAATATCAAAACTTTCATGCACACAGACACTCAATTTCATGCTAATAATCCACAAGATTCATGCATATCAATGAAACCGGGATAGAAAAACAAGGGTTTTATATGAAATACAAACCACATGAGCATCAATTTGACAAATCAAAATAATTATCTTGAATCGCTACAGTCCTTAGGCCTAAAGTTTTCACCAACTTCTACAATTTTCGCTTTTCAAAAGGGTTTCGATTACACCCACAATTTCTCTTCTAAAACACAAAATCATTCATGGGTAAACTTAATTAACAAACGAAAACATGAAACATAACTCAAAATTTGTCGATTAAGGGAATTTGTAGTCGATTTCCAACCAAAACAAAATCAAAATTGTGGCTTTTGGTTTTAAAAGGGTTTCTGTTACACCCACAATTTCTCCTCTAAAACACGAAATCGTCCATGGGTAAACTTAATTGACAAACGAAAACATGAAACATACCGGAAATTTCGTCGATTAAGCGAATCTGTAGTCGATTTTCGACCAAAAAATGAAACTACAATTTACCTGTAAGCTTGTCTCTGCAAATCTTTCTAATTTCAAATGAATGGAAACGAAAATAAACAATGGAGGAATGAGATATAACTCCTACCTCGTTGATTATGGACGGAAGTTTAGGAGAAATCGATTCTCTTGAAGTCGAGCGTGCGCCATTTTCAAATGCAAAAGTTTTTGGATGTTAAAATGAATTTGGATGCCCGCCCACTTCCTATACCCCTTTTCAAAATGAAAATGTTTTTCTATGCCCAAAACACCCTTTCCACTTTTTTTTTTTTAAGATGGAAGGGATTGATTTTAGCCATTAGATTAAGACCGATCGACGCTTAGGATCGGTTTTCATATCTCTTTTGAGTGTTGGATCTCCCTAGATCCACACCCTATATATATATATATATATAATATATATATATATATATAATAGATAGATGTGATGGAGACTAATGAAATGTGATAATATTTTAATTTTATTGAGTTGGGATATAAAGGATTAATTATATTTATTAATTTATTTTCTCATTGCCTTTTGAGTGTCTTCTTCATTATATCTTCTTTTATTTCCTCTTTCGTGATCTCCAAACGAGAGGTTACAATTCACCCGCCCAAATCCTCCCTCCATACACAGCAGGAATGGCGGTACTCTCCTCTCTCCAAACAAAACCTAATTCCTCCCACATATACACCGCCATATGCGAACCCGTGCCACCACCTCTCCTCCGCCTCCGCCACCTCTACGCAGCTCGCCGGAGCCGCCGCAAGCCCAATGGCAGCTACCTCCTAGTTACAGCTTATATGGAAGACTCCAACACCTTCTCCGGCTTCGCCAACAAAGTCATCGGCTCGCTTCCGGTGATCGGCCTCGTCGTCAGAATCTTCAGCGACGAACGCGGCGTGGGCGGAGATATCATCGATTTCGCAGAGTTCCGCCGCCGCGTCGGTAACAATTGCTCGGTAAACGATTCGCGAGCTCTCTTCGAGTTTCAGGATCGACGAGGCAAGGTGCGCTAATGCACTAATTCGATTTCTCGATCTATTTGCAGTAACATGATCCTCGCTTATCAATTTGTAGAAATCCGATTTTGGTTTAAGGATTTGAATTTGTAGGTAGGGGAACCTCTTTATGTGCTTCTATGTTGTTGGCTAGCCGCGGTTGGAGCTGGTCTGCTTAAATCCGAGGAGATCTTGGAAGGAGTAGCTAGGCTTCGGATCTCAGATGATATTGAATTCGAGGAGGAGAATTTCATCGCATTGATGAAAGAATCTAGAGAGGTTCGTTGATTAGAAATCTATTTAGGAAAATTTCGATTTTGATATTTGTAGTGTAGCCTCTCTTCCGTTTTCCGTTTTCAATACCACTAATCGGACCACAACATTGCACATTACTGAACTGAAAATGATCGCATACCATAATTACATGAACAAAATCAAAATTGCTTAAATTTATTGCTGTCTATCTGCAGAGACGAGCGAAGATGAACGCTACAGCACCTAACATTCCAATGGCGATTCGGGCTGAGAAAGCTCTTGAAGCCATATACGTATGTTGCTTTGGGAGGGATATGATAGAAGAAGAAGATGAGGAACTGCTGTGCATCATCCTCAATTCTGTGTTTCCAACCGTCGGAAAGGAAGAGATAGAAAGAATAGAAAGAGAGAAAGCAACGAGAGTAGCGGATGGTACCGACGAAATCAAGATCCCGGAGCCTAAGCCCTTACCTAAAGAAGCTGTGCAGCTCCAAATGAAAGACCTAGAGTTTCTCAAGAAAGGAGGTGATTCATGATTTTGAAGAACATTTAAATCATCTTTCGGACACCGTTGAAGCTCGACCATGCAAAAATACATCAGACACTAAGATTCGTCTAAAATAATAACCAGCAAACTACACAAAACAAGCAGAAACACCTTGCAATTGTTAACAAAACGACGTAAGAGTAGGCATTTATCACAGTAGCAGTTCATTTTATGAAGCAATTCAAGTTATTCCTTGAACCATACAAGATACATAAACTCATGACAAGAGAACTTTAAATCATTAGAATAGACAAACAAAAGCAAGTCTGACCCATGATCCTGTCTATTTAAAAAACCAACCTGCGACGATCCCTGCATTTACGTCTGCTTACCATCAAGTAATACTTGAGATCTTCTTCCGTAGAGACGGCTTCTTCCTAAACCAGAACTTCATCACAAACAAGGACTTCAAAAACAGACAACTTATCACCTTGGTAGTCTCCCTAAACACACTCCAGTTTTCAGCATTTCCTCGATAACAGCATAGGAGAATACCAGCAGCTTCACTCCTCAACTATATTGACTAGCTCATATTCAACCAGAGAAAGGTTATTATCTTCTTTGACAGTGAAGGTAGCAGGGTCAGTGGCTTCTACACGCCCCCATTTGTCCACAGCAAGTCTCATTGATCCTTTGAACATGTCAATTTTGGCATTTCTCAAAATTACAGTAGATTCTGCCTTCATGATTCCCACTGCACATTGGTGTCACATATCAAGTTCATAATTTGTAAAGAGGGGATAAAGATACTAATTATGAGGCTTATCCCATAGTGGGGCCAAAATTGTACCTAACATCAAGTTCCTATCTTACTTCCTAAAAGTAAGTCATAATATTAAGTTCATATCTCACCTAAAAGAAATAGTACCAAACCTCGCAGTGTACATTTTGCCTTTATGAATGCCTTGACGATATGAGTAAACACAAACATGTGCATCTATTGACACCATATAGACTTATTCCATAGTGGCGTCAAAACTGCACCTAATGTCCATAACGGGAAACATATTTGGCCAGACAAGTTGGTGATTAGTCATGATATTCAATTCCAATCCTACTTCCTAGAATACCTTGCAAAGTATGAGTATGCATACACATGTACATGGTCTTTAACTAAAATGAAAAAAAATAAAGCAATGAATCCCATATTTATGAGATTCTGCATCTCTTATGTTTCATTGAGAACCCTATCGGCTATCACTATCTCTTGTTATCCAAACAATCTACTCAGAACTAGCCCAGAAATGCAAAGTAAATATAAAAGAATTTATAGGTTTCAATTGTGAGAAAATAGGGTTCATTGATAAACCGACGAATGTAAGTCATCCATCACACAAGTATATATGATCATACCTTGTTCATTCCTAGCAGTAAACAAAACCGTCCCAGTTTCGTCCCCCCACCAGACACTCAGCAATTCGCATCTGATTAACTTGAGGCCCATCCGGCCTACCCTTTTGCAATACCATCTTCGAACTCAAAACCTTTACAACAAGATTGTGCCCATTTGTGCCAGGGCGTAGCTGATCAATCTTGGTGAAAACTGGCTTACGCATAACTGATTTATTTTCAGCCATTTAGATCAAAAACCTACAGAACTAACATCTCATTAACCATCAATAAGCTTATAAGCACCTCTCAAAATAATAAAATCAGCAAAATCACCACTGAAAACACATTAGGATCTAAAATCCCATGCATAAATCATCATTTCGTCACAGATCATACACATGTGGAAGACTTCATCACGATCAGAACAAATACGAGCATTTGACGCTCTCCCGATGCATTAAAACAAGTGATTAATAAGTAACAAAAAGAAAAAATTCATAAAAAGGAACATCAAGGCTGGTTAAATTCCACTAACCTATCGTTCATCAAAGAATTACACAGGATTTGAACGTAATAGCCGATATTGTCTGAATAAATACAGCAACACTTTACACTACTCGCGATACTTGAAACCAGACAACAATGAATCGAAACCCTAAATATCAGATTACAATTCGATAGGTATAAAACATATTTTAAGAATTTTCCAAACTATTCGAGAAGTCACAAATCACATCTGAAAAATTTTAGGCATTCGAATTACCTTCGGGAACGATGAGAGAACTGAGAAGTGGGATCTTCTGCAGGCGAATATGTTCTGGAGAGGCGACCGTCGAAATAGCCTTTTGAATGGCAAAGTCATCAAGTTTTCGACCGTTGATCTTCCGCATTCTCTCAGCGGATCTGGGCCGTTGGATGTACTAGTGTTAAAAGCGTGAAGCTATGTGAAAGTAATAAAGTATCCACACCCCCTCTACCAGTACCATTTTAACACTCGTATATATAAAGTATTATTTGGAACAACTTAAATAAGTTGTTTTGGAATTTTTGGACAAAGAAAAGACAATTTTTAATGTTTGAAATAAGTGCTTCTACTTTTTTGTGCTTAAAATAAGACGGAATAAGCTGAAGTTCATGTTCTGGTCGGATGGCGCTTTTTAAAAAGCGAAGTCAAAAGTAAACCGAAAAGAACTTATAACAGGTGTTTGCAGAAACTGCTTTTTTCTAAAATTAAGTTCGCTTTTTTTCTACCTGTCCCAAACACTAATAACTTTTGCTTAACAACAATTTTAAAGCAACTTTAAGCATAAGCAATTAAAAAGCTCGCTTATAAAAGCTCTTCCAAAAAACTACCATAATGTTCTCTCTTTTCTAACCGTTTATTATACGCACTTTTTATTTACTTTTAAAATTGAAAATAATTATTTTCAAGTAAAATTTAAGGATTTTTGAAATTGATTTTAAAAAAGTAGATATTTTATGATAAATTCAAAAATTATGGTATTTTAAGCACAAAAAATATTTCAATAGGTGATTACTTAATTTTAGAGAAACTTAATTTTAGAGAAACAAACGTAGATAACATATTTTGCAAATATTAAAAAACCGTTTTATGTGGATAAGTGCTTAAAATAAGTTATTGCACACACACCCTAAATTAAAAAAATGCTTCCACATTCGTTCATTCACTATTTAAATTTTTTATACATTATATTTTAATAACACCAAAAATTATTAATAATATTATTTATCAGTAAATTATTTGAACAAATAAAAAATTATAAAAAGTTACATAATTTTTTTAAGTCTATTAAAACACTAAACATTAATATGAAAAGTACAATAACATTAAATAAATGATACAAAACTTAAATTAAAAATATGAGCTATTACTTGAAAATGTTAATGGATTAATTGTTGTTGTAGCGTGTTCAAATATACTCAAACAAATCGTGTCGAAGTGCGTGATTGCACATCGTTGTTACGTTACTTGAAATTACTTTAGAGAGGATCTTGAAATTCAACATATTGACCTTGGACGATCTGCAGATTCATCTCTTTATCCATTGGAAATGTTGCAACCATAGTCTCATCATCCTCAACAATCATTTCTGTAAATTTATACAAGTTAACATGATATATTTTAGTCTCTTCATGTACCAAGATTGAGTTGGCTCTCTAATGATTGTTGATCGAGCTTGGAGCACTCCGAAAGCTCATTCAACATCTTTTTCTGACAACATCTTGCCTTTTTTAAAAAGCATCATCTTCGGATTGTTCGGACAATGAAAAGACTTCATAAAGTAGCTCATATTGGATAAATTTCATCTCTCAAATAGTAGCTCTTTGTATGATTTGTGTCGTTCGCCGTAAAATTAATTTGAGGCGCATTTTCTTCGAGCACATTTTTTTAATAACCAAAATTTATTTAATACATTAGTATCATTGCGTGAACCAAACCTACACCAAAAAAGGCACGCCATATCCATAGATCTTGGGAACCGACGCCTTCTAAGACGAGCTTAGGAGAATCATGTCCCCTCTTAAATTGACATTTCTACGCGATTGAACATTTCTTCCATTCCGAGTGCATGCAATCAAGACTTTCCATCATTCTTGTGAATCTATGTCTATCATTGTGCATATGAGTAAGTCGTTGAACGTCAATCGCATTGGGGTCTTCTTAAGTATTGACAACCTGCATTTCTACCACATTCTCACATAAATTATAAATACATTTGATTGCGGTAACATTAAGACATACTCATCAAGATGATTGACAGATATTCCATACTGATTAGTCATTTTCATGTATTATTTGTATCAAAAGTGACAGATTCAAAGACCACTAATATGAAGGAATAATAGAGTTTGCAGTAAGGCTACCTTCCTCCTGATGTGTTGTCGCGGCTCCGATTGTTGCTCCTGTGTCAGATCTTCTGATCTGTGTCCCGGCCTTTTTCTCCTCTCGGGTGGTCGAGATCCCAAGAAAATAAATTTATCTCTCTCATAAATCACGCCTGGCGTGAATAATTTTATGAATCTCTTGTATTCTGTTCTGAACAGAATACTAATATATATAGGCTTCAAAAACCTATATAATATTAATATATTTGCAGCCCATTAATTTAATTATAATCCAATGGGCTTCTATTAAATCGACCCATAATATAATTAATTAATTTATTGGGCTACTAATATTTATCAATTAATTGGCCCACCAATTAATTCCGGATAAATAACATTATTAAATAATGTAAAATACATTAATCCATTAATAATGAATTTCGAAAGATAATAAATTACTAGGCAACTAATTGGGCGCCGATCGTGGATCCAATACAAGAAATAAAGTCGGGCCTCCAATTAATTAATTATCCATGCTCGACCTTTGAGCAAAATTAATTAATTAACACGCATTCATTCCACTAGAGAATCCGTGCCGACTTACCCCTTTATCCCAATTTGAGCAAGGGCTTGTATTTTTAGACTTAATCGATCTCCGTATTTAAGATAGAAATATCCGTTAATTAATTAAGCTTACTGATCGCTTAAATTAATTAACATCTTGTATTCCCGAGTAGTACCACTCGACCTTATTAACACACCCGAACTTAATCAACCTACGGGTTTAGTGTGCTAATCCTTTCGAGTTCCTCGGGGGATATTATCAACCCATTCCCGGGATACGGCCGCAAGATACGACAACCGACCGAGCCACAAATGACTACTAACACCCAAGATACGTAGATCCGGCCGCTCATCGGACGTTCACCATAGTAGGTCAAAGTGATAGATAGCCAAATGCACTCACCGGTGAAGTCTTACCAAGCTTAAGATCGCCTAAGTCACCGAGATCTTGGTTCTCCACTAAGGTCGCTTAGGAGAACACATCTCACCGTGATTCTTCAATACACCACCTTAAGTGTACCAAGAAAGACAAGCAACCTAAGACAAGCCACTTCTTATCTAAATCGTAGCTTAAACCGACAACTTCATCCTTAAGTTGTCTCACTGTGTTAAATGTTTATATCTTGTCAGGTTCAACCAATTTGTGTTGTCTTCCGTGATACCCGACACACCACACAAATCTAACTTTTATACAAGATAAAGGATAACATGTGCAAATATACATATTTATCGATAGGAGAATAAAATAGTGGTAAGGACAAAAACACATCAGTATACAAGCATAAAAGTGCTTCCAAAGTATACAAAATCCCAACAATTCTCCCACTTATACTAAAGTAAACTTTTAGTATACAATGTGTCTATATCTCGACTATCTAGGTACAAACTAGTACCCAACTATATCTTAGCTATATATCCTATCTATCACGACATCTTCTCCCACTTATACAAAAGTTTCGTAGTCCTAAGTGGGGCATCTCTACCATCCCAAAGCCACGAACATGCTTCTCGTAAGCCGGGAGTGGTAAGCTCTTCGTGAAAGGATTAGCTAGGTTGACTTCGGGCCCAATTTTGTCAATCACCGTGTCACCTCGATTTACGAATACTCGTATAATATGGTACTTCCCGTCTATGTGTTTGGACGCCTTGTGAGATCTAGGTTCCTTAGAATTTGTCATCGCACCCGCATTATCACAATAAATTGTGATAGTCTTAGACAAGTTCGTAACAATATCAAGATCCCGGAGGAAATTCTTGAGCCAACCGCCTCTTTCGAAGCTTCGGGCGCCCATATACTCTGCCTCCATGGTTGAGTCCGCAACGCATTTCTCGCTTTGCACTCCTCCATGAAATGGCTCCACCTCCCAAGGTAAACACATAACCCGAGGTAGACTTCTACTCGTCTCTGTCACTTAGAAATCCGATTCTCGTATAACCCAAAGACACTGGGATCGTCTGACCGGTAAACAAGCATATAATCTCTAGTCCGTTTAAGGTACTTGAGAATATACTTGACCGTAGTCCAAGATTCCTTTCCGTGGTTAGACCGATATCTTGAGACCATGCCTACGGCATATGAGATATCTCGCTCTTGTACAAAGCATCGCATACATGAGGCTACCTAAGCAATGAAGCATATGGTACTTGCCTCATACTTTCTATCTCTTCGAGCGTTGTGGCACTCGATTCTTGGATAGAAAAATGCCATGTCCGAAAGGTACTAAACCTCTCTTGGCTTTTGCATGCTAAAAACGAGCAATAAAGTTGTCAATGTAGGACACTTGTGACAAGCTTAACATCCTTTTTCTCGGCGATCTCGAATAACCTTGATCCCAAGGATGTAAGCGCCTTCACCTAAGTCCTTCATTTGAAACTCGCCGGATAACCACGTCTTTACGCTCCGATAACACTTCAACATTATTGCTAATGCGAAGGATGTCATCTACGTAAAATGCAAGAAACACCACCGATCCGTTAACACAAATACGTTACACACACCTCGTTAGGGACGGGATACAAATCCATAGGATTTGACTACTTCGTCGAAAACGCCGGTGCCATAACCGAAATCTTGCTTAAGTCCATGAATAGAATTCTTAAGCTTCCAAATTAGATGCTCTTCGCCCTCCTTCACATAACCATCCGGCCGTTTCATGTGGATGTCCCTACCTTTTTCAAGATGACCGTTTAGGAATGCGGTTTTGACATATATTTGCCGATATCTAGGTTCATGTGAGCCGATATGGCAAGGAGAATCCGAATGGACTTGATCATTGCTAAAGCGAGAAGGTGTCTTCATAATCGATACCTTCTTTTCGGGTAAAACCCTTCGCCACTAGCCCGGCCTTAAACGCCATGATCTCTTCATTCGGTGCTCTCTCTTTCTCTTGTATACTCACTTACTACCAATAGCATTGCAGCCCTCGGGTAGTTCGATGATCTCGTATACATCCATATCGCTTATGGACTCAAATTTCGAGTCCATGGTGCATCTACATCTCCCATCGCTTCGTTGTAAGTCCGAGGGATCCACGGTATCTTGTTCATCCGCCGGAGATAATCAAACGTCTCCCCAAGTGAACATACCGATCAGGTGTAAATATCACCCTCCCACTACGTCGAACGCTGTTAGGAGTAGGCGTGTTACAGATTGTGCGCTTACTCGTGGAGTACTATCTTGCACTCATCGGGTCGTTCAAGTGGAACTCGACCACCTTGTAATTCTTCAAGGATGATGTCGACTCGAGATTTATGGTTACTAGTGTAATCCTCTTCTAAGAACCGAGCGTTAGGGCTAACAACGATCTTCTCGTTCTTTAGGATCATAAAAGTATCCACTCTTCGTTTTCTTCGGATGCCCTGATGAACAACATCACTTCGAACGTGATTCCCAATTTGTCGGCCCGCCTATTCAGCACATAAGCAGGATAACCCCAAATCCTTAAGTGGTGCATACCGGGTTTGTGCCCGCTCCACAACTCGAAAGGGATCTTTTGTACCGACTTGGAAGACACATGATTCAAAGCAAGTATGTTGCAGTCTCTGTGGCATATCCCCAAAAGAAAACTAGCAAAGTCGCATAACTCATCATCGACCGAACCATCTCTAAGAGACTTCGGTTCCTTCTCTCTCGACACACCATTCTCGCCGAGGCGTGCCCGGTGATGTCACCGGGATGTAATCCCACATTCTCGTCAAGTAGTCCTTGAACTCATGGATAGGTATTTCCCACCACGATTAGATCGCAAAGTATTTTGATTTCTTTACCTAACTTCCTTCTCCACTTCGCCTTGAATTCCTTAAAGGTTTCAAAGCAATCCGACTTGTGGTGAAGAAGGTAAACATATCCATACCTCGAGTAATCGTCGCAAATGTGACGAAGTACTCATACCCTCCACGAGCTTGTGTAGACATGTAGCCCACACAAGTCGAATGTATCAAACTTAATACTTCGCGGCTCTATAACCCTTTCGCCTTAAAAAGGCCTAGTCATCATCTTTCCTTCCAAACAGTTTCACAAGTTGGAAACGGTTCATTCTTGGAGAGACTCCAATGATCCATATTCCACCAACCCTCGAGTCCCGTTAAGATTGATGTGACCTAGTCTTAAGTGCCACGTATAAGTTTGGTTTACCTTAGAAGACTCTTTCCTCTTCTTAGGATTTGATGACGAGGAAGCAATATTAATGTAATTACGCGGTTTACAAGTAATAGTATATAAAGATCCGTTTAATGGTCCACCACGTATAAAATCATCGTCTTTCATGATAGAAACTTCACTATCAAAACTTGATTTATAACCATCCATGGTGCGTAGTTTTGAAACAGTAAATAATGTTTCGCCTAAACTCGTGCACATATTAAACATCTTTAAGTATTAAAAAGTAACTATCAAAAGATAGATTTAAATCTCCAACGGCAATGCAGGAACTTTCAATCCATTGCCCATCGAGACTACCACCTCGCCATTGCTTCAATTACCTTTTTCTCGCAAGAAACCTTGCAAGTTGTAACAAACATGAACAGTTGCCCCCGAATCCACTACCCATTCATGGGTAGAAGAGGAAACCGTAACGCTTCGCATACAAGAGCGACTGCGTCTCTTTCTGTTTTGCCTTGACATCCGGATTATAATTCTTCCACTGCCCTTTCTTACCATTCTTGAAGAACCTTCCTTTCTCCTTTGACATTTGCATGTCGCCTGGTAAGGACCGTCTTCTTACTCCCACGCTTCTTCTTGAAATGTCCACCCTTTCGTTCTTTTTCTCGGTTTCCGCATTTCGAGAGGATTCCTTGAACTACTAGGGATATTCAAGCACTTGAGCACTCTTGCCCTTTTCTATAACCTCTTTGACCGCTACCAAAGATTTGAGTAACATACTCATACTAAACTCGTTCTTAGACATAGCGGTCCTAAAAAAAAAAAGTTCTTATAGAACCTTTGCAGAGCATTTATCGGGAAGGTAAGATATCTCTTCCACTTTGTAAAATTATTTAAAATTGTAAACCCGTTAGTGGTTTGGTTGGTGAGACTGTTTAGAAACTCGAAAATTATTTGAACAAACATATCTCGAAAAATATAATAAAAGCATGTAAGAAAGTTATATTTGCACATAATTCGTAATTAACAATCATTGTAACCTTTTGAAAAACCAATGATGTTAAAAACCTCGAACCGCTCTAGGAATTTCACTAGCAAGCCACGCAAGGTGGACGTTTACTAGCGTAACCCTAAACCAAGCTATTTACCTAGCTCTTTAATTCCAATCCACGTCAAGGTTCTTAAGACGAATGAAATTAATAGTTCGATATATCGGACCATGTCACTATTAAAACGCGGGAAGGGACTTCGAGGGAAGTGAATTGTACTGCGGTGACATCTAAGCATTGACCATTAATTTGACCAAATAGAATCAAATCCTTGAAATTGACATACTTACTCGAACCACGCCGCATTCAATTTGATCTAATTAGCCATCCTATTTAATTATTATCTTCTAGTGAGTACTCGTGTTTACTAGGCACGCAAGCCACGCAGTGGACGTTTACGCTTCGCTCCCACTACTCAATAATAATTAAATATTGTTTTGGAAAACTCATCTCACAAAACCGGTAGCTCAAAAATGCAAGCAAGCCACGCAGTGGACGTTTACTCACACAATCTTACTACTTTCGTGTAGAGTCCAATTAATGGAGGTCCGATTAATTGTTTAATATCCAAATTAATGGAATCTAATTAAACATTTAATTTTAAAAATTGCTTAGTCTTTTTATTCAAAAGGTTTGTAACGAATCATGCATATCACATAATTCCTAAAGCATGCAATTTCTAAGCGCATATAATAAAACGTGCTCGCGAAAAATAAAACATGCTTTAACAATGACATAAATCCTATTTACATGCTTTTCTAAGCACAATTAATCACATAATTGCATGCTAAAGCATAATAATAAATAAACGCGCAAATAGGAAATTTAAAATCGTTATCGGAAGCTTTAAAACACGTAATTCCTAACTATTACATGACCCGATCATAATTACGGATCTTCGAAATCTTCAAAAATCATCGAATCTGGAAACTGCGTCGAAAACTGCACCGAACTGTCATCGCCACGTCATCAGGGGGTCTGCCACGTGGCAGCCACGTGGCGCATGCATGGAAGCCAACTTAGCTAGGGCTGACGTGGCGCGCCACGTCAGCGCGCCACGTCATCATCTTCCTCACGAAACTGCCGCCGCCACCGTCTTCTTCCAGGCCGGTTTCCGGTCGGCCGTCTACACCAGGAGGGTCGCCGGACCACGGAGAGGCTGGAACCGGCCTCCCCATGCCGAGACGCCGCCGGAAACGGCGAGAATTGGCGCCTGCGCGCAGCGCGTCTGCCGCCGCAGGCGCGCGCCGCCGCGCCGTTTCCGAGCGTCTCCGCCCCTCCTACACCGTCTCCAGCCCTGACCGACGTCCCCAGGACGTCGGATCTGTGAAGAACGGTCGCCTGGAGCCGCCGCCGCGTCGCGTGCAGCGCGATAAATCGCGCCTCCGCCGCCGCGATTTCGCCGCCAAAATTCGACTTTTCCGAGCCGCGATTCGATCAATTGAAAGAGGGGAAACGTAATTGGAACACTCACGACCACCGGGTAACGGATTCCGGCCGAGATTAGTTCCTCAATTTCCCGAATTTCAAACGATTCGCCGGAACGAATTCATGGTGAGCAGCGAACTTCAGACGTCGATTCCGATCGCATACGGGATCGGATGATCCCTTGAAACCTATCGACGCGAAGATCATAAGACGAGTATTCCAACGGTGCAAGCCGATCGTCGATCCGATGTCGGACGCGCCGGGAATCTCCGCCGCAAGATGCGGCGGAACCCTAGAAAACTAGGGTTTTCCTGCGAAAATCTGATTTTTCGTCGCCTCGTATTCCGTGCCTCCCGGACCAATTACAGTACAATTAAAATACAATCACATAGCATATTGATCCTATCAACTACTCGTGGATTTTCTCACGAGAAAAACGATACAACGGGGTCAAAACAAATGGGCTCGCAGCCGCCCCCAAACACGAAATAAGCCCGATAACGACGAAATAAAAACGATTAAGCAACAATCAGAGCCTAAACCAGGCTCGATACCAATTGAAGGAATAATAGAGTTTGCAAGTAAGGCTACCTTCCTCCCGATGTGTTGTCGCGGCTCCGATTGTTGCTCCCGTGTCGATCTTCCGATCTCGTGTCCCGCCTTTTTCTCCCTCGGGTGGTCGAGATCTCGAAGAAAATAAATTTATCTCTCTCATAAATCACGCCTGGCGTGAATAATTTTTATGAATCTCTTGTATTCTCGTTTCGAACATAATACTAATATATATAGCTCAAAAACCTATATAATATTAATATATTTGCAAAACCCATTAATTTAATTATAATCCAATGGGCTTTCTATTAAATCAGCCCATAATATAATTAATTAATTTATTGGGCTACTAATATTTATCAATTAATTGGCCCACCAATTAATTCCGTATAAATAACATTATTAAATAATGTAAAATACATTAATCCATTAATAATGAATTCGAGAGATAATAAATTACTAAGCAACTAATTGGGCCGATCGTGGATCCAATACAAGAAATAAAGTTCGGGCCTCCAATTAATTAATTATCCATGCTCACCAGAGCAAAATTAATTAATTAACACGCATTCATTCCACTAGAGAATCCGGCCGACTTACCCCCTTTATCCCAATTTGAGCAAGGGCTTGTATTTTAGACTTAATCGATCTCCGTATTTAAGATAGAAATATCCGTTAATTAATTAAGCTTACCGATCGCTTAAATTAATTAACATCTTGTATTCCCGAGTAGTACCACTCGACCTTATTAACACACCCGAACTTAATCAACCTACGGGTTTAGTGTGCTAATCCTTTCGAGTTCCTCGGGGGATATTATCAACCCATTCTCGGGATACGTACGCAAGATACGCACAACCACCCTGAGCCACAAATGACTACTAACACCCAAGATACGTAGATCCTGGCCGCTCATTGGACGTTCACCATAGTAGGTCAAAGTGATAGATAGCCAAATGCACTCACCGAAGTCTTACCAAGCTTAAGATCGCCTAAGTCACCGAGATCTTGGTTCTCCACTAAGGTCGCTAGGAGAACACATCTCACCGTGATCCTTCAATACACCACCTTAAGTGTACCAAGAAAAGACAAGCGCCTAAGACAAGCCACTTCTTATCTAAATCGCGGCTTAAACCGACAACTTCATCCTTAAGTTGTCTCAGTGTTAAATGTTTATATCTTGTCAGTTCAACCAATTTGTGTTGTCTTCTGTGATACCCGACACACCACACAAATCTAACTTTTATACAAGATAAAGGATAACATGTGCAAATATACATATTTATCGGATAGGAGAATAAAATAGTGGTAAGGACAAAAACACATTGTATACAAGCATAAAAGTGCTTCCAGTATACAAAATCCCAACATAATATCACATAACTAGTCTAATAATTTGTATTGCACCAATATCAAATTTTAGATAAGTATTTTAATTGAAACTAAGTAACATGTCATATATTCCCTTTGAAGAAAATTATACCTTAGGATCGTCCTAAAATACGATCTTCTTAACTCGGTCTAGTAAATATCTTCTGGATTGTTTCCATGCACGAGCCCCCAACTCCGGATGGACGGAGATGCTAGAAGGCACTCGATGAAATATCACTCGGACTCACACTTTTTGGCACACAAAACTAGAAAGACTAATTTGTACAAGTGGCCCCTTTGACCCCTATTTATAAGGGCTAGTCGAAGGAACCTGATGAACAAATTATAATTCTCGTAAGTGCACGAATCAGTGTAATACCTAATCTAGCAACTCCCGAGGTCGATCTCACAAGGACTCAGCTGAGTTCTAATTACTCTAATTATTTCACTATCTACTTGGTCTTAAACTGGGTTTGGTTTATTCTAAACTATGAAATTAGAATAGTAAGAAAGTAAATGAAAGTAAAAGCAAAGTGTGGCTGTGATTTCAAGTTTGATGAAGAGTGTAGATGTCTAACAATCACTATGTCTAAGATGATCGATTCATTCTCATTCTCTAGCTAGCATTTATGAATTTATTTTGTTGGTCCATCCATTAAGGCTCTAGGGATTCTATATGATGGAGGGAGATCTCTAACTTAAAATCCTAAGGGTCAATCAAGTGATCATATCATGAACCTAAGGATCGTATCATGCTCAATGATTTAAGGAACCATCTAAACTATCTCAAACCAATGGTGATAATCTAGACACTTAATTGCAGGTCTAAATAAATAACCGGGTATGATCCGCCGTATTACCTATTGCATATATTCTCTACAATTATCTAAGATGATGGCCACTCACGTTAAAGAATCATAAAGAAATCAAAAGCAAGCTCAATAATTAAGAAATAAAATAATTCATTCATTGAAAAACTAGAGTTTGAATCAATTCATAAAAAGCATAGATCCTGCTAAACCCCCACATAAGAGGATTTAGCCACTCATATTCGTAGGAAAACAATCACAAGATATGCAAAAAGTATCCATAGAAAAGAAGTATCAAAAACCCTAAATAAAACTAAGATAGAATTATACAACCTAGAACCTCGTAGATTGATCCCCGCACTTAGTTCTTCAGATGTAGTCTTCGTATTCGCCTTAAATCTTCAACGGAGGGATGTCTTGGGTGTTTCTCCGCTCTCTGGAGGGTGGAGAAGTCGAAAATATGGTGTGTTGTACAAAGGAAAGAAGTCTCGAAAGGATTTATATATGTTTCGGGCCGAAAAATACGAATATGGGCTCTTACATGCGCGGACCGTGGTCCGACTCCCACGGAAAAACTAATTTTCGAGTCAGAACAGTAGGGACCGCGGTTCAGCACAAAACGCGGACCGCGGTCCGACTGCTTCGGCCGAGGCACTCCCGTCTGCAATTTTCTACACTCGACCATCCCGGGAAAAACGCGATATCTCCTTCGATAACCGTTTGATCGTCAGGAAACTTTTCCAAAATGTTCCTAACACATAGAAGTACGATGTGGATGGTTGAGATCATTTCTAAGATCGTTAGACCCGCCCGTCACGCGATTTCCAAACTACCTTGTTACAAGACCTCCGAAATACAGTTTCTTCAACATCCGACTTCAAATCCTCTTCATTCTTCATCTAAACAACTCCATCTTTGCCAACAATGCATCAATGGTCATTGTTTCTTTCATTTTGGTGTCAAATACCACCAACACATGCTCAAAACGCGCGAGAAACCTACAAAACCAAAAATCATCGAAATTATACGATTCTAAACAAAACAAAAGCTAAAAATGAATAAAAATTTATAGAAATAGGCTTAAAAAGAACACAATGAGATTGTATAAAAATCATTTATCAGAACCCTAATGAGCATTTGACTCCAAGCCCAATCCAATAGGGAAATGGGCCACTACACCATCATCACCAATTGTTTTAGTCCAATCTAGGACCAAACAATTCCAGACAATGAAGTAGCCTAGTAAGTCTGAAAAAAAATATCGTATACGACTGAACATGTGTTCGTGCCGCACCAGGGACCTAGTACAAGAAATAACGTCGGGACACAAGTGAATTAATTTTCCATACTCAGCCAAGAGTATTATTAATTCACAAACATAGATTCATTCCACTAAAGAATCTATGTTGACTTACCCCTTTTATCTCAAAAGTTGAGTCATGGCTTGTATTTTTAACTCCAGTTAATCTCCGTATTTAAGATATCGAATATTCATTAATTGATTAAGTTTACTAACTACTTAATACAATTAATATCTTATCCTTGAGCAAGCACTCACTCGACCTTATTATCATACTTGAATTTAATCAACCTATAGGGTTTAGTATGATAAACCTTTCGAGCTCCTCAAGGGGATATCATCAACCCTATAATAGGATACAGATGCATGATGCAGATAGCCAGTCTGAGCTACACACAACGATACTCCCCCAAGATATAAAGATATACGGTCGCGATGACCCTCACTCATAGTAAGTCAAAGTGATAGCTAGTCGCGTGCACTCAGCTGAAATCTCATCAAGCTTAAGATCGGCTGAGTCTCGAGACCCTGGTTCTTCACACGGGTCAGATAGAAGAACACGTCTCAACTGCGATCCATCAATACATAAAATGTATCAATATAGACAAGTGACGGAGACAAGTCACTTCTTCTCTACATTGCAGCCAAAACCGACTTGTCCTAAAGTTGCCTCAGCTGTGATAACTGTTTATATCTCACTAGTTCAACCAATCACTACAATTTTCTGTGATCTACAACACACTGTATAATCTAACTTTTGAGAGATAATGCACTACTTTGTGCAATTATAATAATCAGACAGAAGAATAATAATAGTGGTAACATGACACATTGTATACAAGCAAATACGTAAACTGCTTTTAAAATACAAACCCAACACACTCCGTCCCACAAATAATGTCCTTATTTCTTTCCCGGGACGTCCCACAAATAATGTCTCATTTCCTAAATTTTTTTTTTTTACAAACAACCAACCACATTCTTTTTTTGGGCTCCACCATCTTTACTCACAACCTACCACTCTCCTTAAATCCCGTGTCAGAAAGATAAGAGACATTATTTGTGGGACAGAGGGAGTATTATCTTTATATTCATCGATTAAAAATTAGCCATAATCTATAAATTTATTAGCCGATCAACATATTAGTCTAAGGCCCCGTTTACGAAAACAACTTAAATAAGCGCTTATAACATAAGTGCTTATCTTTGTAAATTTAATAAGTACATTTGCGTTTGGATATATTTATATATAAACACTTAATTAGAAAAAAAATTAAATATAGTTTAAAATATTGTTGTCAGGAGGATTTGATATGATAACCTATTTTTCATAAGCTATTTTCATAAGCTCTCCCAAACGCGTGCAAAAACGCTTATTTTTTAGAATAAGCTGAAATGAGTACTTAATAAGTTATTCCAAACTATTCCTAAATAAATGTGATATCATACCTCTTACATACATATGAATGTATGTATAGTGTTTAGGAAAAAATCTTATTAATTATTATCTAATTCAATGAGAATATAATTAAAATATGAATTATGAGTCTAAATAGAAAATAGTAAAACTAAAACCTAGGGATGACATATCTTGGACCCGGTATAGATTCATGGATTCAGATCCATTTTTCGGATCTGGAACTTTAAAAAACTGGATTCAATAGATGCGAATCGGATCTTAACCCATTTTAGAAATTCAGAATCTGAATCTGGACTTTGCCTTTTGAGATCCGAATTCGGTCCAGATCCATTAATTTTATAACTAAAATATTATTTTATTATTATACCTAAAATATTTTTTTATTATTAATATATATTAAATACTACATTACATTATTATTAAGCTTAAAATACTTTATTAGTATCTAATAAATAAAAAAGAGGGAGCAGATTGAGTAGCCATTGTCCACAACTTTGGAAGTTCTTTTTCGAAAGAAGATCATAATATTTTTAGATGATTGTAATATTTTTGTAGTATCATAGTATTTTGACTTTTTTTTATTAGTAGTAATATTTTTATAGATTATGGTGTTATTTTGAAAATAATTAACTTAGATAAATTTTAATTAATTTAGAATTTTGTTAATTTTAATATAAAAAAAAAACATATAGATTCGGACTTAGATCCGAGACCCTGTAGATATTATGGATCTGGTTTAGATCTCATTTTTTTTTTAAATTCAATAAATCTGGACCGAATTTAAATCAAAATGAAAAATTTTGAATCTAAATTTGAACCAAGGTCGATCCAAATCCAATCCATTTTCATCCCTACTAAAACCCTCAATTTGCCCCCAAAACCCTCTCTCACTTCAAACTGTCCGAACATGGCATCGAACGACGCCGTCCTCCTACGCTCGCTGGAGCTCCGACTCATCCGCTGCTCCATACCGTCCGACGCTCCCGCAGGAGCTTCTTATTCCAGCCAATCCTCTCCGCCGGAACCTCCCCAATTCCCTTACCTCCATTCCATCCTTAACGACGTCGTGGCTCTAACAGAATCCGGCAACTATCTTCAAGCCCTCTCATCTTCTCCGGCTTCTGAAGCTCTATTTTCTTATCTCCAACACCACTCACTCGAGTCCGCACACATCTTCTACTCCGAGTTGCTACCCGAGTGCGTCAGCTCGTTTTTAAATGTCAGCGGCAATCAAGACTCAGTGGAATTGGGTTATAAAGCATTTCTTGTGATGGCTATTGCGGTTGCTTCTTTGCTTGCTTTTACTCAGCTCAACTTTACTGGGTCAGTCACTCGTTATTTATCACTCAGTCACAACTGTTTCGGTCATCGTAATTTCATAGCTCTAATTTTGATGATTAACTGTTTGGTTTGATTTTTTTTTTAATTATTTTTTTTGCCTACCTAAAGAATGAGGTTGCAACATGAAGCTCAGAATACTAGTGATGCAATACTTATGGAAAAAATGATATTGGATTATTTGTATGTGTATTTGGACTAAAATATGTTATTCACTCTCGTTAGTTTCACATACTTGATTTTAAGGTGGTTGTGGGATTAAAAGTGTAGAATTTCCATTTAAATTATTGAAAAAGGTCCATAAGGTAGTACGTAATAATTATGATTGAATCCAGATGAGGTTAATTGATCCGCACTGATAAACAAAGTGCTCCAAGGTACTTCTTTGGTACATCCAATGCTATTTCTGGTCCAATTTAACTCTGTATTCATGTAGACTTGTTATATGTTTGCTATTGATTTGTTACCAAAGCAAAATAGTTTCATAGTTCAGTTTTCTTTTAGTTAAAGTCATAAGTTATTAAAAGACAACCAGAGTGAGTTTCCTTTTCTGATGCTGCAAACTTGTCACAGGCCGCTGGATAACCTTCCTTTGATGCCGCTTGCAGAATTATCAATCCTCAAGGATAAAAAGAGTGGTGGTGAATGGATGGAGTGGGAAGCATGGGCACACAAAGAACTCATGTCTGTTGGTTCTGACCTTTCGGCCAAATTTTCTAACTTGCAGGTAATTAAAGCTTAATTCTTCAAATTGTTTTACCCTTTTGAATTAACTAATTGATAAGTGTGTGGAAAGCCTTCACCGAATCATCAATCCACTACACAGAGCATTTTATTACCTTATACTCCATTTCTGGTGGTTTATTCAGTCACAATTATGAGGATGCTGTATTAACCAATATTGTCTGCATTGACAGCATTGTGTGGAAGTTCTGTCTCTCTCGTGTTTGCGTCAATTATTTGTGATCTTAGTTTCTTTTATTTTGTTTGTTTCATTTTTTATTTGTTATTTACAATTATTAACTTTATATGCAGTACTTAATTTTTGGAAAGACTCTTCTACTAAGGATGAAAGATGTGTTATTTGGAGGAAGTTTTTCTTCCATAGATGGAATTAGAAGCTCATCGTGGTGGTTGTCCAGAGCTTTGTTCGTGCATCAGAAATTGTTGGATGAGCGTTCATCTTCTCTTTTTGACCTGCTACAAGTCTATAAAAATGAGAGTTTCTCGTATCTGGGTACCTTGGAGAAGATAAAGGAATATTGGTGTACGAATGAAGACTGTTTGACTATTCTCTCTATGTTTCAGTTGGAAGCAGGGATAATGGAACTTTATTATGGGCGTATAGATGCTTCCAAGTAAGTTGTCCAATATCTTAGTTATATTTAATCTTTTTCATACAGTAAATCTCGCTTACTTATAGAAGTTATGTATGTCAGAATCAGAAATGCTGGAACATCATTCAGATTTTTGAAATATGTAAAACTAGTCGTGAATAGTTAATTTTGAACATAATGGAGCTACTTAATGGACTTGTATGTTGGTGTTTTTTAATTCCAAAGTCACAATCATGAGCTTGTTGATTGTAATGCATCATATAAGAACTGTTCAGTAATTCGTATGTGTGAATTTTTATTTTTTTATTTTTTCCTTTCTGGTCATGTATTTATAATATTTTATTTGATTTAGGTTTGTTTAAGGGGTGATATTGAAATATCGGTTACAAGTTAGCATGCTTTGTGACAGTTTTCCATGACAAAATTTTGTATTTCAGGCAGCTCTTTGAATCAGCTGCAGAGGTATCCAACTTCAACTTTTCTCTGACTGGCGCTCTTGGTTTTCGGACTATACACCAGGTATATAATTTGCATGTATGATGTATCACTCTGAATTTAGATGTGGATTATTGTCTTTTGTTGTTCCCTCTGATGATTATCGGACTTAGGTGGAACCGAAAGCACAACTTATTCTTGTTACTGGAACAAATGGTGGAGACATGTCTATGTCAGTTATTGCTGAGTCCAGAAGTAATAACAATTCTCCACTTCCGCAATTTTCTGAAACCTATGAAGATTCTGATGTATTAATGGCCCCAAGGTTCGTAGTAGATGATAGAGACTCTGAAAATGTTAAGCAGGACATGAACCAGCATTCTGTTGCAGCCACTCCATTGACTGCAACTCAACAGGCATTAATTTTGGGTCAATGTCTTTTGGTTGAGAAGAAAACTCGTAATGATGAATTGCAGAGTATGTTATTCTTCTTTCTTTAAAAGCTTTCTGAGATCTAAGTTTTTTTGTGATCTGTTTCTATTTGTTTTTTGTACTTGTCAAAGCTGGCAACCTGCAGTAACCATTAATGAACTCAATCAGATGATGTTGGTGGATGATCTGTGCTTGCAACTTTTCAGTTAATGTCGAGATTCAATTATGTGGAATCCTTATTGTTACATTCTGTTTCAGATTGGGAAATGGCTCCATATATTGAGGCTGTTGATTCACAGAATGCATCTCCATTCATGGTAAGCCAAATATCTATTGTCTCTACTACTTGATTGGGCTACTATACCAAGAATATAAAATCCACTATTGCAGTAATGAGTTTCAAATAATGAATGCTCTAGACCTGCTAATAAAAATGTGGCCATTTTAATTTTCAGTTTCGATGTTTCTGCAACTTATTGCGTATCCGGTGGGAGTCAAGTCGCAATAGAACAAAGCAGCGCTCAATGATGATGATGGAGAAGCTGGTATGTTCTTTCTTTCATTCTTCTAGCCGGTCGTACAATCATGCTGTATGTGCCTTCATTGTAAAAATAAATATCCGTTGAAGTGTTTTAAGTGTTATCTATTCTCTATACTCTGTGGAGTTAAAATTAGCTATATTTTCACTCCATGATCTTGAGAACAACGTATTCAAATATCTACCAACTTATGTATTATGTATTTTGTTTTAGCTCTATTAATTGAGAAACAGTTGGACGAATATCTAATAACTACAACATATGTTAGTACTGTCAATCATTTCGTTTGACGTCAAACTTTTTTTTTCTTATTGGTCGGTGTTATTGTTTAAGCTATACAAGTTGGGAGTTATTTTCTTTTTTTACCAGTCTGTATTATGCTCTGCCCATAGTACTAAAGTTATTTACTCTGGATTATCATTGGTTGCAATCAGCGTGCATGTTGTGTAACCGTCAACTTACATTTTCTGTAATACTCCCTCCGTCCCGCTATAAGTGGCCACCTTTTCCGATTGGGACGTCCCACTAAAAGTGGCCACTTTCCGAATTTGACAAATAATTATCATCATCACTACTCCTACTTTCTCATTATCTCACTCATCTTCTCTCTCATACTTTATCATCTACTTATCTCTCTCATACTTTATTATCTTTTCTCTTAATTCCCGTGCCGAAAAGAATGTGTCCACAAATAATGGGACGGAGGGAGTAATAAATTTACAATTCTCCTATGGCAGGTGGAAGGTGTATACAACCATTCTCCAGGAGTTGCTGAAAGATTATATTACTGTTTTGGAACGAATATGCCTACAGTTCCAGCACTTCGCAAGTATGCTGCTTTCTTATTCACCCTTTATGTGAAATATATTCCTATCACCTTTCAATATCCTGCATTTAATTGATAGTTTATGGCTTTATGACTGGCATTGAACTCTTTACGCAGGGAATACGGGGATCTTTTGGTCAGCTGTGGCTTGATTGGGGAAGCTCTTAAAACTTACGAGGATCTCGAGCTATGGGACAATCTTATATACTGTTACCAGTTAATGGACAAAAAAGCAGCAGCAGTTGAACTCATCAAGAAACGCCTATGCGAGAAGCCATCCGACCCAAGGCTATGGTGCTCTCTCGGTGATGTTACCAATGATGATGCTTCCTACGAAAAGGCCCTTGAAGTCTCGGGAAGGCGATCTGCGCGAGCATTCCGATCTCTTGGTCGCTCTGCCTACAACCGAGGCGAGTATGAGAAGTCAAAAATCTTATGGGAGTCTGCTATGGCTTTGAATTCCATTTATCCGGATGGCTGGTTTGCGCTCGGTGCTGCTGCCTTGAAGTCTAGAGATGTTGATAAAGCACTGGACGCTTTCACACGTGCGGTTCAACTTGATCCTGAAAACGGAGAGGCTTGGAATAACATTGCTTGCTTACATAAGGTTAAGAAGAGAAGCAAGGAGGCTTTCATTGCATTTAAAGAAGCATTAAAGCTGAAGCGCGACAGCTGGCAAATGTGGGAGAATTTTAGCCAGGTTGCAGCAGATGTTGGAAACTTAACCCAATCAATGGAAGCTGTACAGAAGGTGCTGGATATGTCACGAAACAAAAGAATCGACTCTGATTTGCTCGAAAAAATTATGCTACAGATTGAAGGGCGAATAAGAATTAATCGTTTAGACTCTAATGGTGGTTTGGAAGTTGACTCTGCAAGAGATCGCGAAACTGAGCATTTAATTGAACTGATGGGGAAAATCTTGAAACAGATAGTTCAGAGCGGTGGAAATGGTGAAACGTGGGGATTGTACGGAAGATGGCATAGGCTGAAAGGCGATTTGGCAATGTGCTCCGAGGCTCTGCTTAAGCAAGTTAGATCCTACCAAGGGTCCGATTTATGGAAGGACAAAGAACGGTTTGTCAAATTTGGGAATGCTTCCTTGGAGCTCTGCAAGGTGTATCAAGAACTTGCTTCGCGCGGCAACAGCCGTAGAGAACTGTTTGCTGCTGAGATGCATTTGAAGAGTACAATCAAACAAGCTGTAGATTTTGCTGACTCTGATGAATATAGAGGTCTTGTAGCTTGTCTTGAAGATGTTCAAGGCGCGCTTAAAGCCACGTCGTTGCCCGGTGCTTGAAGCTTCTTCTACTCAGCCTCTTCGGCTAACTTTTTTCTGTATGATTTATTTACATGTGCAATATTTACTTGCAATTTGCTCATGCTTGTTTGGTGTTGTGTTGAAGTATCTATGTAGTATGCAAGAGTATTTGTTTTGAGTGTTGCATGCAGCATTTTGTTCTCTCTTTTATACCATTTTTTTTGTCTTTTGGATATAGCTATCTTTGTCCTAGGACTAAGGGTAGGTCTTTTGTCTGAAAATATTAATGATATTGGGCTCATGAATTTTGTTTTAGTACGAATAGATGGATGTAAAATAATTATAGGCATTGTCGAAAAAGTTTTTTTATCCCAAAGTTTTGCATAATAGGTTGTCGTACTCCTTATATGAATGTTATGTAATGCTTGTAAAATCATTATGATTTTAAAACATAAAAGAATGTGATGTGTAGAAATTCAAATTATGATTGTGTAGCGCGTGTTTATTAGATTTATGGACTATTGCACGAAAGTGGATTATATTAAATTGTTTATTTACGGATAATATTAAACTATCACACACTATAATCAACCCTGAGTGTCATTTTCTTATTAAGTTCAATGTAGGTAATTAGTTACACGGAACAAATCATTTAGATCTTGTAAAATTGTCCCAAGTCTAATTATGCGTGCATCCATAACATTAATATATTATTACTAGACAATATTTCAAGTAATAAACTTTGGAACATATGAAAATTAAAGTATCTACATTGCTTCAACAACACCGATGCATCACATTCTCTCTCCTACACATCAACTTTTTATTAAACACTGAACTTTTAAACACACAACCACATTACTTCATCCATCTATATAAACTTTTTTTTTAACATCTATTTTTGATACTGCAACGGTTAGAAATATAATGGCTATAGAATTAAATTTCTAATACTTAATGCACAACACTCCCAATGTTAACTTTCAACATAAAGATATGAAATTGTTTCTCTCTCGTGATAAATTGTTTCTCTCTCTCCTCTCTCCACTGCCAACAATTAATATGGTCCTACAAATACTCTATCTCCTCCATTCAACTCTTTAAACTTTTATTATTCTCTCTCCACTACTGCAAAAATTACAATGCATATATCCATCCATCCATTCATAATTATGGATGGAATACAATAGCAACAATGTGGATGCTCTTAGGGGAATGTAGGACAAGACTCCACGCCTACATCTTGTTTGAATGTATGATAGCGTGGGAGGTATGGAAATTTTGTGGGTTAATTGTCATTTTATGTATAATATTTATCGATAATATGTAGTAGTAGTTGATATTCCTAGTTTTATTAAATAACTGATCTAGAATTGATTTAATGTTCGATGTCTGTTATATTTAATAATGTCTGGTAGGTACAATACATATTTAATTTTGAAGAAATATCTAGATGAAACATTTTGAAGAGTTACTTGGAGGACTTGTGCGATAGTCTACTATCCTTCAATTTTTTTTTCTAATTTTACATGTGTTAAACATATATATAATGAATAGACGTATATAGCCCTTTCCAATAACAAAAATACATAAACCTTATTTTCATTATAGTCCGTTTTAATAAGAGTATGATTGCGAATGCTTATTATAAAACTTCTTATTTGATTTTGATTAAAGTTGAAAATAATTATTCTTAAATAAAAGTAGAGGTTTTTGGAATTAACATAAAAAAACAAATATTTTTTTGCAGTTAAAAAAATTATGGTGCTTTAAGCACCAAAAACATCTCAAATGGAATTGAGGCTTAATAGAAATTGCTTAATGAAGTAGTTTGGCTTCTTAATCTTAGATAAACTAACGTTGAAAAAACAGATAAGATGTAGGCGTGGAGTCTTAGATTAACCCACAAAATTTCCGTACCTCCACACGTTAACTGCATAAGCTAAACTACTTCATTAAGCAATTTCTATTATATTAAGCTTTCGATTGGAATTATAGTTCTTTCAGTCTTAATGAAGTAGTTTAGCTTATAACTGTTTTTTCAACGTTTTGACTATTATATTAAGCAATTTATATTATAGTTCTTTCAGTCTTAATGAAGTAGTTTAGATTATAGTTTAGCCTATAATTTCAGTCTTGCTTTCGATTGGAATTATAGGCTAAATTATTTAGCAATTGTAATTGGTGATGGGACTTGGTTGAAAATAAGTTAATGGATTTTTGGTGTTCCACAATAGAGAGGTTAGAAGAGTGATATTTCGAGGTTGCAGCGTTCAAGTATCTGTTGTCATGAATTTGTATTTTCTCACATTTTGAGTTGCACATTATTCACATAGAGTATAACAGCATCAGGACAAATCGGGGGAGTTGATAAAGTTTATTTAGATAAATATACTAATAAACATGTGTCTAAAACAAAGCTCACTAGCTGGATTCTATACAAGGTTAGTTCAGGTTGCTTAAATTAGATTTATGAAGAGCATAGATAAAACATCATTTTCTTAAATCTTGATTAGTAATGTTGTCCACAGTCATTCATCAAGATAACTTCGGCAGATGTTAAACAAAATATTCAATGTTATATTTTGATTTCAGAAAGTCCTGATTGAAGTCTATTGTAGGCTGCTTGTTGTTTTCAAACAAATTTTGTTTATGAGCTGGGCATTTTTAAATTCTTCGTTTTAAAGTAATTTTGTGATCTGTTAAAGTTGGGGAGCAACACTTATTACAGTCGTATTTCACGAGAATGTTTATTTGTGTTAGTATTGATTATAAAGTCGCACATATTCTGATTATTGCTTCGACGTATAATTTTTTGCCACTGGCCTTTTTACGACATCTCTTTCCGAGAGCTTTTCTTGTTGGTGAAGTAGAAATCAGTTTGTACAGAGGGAATTCACAAATTCTCGTACCCATAAATTAAGTAAACATGGTCTCTTCATTCAGTTAATTCAGTTCTAGTATGAAAGATTAGGATCAAGCAAACTTGTTGATTTTTTATATGGATATTTTGACAAATAATGTATATCGTTCATATTGCTCTGATGGTATTATTTGCATCTAGGCATTATAATTTTATATAGACTTACTAACTACTGTATTTGTTATTTGGTTATTACATTGAAGATAATTGGAAAATAGTTTACCACAATCAGAGTATGAGCTCTGAAATGGAAGGCTATTAGGTGATTAAATTTTGATACATAAGTAACAATCACGTGATTTTAACTCGGACTCTCTGGTTTACTGTTCTACTTTCATTTTATATAGGTTTTCATCTTCTGTTACTTTCACATTATGTTAATTTGCCATAAAGTATATTGCTTTGTCAGTCTAGGCTCTATTAGTTAGGATAAGGGAGCATGTTTAGTTTGATAAGTGTTAAATCATTCGCACTTCACTGAAATAAATTCCTGGACCGTCACAATCACACCTTGCTTTAAGACCGTGACAAACTATCTGAGGAAATGTAAGCCACTTGTAGCAAAATACGAATATCAACAATTAGAACTAACAATTAGATCTTCATTTGTCACAATTCACCCACACGTGGGTAGGTCTAGTATTCTTTGTGTGTATATTCAGTAAGAACAATCATACAACAATTTTAATGCAGTAATATGCTTATTACTCTACACTTCATGAACACCGGAATTCTGACTTAGTTCTTCAATTACAAACTTACTCATATACTTTGTCTTCACTACAATAACTTGCTATTGCATATAGTTATGTCATTGACATTTTGTCAATGCAGTTCAAACCAACAATTTAAATTTGGTCAAACCTGCTTCGTGTGACTGATGTATTATTTACATTAATAGCATATCTATTGCTTATTTTGTATAAACCTCTCTGCCCTACACTGCCCTTAGTAATGGAGTCTCGCAATTCTTTTAATGCACTGTGCTTCTCTTTTTTTTACTTGAGGCAATAAAGACTTTATTATGTAGCTTACATTTTTTTACAATGCGTATTGCTTTTTATTATTGATATACTTTTCTCTCCACACCTTTTTCATTTACACTATCTACGGCATATCTTGATCCATATACATTGACCACAGAATATATATTCACAAACACTTCCCATAGTGTTGCTCCTTGTCAATGCATACATTACAATTAGGGGTGTTACGGTACCGCACATACCGTCTCGAAAAAATACTGAAGATACCGAATTTTCGGCACGGTATCATACCGTACCGAAGTTTTTTTCGGTACGGTAATGGATGAGATTTTTCATACTAAACTATATCGATACCGAAGTATACCGCATATATCTTGTAGAAAAGAGTGCAAAAATGTTGGTTATAAGTTTTGAACACGGGCTGTTACAAATATATCACTCATATCAAACAATCTTAATGTTATATCATAAATTCACTTAAATGACATAACTTTATTTGACATAAAGTCACATTATTTATCTATTAAATCATGAAATTGATAAAAAAAATATACTTTTCAACTTTATAAACATTAACCCGTAATATTAACAAATTCATACAAAATAGATAGATTAATTAATTTTACTGGAAAATAATATTAATAACTTTCTTGGTTTTTATAAAAAACATAGATTAAGTTTACGGTATACCGTTAAATATTCGGTATACCTTAATTTTTCGGTATACCGAAAGAGCGGTATGACAACGGTATGGAGATTTGCTATACCGAACTACGGTATAACGAAATGATCGGTACGGTAACGGTATACTTTTTTCCATACCGACCCTTATCGGTACGGTATGCGGTATGAGAAAAATAGTACGGTATACCGTACCGAACACCCCTAATTACAATATTCACAATTATTCCACACTATATGAACACAGATGAAGACGTATACATCTATAACGGAAATACCAGCACAAGAGAAAGGATGGGAGGCCGTCGTTAATGTTGTCGAGATGACAACTCCATTACATTCACAAAGTGGAAGCACGATATATCAACACTACATTTTCCAGGACGACCAAGTATTTATTCAAATTGACAATAACCATCTATCTATGTGATTCTCCATTAGGTAGCTTAAACGTCTTAGTTGTAATGCATGTCATACTTCTGGCTTTTAAGGAAGCTCTTAACAACGTTTTAAATGCCATCAATATGAGTTTGTACTGGTTATACAATTTTCCTATGTTTAATATATTGGTCCTACGATATTGGTTATCTACTTATCCTGCCTTGCTGAAAACTAAATCCTTGCTACCTTTAGCTACAAGGACAATTATTGCATCATACAACCATTCTGAAAATAATAAATAAACATCCTAAATAAACTATGCAAATCCTACACAGGGTGCAAGAGTGCGAGGCGTGACACTGAACCAAGACGATAAAGGTATCGGCAACAAACTCAAAGTAAACAAGAAGTACAAGATTTCAAACGCTGAGGTTTCAAAAGTTAAGGATGAATATGTCAGAGATGGGATCACAACACAATGGATGATAAAAAAGTCATGTACAGTTGAGGAGCTTACTGACCCAGCAACATGTTCTCAGATGAATTATCATTTCACGTCTATTCCCGACCTTCAAAAGTTTATAGCAGACAAAACAAGTTACCTAGCTAAGGACAACATATTGTACTGATTTCTCCCTACTATTACAAATTCCGCTTGAAATATTGTGCAACATACGTATGATATTATTCTCATTTCTAGATGTGATTGGTGTGCTTGTTGATTACACACCAGCCAAAGTTATCATTACTGGATTTGGAGCAACCAGGCTACAAAAATTCGTCATGCTGGACAACAAGTAAGTTGTGCAAGTGTTAATATTTACATATATTCAATTATTCCTTTACTCATGCTCACTTACTTTATTGAATAACTAATACAAGATGACTTATACATTACGCTGCAAATATATTATTTAATATACACATTCAAACAGTAATCATAATGACATTCCCTACCATTGTTGATTAGAAATAACCAAAAGATGATCCAATGCCAAGACATACTAAAAATTAAACAACCTAAATTCCCAAAGTACGTCTAATACTTCATAATTAAGCAAAAACAAACTTGAACTATACCTCCACATTAGTTGCTACAATTCTTATAATGTATGCTACGATTTTACAATTAATAAAACCGACTATAAGTTTATGTTTATGCAACAATACGCAAAAACTCCATACCTCTGAATAAACGATATTTTTTTTACAGACTTCTATAGTGCTTATTTACATTCATTTTCATTACAGGTTCCATGCTGTTACACTAGCTTTATGGGGTGAAAATGCTACAAAATATGGGCTAATCTTGGAGGAAATGATTACAGAATTTCCCATAGTCATATGTCGCAGAGTTCAAGTGGGCTATTACAATGGTATGCCTGATATTTCCATTCTTAGAACTAACGTATTTGTTGCAGCCTTGTTATGCAAACCATAATTCATTTTCTACATCCCTATCCTCTTACAGATGTTGAAATATCTACTAATAAAGCATCTACCATCATAATTAACCCAGACAATCCACAATCTGATGAACTGCGAACTTGGTAAGCATCTTCAATCAAAATTTACATGAAACACTAACTATGTGTATCTTACATAGTTTTACCATGCACTGGGTCCGAGATCAAAAATTTTCCACTCAATTAACTCAGTCAGCTATACATGAATCCAGAAACTATGTTCAACTAGCTTATGCAACCCCACAAGGAATGTGTGCAGAGGTGACTGCTTCAGAAATCCGTTATCTTTCATACTATATTAAGCTTTTTCTGTACGAAACCTCTGTACTTATTACTTTTCCCATTGTACAGATAGTTTGGGTGAAAGGAACTTTGAACCTAACTCGCTCAGTTCAAAGCTATTGGTACATAACATGCAACAAATGTCATAAATCCTCTCCATGCCATCTCGACGAACAGTACAAATGCAACCAATGCGGCCATGAGCAGATTGCAACTCCTAGGTATGTTATTTTATCCAATGAACAAATGCTTATTATGTGTTATTGCATGTTGCTATAATGCTCTCACATGTGACTCACTTTTAGGTGCAAATTTAATGTGGAAATCAAAGACAGAAGTGGAATTATTTATGCCGCTGGATATAGAACTATAGCAGAGCAAATTCTAGGGAGTTCCAGACAATCTATTGTTGACCACGACCTTAGGGTACGACATGCAAACGCCATGATGCTCCTATGTATTGTATGCAGCAAAATTATATCCTTTTACTAACCTATATTCCTATTATATAACATGCCATAGGGTCAAGAACTCAATATCGACAGAATACAGAGGACTCTGGATACTAAATTATTCTCAGTGCAAATTCAGATGTAACCTGCGAAAAATGAAGGTGAAACTACGCGTTATACAATCATTGATCTTGCAGTCCTCACGTCTAGCGATGCCGATAGTCAAGCACCATCCTCGAGCTCCCGAGTCAAAGGTACCTCATACCACTACCCAACAATAAATTGAACAATATAATTCACATTTAATTATGTATGCTTCTTTTCTTTTCTTTTCCCCTGGTTCCAATAAAATTAATAGCCTTAAGCAATTTTTTTATGCCTTAAGCAATTTTTTTATGCTTTCGTTTGGATGGCTTTTCATGTTACTTCACTTATGTGAAATAGTGTGTTTTTCCTGTTTTCATTCCAATAATACATATGTGGTGCCTATTTTTTCTAACTAAACATTTGTAATTGTTGTTAGATGCCTATAACAGTTTATCCTGAACTACCTAGCTAGCGTGATATTTAATTGCATGATTTCGATTTCATTTCAATGCACAACGCGTAGGTCAATCGAAGAAAAAGGACCGTCCACATCAAAGCTCATTTTCTGTAGTTGACGAATACACTGAATCACCTCAAGACCCTGACTCGCATTCTACCTCATCGTCACCACTACCAGAATTTCCCAGGGAAAAAGAAGGCAAGAGGAGAGTAAGAAGAAAGGGGTGAACATCTGGACCTAGTTTTGTTACAGTAATATAAATATTTTTGCAACCTAACTGTGTACATTTGTAAATATCAAGGTGTCTCCTCGAGTTCACTAACACTAGCACTGCATAACCTTTTGAAATATATGTATATTATATAAATATTCCCTATCTCACACTTCCCTATACTATACCTATTGCCACTCTTCATCTTTATTAAGACCACATCAAAATCAATAGTCAGCACAATAATCGCACCCCAAAGTACAAAATTACTTCTTCATAATAATTGACTACAATTGTAAAACAACCTACAAAAAAAAAATCCCGATCAACCGGAAACCTTATTTCTCATTTCCTTATGTAGAGTTCTAACATTAATATGTTATTGGCATCATGCTGGTATATGGACTTCTTCTAATGAAATTTTGTTACAGTGTAATTAAATTCTTTAATTTAGGATCCAATGCATTGTAATTTGAGCTTGACAAAACAATCATGCACTTACTCCCACTATTAATTAGAATTACCGCAAAAATATTTTCATGAGACCTCGTCTAGTTATTTGATACTCCCTCCGTCCCATTATTTATGTCCCATTGGGATTGGGCACGATAATTAAGATAGTGGAGGTAAAGGTGTAAAGTTGTGGTGTAAAAGTATAAAGGAGTGGGGTCCACTTGCTTAGATTGATTGTGGTCCACTCATTTATTTCCTTATTTGGTATGGGACAATCAAAAAAGGCAAGTGGGACATTAATAATGGGACAGATGGAGTATATTATATTTGACCAACCACGGGACAAAAAAAAATTTATAATAACCCCATATTGCGATAAATGCAAATACACAAAGACCAAGTAAAAGTGCTTCTACTGTAATTTGCTTTCCACAAAAATGATGTTTGAAGTTAAGAAAAAAAAAATATTTATATATATATATATATATATATATATATATATATATATTAGCAAAATAAACACGCAAATTCCTCCAAATTCATATCATCAATTTAGAATAAAACTTAAAAAATTATGTCATCACTATTACAAATGTCTTACATGGTAGATATTTAAATAAAGAGAAGGACTAGTGTGCATCATGTTGCACATGCAACATGATCCAATTTTTAATTTTGACCCGATTTGACCGGATTTGACCCGATTTTCCACTTAAAAAAAAACTTTTTTCTTTCTCCCGTCTCCTCCCCTCCCCAGTACCCCTTTTTCTCTCTCCTCTCTTTCTCTTTCTCTCTGCATCTCACCCCTCTCTCTCCACTCCCCTCTCTCTCTCTTTCTCACTCCCCCCCCCTCTCTCTCCACAGTCCTCCCGATCTCTCCGCCTCCGCCTCCGATCTCCGTCGCTCCTCTCTCTCTCTCTCCCCCTCTTTCACCGTCGTCTGCTCTCTCCCCTCTTTCATCGAGAATTCGAGCAGACACCCCCCACTATTTCCGTTTCGGTCTTCAGTCCTCAATCAATTTCGTTAAAAATCAAACAATCATGTCGTCCGGTGCTAAGAAGCGAAAAGCTGTGAAGAAAAGGAAGGAAACTCATCCCAACACCAATCGGGATCCATCCCCTGCTCATACACAAGGTGGAAAATTTTAGTTATTTCGCGAAAAGTTGATTTTCTTGCTTTATTTTATCGAAGCCCATGTGCGGTGAATTATATATAGTTCCGTATCTTTTTTATCTTTATAGTTTGATTTTATATCAAATTTGAGTTTGTGGGTATGCCTCAATTTATATTTTCGGTTTGTTTTTAGACTTAATTTTGCGGTTCATTGTAGGCCATTATTGTTTGTTTATGTTAAATCATTAACAATCCTTTTGCTTCTATTCAATTGTGTGTTTATAGGCATTTGAAAAATGGGTTTGTGACTGTTTAACTATTTATTGTTTCATTGGAATGTTTGAGATTTTGTATGAAGTGTTGGTGCAAACGATATGTGGAATTAGATTGGTTTACATATTGAATCTGATTGTGTTGGATGAATCCAAATATGTTAGGGGGTGATGATGGACAGAGTGATGTTGGCGAGGTTAGTGGTTTCGTATGATAATTATATTAAAGTGACACGTTCATTAATTATAATTGACACTTTATTTCACTGTGATTGACACTCTGAGATAAATGACACTTTTGTTCGTTGCAATTGATACATTATGAGAATGTGAGATCCGCCCTTCGGACAATTGACACTTTAATTTATTATGATTGACACGCTCAACAAGGAGAATTAACACTCGCTCTCTTAGTGTGGATTATGCCTTAACTAGACACTCTGCTCATTATTGACACGTTCTTTTGTCATGAGTGACACGTACAATGCATACAATTGACAATGTTGCTCTCTACTATGAATTATGGTTTAACCAAATACTCTGTTTATCATTGACACATTCTTTTTGTCATGAGTGACACGCACAACAAGAATAATTGACACTCTACTCTATTATGAATTATGACCTAAACATACACTCTACTCATCATTGACACGTTCTTTTGTCATTGATCGACACAAATAACATAGACAATTGATACTTTTTCCATACACAATTGACACTTTTTTCGATACAAATCGCATTTTTTTTCAAAAATAATTGATAGTCAATAAATGATATTTTATTCAAATACAAATGATATTTTTGTTTGTTATGATTGACACTTTAGATTAAAAACAAATGACACATTTATTCATTACAAATGACACGCCTTACTTATCAAAAAAATCGAAAAAAAATAAAAAAAAAATTGTTTGTTACGATTGACACTTTTGTTTGTTACAATTGATACTTTCGTATGCAAAAAGAGTGACACGTCCGTCCTTAAAATAAATGGAAAAAACGTTGAAAAAAAAAACGAAAAAAAAGAAAAAAAATAATAATTTAAAAAAAAATTGTTTGTTGCGATTGACACTTTTGATTGTTATGATTGACACTTCCATATGCAAAGAGTGACACGCCCATCCTTAAAATAGAGGAAAAAAAAAACGTAAAAAAAATAATAATAATAAAAAATAAAAAAATTAAATTAAAAAAGGATTAATGATGTCATGCTGACATCAGGGTCAACACGGGTCAAAGCCGGGTCAACGGGTCAAATACGGGTTAAAGCGGGTCAAAATTGAAGTAATTGGATTACGTGTTGCGTATGCATAACATGTTGCACACAAAGTTTTTGCGCCTTAAATAAAACAATACGCAAAAACAAGTAAATTACTAAAATTTAAAAAACTACTATTCAAGTGTCATATGCTACATATTTAAATAAAATAATAATTATATACATATACGAACCTTTCAATATATATAATGTAATCCCCACCGCCCTAGACCCCCTCATAGTATTCACCGCCCTACACCCGTTCACAGTTATTACAAACACCTTCCACTCCCTCTTCCACCATATTCAACCGAATCAAAGCGGGTCGTGTTTAAGTCTCCCCACTCAATTCGCTTCCCATAAAAACATTAGCAGTTGCAATTCGAAGCGAATTTCTTTAAACTGGAAATACCAACACACTTCAAACATCAATCCCCAAGAATTGGTTCTCAAATTGACAAATGTAACTGATGCGAAATTGATAGGTTAAATATGGTTCTTAATAATAGTTATTGAGAAACCCTACCCTCCAATTTTCTGCTCATCAATTTATTCTTACCTTCGGTCAGCCAAATATTACAAGGAATGACAAAAGTTGCCGCACTCATTTCCACAAAATTAATTGTTTTTGCTCTTTTGGGGAAAATCCGGTATTGTCAGTCATAATAATACATAGTATCACTTAAATCAAGAAATTAATTTAATCTTATTGTATAATTTCTTACATAAGATGCAAAAAAAAAGGAAAAAGAAAAAAAATTGACGTGTGGTTTAAAAGTGAGATAAAAAAATGTTTGAGCAGCTACTCGTTCACATCCGATACCACCGACTTCTGACTACATTTCTGTTCTCCCAACGCCACCTCCACCCTGCCAAGGATTCGACGCCCAGTCAAGACAAACCGCTTCAATTACATTGTTCCATTCTCATTCGAGCATAAATTTCCAAACGACCTTAACTATTTCCACCAGAATCTTCTAAGGAAAAGGTACGTGCTCTCTTGTTCCTCTTCGAATCGCTATCTTATTCCTCTTCGCGATTTACAGTCTCTCCTTTTATTTTTGTGTTCAATATTTTATTTTCTTTCATGTAATGGATCTGGTTTTCTTGCAAGGTCATAAGTTTTCCTTAATTTTGAGATTTAATTTCTCCCAGCACCGTTTTCTTGTCAATTTTAGCTTTAGATGTGGGTTGGATGATAATTCTTTCAGTCTTGCTTTGGATTGGGATTATAGGCTGAATTATTTAGCAATTGTAATTGGTGATGGGAATTGGTTGAAAATAAGTTCATAGATATTTGGTATTCCACAGCAGAAAGGTTAGAAAATTGATATTTCGAAAGTGCAGAGTTCAAGTATCTGTTGTCATTAATTTGTTTTTTTTTATTACATTTCGAGTTGCAAATCGTTCTAAAAGTTATTCACATAGAGTACAACAATATCAGGACAAATCGGGGGAGTTGATAAATGTTATTCAGATAAAGATACTAATAAATATGTGTCTAAAACATAGCTCCCTAGCAGGATTATATACAAGCTTAATTCAGGTTGCTTAAATTTGATTTATGAACAGTTAAGATAAAACATCGTTTTCTTAAATCTTAATTAGTAAGGTTGTCCACAGTCATTCATCAGGATAACTTCGGGAGATGTTAAATAAAATATTCAATGTTATATTTTGATTTTAGAAAGCCCTGATTGAGGTGTGCTACTTCTTGATTTTAGAAAGCCCTGATTGTATGCTACTTCTTGTTTTCAAACAAATTTTGTTTCAGAGCTGTGCATTTTCAAATTCTTCGTTTTAAAGTACTTTTGAGATCTGTTAATGTTGGGGAGCAATGCTTCTTATAGTCGTGTTTCATAAGATTAACGAGAATGTTTATTTGTGTTACTATTGATTACAAAGTCTCACTTATTCTGATTATTGCTTCGACGTATAATTTTTTGTCAAAGTTTTGTGTACATTCTTGCCAAGCGGCATTGGACGAGTACGAAAAAACCTTCCTATTTGCCACTGACCTTCTTACGACTTCTCTTTCGGAGAGCTTTTCTTGTTGATGAATAAGAATGAATACCATTTGGCTTGCTGAAAATAAATGGAAAAATCACAACTTGCTTGTTTTGGGCTTCGCTACCATATAATACGATAAAAACAAGCTAATACATAGCAAATTATGCCTACTAAATGATTCCCAACACTCATTTAAGTATAGTTTCCCACATTGTTTACTCATATTTTTACTTCCGTTTCTGCCATACTATTATTTTTATTCATAACATCATCTTCATTTAGGTTTTAATACACCAACAGGGGAAAAAAACCCTACATACACTAAGTCACCTAAAAAAAACAATTGCTCTTTGTTTTCTTAAACGAATACAATTCAGATACAACTTCATCCCTAAATCATTCTGCACCGCTTCTTTCTTTGTTAATTAATCCATCAAATCATCTTACTTGTTAAGTTCCGTTGGTATTAATTACATTGTAGTTCCCTGAACTTACCTATGATTTTCGAAGGTAACCAAATTAGAATGGAAACTTTATATTACCTATTCACCTAGAAATATGCCTACACTTTTACTCTCTTATTTGTAATGTCGATTTCAATTATGGATTATTCTATTAATTTATTTTATAATCACCACTTGCTAACATAAACATTTTCATGTCTCCGATTTCCCCATGAAATCTGATGTTATTCACATATAACCAATGTTTTTTCTCTACAACTCAATTTTCCATTCAGGAGAGCAGGTCTATTACAAGTCAAAATATATAGTTCTATGCTCACTTGTCCTGCTACTGTTATACGCTTACATTTTGCCATATTTAATAACTACCACATCGTATGCAGAAATGGATGTTGTGAAAGACCTGCAGCGTATAAAAAATATTCTCCACCTGGAAAAGAAAATGACAGAACAAGTCATGCACAGTGAGCAGGAAGCATATTCATCGTATTCCCATTACGCTGCTGTTACTGGTTTTAAAGTTCGGAGGGGAAACCAATTGTATTACAGTGGGACCAAAATGATTCGAACCAAAAGTTACTACTGTGCAAATAAAAACACTAAAACAGGCACGGGATGCAAAGCTATGGTAACTTTCATCTGTCCCAACATTGGAGAATGGCATGTTTCCAGGTTTCTAGACGTGCACAACCATGCAATGGCTCAGTTGTGTATTACACCCCTCCAAGTAGGTCCTGCTCCGCATATTTATACTTCTACTGTTACAAATACTTCGCCAATATAGCATTAATGTCAATACATACAATAATTGTAATAATACATAATACGTATGTTCAAAACAATTCAGCATTCCACAAATAAAAATTAATAATAACTACATATGAACATCTGTATTCTTGTTGCTACTTGTCAGACGAATGTTCTTCAAACACCATCCGCATGTTACGGTGCTCCTTCATCCCATATGGTACTTAATGCAACTAACATCATCCCAAGTGTTTACTACTACCTCCTGCTTCGTTCTTACATTCATGCACTACAATAATATAACTAGTCTTCCATCCATTTCTTTCCCTCTTACATATATTTTTCATACAGTAAAGCAGAATACCTCCAAATACAATCGCAAGTACTTAAAACATAATGTCAACAATATTCCTATAGAACCATTGGTGTTACCAACCGTAGACAATTGCAAACACTTGCAATGCAAGTGCAAGTCTTCTACTTAGAACCTCCTGGTCTTTGTTGCTCGGATGGGAAAATATCTTTGATAAGCTACCCAATGCCAATAGAAATACACCACCTACTAATTGGCTCAGACGCTGCATATGTTAATTTCCGCGCAAACATCCGTACCCACAATAACAACTTCGCTTTTACATCTCTCGGTGTAAATTATGACCATGAATTAACCAAGAACCTGAAGGGTATGTACACTTTCAGAGTGCAAGGACAGTTCTACCATTTTCTCCCCGCACTAAAATCAACTGGTGCTGCACCATGTGGAATTCAAATACTTGAAAATCAGAGAAAAATACTTTTCATTCGTAATAATATGTAACCTGTATATGTACATATTTATAGAGATTGGAAGATCCACCAATTATACTCTTTCCTAATATAAGAGATTAAGAGAGATCCACCAATTATACTCTTTCCTAATATAAGAGATTTCCCTAACATAATAATATCTCTAAACTAGGAAAGAATCACAACACAATCATAATGATATCTCTAAACTAGGAAAGAATCACAACAAAATATCGCAACACTCCCCCTCAAGTTGTTGCATAGATGTCACACATGCCCAACTTGCCCAAAAAAATTAAGAACACTTGACTTGAAACTGCTTTGGTGAGAATATCAACTAACTGATCTTCTGAACGAATTCGAGGCAACTCCACAATTTTCTCATCCAATTTCTCCTTAATAAAGAATTTGTCTACCTCCACATGCTTTGTACGATCATGTTGGACCGGATTATGAGCAATATCACATGCGGCTTTATTGTCACAATAAAGTCGAATCGGTTGCTTAGGTGGATAGCCCAAATCCATCAAGAGAAGTTTGAGCCACAATGCTTCACACATTCCAAATGTCATACCTCTAAATTCAGCCTCTGCGCTTGAACGTGCAACAACATTTTGCTTCTTGCTTCTCCACGTAACAAGATTACCACCTACAAAGGTGAAGTATCCTGAAGTAGATCGTCTATCATCTATTGCTCCACCGGCCAAAGATCGTATATGCATCCACACTTTGACAATCTACATTTTTAGTGAACAAAATTCCCTTTCCAGGAGCAGACTTTAGATACCTCAAAATGCGGATAACTGCCTTCATATGTTGTTTTCCAGGATTATGCATGAACTGAATGACAATACTCAATGCATAGGCAAGATCTGGCCTTGTGTGGGCTAAGTACATCAATCTTCCAACCAACCTCTAATATCTCCCTTTATCAACAGGCACCTGATTAGTCTCAACACGTAACTTCAATCCTTCTTCTACTGGTGTATCCGATGGTTGACATGCTGACATACCAGTTTCCTGTAACAAATCTAAAGCATATTTTCTTTGAGACAAGAAAATCCCTTTATCAGATCGAGACACTTCGATCCCAAGAAAATATTTCAAGTGACCAAGGTCTTTCATTTCGAATTCTTTTGACAAGTAACTTTGTAGAGCCTTCCTTTCATCAGGGTCATTTCCTGTAACCACCATGTCATCAACATACACAATAAGGGCAGTAATTTTATGTTGCTGTTTTTTTAAGAATAAATTGTGGTCTGAATTACTCTGATGGTAGCTAAAAAACTTCATGGACTTTGTAAACCTTCCAAACCATGCTCTCGGAGATTGCTTTAGCCCATACAATGATTTTTTTAATTTACACACTTTTCGACAATGCACTTCTGGTAGTATGCACCCTGATGGTAAGTCCATGTACACTTCTTCGGACAACTCGCCATGCAGAAATGCATTTTTTACATCAAATTGGTGCAATGGCCAATCCAGGTTCACAGCTAGAGACAACAAGACTCTAACAATGTTGATTTTAGCTACAGGTGCAAATGTATCTGTATAATCAATTCCATAGGTTTGAGTGTACCCTTTTGCCACCAATTTTGCTTTAAAACATTCAATTGTACCATCTGCTTTGTACTTTAGAGTATAAACCCACCGACATCCAACTGGTTTCTTCCCTGGAGGACAGTCAACAAGTTCCCAAGTTTCATTCTTTTGCAAGGATTTCATCTCCTCATTCATAGCAGCTTTCCACCTTGGGTCGCCTAAGTGCTTCCCGCACACCGTTAGGAATAGATACAGTAGATAATTGATTTACAAATGACTTATTTGATTCAGACAAGTGATGGTTAGACACATAATGATTCATAGGATATTTAACTTTACTAGAAAGTTCGGGTTCATATGTAGGTTTGGGGATACCTCTGGTCTGACGCGGTGGTAGCTGTTTTCTTGGTGGTTCAGACACTATATCAGGACCATCCTCAGCAGACGATTGGTTTGATGTATCAATTGTTTGTGGTGCAAGAGATTCAGATGAAGGTTGATCGACAACTTCATTTTCTGGATTCTCATCAGATGAAGGTTGATCCACAACTTCATCTTCGGGGTTCTCATCACCTCTGTTGTCTAAATTCATACCACTTAAATCCAATTCACTACCAAGTTCAGGGCGTCCATTCAGATTGTTACCAGATTCAAAGAGTTCCCATTCTATAGAGATCCTATAGTCTAGAGCTTAAACTTCTTCCAGGTACTCCCCCTGAAGTTCAGGCTCAGAGGAAAAATACATCGAGTCTTCATGAAAAACGACATCCATTGTAACAAACATACATTTGCTTGGAGGATGATAGCATCTGTATCCCTTTTGATAAGCAGCATATCCTAAAAAAACACATCGCAATGCTAGAGGTGTCAATTTGTTGCGCTGATGCTTATGAAGATGTACAAATGCTACACAACCAAAGATATGAGGAGTTAAGTTTGGAACAACTGGAGCAACAACTGGTTCAATGAGAGCCTGGGATGGTGTCTGAAAATCAATAGTGCTGGAAGGTACTCGGTTGATCAAATATGCTGCAGAGGTTAGTGTATGTCCCCAATAGGATAAAGGCATATGTGCTTCTATTAATGAAGCACAGACAACCTCCAACAAGTGACGATTCTTCCGCTCCGCCACGCCATTCTGTTGGGGTGTATCGGAACAAGTAGTTTGATGAATGATTCCATGGGTGTCCAAATACCGCTTCAATTCAAAACTCAAATATTCATCTCCATTGTCACTACGGAGAATCTGAATATGTGCATTGTACTGACTACAAACCATTTTATGAAATTTTGAAATAAAAGATTTACTTCACTTTTGGACTTCATCAAACATACCCAAGTCATCCTGGTACAATCATCAATAAAAGTAACAAACCAACGCGATCCGTCCAAAGTAGCAAATTTAGATGGGCCCCAAACATCAGAATGTATGATCATAAAAGGAACTGGACTTTTATTCAAAGTTAATGGAAACGAAGCACGGTGGCTTTTTTCAAGTTCACAAACTTCACATTTGAAACGAGAAACATCAAAGTTTGCAAATAAACTAGGAAATATTTTCTTTAAATAACCAAAGGAAGTATGCCCCGGTACATCGATGCCATAACCATATCTCGATTTCTTTTTTCCTCCTCGGAACCCCCAATCTTTAGAGCTTCGACGCAACTTATCTCGAACTTTTGGACACCAAGTCTAAGTAATATAGCTTTCCTCGCTTAACAACACAACCAATCGCCCGCCTTGTTTGGATGTCCTTAAAAACACAAAATTCGAGCCAAAAATCGACAACACAAAATAAGGTAGTGGTTATTTGAGAAACCGATAAAAGATTATAACTCAAAGAGGGAACAACCAAAACAGAATCTAAATTCAAGGTGTTAGTGAGAGATAAGGATCCTTCCCCAATAATTGGAATTGAGGTACCATCAGTGGCGGTGGAAACATAATTTTGTGAGGAAGGTTTAAGAGGTGAGACTTGTCTAGAATCAAATGTCATATGATCTCTAAGACCGGAATCAATTATCCATGCACTATTAGAAACAGATGTAGAAATATTTAAAACCTTACCACCATTACCTGCCGCTGTTGCCAATGCCGATGACTTTTCATCGCTATCATCCTCTACCTTCGTTTCAACAATTGCAAGCGTGAGAGGCCATCTTGGAATCCTTCTTCCGGAATCACGGCTATGATCCCACCATTCCTGATATCCCACAAGTTCATAGCATCGACTTTTTGTATGACCGGTTCGATTACGGTGGGTGCATTTATATGATGATTTCTCGCCACCGCTAACAATCTTAGATCGGTTCCGAGTCACCATGGCCGAACCTTCGTAATTTTCCAGGTTGTCCATTCATCACCCCGCGTCGAACAAGCATAACACTCTTCTAAGTCGTGATAGGATCCTTCCTCAAAATTTCACCGCGCACTTGCTCGAATTCACCCTCTAATCCAAAGAAGAAAGATATGCACTCTTTGTCGCCGAAGCGATTTCGATAAGATGCAATATCCGTCTCATCCACCATGACTACCTTATCACGATGATCCAACTCACCTGAAGATTTCGGCCGGTTCTCCATAATAAACGAGAGAGTGGTCTGCCATTTTGTTTTGCAGAGAAAGCCCTCTGGTTCAAGGTAAAAACTTGTAATTCATCCGCTCCATAATAAAAGGCTTTTAATAGAGATTTCCAAATATCTCGTGTGGTAGGTAAGCGAATATATCTTTTCATAATCTCCGGGGACATAGACATCAGTAGCCATCTTTTGACCTTCTGATTGTCTGAATACCACTTTTCGTAGCCTTCATCTTTCTCCTTAGGTGGCGATGATGTGCCACGAATGAAGGAGAGTTTCTCCTTCTCTCGCACCTGCATCTCTATCATTTGAGACCACAAATCATAGTTGGTCTCATTCAATACAATTCTCGCATTGAATGATGAACCTTCGTGTTGAATAATGATGGGGGTAGATTTGGTGCCTGGACGTTTGTAACCTGGGCTTGCTCATGGTTTAAGGATTCAAAGGAAGAAAAAAATATATATATGATTTAAGGTTTCGTGGTAAGCTCTGATACCAACTTGAAAATCAGAGAAAAATACTTTTCATTCGTAATAATCTGTAACCTGTATATGTACATATTTATAGAGATTGGAAGATCCACCAATTATACTCTTTCCTAATATAAGAGATTGAGAGAGATCCACCAATTATACTCTTTCCTAATATAAGAGATTTCCCTAACATAATAATATCTCTAAACTAGGAAAGAATCACAACACAATCATAATGATATCTCTAAACTAGGAAAGAATCACAACAAAATATCACAACACAAATGTATTACTACGATTCTCATGCAGAAATAATGGAAAGATGCCCCACAAATGGAAAACTCCTACCTTCAAATGCAAATCTACTTCAGAAGATATTGCTCACCAACCCGTACACGAAATTTTTTTAAGCAACTCTATGCCGAACCATTACCAACAAAATGTAAGATCATCCTAAATGGAAGCCCTCTATTAGACCAACGGATATACAACTTTCCTACAACCGAACGAGATAGCAGCCTATCATTACCGAGAGTGACGACATGTCTCTCGCCGGGCTCCTCATATTCTCGTTCAGACAACTAGTGGAACATCACAGATTGTTAAACAAATCTACGGCTGTTGTGATCCATTACAATATCCGGTACTTTTCCCCCATGGTGAATTAGGCTGGCATCTGTCAATCCCAAAACTCGGAACTGTAGCCCAAACTCCCACTAATCCCTTTTATCATCCAACTAATTTTACCAGCAATGATCCTACCCAGAGAAAGAAACTCCTTCAGCACGCGAACAAAGAGGTTATAACCAAAATCAACTTCCTGATTGTACATTTTTCATATTCTTGAACTAGCGACCATGTCCCATTCCATAATGACGGTAATTCATTTCTTCTATAGGTTCTACACCAAATTCTGATAATACAGACGCATTTAACCCCACACCAAACGCAGAGTCCTTACAACATGAAGAATCAGGTCTATACTACATCCCTATTTTCATATTACCACGAGATTTAATGTTCGCTTCATGATGGAACACTATTTTTCTTACTATTTTCACATCCTCTTCTTGATATAGCAACTATACGAGCAACTAAACGCAAAGGTTTTGTAACTGCTCGTCAATTCTATAGCTATAAATTACAAATGCGTGACACAGATGAGTCAATACTTCTACATTCATTAAGGTTGTTCCAGCAATTCGATGTTAATATGCATGTGAAGATCGAGACTCGGAGATTAGACTACATCAGACTATGGCAATCAGAATTTTGGATAGAATTGCGAACAGGAGTTGTCGATGCTGTCGCAGCTGGTGACATGATCGGAGGAGATGTCGGCCGCAAGAATATATTACCAGCTTCTTTTATTGGTGGTCCACGTGATATGCGAAGCCGCTATTTTGACGCCATGGATTTAGTTCAAAAACATGGAAAACCCGACATCTTTATTACAATGACTTGCAATCCAAATTGGCCTGAAATTCGCCAAAACCTACAGTGGCATGAGACCCCTTTCGACCGGCCCGATCTGCTAAGCAGAGTCTTTAGAGCAAAACTCGAAGTCTTCAAACAAGAAATATTCAAGAAGCAGCTTTTTGGCGAGGTGGAATCCTATGTTTACGTAGTCGAATTCAAGAAAAGGGGAATGCCCCACGCTCATTTCCTCATCATCCTAAAACACAAACACAAGCCTGCCACACCTGAAGCATATGACAGAATAGTTTGTGCAGAGATTCCAGACGAGAACCAATTCCCTAACCTGCATAGATTAGTCATAAAACATATGATTCATGGACCTTGTGGCAAAATGAACAAAGACCGTGTTTGTATACGAGATGGCGTCTGCAAGGACAAATACCCCAGACCATTTATGGAGTATACCGTACATGCCGAAGACGGTTATCCAAAGATACCGTCTTAGAAACAATGGTCAGAAGGTTATTATTACTGGCAAAGACCTCCACAATCGATGGGTCGTCCCATATAACCCTCGTTTACTCGCAATGTTTGACTGCCACCTAAACGTAGAGATTTGCTCAACAGTGAAGTTAGTCAAGTACATGTACAAATACGTATACAAAGGTCTTTCAATGGTCAATTTCTTCGTACGACTAGCCGATAGAGAATCAGCCATCGACGAAATCGAGATCTTTTCAAGACGCTCGATGGCTTGGCCCTCCGGGAGGCAACATACGGCGAATATATGGATTTCCCCTAAGCCACATGACTCCTTCAGTTTACACTCTACAGGTATACCTCGAAGGAAATCAACTGTTATCATTTCGCCCTAATACCAATCTCCAAAGTTTGGTGGACGACCCCAATTCTTCAAGAACCATGCTCACTGAATTTTTCAGCATGAACGCTGGAAATCCTAGAGCTCATACCTTGCAACTTCTATATAAAGATTTCCCACAGTTCTTTGTATGGCACAAAAAAAAAAGTGGATTCCTCGGAAAAAAGGAAAGGTTATAGGAAGGCTCGTGACTGTTAGTCCAAAAGAAGGAAAGCGATACTACTTACGCTTGCTCTTATCCAACATAAAAGCTCCATCATCCTTCGATGAACTAAGAGCTGTGAATGGCCAAAATTTCCCAAAATTCCGTGATGTAGCACTACAACTTGGATTATTGCATTCAGACAAATATGTAGAGGACACTATGACGGAGGCATCCCTAACAGCGATGTCTATTACATTGAGATACCTCTTTGCTTCAACACTGGTATACTGCAACCCAGAAAATCCTACAAACCTATTCACACAATTTTTCGAATCATTATCTGCCGATTTCCGCTATCACCTGCCACTACCAAATCTTGGACATGAATATTTGCAACTCAAAACACTTGAGACTATTGACATCTATTTACAACAAATGGGTCGCTCAATTAAAGAATTTATAGATCTACCTCTCTCACAGGACGCTCTTCCTCAATTTACCCCAACAAAAGAAATCGAGTTTGAACACAAAATTATTGTCGACAAAGAAGAACAACAACTCTACCTACAGCTAAATCATAACCAAAAATTAGCCTACGATATGATTATAGCCGCCATTACATCAAATTCAAGGGACAATTTCTTTATTGATGGCCCTGGCGGGACCGGAAAAACCTTCCTCTACAAGTGTTTACTTGCTACTTTGAGATCCGACGGCCACATTGCCTTAGTAGTAGCAACCTCTGGCGTTGCAACATCAATTCTACCTGGAGGAAGAATTGCACATTCTCGTTTCAGAATTCCTATAGATTTTTCAAGACAAAAAAACTGTACAGTCAGTAAACAGAGTACAACTGGTAGACTCATTGCCAAAGCCAAACTTATAATCTGGGATGAGGCAGCAACAACAAATACAAAAGCTCTAGAAGGTTTTAATGATCTTCTTAAAGATATAATGTCCAACAACGCCCTACTTGGCGGGAAAACAGTAGTATTTGGAGGAGATTTCAGACAAACTCTTCCAGTTCTTGAAAACGCAACACATGATACACTTATCAGACGTAGTATACTCGGAACATCTCTATGACCTTACCTTATAAAAATTCGACTCACTGTTAACATGCGTGCACGGTTAGATCTTTTTTTCTCAGATTTCCTACTAGCAGTTGGTGAAGGACGAATTGAGCCTGACGATCAAAAAAACATTGTCCTGCCTTCTCAAATTGTCTTGCCTTACGAAGATTTTGAAAAATCACTCACAAGGTAATCATTATATCCACATAGCGACATACATCTATTTTATTTCTCTGACTATCATTATATTTCTTTCTCTTGACCCTGCTAATTTCTTTGCAGCCTCATCCATTCTGTTTACGAAAACTACCAGTTCCTAGTAAACCCATTTGACATGGTTAATAGGTGCGTACTCTGTCCAACAAACGAGTCTGTAGACGACATCAATGCCAGAATAATAGAACAATTTCCCGGCGAATCTATTACATACACAAGTGTGGACAAAGCACTTGATGAACGACATCAAGGAGATTTTGAGGAATTTCTGAATACTCTGAAGCCAAATAGCATGCCTCCACATCACCTCATTCTGAAAAAAGGTTGCCCTGTAATATTGCTTCGCAACTTAAATCCTACTGGAAGGGTTATGCAACGGAACAAGAATGATATGCAAAGAACTAAGAAGTAAATCACTACATGTAGAGATATCTAATGGACGTCATGTCGGCCAAAGCTTCTTCTTACTTATGATTCCATTAAACTCTCCCGACAACGAGAAAAATGGCATCCGTTTTTCCAGAACTCAATTCCCAGTAAAGCTATGCTTCTCAATGACAATTAACAAAGCCCAAGGACAAACTCTAGATTATGTAGGAATTTATCTACGACAACCAGTATTTTCACATGGCCAACTAAATGTAGCTTTGTCACGAGCGCGAGCAATAAAGGAAGTAGCAGTTCTTATCGCACCTGCTTTACTCTCAGGAAAAAAAAAATCGTAAAACTCGAAATATAGTCTATGAGCAAGTTTTTCCATTTAGCTGCATCACAACCACAACCTCAGTAGAAGTAAGTTTTACTATACATTAACTCAACTATAATACACCATTTATAACGTTGTTCTATGCTGCAGGTGCTCATACATCATGCTCCATATTCTGCCTCCTAAAAAACAAGTCACACCACCCTGGAATCGCTAATGACAATAAGGTAACAAACTTTAATATTTACATATGCAATTTGCCTAATGATTCATACAACGAAGATGTCGTGTCCATAACCTAATATTTATTTCATTCTCACATTCAAGACCACATGGTGTAATATATCGCATACTCATATAGTTTACAATAGCCACACATTGTTCTTGCTCCCCACTAACGCCCCAACATTCCCCACTTGTCCGACTGTTGCTGAGCAGTTTTTGGATATCAAATGAACCTCCCAGAAAGTAATTCTTATGTGGTCAATTTCCCCTCTTTTGCAATCATTTTTTGTGCGAGTACTCAATTGCTCTATTGCAAACTTTTTTATTATCTTACTAATTATTGAGTCATTTCACTGCTTTTCTGCCCATTACTCTTAGAAGGTAACATCTTATTTGCTTGAACATTTATAGAATCTTGGATCATGTTAGTTTACTACCATGTACATTGATGTTGCTGCCATTATTGCATCAGTCTTATTTAATAAAATATGGTCATATCTTATTGTCTTCCGTTCAAGCATTTCTTTACTTCTGTGCTCACACATTCAATTAACTTTGTGGTTAGTTGTTGCATCATTTATAATATCAACACCTACCTCACAAAAATAATGATTTCGGAATAACTCCTAATCTTAACTCAAATATTATTATTTTCATACTTAGATTCAGTAAGACAACGCATAGTTGTTATTCTATTCATCACTAAATTAATATTACAGAAAATATATAATATATATACACATGTATACACACTTCAGACAGTTGCAATACTCCCCGGTCTAGAAGTTTCTAACACACGTCAGACATTTGCAATCCTCCCCGGTCTAGAAATTTCTTCTCATTTTGTATTGTCATTCATAATTCCTTTCATATCCTAATTGATCAAATATTGCCACGGTAAACTCAGTATCAATATGTGGCAAGAAGAAAAGCATATCGCCATTATGTAAATTATGATATTCAACAAATAGTTTCCAGTTGAAGCATAGGCTATTTTTCCATATTCAGACTTGATACTCTTTCATCCCACTTTTGATGCTGATCTCATTTATGCTTCTATGTAGGAGTAGAATATCAGCAAACCACAGAATTGGCTGACCATGTTCACTGTATGTTTTCAAATATTATCATTACCATGTATTTCAAATACTTAACGTATTTCTAAAAAAAACATTTTCTCATGAAAAAACCCAAAAAACTTTTAGGATGCAACAAAAGAACCCGACTAGGAAGTGAAGACCCGTATAAGAACAAGATGTCGTTGGCCGATACTACTTCGGAAAGATTCATCTTTGTCTAATAGGTATTAGAATCGATATTGTTGTCATCGGTTTAACATGCATTTTCTTTTATGGTTCATATTCAGGATTAGGTTCATCCATGTAGTAATCGGATGAATGAAGTTGTAGCTATTTAGTTATTAAACAATGTAAGATATTATAGTATTCACGTATAACATTTTTGAAATTCGATTAAAGTTCGTGTATTTAAGACTGATGTCCAATTTGTTTTAATAGATGGGCATTTGTAAAGGTGAAAAAGAAATGGAACCGGGGAAGGATAAAAAGCTTAACACCTCTCATTCTTATTACTTTTTTAACGAATAAAATGAAAAATCACAAGGTCGTCTTATTCAAAACCCCAATTCGTTCGGCTCATACGAAATAAGTATCTTTCAAATAAATCTAAGAATCCCAACGAATCCCCAATTCTACTTTTTTTTTGCCTATTCACAACTCGGCACCGTCGGATCACTAAGGCCAACGGATGGGTCTTCCAGTCAAGCTCCCTTCTGCCTTTGCACTCGAGGGCCAATCTCCGCCCGGTCCGAGGAAACCTTTGCACGCCTCCGTTACCTTTTGGGAGGCCTACGCCCTATAGAAACTGTCTACCTGAGACTGTATTAGAAGACCAAAATTAATATTTAAAAGAGTAATCTTTTTTAGAAATCGAACGGATTCGGTCTTATACATACGCGAGGAAGGTAATCAAAAAGAAACAAGATGAGTTCTTCTTTCTTTTATCATAACACGTTTATCAAAAAACATATTGACTTTGACTTGAGTGGATCACAATGATATTGATGAGGCTGAGATTATTTTTCCGTGTATAACACGTTTAATATATTTGGATACAATAAATTAAAAAATTTAAGTAAAATTATGCACAGAATCAGCTGCGCTAGTTTCAAGTAATAGAATGATTATCATCACTCTCCTACAAATACATGTATTATTAGTCCTCATGGGATGGCCTAGCGGTTGAGGTGGGTGGCCCGGGACCGATAGGTCCTGGGTTCAATTCCCACCAAGACCGCTAGGTGTTGTCTGTCATCCTGTCACATTAAGGGTGGTTCAACCCTCCTGTGTGGTTTGCGCTCTCGCACAAGGAGCGCGTGGTTTACCCAGAAGACGCACCGGGCGTAGCGTTCGTGGCTCCACGAATCAAAAAAAAATACATGTATTATTAAGAAGCCCATTCCGGAGGTTTTGGTCTTTCAACGCACAAGGCCACAACTGCGGTAGCTAAAGGAAATTAATGCAGCCCATGACGTCAAAACCCACATCACCATCATAAAAACACACCCACATAAAATTTTTAGAAAGAGAGACGAGAGAAACAAAATTAGAAACTATTTGACCAATTACTGAAATCCAACTCCCTTCGTCACTCCTCAATGGCTGCACTCGCTTCCACGTTCTTCTCAAACACTCCAAAAGTACGACACACGAATTCAGTGCCCAAATTGCCGTTTGAGAGATCTCTGTGTCAGCTTAATCGAACTAATTTGATCGCTCCGATCGTCGTTTCCGCTCTCCGCCACAAGTTTGTTCGGAGCAATTTGGCTTCGGAAGTCAATCCGAGCAACGGACTGAAGAAGCTCGTCGACTCGCTGTTCGTGCTCTGCGCTTCGGTCGCTCTTTCAGCGACGCTGTTCGTCACAGATGTTGATTCGGCGTCGGCTTTTGTAGTTTCCACGCCGCGGAAATTGCAAACCGATGAGCTGGCTACTGTTCGTCTTTTTCAAGAGAACACTCCTTCTGTTGTTTATATTACTAATCTCGCTGCGAGGTAAATCAGGTTTTCGCATGTTGTATGCACAGATATTTTAGATATTTGTTAATTTCTTAATTTAACGCGTCTTAATTGCCAAGTCAATTTTTAACCAACTAAATTTTGTTTGATTCATTATTTATGATGATGTGAAAATGTCGAATTATGCTAGTTACTTTGGAGAATTAATGTTGCACCATCTATCTGTCTAATTTTAGCAAACCAGTTTATCAAGCCAAGCTCAACTGCTCAAGTATAGATATGCTCTAGACAAAGTAAGAGCTTCTTAGTATAGCAGCTGATGTAGTGATTAGGATGTCAATCAGGTATTTTATTTGTTATAGATGAAGTTGCCTAAGATTTATGTTTTGGAGTGAGTTGTTGGTATTGGTATTCATATGCTGCGTTTTGTTTTAGGCAGGATGCCTTTACGTTGGATGTGTTGGAGGTGCCACAAGGATCAGGATCAGGATTTGTATGGGATAAGCAGGGCCACGTTGTCACAAATTATCATGTGATTCGCGGTGCATCTGATCTCAAGTACTCTTTAACATTTCTTATGTTCTTATGATTCATTGTTGAATTACTTAGTTCATATCCAAGAAAAGTAAAATAAAAATAAGAAGTTAATTGAGTTAGTTAATTAATTCTTCCTCTGGGTTTGTTTAGTCTGCATTGCCTGATGCTTTCTTAATCTTATTTGAGTAGTTTCTAGTGTATGTGTAGATATATTTTGCTATGTGTTGTTTTTTAGCTATTATATTCCTGTGTTTGATAAACCTACCATATTTTTACAATTTCAAGACAATAGTAAAACTATTTTTCGATTAGTATGAAGATTTTCAGCAATGCATCAATATCTGTATGACTGTATTCACAAAGCTCTCCTTCAAGGTAAATAATTAGTCAAATCTAATGATGATATGTTTGATAATCCATCCTCAAGGTACAATCCCTAATGTTAAAGCTGATTGAATTATTTTTTAGGAGCTTGTGATGACATGAGCAAGTTGACCATGTTGAGGATTCGTAACAGTTTTCAGTGAGTTTTCTAAATATGTCTTCAGGGTTCACTATTAATTGTTTTGATGAATAGCTCCCTGTGTTCAGGGTCACTCTTGCAGACCAGACTACATATGATGCAAAAGTTGTTGGGTTTGATCAGGACAAAGACGTTGCTGTTTTGCGTATTGAGGCACCGAAAGACAAGTTGAGACCAATACCAATTGGTGTATCAGCAGATCTGCTTGTTGGTCAAAAAGTATTTGCAATTGGAAATCCTGTGAGTGCGACTCCCACTTAACTGTCTTCCTATTATGCTTTTTCTGGTTTGATATCTTTTGATTTTTCTGGTACTTATGGAATTCTCCTTTTTAGACATAAATAAGTTTAGAATTATCAACTATGGCTTTTGATTGTGTGGATTGTGTATATGTTGTATTTGAAACATTTTCTTGATCTCCTATTTTGGAGCAGTTTGTTATTCTCTTTGTTATATAACACAATTGTCATGTTCACTGCTGATGATACCTTTGAATAACCTTCATCTAGTTAAAAGGTCCTGTCTATTGCTGATACATGGTTCCTGTGTGCACACTGAGTCATCTCTTCAATGTCCTTGATAACCGTCCTCTGAAGTCTGATACTCCCAGTTCATTATCTTCTGCAAATTTTGATGGTCAATTCTTTGGAATGATTCAATGAGACGCATAATGTTATTTAAGGGAGAAAATAAAAAAAAATTGCAAGCTTCATTAATATCGGACCATATCAGTTACCTTCTTTGACAATACATTTGTGTTTCAACTTTTTCTGCTGTGCAGTTTGGACTTGACCATACACTTACAACTGGTGTTATCAGGTACTAACAGTACTTTCAATAATTCCACAACTCTTCTTTTGTAATATTTGTGCTTCTTTGTAGTATCGAGATTATTGGCCTTTTCTAGCAAAATTTGTTGTTTTTGAGGGATACTGAACAGCCTGACATACATCTAGAAAATACTACTTATAGTTCTCACTTTCTAGGAAAACTTCTGCTTAGAGTACCTCAATGTGAATCTAGTTTGCAAAACTTCTTGCATTACCTTTGTTTACGTTTGCTTTTATCATGATTATGATAATTCGGAAGATGATTGAAGCTTATAAATGGTTGTATAATCAGTTTTTTTGCTACCATTATTACAAAATCTATTCTACAGTGGATAATCCAAATATAATATGTCTGCAAATTAGTACAACTGGCTAATCTTGTATCAGTAATGAATCAGGATGGCTAAGAAATTCAGTTTCATTTCCTTTTGTAGTGGGCTCCGAAGAGAAATCAGTTCCGCTGCAACTGGCCGTCCAATCCAGGATGTCATCCAGACTGATGCTGCGATTAATCCAGGCAATAGCGGAGGACCGCTTCTTGACAGTTCAGGCAATCTTATTGGGATAAACACCGCTATATATTCTCCTTCTGGTGCTTCATCTGGTGTGGGATTCTCTATTCCAGTTGACACGGTAAGTGACTGTTTTGCTAAGGGGAGTTTCTGTATTCTTTATAGTATTATAGCTCACTATTAAGCTCTTAAAGAGTTCAAGTATTTCCTTTATGTCCAGGTAGGCGGCATTGTTGATCAATTGGTGAAGTTTGGGAAAGTCACCAGACCAATTTTGGGGATTAAGTTTGCACCCGACCAGTCAGTGGAGCAACTTGGAGTTAGTGGGGTTCTTGTCTTGGATGCTCCTCCAAATGGGCCAGCAGGCAAAGCAGTATGTTAACTTTTCTAACACTTAACTAATTTTGGTCCTAATGCTTTTTATAGATTATTTGAAATATCAATTGTTTCTTTGATAGGATTTTCAAAATCAAAGTGATGACTTTAACATCATGTAATGCTAAAAACAGCTTCCATACTCTTGTGCTGCAGGGTTTAAAATCAACAAAACGTGATGCCTATGGACGACTTATTTTGGGTGACATAATTACATCTGTCAATGGAAAGAAAGTTACAAATGGTAGTGATTTGTACAGAATCCTTGACCAGTGCGAAGTTGGTGAAAAGGTAAGTCTTAGTAGTAAGATTTAAAAACATCGTCTAAAAATATATTTAAAAGCTTGCATATCATTTTCTTTTTGGAGTTGGATTAAGCATTGGCACTTTTACAAACATCACCTGTGTGCATGCAGTTTAGACTGAAAGGCAACTAATATGAAAAAATGGGAACTAACTGCGTTTTCAATTGTTTCACTATGTAGGTTATTGTTGAAGTACTGCGTGGTGATAAAATGGAAAAGATCCCCGTAGTCCTTGAGCCAAAGCTTGACGAATCTTAATGCAACAAGTGTATTAGATTGTAATTGTTCTCAATATATTGGAAGTGCCTATTGTTTTGTGTATTAATTTCTTATTAGTCTTCTACACTGTACATAATTCTGGAATGGATCTACGGTGTCAAAGCGCTATCCTTTGTACTGTAATGCTATAATCAGCCTTATGCAGGAGATTCATTTGCCTCTATCCGTTTACTAGTGGTTTTAGTTCTTATTCTTATTATTGGGGTTTGTACGTTGCACTAGATTCTATCCATGTTCTTATTCTTACTAGTGGTTTTAGTTCTTATTCTTATTATTTTATTTGTATGTTTGACTGCAATATATATCCACTCTCTCTCTCTGGAAAGCAGAATTGTTGAGGATAACTCCCCTCTAAATGTTATCGAGGCTTGAATATCTTAAAGCACTAAATGGTTGCCAGAAGATTCAGGGGTTCATCGAGGAATTGGATCTGTTATAGACTTATAGTTGAATTATTGTTTTCACGTGATTATTGTGCATTGCAGGAAGCATTGTACAGCAAAAAGGAGGCACCACTGGAGTTGCATTTTCTGCAACAAAAACTACCAGGGGAGCTGATGGAAAAGGGTGGCAATTAAAAATGGTAATAGTTTCAGGTTCATGCTGATACAGGTGGAGAAAGGCTGAAATTGATCCCCCAGAGCTCGAAGCTTCCATTGACGAAGTCATAGTAGCCACCCTTGAGGGAGAGTGTGCCGTTCACCAGCCCTTGTCTGACAAATGGGTATGATAACAGGTTCTCAAGTGAAACATTCACTGCCTCCTGTTACAGTTGGGAGAAAGTAGTATATTATAGATTTTGGTTCAGCAAGATTTATCTTCGCATTGATGGTGAAATCAAAGCTCTTTTACCTTTTCACACACCACGCACTGATCCCCAAATGGTGTGCTGCCATGATCAGCTGTCACCTTTGTCTTTGCAGGTAAGCAGATTTTCACCCAGTCCTCGATGAAGTCACTGAACAACTCAAGCAATGTCAACGAATTGTTTGAGGTATGGCCTATGGGGATTATTTTCTTCCTTATGTTTCTATACCATGACTAAGAAAATGTTCGAACTTAAAAAGAAAGTAGGCTACTTACGTTGAGGAGGTTCCATCGAATGGGAAGGACATGAGCCCCTTGATTCCACCGCAGGCGCTGTGCCCAATCACTACTATCTCTTGTACCTGTCAAATTATTTCCGTTGTCATTCTATTTTTGAACTACATTTTTCAGAATTTACCTATTATATTGCGTGTCTATTACTACCAACTGAGATATCGTACTGATCTTAGAAACGGTAAAGAAAGGCTGAAATGCATCTTTGTGATTTCACCTTCAGGTGCAGAACAGCATACTCTACAGCAGATCCAGTTCCAGAGTATTTTTCCTGCAGCAGCAGAAACAGTGTTGGACTGTGAAATAAGCTTATGAATGTATGGAATTTATATCAAGTATGTTTAGAACCTGGTCATATTCAGGGACCATGTTAGCGACATTCCGGACCACGAACGCCTCCCCTGGTTGGATATCTAATACGTGTGACGGACACACGCGTGAGTCCGAGCATGCAAAGATCATATACTGTGTGAATAATCAATCCATACCAGTCAGTTACAAGTTACAATGCAATAACAAAGTCAAGAAAATGCAGATTGAAGATGAAAAGCAATGTGATGTACCTTCGGACTCTGGCCTCTGGCCAGTTCACTGTACAATCCTGGCTTTTTGCTGAAATGGATGAGGCAATACAAGTTACAACTCATAATTCTTTTATGCTTTTTTGAAGTGCATTTGAATGTTCATATGGTTGCTTACTTGTATTTTGTTTCTTTGAAGGTGAGGAAGCCAGTCTTCAACCTTTCAACAGTGGGCGAAAGGACGGCACTGCCATTATCTGTCTGCAGCTCTGCTGTGATTTGATCTACTTTTGACGCCGCAACAAGTGCTTGTGCTCCCTTATCACTACATATAATCCATCATATAATCAATGCAATCCCACTGTTAAAAGTATTTCAGGTTTCTACGAAGCTAAACCTTATAAGCTTCTCGAGTTCAGCTATGGCTTCCTCGTATGAATCCTTCCCCATATCCTCTCTCTGCATTGTTTTTTTCATATGCTTTAGAAAGATAAACCATAAATGATAATTTAATATGAATTGTTCATCCTATTATTCTGATTATTTGATTGATTATTGAAGGAAGTGTACCTGGACAGGGTAAACGATGGGAGCCGGGGCAGCGAAAACAGGCTTGTCTTGGATGAGGCTGGGTGGCGGAGAAGGGGAGGAGCTGAGCCTGGCAGTGGCGATGGGGCGGCATGCTGCTGCCCGTCTAGATAAATGGGCGGCGGGTGGAGTGAGGAAGCCGTTAATGGTCGACATTGCGAAACAGGTTCTTACTCTCTTTTCCTGATCTAAGAAACTGTTTTGCTATGCATGCATGCGAATATGGGATAATGAAAGCGAAAGCTAAGTAAACCACAGCTTCTACACTTGCAGATGAGATTTCTAGTTTGAGAAATATTTTGGACCTCTTTTTTTTCATGCTCAGGAAATAAAAAGAAATGGAAGGGTGAATTGGTCTTTTAGAATAATTGGTAATTGTTTTTCAGCCTTTATAGTTTATAGAAGTTCTTTTAGTCACCAATTATGAAACATAACTTTTTATCCAGTTTGACTTTTATCGAATTAATATATTATGACATTAAACGGGTTATTTTGATTTTCATCTATAGTTCGTGAAAAAGAACGTATCACGGAGAAAACCACAGTGCCACCGCCTAGTGGGTATATGAGGCTCCTCCATAAATGTGTTGCTTAGATTTGGATATGTAACATTAACATTTGATGAGACGATAACCACTTCATTCTTTAAAAAATAATAAAAAGAAGGAATATGAATAGTCGACAATTTAAACATGAAGTTGAAGAAAATGTGCTTCATGGAAAAGTTGGAAGAAAAATGTGTGGTCACGTGTTAAGGATGATATATAGATAAGCCCCTATCTCCACAACGTGGTCCAAATTGTGCTACTCTACTTCATCTCTAAGATATTCTTTACTCCAAATATTAATATCTCACTACTTATTATTTCGTTAATTTTAATGGAGAATCTATAGTTAAAAATCCAAAAAATGGTTTGCCTTGTTTAGATTCTATGGAAGGTTATTGTAAAGGTTATATATTCTTATCCGTCTAGCCGATAAAAACAAGGTAAATGAGTTGTGCATACCCGTGTAAGTCAAATCCAAGTATCCAATAGGATCATGTAACATGGATTTTGCCCAATTAAAATCAGAAGCTTGATTTATTAGGTACATATGTATGAACTAGGATGCTGATTGTTAGCTATATTTTTGAGTTAGATTAGATGCTGATCTCCGCGACTCACAACAAAACGCGAGAATCTATATCCATATTGTTTTTTTGCGAGAGAAATTCATAATTCTTACTCTTAAGATTGATAAACTGAATTTTTATGTAATACCTTGCAAACTGCGATAGACTAAATAAATGTGATAGACTCAATCAAAAAATGTATATGAGATTTGAATATATAAGCTTTGACCGCTAGAAAACAACAATAAACCGAATCAATAATTTTTGTTTTAGATTTTGCATAAAAAGAACTAGAGAAATGATTAGTTGGAGATCAACTAATTTTCGCTAACAGCCTATATTTTATGATGTAGTCCCTCCGTCCTACAATTGTTGCTCAACCTTTCTTTTTGGGTTGTTCCATAATTGTTGCTCTATTTTTAAAAATAGTAAATTATTACAAATACTTTATTTGAGCACTCCACATTTTTACACATAACAATACATATTTACGCAAAACCAACAATTCTCCTTACAAATCATGCAGAAAAGTTTTGAAGCAATAATTGTGGGACAGGGGAGAACTAGTCATAAGCCATTAGGCGCCTAAATTTTATTACAGTATTAACTAATCGAGTAAATAATTGAGCCTTTTCAATTAATTGATACACAATTATTATTTCACTGAAAGAGAGGAATTGCATTTGCACAGTAATTAAAAGTTCATATGTAACGATTGTACTCCGTGAATTTAATAGGTCATTCATATGATGAATCAATGATTACATATAGATACCACCTTCATCGTTGCGCAGTTCATTTTTACACTTTTACGAGCTCAATTTCTTCACTTATTTAACTAGATATGAGAAATTCTCTTTTAATTATTAAAATCTGATTCGGGTCACATGCCCTCAAAATCATCTATCCTATTTTTGTGTCCAATTTGTCTCATTAATTGATTGGTAATACATATTTCTTTTTATTTAAAATAATTCTTCTTGATTAATAAATTTGAACTAAGATATATAATTATTAAAATAAAAATTACATACATCATCATTTTATTGATTGAGCAAATCGGGGAAAAAAAGATAGATGATTCTCACAGTTTGAGATGACAAAAATGTCCTTTGTTAATTTTGTATCTGTATTATTACAAGTTGTTTCCTTTATCAAATACTTCAAGATTCAAAACCTGATATATGAATATCAATTTAGAATTTGGATTCTTGAGATGATGAATTGAGACTTAAATACCAAATTTTATGAATTCGAATCTTATGAGCACGTTTTATAACACATATATATTAGAATTGTGCAATAAACTAGGTTTTTTTTTTCAGCAACGGATTAAACATATTGTCCATACAATAAATCAAGGGGGAATAATTAGAAATCAATCAAAAAAGAAAATGGAAAATAGCAACGGCCACTTACATGAAAATGGGGAATCGGCAGTCGGCACGACCATTTCCACCTTTTTATTTCATTCTATCAAAGCTATAAATATAAAGTAAAAAGTAAAATATGATTTTGTTTTGTCTAAGAATAATCAAGAGATTATTTTAATAACGAGAGTGATGTGTGTTTGTTACTAATTAGATAAAGAGTTATAGTATGTAAATATACAGAAGAATTTATATTTAAGTAATATATGGCCGGTAGAATTTAAACCTATGACATTTGACTAGAAATTAAATGCTTTAAACGCTATGTTAATCCAGAGGGTGTAAAAGCATTACATTCAATTTTCATTTTATATAAGATGTGATTAAAATAATTTATCCTATCAAGAGCCAACGAAGCATAATAATAACCAAGCTAATAAAATAGAGTTTACAATACAGTTGTTACCGATTTTTGTTAACTATATTAATAAAAAAATCTTTTTAAAAAAAATTAATTCTCACGAGTAAAATTTGGTGGTCGATAGTGCCAAATAGTCCAACTCCGCACTCCGATATTCCGCCCGCTAACACGAATTTGGGCTACAGTTCTGTTTCGAGGTCGATGATTTCAGTTGTTACCGATTTTAGTGTTATTATAAGTGATTTGGGATTTGGTTTAGAAAATGTATCGTCTTGTTGCATGAAATTCAATTTTATTTTTGTGTGTACAAATTTTAAATATTGAATAGTCGTATATTCATACAAACTATTTAAAAGTCGTGTACATAATCATAATTCCCTCAGAGTTCGTATATTTATAGTAATATTAATTAAATAGTGAACAATGTCATTTTTTTGTCAGTTGATGTCTACATAGGATAATATTTGGACCTCCACTTCAAATTTAATTTAAGAGTATTTTTATTGTATATACAAATTTAATAAATTAAAAGATCATATATTTCCATAAATATTCTGAAAGTCATGTATAAATTCAAAATTCGTATATTTTTCCAGTACATTAAATAAAATTATCTAATAATAGTGAAACAAAAAAGTTAGGCTTATTATTATAGAATGAAAGGATTAAATTTGAAGGCAACGAGGTGGTGAAATCCAGATGTACGGAGAGGAAAGCATGAATAAGACAAAAGTAAAGACGAAGCAACTTCCTTAAAATCTGACAGCAATATATTTTCTTCTTCTTCTTCACCCACTAATTATGTTAAATCATCTCCACTCAATCCACTAGCCAACCTTTCTCTCTCTCGTCTTCCACGTTTTCATCGTTGGAAAATAGAATTTCTTCGTATCTTCCTCTTCATCAATTATAATCTATTTTTCTACCATTCAATGCACTTGTTAGTCTGACATCAGAATTTGATAATGGAATGAATCGTAGATAATATGTCAGAAAAAATTTGGAGCTGCATTGAGCTAAAAGATTTGACATTGTTTACTACACTATTATGAAGATACAGTATAATAGTTAGAATTGATATGGAAAACGTGAACATCCCTAATGAAATCTTTGATTCGAGATCTATTGTTCTCCTTTCTAACTTTAATACCACGTATATAAGTTTCTAACGAAGAGTATTTGGAGGGAAGAGATGAATGATAAGATGTTTTAGTCATTTCCATTATAATACAAATAGTTTTTCACTTTCCAAACACAATAAAATAAATGTCAAGATAACTTTTGCCAAACACTGCAAACAATACATACCATCAACATTTGGGGGTGAGTAAGAATAAAGGAAAAAGGGTTGTCGAGCAAAAGAAGTGATTCAATCAAACGTTTATGTAATTTATTATGATTAAAATTGTCATCATGTATTTGTCCGTGGCTGGTTTTGAATTAATCGTTTCATTCGTGTTATATAGTATTAGAACGCATTAAGTCATAATTCGGGACAATTCTATATTCATAATTTGATTGTGCGAAGAAACCATTTTAAATTAATAAAATCCTAATTTTCTTTCCAAAGAAAAATAAAGTTCAGATTTAAAAAAATATTAAAATTTAAGGGAGACCGTGACCATTACTTCACTCGTACCCTTAGTCCACATGTGATTATAGACTTATGGTTGTGTTAATAATATCACCAACTTTGGTTTTTATATATATTTTTGGTAATTATGATTTCACATCTGAAATTACATATGTAGCCGTCTTAACTCATACTTCTGGCTCGCCACTATATATTATAACCATTAAAAGGCAAATGCACTACTCCTCTGCCTCACATCACTTGTTCATTTTTTCTTCGGCCTAGTTATTTAGGGGGTTGGTTTTATATAGTCATAAAAAGTGTGAGATCATATAATTAATTAATTATTTAGAATTGATTTGTGTAGTAAAAGTGTGACTTATATAATTATTTAATTGTTTAGAGTAGATACATGTTTGAGACTCATTTCCTTATTTGAAAACTAGACAAGTGAAATGAGACATCCCAAAAAAAAAATACTAAACACGTAATAGAATGGAGGGAGTACTTATTATTGTGACGAGCGAACATGCATGTTAGCATGTTCAATAAGAAACTCATTTTCAAATTAATTGCCCTAATGAATGCGCATGCATGGTAGATTGAAATAAAGACGTTAATTACTCTTAACATAAAGATACAGAAATACATCATATAAGAAGACTGCTTAAATTAATAAGAAATAAGAAGAAATTTGCACATTTCATTTTATTATTGGATGTTTTAGATTGAATATGCCTTATACACATAAATATTTCTTATACATATTCTTTTATGTTTTATGCATAAGAGCAAAATGATAAAAGTCATAAAATTTATTCATAAAAAATAAGGAATATGTATATTTTCTATCTTTCCCACCCTAAAAATACAAATTCAAAAAGAACAAGATAGATATGGTAGAGTTTCGAACGTTTCCATCTCTTTGACTTTAGCTGCACGGCGAGTTTGGGCATTTGTAATTCATAAGCAACTACTTTGTCTATGAGAAAATGTCAGTTAAAATGTATCATGTTGAAAATGAACTAGTGATAGGATGAGTTGTCTTATGATAAATATTATAAATTTTAATAAGATCAACATCTTTAAATCGAATTTGTTGTATATAGGGTTTAATATTTAGGATTCATTAAAAAATAAAAATTATGTGGTAAAATCTACAATTTATTGGGGTTGGAATTTAGAATTTTTGAATAGTGAAATAGCAAGTTTTTAACAAGTATATTATGAGAATCCTCCACTTGACCCTAGATCGACCCCAAAATTCATGTAGTATGCACTTTGAGTGCGTAACGGCTGCATATTTCTTTTATTAATAGCTACTTAAATTCTTTCATTACTTTGAAATCTAGTCCCACTTTATACAATGTTTGTAGTAAGGTAGCTATTATATTCATTGCTATTTGATAGTATAATATAAGGTGAGGTTTAAGAAAGCCCCATGAATTTGAATTTGAAAATTTAAAATTTAACTTATTAGTATTTTATTAAACTTGTTTCAATAATTGAATATGATAATATCTTATGAGTAAATAATTCAAAATAAGTTGAGCAATAAAATTCATTTTTGTCTTTGAAACAAAAGCAACTGTCGATTCAGCCAGTTGTTTGAAGTAGCATAGTCAAAGTGGGTAGAGTGATTTGATAAACTTACCTATAATTCCAAGTTTATTTTAATAACATAGTACTCCCTCCGTTTCGCTATTACCGGCTCACTTTTTTAATTGAGACGTCCTGTTAAAAATGGTTCATTCTAAATTTAGTAAATTTTAATAATCTCTCTTACTTTATCATATTCTCTCTCCTATTTTATTATTTACTTTATTATTATTTCATTTATTTTATCTCTCATACTTTATCATATTCTCTCTCATTATCTCATTCATCTTCTCTCTCCTACTTTATCGACTATTTTTCTCATATTTTATTATATATTTTCCTAATAACCATGCCGAAAAGAAATGAGACGCTAATAGCTGGACGGAGAAAGTAATAAGTTTGTTTAAACATTAGTCCTTAAATTCGCTTTAAATTATGCTTGTTTACGCCGACCATTTTTGGGAAACAACAACGAAACTACCCTCAATACTTGAGCTTTAATTGTCCCGCTCCCATCATTGCACATGATTCCAATCCTTAATTTTTGCCATATTTCACATCTATCGAAACTGCTTTTTATTTTTTTAAATTTATTTATTATGAAGAAAATCCACAGTTAATAAGGCGGATCTAAAAAGAGTAATATGAAAAAATTGATTCGGCACAAAAATTTGTATTTAAACATTTTTTTTCATATTTGTATCTATGAATTGGCAGATGCACACTCATTCTAAATTCTAATATTATTGATTTGCATCCAAAAATTACAAATTCATTCCCCAATTCTCGACTGTGTGGAAGCGATCTAAGGAGATGTGTGTACAACCCGAATCTTATTTAAATATTTTGAGAATTTATTATTTTATACCAAAAACTAAGTTTTTTATATGATAAAATTGCATATTTTTTTGTGATATTGTAAATTCACCCACGTTCTAAATTTTTACATGGTATATTTGCACCAAAAATCTATATATTCATCCATCAATTCTAAATCTTAGCTCCACTTCAAGTAAGCAATATACGATATATGTATTGAATAAACCTCATTCATGTATTACTATAAAAATTAGGGTTGTTTGTTTCAATAATGGAAAATGAAAGGAATCAAGAAAGGGAAAGGAAAAGAAAGATTTTGAAATGATTACCCTTTTACCATCCTATTTGATTCGGACCAAAGAAAGGGAATCTATTCTCTTTCCTTCACATTTTGACCGTTTGGTACGTGCAGAGGGAATCGATTTTTATTTATTATTTATTATTTTTTTGTACTTCAACAATTGAAAAAAAAAACAACTTACAAATACAATTGAAGTTCATTAAAAAGCAAGTCATTATATAAAGTCATTATAATTCGTGAAAAAAAAACCAATAAAAGATATAAAAATTAAATGCTTCAGCGCGCCAATTGTTGAACATAGTTTGAGCCAATGAATTTCTGAAATTGGTCTAAGGGTCTGTTGTATCAATAGAAGTCAAATACTCAATTTCATTGTCGTGTCCTCATCAACACCATCATCATGGCGAGCATACTCTTAAAACATTCATGGCAAAGGTACCCTTCGTGTTCGATATTTCGATCGATCCTCAAATGACACAATTACATTTATCATTGTACCATCAAGTGCACCTAAGCAATTATGTAAACAAATAACATTTTAAGATGACATTTATAATGCAACTATTGTTCTCTAAAGAAATGACAAGATATTTTATAGTACCTTAAAATACTTCCACCTATCATCATTGCAATCTTCGGTTATAGGAGAAGGTTTCACCACTTCTATAAAAATAAGCTCCTGTACACCTATTTTTCTTGTGATGAGCTATTGTATACAAAAACATTGCAACAATCTCCTCTATAGTCATGTTTCTAGTCTCACTTAACTCACCAACATCTCTTAGCATATCACGTAGCTTATCAAAAGCATATCGATTCATGCGAAGATGATTTCTACACAAAACATCACTTTCTCTTATCAATCAATTTATGTTGAACATTCTCAGTTTGCTTTTAAGACGCTCATTCACCAATACTTTTGGTGTATTATACAATGTTTTCCTCATTGCATACCATGTCAACACATATTATTCATTGATGTTCTATTTGTCTTCTTCTTCTTAAGGAAATACCAAGACGAGTCATTTCTATAGAAAAAAAAAGCCAAACAAACAAGATTTCAAAAATAAGATATCCACAAAAATCGTCAATCAAGTAGAGAAGAGGCAAGTAGAGAGGTTGCAACAGATTAAACATAATTTGTAGAAGATTACAGTTCGAAACAGAAATCCTTCTACATTGCAATTTGAATTAGAAACAAGGCATATTTAAGCCCAACCAAGAGAATCACAAATACACTCCAGAAAACCAAATCTTAGAGGAAGAAAAAATAAGATTCCAACAACATTCCAGAAAACAAGATGAATTACATCCGTCATTTTGGATCCATCTTAACAACTATACAAATTCGCATCAAATAAGAATTCAATAACTTCGCATCAGCAGCTTCAACATAGTATTACTCAAATAAACCAAAAACTCATACACATGATTTTTTTACTCAATCAGAATCATCTAAAGTAGCAAATGACTCAAAAGGAGTAATCAATGGTCAATGATGCAATGAACCAAAAATAATACAATTTTAAAGAACAATTTAATTTTTTTTCCGCTACGGGTAATGAACGAAATCCGAATTAAAGCATACCTCGTAAACAAAGTTCAAATCTTTAAATCTGGAGAATTGCAATTGACAAGATCGACTTAAGAGAGAAAGAGACGAGAGAGAAGGGACCATACCTGTCGTCGGTGGTGGTGGGCTTCGCCGGCGGGAGGTGTGTGGCGTAGGAGATCCGGTGAGATTCGCCGGCGGGAGGTGTGAGGCGTAGGAAATCCGGTGGGATTCGGCGATGGTGAAGAACGTTGCTGCGGCAGTGTAAGTGGTCCAACAATGAGGGAGAGGGAGAGAGAGCGGAGAAAGCAGCGACGGTGAAGAACGTCGCCGGTGGCGAAAGGCGAGAGAGAAAGTAGAGGAGGCAGCGATGGTGGGTTGAAGAAGAGAGGAGATTGAAAGAGGATTTTTTTGAGAAAAAAAATTGAAGGGGGAAATAGGGGGAAAGGAAACCAAGTCCCAGGTCCAGGAGCGGAATGAGAATAGGGGTTTGAAGGGTTTTTGAAACCCTCAAATTGGGTAATTGGATGCGAATCAAACACTAACTAACCAAATCAAATTATTATCTGATTCCCTTTCCTTATTACCCAACCAAACGCTCCTTAGAGTAATTGATTTTCCATAATACAAATTATATAAGAAAAATACATTAAACCAACCACATGTAATAGGTGTCAACCTTGAATCAAACTTATGGCCTGCACCCTCCATAATATTAATATATTGTTTAATTCTATAAATGTCAACTTTCACTAATACTTTTATATAGATATATTATTAATACAGATATATTATCATTACATAAATATAAGATTTATCAAATAATTACATATAGAGGATTAAAATTTTCATATTAGCAAAATATATAAATAAATGAAGCATTTATGAGGTTGAAAGCAGTATCATTACAAGGAGCATTAAGGTAGTGTTTAGAACAACTTTCAGCTGCAGCTGGAGTGTTTGGAACACACAGTTTTTTAACAGAAATTCCCTACCAAATATAGTCAAGATAGAGAAGCTGTTTAAGCCGCTATGACCCAACTTTCAGCTGCAGCGTACAGTTTATCTAATTTATTGAACTATTTTATCCTTAAATATTTATATAATTCTAAAAAAATCATTAATTTTAGAATTAATATTTTTCTTAATTCCAAATGTAATTATAATTATATTTTAATATATTAGTTAGTAATTTGATAAAAAATATTTTATATTTATTATATATAAATTCTTCAAGTTTAATGAAATAATTATTATTAAAATTATATATAATTAAATATAGATTAATTAAAATAGTAAGTTCTGAAAAGTTTGAATTTTAAATTAATATTTTTCTATTTTTTGTGATAATTATTTCTTAGCTACGTAATTACTAAAATTATGTAAAAATATTATTATTATGAATTTAAGTAAATATATAATATTTAAATTTAATAATATAATATATATATATGCTAATAAGATATATTATAAATATATAATATAAAAATTAATTTAATTTAATATTTATTTATTTATTTATTATAAATTATAATTATTTAATAATATTAATGTTAAAATAAATATTTTATTTACAAACTTAAAATAAACTAGATATCAACAGTTTTTTAAATATTATTTTTCCTACAACAACTTTCATCATTTATTTCCAAACACATAAAAATTATCAAATCAATACACTAAATTTGCAAGAATCTATACAACTGCAGCTCGAGAAAAAGACATTTCTAATTTGCGTTACAAATCCAAGTGATGATGTATCGCTGCGGAAGCAGACAGTACAATCCATTGATGCAGAATTCTAGAAACTAACTCCGGCGCACGCCGTTTACGTTAGCGAAAAACCCGACGATGTCTCTTCTGTACGGCAGATACGATTTCTTTTTATCCCCTTCCTTCAACGCTCTGCTCCGCACGTAAAAAGCCTCATGCGCCGACGCCGCCGCGGATGGCGATCCTTTTCCGTATCCTCTCTTCGGAGCTCCGATGATTAATTTCTCCAGTTTTTCCTCGCGATGCAGCTTTGGAGTGAGAAACACGATACTCTCCTTCCCGTCGCTTTTGCTCCGCCGCAATAGATCGCGAAGCTTCCACCGCTTCGAGGCCGATCCGGTCGATTTGCTCTTCTTACACTGGCTCGGCAGCGGCGGCTCCGCCATCCTCGGCCGCCATACGCAGTAGGTAGCAGCCGGAGTATTCTCCAATTCGTCGGCCTCCGACGTGGAACACGACGGCGGAGAATCGCGCTCTTCGTCCTCCTCGGCGAAAATTTTGCTCAGCGTGACGAAATTAGTCGGTTCCGGCCGGTCGCCGCCGCATCCGGTAGCGGTACTCAGCTCGGTTAGGTTTCCGATCAAATCGCGGTTAAATACGGGGAAAACGGGGCCGCTGTGGAGAAATTCCGCGGTGGTAACCTCTTCGTCTTCGCGTACGAAAGCAAACTCGAAATCATCGTCGCCGCCGCTATCTTCGCTTCCTGCGGCGGTGTTGCCGGCTACTCTGACTGCGATTTCCGGTAATCTATCCGATGAATAGCTGTTGAAGCTTGGGCATACGCAGACGTCATCTTCGCCGTTATTCATTGGGGCAAAAAAATCGCCTTAATTTGAATGCATTCTGCTTGTGTAGTTGTATGTATATGTTGAGAGAGAAAGTAGGACAAAATATATATAGATATAGAGGGAGAAAGGAAGGAGGAAAACGAGGAAAGAGATGAGAAGGTTTAGTTGAAGAAGGGCGTTTTTTTTATATTGGGCAAGTAGTTTCTGTCTCGCACGAGTGATGTGGTCAGCTCACACGTGTGCATCCAGAAGTGAAGCCTCGTGTTTACGCAACTGGGATCGTAATTATTACAATTACCTTCACCAAGAATTAAAATGTCCGTGAATTATAATTTGAGTGTGTGAATATGTAATTTCGAAAAGATATTAAAATTTTTACATTTGGACTTGTAAGAATTTTAAGGTGCAGCACCCTTCACCCGCACTTTTTATATTCCTTCATGCATGGGACTAACTTAATTAATTGTTAGAGCATGTATCATGTTGCAAAATATCACATATACGAATAAATCACTATTTCAGTATGAGTTTGAAGTTTATCCAATATGACAAAGGCGACCTTTCTAGCCTCACATTGTCACACGTTCTAATATCATATAGATTCTTATTTTTTTTAAAAGAATTGCTATTTATATTTGATTTCGCATAATCTTCTTAAAATTACAGATTTACACACTAGAAATGACAGATTTAACCTTCGACTCATAGTTTTAAATCTGATTCTGATTATTGATAGTGGTTACAAAGTTTTCGGGTTAAAAAAAAATTAACTTATACTATCATTGCTAGAGTAATGATGTTGCAGTTCAAATTATATCAGTATATTTATACTTGTGACATCTCGTGATTAATTTCAGTGCGAAAAAGATTAACTCTTAACAATGTTTTTTTTCCTCATTGAATTAGGGATGGATACGTTCCACCATTAAGTGTATGCTTTTTTATTATGATGATGGATGGGTGACATGAAAATCCCGTCATTAATGATTTTTCGATTGCAACCTTGTGATTATTTGTTTAATTACATCACTCAATATTTATTAAGATAGTCCTTTTTATTATAGAAATAAGAAAGAAAATAATATTTTGTTAATACTCAATAAATGTTTTTAAATGTTATAATAACAAAATACTACTACATAAATATATGATCTCATTAATACACTACAAGAAATCTCATTTTTACCGACGGAATAAAAACACGGGTCGGCTTACCGACGGAATACCGACGGAATGTGAAACATCAATTTTACCGACGGAATACAGACGGATTTTTCCGTCTGTAATTTACCGACGGAAAAATCCGTCGTTAAATCTTATTTTTATTTTTTTAAATCTTTTATTGCCGACGGAATTTTCCGTCGGCAAACTTGAATTTTTTAATTTATAAATTATTTAAATTTTAAACATTTAATTACCGACGGAAAAATCCGTCGGTATTAAGTAAAATTTATCGACGGAAAAATTCGTCGAGAATCCGTCGGTAAACCCTAATATCATTACGGGCAGAAGCAGTCTGAACCAGCACATTTCGCTGGTTCAGACGTCGTCTCCCGCCGCCGTTACCCACGCCGTCTCCCGCCGCCTTTGCCCACGCCGTCGCCGAGTCCTCCCCCCCACGCCGTCACCGCCTCCCCCCTACGTCGCCGCCGTCTCCGCCTCCCCCTCCGTCGCCGCCTCATTGCACAAAAAGGGCTGCCCCTCTTCTCCCCCCCTCTTTTGGCAAAAAAAATGTAAGATCCACTTGTATCCCTTGATATAGATTTACATATTTGATAATGTTTTGTGTTTTTGTTAATTTGGTTTTAGAGGATTTTTGTTAATTTGGTTTTGGAGGATAATAGAGAACTTCTTTGGATATTTTACGTGGTGATAAGAATGCATTCGGGCTCCCTAAAATTCACTTGTATCACTTGTAAATCCCATAAATGGTAAAAAAGGGGAGAATTTTACTGCAGTAAAGAAAATCATGTGAGATTTGTTTCTAATTCTACAATATATTGTGTTTTGGGGATTGGATGTAATCTGGAAAAGAATTTGCAGTTGTGTGTGTGTTTCTAATGAGGTTGAGTTGGTCAATGAATCAGGTAGCTCCCTAATTCATTACTTTTCAATTTTTGTCTACTTTGCTTTGTTGACTGCGAATATATGGCTTTACTGCATCTTTTCTGCTGCTTCGTTGATTATTTTTGTCCTTTCTTTGCATATTTGTGGTGTGGATGGGGTGTGGGGTGGGGTAGGGTGGGTGCCACCTGAAACATTAATTAGGATTTGAAATAATGAGTCGTTCGTGGATGTATACACGGTGGGCAGTAGACGGTTCATTGAATCCTCAATTTGTGAATGGCATTGAGGATTTCATTGATTGGGCAAGTAGTCAGACAACTTATACAGACGGGGAAAAAATTAGATGTCCATGTAAAAATTGTAAGAATAAGTTGTTTTTGACTACACAAGTTGTAAGAGAGCACGTTTATATGAAGGGATTCGTTAAAAATTATAAAGTTTATTACTGCTCATATCCTAGTGTGAACAAATCTAGGAAGGCATGGTTGGAAGTATGTAAAGTTAAACCGAGATTTAAGATAGATTTGTCAACTAAATCTTCATTAAATGAAGCATTTCAAGAGGATGACATACTAAACCCACCAGTACGTAACCACGCGACAGTAGAAGCTGATATAACATTATCTCATCCACGTCAAACAATAGAACTCGATGAGGAAGATTTTGACGAAGGAGATGATGATGAAGAAGAACATGTTCTGACATCAGAAAATGAGGACTTTAGTGATGACTAGTACAATTTACAGGTTTTAAAAGAATTTTGTCTTATTTTTTTGGCCAAAAGCAATTAATGATTATTCTTTGTTTTCAGGTACATGGCGCCTCCCAGAGGTCGTGGCAGGACTATATCAGCTCCTGCTGGGCGTGGAGCACCCCCATCGTCATCTGGCTATGGGGGCAGTCCCCCTGAGTCGGGTGGACCCCATCAGGGTTCTACCGACTCTTACTCGGTGAATAGCCGTCGTTGTTTCGAGATTTCACCTGAGGGGTATGTAATAATTACTTTTATTAATTTTAAATATATCAAGTATAACTTGGATTAACCATTTTTCAATAATAGGCGATTGCTTGAGCCATCTGGATTGGCCTCGACAATCGTTGAGTGTTTTAAAAAGATCAATAACCCGACTGGGTTCACTTGGAAGCTGACTCCTCCTGAAATTAAGGAGCAGTATTTTGAGGAATTTAAGGTTAGTTTTTCTTTCAAGTTTACAATTTTATAATTTAGCATTTACTTGTATATATCTAACATGTATAAACATGTAAATTGCAGAAGCACTTCCGCTGGCCTGCTGACTGGGACCAGGCAGTCCACCACATGTGGCAGAAGAGGGCGTCTAAGAGGTTCAATGATTGGCCCTCAAAAATCGGACTACATCAACACAGAGAGGTGGGCGGCCCTCAACGAGTACTGGATGCGGCCAGAGGTACTCCAGAAGTCAGAGACTGCTTCCCAGTGCTGCATGTCAGAGCCAGAGCCGGGCGCCGGGATGAACAAGCACAAAGGAGGGTCTCGGTCAGCCCTACAGTACTCCCAGTCTACGGTAAGTCTCATTTTATATGTTTTTTAGCTTCTTATGTCTTTGTTTTTTACATAATTTTGTTTATGCATGTGATGAATATGCTTCTCAGAGGGGATGCTCCTTAGAGTCCACCGCCTTTGACACTTTCCAGAGTCCATTACAAAGGTGGAGACTTCTCCAACATGAAGGCGGCGAGACTCCATGTAAGCACACAATAACAATATATAGAATATTATTCTAGAATTCTGAGTTTGACTAATTTCAATTTTTATATTGTAATAGGCGGAGGAGGAGCGGATTGCTGCTGAAGAAGGCCCCAACGCGGATAAAAACGCGATTTATCTACGGTTGGAAGGGGTTCGGGACAAGAAGCAGCGGTTGTACGGTTTCGGCGAGGAAGGGAGCGGCTACATCAACGCCACCAGCCGCTCTTCTACTTCTTCACTTGGGCCATCCCAGAGCAATGCCGAGATCATGCGCCGATTGGAGGAGGAGTCGGCAGCTAGGAGGAGCCTCGAGGAGCAGGTCGCATTCATGAATGCGCAGATGACCCAGCTTATGGAGATGATGGGTTCCTCTAGCCGACGAGAGCCTCCGGACGACAGCACTGATCAGTCCCCTCCTGCCACCTCTTTATGATTGACTTATTTATATTTTATGTATATATACTGAATATTTGGATTTTATGATTTATATATTTATATTTCCGTTTCGGTTTGCTTTTTGACTTGATTTGAATAGTTATATGTATGTGCTGTGTTGGTTGGTTAAAAAATGCAGGTTGTCGAGAATTGGGTACGAAAAAATATTTAAAAAAATATTAAAAAAAAAGGATACCGACGGATTAGCGACGAATTTCCGTCAGTAAAGTTCAAAAGTTACCGACGGATATTTCCGTCGGTAAACTTACCGACGGAATTAATCTGTCGGTAAAACGTCGGTGATACGTCCCCGACAGAATATTCAGTGACACTCTTCCAACGGAACTATCCCGTCGGCAAATTTTATCGACTAAGTCTGACCCGACTCCTGTTTTCCGTCGGTAATATTTTTACCGACGGATTATTACGGTTTACCGACGGAATATTCCGTCGGTATACGGTGAATTTCTTGTAGTGATACCGTAAATTAACTATTTTAAAAAAAAATTATCAATGTATCAATACATTTTAATAAAACGTGATTCTAGTTTTCGTATTTTTTTTCTTTAAACTTACAGCTAGTTAAATTCTTCTTATTACATAAACAGCTCTCGCATGCTGTTTTCTTAAGCTGCAGCAAAAAAATGTGATAAGTGCATCTCCACATATATGGGTGTCAAATTAACGCACTTTATTGTCCATATTATTATTATTATTATTATTATTATTATTATTATTATTATTATTATTATTATTATTATTATTATTATTATTGTTGTTGTTGTTGTTGTTATTATTATTGTTGTTATTGTCCACAATTATTTTGAAAGATAATATGAATATCGACGATATTTTATGAACTCTTGGACTTAGATGAGATACAACTTCTTGTTTGGTATCTTAATATGAGTAGTAAGTAAAATACATTTATTATCAATAGATAATATGGACATTTATGGACATATCACATATTCGGGCCTTTAGTGATGCGTATTTGGGCCTTCATGTATGTTCAGTTTATTAAACATAGGGTGTAGAAGTCAATCTTGGGCTCAAGTATTTGCATTATTTTCATAAACCAACTAATTATGTGTGCACTTGGAATAAAAATTGCGAATTAATTATATCGAGCTCGAAATTATTCAATAATTTACTATTAAGTCAGTTTTCAGTATTATTATATAGATATCATGAAACCTAAAATAATATTAATACACAGAAACAATTAGCATTAAAAACTAATTGTACTCAGCTATTCTGATCCAATCATACTAATATAGTTGACCAATCATCCGTCATCTTTGGTCCCTCTCACGTGACTCCTCATCATCTCCCTAGATTCCATTGCCTATGGTCTATAATCTATATGCTTCTCACAATTTATGTCTTTATTTTTCATATTAATTTATTTCCCTTTTTCCTTTTTTTAATTAATTAATAAATTCGATTCGATTCGACGAGCTAAGTACTAACATTCTGATACATGTGTTTCGCAGACAAATGGAGAACTAGAAATCAAACTTCAATTTCTCAGCCTCGTAAAGTTAATGAATGTGAGTTTAATTAATGAGTTTGGCGAGCTAGATGCTAACATTCTTTACACATTTTTATTTGAGCCGAGAGATAGACTTAGATATCGAATTTTAATTTCTCACAATCGTTAAGCTAATTGAATAAGGCTAGAGTAAGTAGTAAATCATATGCTTTTTTTTTTCTTCATAATTCAGCTATAAATATCTTATAAGGACTTAATCTATTTGTCCGTAAAACCACTATCCCCATAGTGTCTCGGATAAAATTAGGTCGGTTACATAGTTTTGAACTAATTTATAAAAATCGTTATAGAAAAACATAATTAAAGAGCTGGTCAAATTACTCACAACAATCTAGTTTTACTCGAACACAAATTTGAGGGACATGTGATCGGAGCCCTTACTAATTCAATCATAAATATCTACTGAATCAAAAAAAGAAAAAAAGAAAAAAAGCGGAAAATGCAACTGAATACTACTCCCTCTGTCCCAAAATTTTTGTCCGTTATTTCATTTTGGGTTATCCCAAAATTCTTGTTCACTTTCATTTTTTAGTAAATTATTACACACAATTTTTTTATGGGACCTACAACTTTATACCAATCTACACACAATTAACAACTCTGCTTAAAAACCGTGCAAAAAATAAATTGGAGAAGAATTTTGGGACTGAAGAAGTATTATTTATTGTATTTTTGAGTTGAACCATCCATAAAACTACTTGGTGAAGATTCATTCAACCGCAGACCCAGACAGAAATAGTTTCACACACATATAATAAATAAATATAGATATACATATATCAATGGTGATTTTCTCGACAACTTCTACGGCGGAGAAATCGAAACGACGGGATTAGACGACGCTCTTCTCCTCTCTGCATCACTTCCTTGCGTCGTTTATTCGAGTCGTTCTTGTCCGGAGATTATCCGGTCTGGAAACCCTAGGTTGGTCCACAATTCACCTAAATGAGGACTCCGAGAACTATTGCTTGTTCTTAATTGCTTTATAAATTATTTTCTTCCATTTGTGGCTATGTGCATGCCTCAATGCAGAAGTTCAGTTTTTTTTTTCCCGTAGATAAATCCTTGTGTGATAGTTCAATGATTGGTCGTTTCGTGGTGGAGTGTGTCCGAGTTTCTGCATTCCAAATTGATGCATCGGAAATGTCGGATTTTTTTCTATGCGATTATTTCGTTTCTTTTCAATGTTGTTACACATTGTAGTGGTATGTATTTAGTTATGCTAGAAGATCTTGAACCGGACCTAGGAAAGATAAATTCTTTACTCGGGTTAGGTGGATAGGTAAGTTCTGAGCTTCGTGGATTTTGGGTTTATAAATTCATTGTTTTGTGATTTTGTGACTGGTGGATACAAGGTGTAAGTTTATTTGGTGATAGCAATTGAAATTTGGAAGAATTGAAATTTGTGTGAATTACAGAATGATCTCAGAATTGTCGGAGTAAGGGGGAGGCACAATTTGAAACTCTGTAGTTAGACTTACTTTCACTAATTCACCTCATTAAGAGAACCGTGTACTCACTCACTTTAATTCAACTCATTAAGAAAGCCTGATATAGATTGTTTTAGTGCCCGTAAACTTATTTGATGTTCCCCTCCCTGTTTACTTAAATGCATGACATGACATCCACCTAACAGTTACTGTCTGAATTATGTAGTTCCCGAGTTTGGTTCACTCTATATTTCAAGTTTCCTACAACACTGGAGCTTGATCTGAGTTAAAATGGCATGCCATTTATAAGGCTAGATAAATTCTTACTTCCTTAGAAGTGTTGCGATACTATGTTGTTTGTTTACAGGTATGTAGTGAGCTCTGTTGATAAACTTGGATAAATGATATAGTTGGAGATTGGTTTTAGTGTGAACTCTGAGTGTAATGAAAATCTTGTTTTTAATTTTTGCAGCTGCAGATAGTGTTGAAAAGGGACATGCTGAGTTATTTTGTAGGAGAGGGACAGTATTTATAACACCAGCCTTCTTTGTGTTTGTTAAGTTGATATTTAGTGGGATATTAATGTGTAGCAGACGTGACATTGTATTATAAGGAATCATGTCACAAGAACCAGCAAAAAAAGAACCAGCAAAAAAGTTTCCTCTGAATGACAAAGATTACAAGTTATATGAGGAAGTTGGAGAGGGTGTTAGTGCTACTGTTTTCAGAGCTCTTTGTGTCCCACTTAATGAGGTTGTTGCAATAAAGGTTCTTGATCTTGAGAAGTGCAGCAATGACTTGGTATGTCATCTTCCCAGAAATTGTTTCTTTTTGCGAACTTGAGCACCATTTTCTTTTTCTTGCTTTTTTTACCAGGTCATTTTTTAGCTCATGTACGCTTTTTCACCTGGATTATCTTCCCAGAAATTGTTTCTTTTTGCGAACTTGAGCACCATTTTCTCTTTCTTGCTTTTATTACCTGGTCATTTTTTAGCTCATGTACACTTTTCACCTGGCTTGCTCCCGATAGTTTGAACGTTGAATGCTTCATATATTTCTTTTCTTTGTCCCAAGTTATACTTTTAATTATTCATGTTTGAGTAAGTATCATAATTGTTCTTAAAAATATGTTTAATATGTAATATATGTATGTATATATATTACATATATTTGTAACTGCTGCAGATCTCATATTATGAGAGGTACTTACTATAAAATCTTGAAGAAATATGTTGCTAGAAAGCCCATGGAAAAGAAATATAGTCTAGTTAGCACTTAGCACATCACTTTTTGAGTATCATATGGTGCCTCCAACAGTAGTCTATGTAATTGTGGTGTCAATTGCTTCCAATGTCCAAAGTACAAGTCCACGTATGGATTTATGCCATGCTTAAAGTATCCATGTTTAACTTTGTGATTAAATAATGTGCATGATTTATTAATTGGAGTTTTAAATGCTGAGATTTCTGGTGTCCCCAGTCCGGGGCCAAAAAAGTGTTCAGCTTTATATGATAGACTGTTACTGATAGGAGTTATTCCTGACAGAACTTGGGAGTACAGAGATTGGTAGAGTGCATTTGAGAAGCAAAGATTCTAAAGTAACTGATTTGCGACTTGAAAAGTATTCTGAATGTTGCACGAATGATTAGGAGGCCCGATATCCACTCAAAGATTTGATGATTTTGTCTTTCTACATTTGGTTGAACTCAATATCTCGATGGCCTGCTAGCAGTTGTCTAAATTGTTAAAAAAATGTCAGCTATATGGTACTTCAGGTTGCTCTAGATTTGATGATTTTGTCTTTCCGTTTGGTTGTAACTTAATAGGATGGCATTCGGCGAGAGGTGCAAACCATGATTCTGATTGACCATCCAAATCTTTTGCGGGCGCACTGCTCATTCACCAGTGGCCATAATCTATGGGTTGTAATGCCTTACATGGCAGGTGGATCTTGCCTACACATTATGAAATCAACTTTTCCAGAAGGTTTTGAGGAGGCTGTTATTGCTACGTTGTTACGCGAGACCCTCAAAGCTTTGGTGTATCTTCACCACCATGGACATATCCACAGAGATGTGAAGGTATGGCTTATTTGTTTACTTGGTTTGGCTTCTATTTGGCATTTCCATCTCATATTTTATATTTTCTACTGCTTTTGAGTTGAAACCCTATTCTGCTTTTACACTTGGAAATAGTCTTGCACTCTGTTATCACTTATTTTTTTAGGACTTCTCAACAGTAAAAAGCTACTTCCTGTGATAATATGAATTCGTCTGACTTGGATTTTTACTTCTTCCAATACAGTCAGTCTCCGTACTGTATCATGTAGTTTATTTATATATATATATATATATATATATATATATATATATATATATATATTCCTCACTCCAATAAATAATCCTTCTTTAGGTTCCCAATTGTGAATTTGCAATGACTTATTTACTTCTTTTGGTATGATGTCACAGGCTGGGAACATATTGCTTGATTCTAATGGTGCTGTTAAATTAGGAGACTATGGAGTCTCTGCATGCATGTATGATACTGGTGATCGTCAGCGTACACGGAATACGTTTGTTGGAACTCCATGCTGGTAAATTGTTCTCGCATGAAATGCAATTTTATCATTTCGGTCTTTTCACAGTGGAACAACAATTTGTTACTTGGTGCCTTTTTATTTATAAATGTGTATCAGGATGGCGCCTGAAGTCATGCAGCAATTACATGGTTATGATTTTAAGTGAGTATCTAAAGTGGGCAATTTTTGTATCTCGACTGTCTTTATCTTTCTCAAGTGGATTGTGATTTGTTTGCCTCTACAGAGCAGACATCTGGTCATTTGGAATCACAGCGCTTGAACTTGCTCATGGTCATGCACCTTTTTCCAAGTATCCACCGATGAAGGTTGATAACTATTAGTTTATGTATTGCTTTTGGTTGCATTATTAAATATGCTAAATATCTGGTCTTATGATGTAAATCCAGGTTCTACTAATGACGTTGCAAAATGCACCTCCAGGTCTAGATTACGAGAGAGACAAGAGGTTCTCTAAGGTATATCCTTTTTTACTTGAAACTTGATGCTGACTTTTATTTGTTGCTAAGATAATATTTCTGCAGGCTTTCAAAGAAATGGTTGGTGCTTGCTTGGTGAAGGATCCAAAAAAACGCCCCACCGCAGAAAAGCTTTTAAAGCATCCCTTCTTCAAACATGCGCGCTCAATTGAATTTTTGGAGCGCAGTATCCTTGCTGGAATGCCACCTCTAGGAGAACGATTTAGGATGCTTAAGGTCCCATTCTCTTGTTTGTTTACCTTAAACATCATTTTATTTGTCACTTGGGATTTTTACAAAAAATGCTATTACAGGCAAAAGAAGCAGACATGCTTGTACAAAAGAAGGCATTATATGAAGACAAGGAACATTTATCACAGGTAGATAATCCACCAAGTCTGCTTTTCCAAATTTTTATTAGAAGAAAATATGCATAGTGCAGTAATATGCTTAGAAACCTAATGTTTCTCTTATTTAATTAATTCATTAGAATTGTTCATGTTAGGCTTCGAGTACTTAGATTATATCTTCTAATCAGTTACCTGGATTATCCAATTTGGAAACAGAAGTACAGAATCCTGATCACATGTTAAAGAAACAGAAGAAGATGAAATATTATGAGAAGAAAAATGAGAGTGGAACATTGTATACTTCTCTGAATGTTGTGATTACAATGGTATATACGCTAGGCAGAATCAAATTTGCAAATATTGTTGAAAAAGCAATCTCAAAGAATCAGGAGTCTGCTAATTTAGACCACAGTAAAACATTCTCTCTTTACAATTCTGAGGTCTACCAGGAACTAAATCTCCTATATTGTAGGACTGAACTAAATGATCTGAAAGATTTCTTAAATGTAGAATAAAGCACGGACAATTATAATCTAATCCAGTTTACTGGACAAGATAGAAATGGATAATTTTTTGCATTAACCTGGGTTCATCTTTCATGCCGAGTACTAGAGAACATATCGGTTAGAATGTTGGCCAGCTCTCTCTACTTGTTGATCCTGCTCACTTACAACCCAGATCCACGAGAGTTGACCCCTGACTACTTTACTAGGCCAACGAACATGCAAGCTATAGCTATTTATAGAATTGGAATTGTATAGAAGGCTAGAAGCCAAATCTTCCATACTTAATACAATATGTGTCATACTCAGTTGGCTACTTGGCTTTGTATAAATTATGAACATAAGATGAGCAAAATTAGTAGTTATGTAGGAGTGCATGCCATTGATTTCTAGACTGAGTAGCTAGATTTAGGAAAATTAGTAGTTATTTGAGAGTGCATATAGCTGATTTCCTGGCTGAGTTGCTAGGATGCAATATAAAACTTATACACCTGAAAGTTATGGAAATTAGTTATGAAGGGTGCATCAATTGAGTTGTCTGAATAGAGGAAACAATTGAAGGATGGGAAAAACTAGATAAAAATGTGATGAAGGCAGGAAGGCAGGATTGATGAAGATTATGCAGGTCACCTTATTTACATGCATCTAAATGCGTATTATACTAATACATATTAATACAAACAGACAAGATTTAGCTTGATTGAAAAACATATTTCCCTTAGCATTATGGTACAAGTGTATGTTAGTTGTAGCCAGCCTTATCATGAGCTGTTGATGTATGCAGCAAGAGTACATTCGAGGAATAAGCGCCTGGAATTTCAACTTGGACGATCTGAAGAACCAAGCTGCCCTTGTATGCCATGACCTCTAATAAGTCGGTGTATTGGTTGATTCTGAAAAAAGCCAGCTTCTGTAACATCTCCTGTCACTTGCAGATTCCTGATGATTTTATATCAAATTCTGAAGATGCAAGTGTGAGTGAGAAGCATGCTGATGGCCATGAAAGATTTTTCTGTGAGAAGGATAATGATGATTCTAAAGCTGAATCTCACGTGGAGGTATTGCTTCCATCTCTTTCTTGTTTTTCATTTGTAACTATTAGCTCCATTTTCTTACTGCCTTCCTCCATTTTCTTTCTGATGTGTATAGTTTTTATTTTTATATATTCTTCTTATTTTCTTAGGATGAGCTCAATGATTTACCTAATTTGGAGGATTCTCTTGCTGCATTTCCAATGAAACCTCTTCAGGCTCTAAAGTATGCTATCAAATCTATTAACCATTAGTTTATGCTCTTCTTTCAATACTTGCTGAGTGCTGGTAATTCGTGGTATTAATATGCTAGATATTTGCTAATATGGATTAGGATTCATGATAATCTTAATCACTAACTTTTATAGCTACTGATTAGTAAAGGATTCCGCAAAATGTGATATCAAAAGGGTGAAAGTAAAATCATTTGTACGAGTGCCTTGATAAACTTTTTTTAATAAAATTCAAGAGATATCAAATGCTTGTGATTTTTTCTCATGTTGGATATTTTTGAAGTGGAAATATTGTGTATGTGACATCTATTTACTTGAACCAACGTATTGAATCGTGAGTTTTCAGGTAACTGGTTACTGCACATTCATCACACCATCCTATCAATTTTTTTTTTTTACTTTTCCCTGTTATTACTTTGACGGCCTTTTCTCGCTGGCAGCATATGACATCCTTTTGTTCAATACAGGGGTTGCTTTGATGTTTGTGATGACGATGTAGCTACTGGTAGTCCAAGTTCAAGAGATTCTGTGCCTTCAGATTCTGAACAGCAAAATAAGCAAAAGTCATCTACAAGTGGTGTGGATCAAGAAGCAGGACTTAATGATGGTGGCGATTCGTCTCATCCTGTTATTGCAGGACGCAGAAAGTTTTCCAGTGGCTCATTGCTACAGGAATTTGTTCTTTCCCCTAAAAAACTTATTGGTAACGGGGATAGGTATATCTTCTTCATTAATTATTCTATTTTGAGAAGAAGAGCTTTTATTTTGTTAGTTACTGGGATTGAATTGACTTGCCCCTTCTGTACATTTTACTTTCAGAATTTCCTTCCCCAAAAGCCTTCATCTGAGATGTTCTGCAAACTCTGCTTATCCTTCCACTAGTTTGTGGAGCCCACATTATTAAAAATCCTTTTTTTCTTTTTCCTTTTTTTCTAGCCCAATTTTATGTTAAATTTGCATGGCTTTTTGGCTAAATTCTTCCTGTAATTTAAGTTTGGTTTAAATGAAGGGAATATCTGCAACCAAGATATCAAGTAGAACGGAATTATAGTGGTCCACTGCAGGGTCGTCACAGGAAAGATTTTGGCATACCTAATTCTGGTAATGCTCTTAAACATATATTTGCTGTTTGTCTGAAAATAAGAATTTTTCTAGACTTCCTTTTGATTATCTATATCCTTTAACACGTATAAACACATCGAATAGGGGAGGATGCACCAGAAGGCGCTGTTGTTGAACGTAAAGGACGTTTCAAAGTCACATCAGCAGAAGTGAGTCCCAAGGTATTTTTCTCAACTCTTAAATTTCACGAGGATGGGGTCTCGATACGCCCTTTTCCTGTCATTGTTCCTTTTCTTGTGTTTTTTATGTTTTGTTGTAATGCTTCTTGATGCATTCTGCTCATGCAATTCTAGTTAATAGGAAACATTGTTGGGGGTCTAAATAACTGGGCTGTTCATTAATTAACTCATAGAAACCACTTAGGATGTTGCATAAGAAGTTATTAACTTTCTACATGCAACGACTATGATGAATTGCCGTCTAGTTTCATCCAGCACTTATTTGGGTTTGAAGTAACGTCACAAATTATGTAAGTCTGCAATTTCTATGCTTGATGGATACCTATCTCTTCATTCAGGGTTTGACAAACTTGTTAAGCCCAGCTTCTTGTGGATCGACAAACCCATCAATGCCTAGCCAGACAGCTGCTTTAGTTCTTCCGTCATTGCAACTCATCCTGCAGCAGAACAATGCACAAAGAGTAAGCACTGCTGAACTCAGTCGAATCCTCATTCATGATTCGTTTCTGACCCCCTCTTGCTCACATTGCCAGGAAGAGTTACTTAAATTGATCAAGTTGTTTGAGCAAATCCCTGGTAATGCCATTTCTAGTTGATCCCCCCCCCCCCAACACACACACACACCCCGGCCCCTGCCTTTTTGTCCATTGCTATGTTATTTTTTGTAGTCAATGTTTTGCAATAAACTGAGCAGTTGACACATTCTGAGTGCAGGTAATGGCACTGAATTAACTGAAGCTGGAACACTTTCGCCGGTAAAGTTGCTTTTGCTAATAAAACCATTCCTTAATGGTATCTTTTAATGCTCGAGAAGAAACAATATCTTCTCCATTCGTCTCTCTTTCCAGATAAACCCGACAACAAAGGAGCGAGAGTTGCAATCTCACATTATTCAGTTGCAACAAAGGTTCGAAATCAAACTCTTTTATATCATGTGATCATATTCTATCTCCTTCCTAACACGAGTTTTGAAATTTCAGCATTGGAAGTCTGGTTGAAGAACTCCAGGTAGTGAAGGCCAAAAACTCTCAGGTTCGTCTTTGCCTTTTCAAATCCTTAAGACTCAGATTATCATTCTCTCTTTTAATTTATAGTTGGAAAGAAAATTAAACGCATCAAGTGGGCAAGAAGACTAGATGCGATGATACCGAGTTTTGAGGACAAAAGCATGAGGAAATGAGGATGGTGTGCAACGGTACATCTCTCGTAATCCCTTTAATCTCTTATCTTTTCCTGCACGTATCCTACAAGAATTAGCTTTCGGCATGCTTCGAACGATCATTTGTGGGGTTATGTGGGTCAAATTCATTGTGCAGCATAGTATGAATGTTAGCAGTGTTGTCCGGTTCTAGTGGCATAAGTTGTGTATTTTTAAATCTTTATTGTAATTATTTAATTCGATCAAACATTGCGCGACATGATTCATTGAGCCAGTGTTGTTGAATAAATCTGCTATGGCCGAGTGCTGCATGGTATATTTTTTAATGAGAATAATTTTGTAAATTATGATCGAAATGGTGAGTCCCTTTTTGTTGGGTCCTGGTCTGTCTTGCTAGATTCGTAAATAAATAACATGTTATATTATGATGTCATTCAATACGCGTGATGTGTATGAATAAATACTGTATATGAATAGAAGATCTAATATAGTTTGTAACGGAGGATCTCGTGCAACAAACGGTGAGAAGTTTTAGTCGTATTTCAGTTTTGTATTTTACTTTGTATCATATACTAGAAATGATGAGTCATATCAATTTGCAATTATCTATTATTTTTAAAGAATATAATGGTTTACATTTTGGTATGATCCACCAGTCCTCATCATATATCAAGCTCCATGACTTCAATAGGGTTGCTTGCTTTAGACCTAGTTTGACAATATGTTGCTACGGGTTTTTCTTCATTACAATAAAGAATTTTTTTCACGGTATATTTTGTTTAAGTCTGAATTTAAAGATATGTCAAATGCTTTTTTTATTCGAATTCATTGATAATGCTTATTATAATAAATAGATCTTCAAATAATTGTGAAATTTGTATTTGTTTCATCCCATTCTCTTTGAAGGGATGGAAGTTCGTATGACGAGGAAAATTAATAGAACCTACATGAAATTTATATATAATGAAATATTGATGAATTGAAATCTTGTGGTTTTAGTCATAATACAACGCATTTTATCACTAGATAAATGCTTTTAAGGACAACTTATACTGTTATTAACTATTGAAAGAGATGCATTTTAGGTAATTAAGAAATAGTATATATATATATATATATATTTCAGTTATTGTTAAAATTCTCAAAAATGAAAAAAAAAAACTAGCTAAAAAAACCATTGTCAACGTTATTTTATACCTTATCAATCATTTTTCTTGGCAATTAGTGGAAGTACATGCATACAAAATACCCTTAAAATACAATTTTTCACTTAACAATTATTTTTGATGTACCTACCCGTAACCCGGCACTTTTTAAAATAAAAATCGGATTAAGTAATTCATACTATATTTTGAAAATTCTTATAAAGTAAATTACTAAAAATGACGTCACTTTTCATTAATAAAAATAAATAACTATGGAACTATGCCCTATATATTCCTTCCCCATACAATAAATTAAACCACTAAATGCTTTGCTGTAGTCAAGATTTACAAGCCTTTATCATATAATCTCAAACCGCACTGCACAGACAACCCCACCTCCAAATACATATAAAAAAATATTAAACCATAACTTATTATATAAATAAACACATTATCTATCTACTCAAACTCAGAGAGAGAAAGTGAGAGACAAAGAGAGAGGGAGAGAGTCTTCATAAACAAGAGATGAAGATTCAATATCTGAAGACAATCTGCAAGCTTCTGCATTTGCTGCATCTCTGAATCTAAGGTACTTCTCCACTCTCATCCACAAATTATATACATACATTATACATATATATATATATATGTATGTATGTGTCTTTTTCAAATGATTCAACTTTTGTGAGATCGACGTTTAATATTCGAGCCACGAGGGTCCAATTATTTCCGCATTTAAAGATTAATCATGTTCATAGGGTGTGGGGTTTCAGATTCGGAGCTCAGATTGGGTCCAGTCGCTTTCACTGTGAGTATGATTAAGAGAGAGAGAGAGGGAGGAGGAGAGAGAGAGAGAGGGAGAGAATGTGTGTGTAGTAGTTTGAAGAGAATTGTTGAAATGAGTAGAATCATCACTTTCAGTTTCAGACAACAACTGCCCATAATTCATCTTTTGGAGAGTTGAGTTTTTTGCCGTCTTCTCCTACTTTTGTTCCTCTCCCCTATTTAATGCCTTGCACGTTCTGCCTCCTTTGTTTTTTATATAAATTAAATTTTACCACGAGTGAATTTGCAGTCTAGAATAAATTTTATTGGTGAGTCGCTTTTATATGGTACATTTTGATGATTAATATAGTTTAGTTTTACTTTCTATTGATATTTCATTTTTAACTCCTAGCGAAACCCGCCGCCATTAGTCGGTGTCACTTTTTAAGTGGTTCGATTTTACGTTGTATAACTTGATTGTAATTTGAATTGAATTCTATTTGACCGAAAGTACGCAAGGAATTTAAAGCTCCTTTTAGGATTTTGACTAGTGAGAGAAAACAATCTACGAAATTTGTCAATATAGATAAAATTATCTTGGTAATAAGGATAATGTGGTTAAAAGTCTTCCTCACTTTCAACTTTCGGCCCCATAATCTGGAACACAAAACTAAAAACAGATAGTATATATATGTATATATACAATTTTTTTTTTTAATTTTTAGCACTTGAAATGATGGACTCATGATCAAAGATTAGAGATTTTAATCTTGTTCCGTATTGTCTGTCACATAGTTAACCTAGTGTAGTTTATATTTTCTACGAAAATTATAGACCTATAATCGACATTTACCAATATGCACCTCGGATAGTAGCAGCAAGTTTCTCGTTATTTAGAAAAAATATATTATGTTTTGAATAATAAAAAATACGGTATATTATAGGGAATTAGGATATTTTTTTTATAAATTTTGACTGTGTACTTATTTTTATTAAATTGTAATTTCTTTGTATTAATTTTCAGGTGCTTAGTCAGCTGGAGAAATTTAAAACTAAAAATAGGAGAATTAATTAAGAGGCCTGGCCAGCTCAGCATGGTGTACAAAACCATAAACCAAGATTAATTCGAGGTAACATCCCATGTGGAATCTACTTACGAATCATTTTATTGGAACTTGTTTTATTTTTTTAATTTTTACATTTTACAATAGGCTTTTTAATCATAAATTAAAACTTACTATATCAAATAATAAAAGTACATTAAAGTCAATTTGTGGGATTCCTTTCTTAAAGTTTGGGGAAGTAAATACTAAACTATGATCTTACATTAACTCAAGATCTTGTAGAGTTGTGTGAGATTCATAAACAGAGTATTTTTTTTAAATCTCATTGGAGAAAGAAATTATTTAAACTAAACATTTTCATTTAAGCATGCTGCAAGATGTCAAATTTCCACATGAATGGGCGTGAGTAAAAAAAAGATCTTTTGCTTCGTTTGCACCTAAGTAATATATTGTCAATAATATTATAATATATTAGTAGATAATATATTTTGTTTATTAAGCAGTGATATTTTTATTAAAATATAATGGTGGTTTTACTTCCTATTTTGAAGAGACTCAATTCCCTCTGTGGCAATGAACCAAAAACATTGGAAAATTAACAATCATTCAATTTATATTGTCTTTCTATTTTCCTTTCTCTGTTTGAAATAAGCGCACCTTAATAGTGGCGGATTCAGGGGGCGTGTGGGTATGGTAAATTACATGGAAACTAAAATATGTATTTTTTTAAAAAATTATTTAACCACCCTAAAATTACAGTTTTCATCTCCCTCTAACCCTAAATAAATTTGCCGCTTCATCCCACTCTCTTTAACTTTTGGATCCGCCTGCTCACGTTAGGCTAGCTTAGTGGCAAGTGAGTTTTTTAAGTTAGAAGTCTTAACTACAAGTTAGGTTTACGTACTCCTCGTCTTTATACGAATGAGTGATTTGTGTTCGGTTCTTGATTTTTTGCAAAAAAAAAAAAAAAAAAGAAGGAAAATATAATTGACAGGCTATAAAGAACATATATGGGGATAGCATGTGTTTGATGAGAACAAGTGATATATGCAACAAATTGGAGAAAAGTCCCTATTTTTGCCCAATACAAACTAGAAGCAAGCTTCAAAAAGCTTCCAGAACACATGCATCATCAATATATGACAACATTCTAAATTCATACAAATAATTCACAAATTAGGGTTCTGTTTCCTCCTGCTCCCCTCTCCCTCTCTCACTTGTTCAAAATGTACAGAAATTAAGTGAAGAAAAAAGGTGAAAGGCAGTTGTGATGTTTCTCAGGTAGGGCTACCTAGTAACTGTCCTCACTACTTTAGCTACTAGTTGTAGTACTATGTTCTCCTCGTGTGCTCCACGAGCCGGCTCATGCGCGTGCGCCTTGGGTCGACATTTTGAGCAACTATTTCAACCCTTGCAACACTAAATAAATGGATCTCTGCACTTCTTTGGAATTATAAGAAGAATTGCGTGGGAAAACCCTCTTTTACCCCTTCCATTTTTATCAAATTTAGTTCTTTTTATAATTTGAAATCAAATTCAAAATCATTCTATTAGAATTTGAATTAGTTTTGGACGAAACTCTGCTTATTCAAAAATAATTAATCACGATCTCACTAATTCAACCACCTTATACATGGTTTACTCTAATTCCTAATTACAAAATTATCTCACCAACCATTTGGGCTATTATAAATGCACGAACTTGGAGTAGATTCTGACTTTGCACACAATTTTCAAAATACACGGTGTGTAACTTTTAAATATTAAAAGTGTGTATTTATGCTAACGTTTTGAACGTCATATGCAAAATCAAAGTCCGCTCAAAGTTTTTGTATTGACAAGCAAATAACATTTTCATTAATTAGTATGTTTATGCTAAAAATTTATTCAGATTTCATACTCATTATAGTAACCTCAAATTTAGTTTCACATTTGTTGATTATTTTTAAATTAAATGTGAAACAATTTTTTTTATGAGTTAAATTGGTAGTCAATACTTGAGGTGTGATGTCTGCATCTTATATAACTAAGAGAAAAAGGAAACGTCTCTCGATTTCGTTTTTACTGCAGTAATTAAAACCTCAAACATTCTCTTATTTACCTTTTTTTTATCTTCGTAGAGAGTTAATTTTATTTCATTTTTGCGGTAATGTAAAATGCGCGTGGTATGTGTTGTTTGCAGGAATTCGTTTCTCATTCTAGAGCGAGAAAGTAATCGAGAAATGGGCGATCGCAACCCCTCCCCATCCTCCTCCTCGTCGAGCGCCGCCGTGGGGCGCTGCAACCACCGGCATTCGGCGGAGGAGGACGCGGGAGAGGAGGAGGCCTGCACGGGCAAGTCATGCCAGTCGTGCACGGCGGGGGTGATCGCCGACTGCGTCGCCGTGTGCTGCTGCCCCTGCGCGGTGGTGAACATCCTGACTCTGGCGTTCGTGAAGCTGCCGTGGGCGGTGGCGCGGAGGTGCCTCGACCGGCGGAAGATGAGGCGGCGGCGGAGGCTGCTGGAGGAGGAGAGGCGGAAGCGCGGAGGCAGTGGGGACAGGGAGGGAATTTCGGGGGAAATTGTAGTGAGTATTGGGGAGGGGGCGTTAAATGACGGTTTTAGTTCTGAGTTTAAAGGGGAGGACGTGTGGTTTGAGTTGTATGAGTTGGGCCATTTGGGTTTTGGTAGGGTTTCTTTTACTGGGATTCCTTTCCAAGACAAGGGCGATTAGGTCAATTCGCCATTTTACATTGGGGCCTTTTGAATCACCATTTTACCCTTCTGATGGAAAGATGTATTTATTGGGCGATTGATTAGTGAAGCATTCCCTCTCTCTCTAGATGTGCTTTTTTTACATTATATATAGCTTTAAATTGTTTGGTCGTATAGTCGTAACTTTTTATAGTTGGATTTGGAATATTGGATTCACGCCGATTGATGTTTTGAATTGAACTGGTTGAATATAATAGTGAATAATCTTGGATATCATACAAGTAAAATGTGTTTAGCTTGTTTAAATATTTATCCATAACAACATATAATTGCTTTACTACTTTTAACTTTTAAATAGTTTTATTGTTTAATTAAAGCATTTAGCGAGGTTATAAATAAAGTAAATGAAAAATTAAATAAACTTATAAGTATTTTTTGTTGAGATCATTTAACTGTGAGTTCAATAGCCTAAAATTGACTACCTCGTACTTTGAGAAACTTTTGGATTATCGTTAGCTCCTTTTTACCTTAATAGTACCATACATCGAAATCGTCTTGTATCAAAATTTTCAATATAAAAAATATCAAATTTGTAACACCCCAATTTTTAAAATTTAACTAGGGACGCTACTTCATACTTAACGTGCATATTTCAACTCTTTCAAAATATTTTCATTCAATAGAACCGTTGCAAAACTTAGGTTATTTTCATACTCAGCGGAAGTCTTAAATAAAAACTTACCAAGTCTAACATTTCAAAAGAAATAACGTAAAGTTCATAAACTAAAAACAATAATTTAAATACGATAAGTCCTCCTCGTGACTATAACCACCAACACCTCTACGCATCGGCCGAACCATTTCCTGAAAAATGTTAAAATAATAGGGATGAGTACGACTACTCAGTGGGGAAATGCATTTATCCAGATTATAAACGATACCGAATTTAAACATGATAACATAGACATGGTAACATATCATAGTTGATCCGAAGATTCATAGACATAGCAGCCCGTAGGCTTGACCCGAAGTCCCTCGCTGATACAGGCTCATCGACCTTATATCCCTCGTTTATAGTTTCATTGATCCTGTACTATAGTTACATGAAAAACTCAAGTAAAGAATATAATAAGGATAAACATCAAGAATTCTCCACCTCAACCTTGACTTGATGAAAAATTATGGATATCAAATGTTTAAGTCCTGCGTGCCGATCATATGCATGAAAATTTATCTTAATGACTCTATATGGAATGTCATGCATGCATTTATAATTCATAAATACACATAGATCAAAATAATCGAACAAATGTATATTATACATAATCCACTTACTAACATGCAACTGTAATAGTTTCACATAATAATAAACTTAAGTATATTAAACATAATCTTACTTTTATTGATAATTTATCCATGCATTGAGTAATTCGGAACTTATGAAATAAATCAATGAAATTACAAGAGATTTGTCCTAAAAATTATAGATCTCTAACATTAACAATATAATACATACTCCATCTCAATAAAACTTATCATGATCAAGAATTCATTTAATAGTAATCATGAAAACTTTTATTTTTCAATCAACATGCATGTTGACTAAAGAATCTGACACATCAACAAATAAATAGTAAACATATCCTAAAAAAACTATATTTTTAACATGAATGACCTAACATATATTATATCTCATTAAAATTCAACATGGGTGAAAACAACTTAAAGAAAATATGAAAATATATTTTTCTATCAAGTTCATGAACATGCTGTCAAAAACTGGCAGGTTACGAATAACAATTTTAAACAAATACTTATAATGCTTTTAAAATTCTACAAAAATATACTAGACATACCTAGGAAGATGGTCCTAAAGTTTCACGACGAGAGGAAGACGAAAAGATGAGTAAATAATTCTTGAAATAGTTCGCATATATGCTGACAGATTTTTGAAAATTTTATGGGATGCTATATTATGAGCGACTAAGGTGTATTTATAGGCCTAGAAATCATTATCTAAAGATTCCTAATCATATAAGGTATCAAATATATTTTATCCATAATTATTTTCGTATTCATATAATTTATATAGAATTTAGTCTACCACTTACAATATAAGAGATTCAATCATAGATAAATTAGGATATGGATAGACATAATTAGATTTTATCCTAAAACATGTATATCACAAATATAATATCTATTTTATTCACAAAACATAATTTCATATTATCTCCTAATAACTTAATACAATATAAAATATTATATCCTTTCATAAATCCTAGTAGATTTAGGAAATCAAAATAAATAAATATTTTTCTTTCCTTATAATTCTAACATAATTTCTAAATAAATAAACACATTCAAAATCCAAAATAAATTTACATAACAAAAATAATTTAATGTAAATAAGATAGATGCTTTAATTTTCATTTAAATTTCTAAGGCGCGACTTACAGAACTAAAACACTTGATAACATGTATGAATAGATATGCAATGCATTTTATATTGAAAATTTCGGAGCGTTACAATATTGATATCATGCGAATTGTTCGGCATACTAGTACTAAAATTTGAATACAAAACGAATTTTTGGTATAGCGTATCGAAAGACGATATTACAATTTTCAGGGTATATTGAGTTTTCGGTATTCATAAGTGTACCACAGTATTTTGTACATCCAATTTTTGGTATTCATCGTATATTCATAACGAAAATTATGTTAAAACGATGAGTATTTTCAGCTTATTTTTTTTATACAATAAATTTGTTGTACCATGAATCTTAATACTTCTCTCAAGTATTTGGTGTAAGATGTATAGCTTCGTAGATTTGGAATCCACATTTTGCGTAGATTAATTTAATATATTTATGAGTTCAAATTTATGTAGGGATGAATTAAAATATAAATCATATATGATTGGAAAGTATGCTAGATTGACCTAATCTACTTTCACTCTTGTAAGGAGTGCGTTCAACTATGATGCAGGCATGCAGCTACTGGGATCCTACTTGCTCATTTACCATCTAAGTTTGAGAGTCGTAGGACGTGCACGCTGTTCATATTTATACGAAATTGACTTGAAATGGCGCGGCTGATCATAGTTAGAATTCAGACCTCAACAGCCCAATGCTTTTTTAGACAGCCGATAGAAATTGAGAAATGATGAACAAATTCATAGAAAACTAATACGGAATCTGGGCTTGTCTGAATCATACAGCAGGTGCAGTGCTTATCCTATTACAAATATACAACAAAAAGCTACACATAATGTAAGGAATTGGCTCTCTTGTCTTCATCAACAAAAACATAAATGCAGACAACATATTATCAACTCTTCTCAGCAACAACTCTTACCTTATCCCCAACAGCTTCCATTTTCTCCATAAGACCCTTCATTTCCTCCTTCAAACTTGATTTATCCTCCGATGAGAATTTCGACTGGTAGTTCTCCACAATAGCAGTCGTTATCTCAAGCTTCCGCCTCATCGTATTGAGATCCAAAACCAAATCATCCTCAAGAGCTCGTGATGAAACTTTAGGATGAGAATTGCTCGGCCACTGCAATACGTAGTTAACATTATCCGAACCAAACGGGCATTGAGCTAAGGATGATTTCAAGGCTGCTTCTGCATCGGAGTCATTTGCATAAACAATCCGGGCGGAATGAGAATCTGTTTCGATCTTTGTTTCTTCTGCGTTCAGACTCCCAAACTTACTAAAAATCCCCACAACTTCTTCCTTAGAAGGCAATGCGAAACCAGGGGTGAAAGCCAAAACAAGGCAAGGCAGAGTTTTGCCTTCTACTGCTTCTGTGTTAGCAGCTTTCTTGAACTTCCTTTGTCTCTTTGATGCTCTTGGAGTAGTAGTCTGTTCGGGTGATTTGGCCCGTTTCTTTTCGTTTCCTAGAACCTTTAGCTTAGAGGAGAGTGATTTCTGGTTCCCACCAGAAATGCGTTTGTGATATATCTTGTAATCTGATCCATGCAAGTAGGTTGAGCTTCTGAGTGAAGAGACGAACCCCCAGACCCTATCAAGAGAGCCCTTCTCCCTCAAGTAGAACGGATCGAGAGCTGCTTGCTCTATATCCAACAGGAATTCATCAACAACATCAACCTCGGATATAGGGAAACTCAGTTTCTTATCATCCTTGCCTTTCTGCAGACCATCATCGACAGGAGTATCGAGCGTTTCCTGCAGCTGATCGGGTAGTTTCTCCTCATGAGACTCGTTATCCACTGACTCTGAGATAGGTTCATTAGCATTCTCTGCTTCCTCTTTGTGTTCTTCTGCTTGAACAGCAATCTTGTCAGGTTTACCATTCTCAACTTGTGGTGATACAGATTTGAAACTCGAATTGCCCACTCTCCATGCGAGATTTGTATAAGGAGGAGATAAGTACTTACTCTTCTTCCTTTCCCTTGGGGTCGTCACTATTTCCGATTCCTCTCCGCCTTCAGAAGTATTTTCAACATCAATTTTCTTAGGCACTTTGCCTCCGTTTGCATCCTCTGCACCGTCATCTTCTCCATTCGCTACTTTCCTACGCTTTTTCCCAGTTGAAGAATCACTCCCAGTGCCAGCTCCCTTTAATTCACTATCATTGTCTTTCTTCCTCTTCCGAGTGGTCATGGGCTTCTCAACATCGGTACCCTCTTTAGCTAACTTCTGACTTTCGGGCTTTGTGTTTATGTTTTTGTTTTCTCCCATGATCTCAGCAACACTCCTCTGTTTCCTTCTATGCAAAACCTTAGTTTCCGATGGGGCGTGTGAGTTTGAAGAACCAACTGTGGGCGAAGAGAGCCAGTCATCGTCTTGTGGGCCGAGGATTGGAACTTCAATCGGAACACTGAAATCATCAGCAGAACCATTTGCATTTTTGCTCTTGTCTTCCAGACCCTCAATATGAAAGGGCTCATGATACACAGGCAACAAATGACTGCCGTTGAAATAATAGAAAACAGACAACCAACTTCTCAAGACAGCAAGATCAAGAAGATTTCCCACAGAAACCACCTTTGCTAACTCCCCAACCCTCTCAAACACATCTTTAGGTTCATACCGGGGGAAAGAAAAACGATGAAGATCAAGCTCTGGCATCACAACCCCTTCTCTCAACGCAGCATTTGTCATCTCCTTATTAGCAAGGCTATCTCTCTTCTCCTTTGGGATGCAGTCACAAGTCATCTCCAACTCCATTAGCTTCCCAATCTCATCAGTAGCCTTCTCTACAGCGTTGAGAAAGCTCTTCGAACTACTACCCACCGACATCTCTGAAAAATTATCCAAGAACGGTCTCAGCTGTGATGGCGAGCACCAAGACCAAGAACCGTCCCCAAAAAACGCCACCAGCAAACGACCCTCCTGCTGATGTTTCATAGCGAATTCTGAAGCATCATTCGGATCATATACCTGCCCCGGCCACCACGGATGACTCTTGATCTTACCCCAGACAAAATCCCCCACTCGGAATTCAGAGCCCCGGTCCTTCACCTCCTCAACCGCCCCTTCTCCATCTATGTTCGAGTCATCAATCTCATTTTCATCCAAAGAATTCTCACCGATTTCATCCTTTTCTTGGTGACTTTTGACAATTTCGCCCTCAAAATTAGACTCTCCGATAACTTCACTCTCCACAACTTGTTCATTCACAACAGCATCAGAATCAGAACCACCATTACATTTCCTCAACTTAGAAGACCTAGTTCGATTTTCATTCGGTTTAGAACCCGAACCCCCCATTACGGAATCCGCATCCTCAGAGAGGATTTTAGTTGCAGCAACGATATCTTCTAGAGTTGCCATTTCAATATTTCATACACTAAACAGAAATACCCCCAAATCTCCTTTCCTTTCTGTATCTTACCTAAATCTTACGGAAATTTACAACTGTAATGATAAAATAAAAACACAAATAAGGAACAGAAATCGAATAAATAGAAGTAAATAACAGCCATAACTAAACATTAACGAGTAAAATCACCAAATAAACTGAAATAAGGAAACAAACCTAACAAATCTTCCTCAAAACCCTAGAATTAACACGAAGACGCAACAAATACTCATAAATAAACCGATTAAAAGAAAAAAAATAATCCTATCCAAATAAATACGAGCTAGATAAGAAGAACTGAAGCAGAAATAAAAATAAGAAATATTCCCAAAATAAAAACAAAATAGAAAGAAATATCAGCTATTAACTTACACAATCCTCCACTTCGCCGAACATCTTCCCGAAATAAATACGCATAGAGAGAAACTTCACGATCAAAGCTTTTGTGAGTGTAGCAAAGAGTGAGAGAATTAGGTTTTTTTTGAAGATACTGATTTTTCGAACAAGCAAAGCTCGCAATGCAAGTACTGGCAATATTTATTTTTATTGTCGAGAAAAAAAAAAGTGATTTTGTGCGAAATAAATGCTGAGAGATATGTATTGGTGGAGCCGGGTGCAGAAGACAGAGCCGATCTGTTCGTAGAAACGAATTTGTTTATGACAAAAGCGCTGAAGTAGGTATGATGCTGCGTAGGAGAAGAGTTGGTGCACTGCACCGGAAGCAGCAATAACTAAACCTTTTTATTACCAGGCGGTGCTCTTGCCTCTTCGCACACAAATTTGAACTTGTTTCTTTTTTTTTTTTTTTTTTAATCTTCCAACTCGTTAATTTCTGGTATCTTCTAATTTATTATTTATCTTTTTAGATCGATTTTTTCATTTTGTTTTTTTTGTTAGTATTGTTAATCAGAAGTTATCATTTATGCGTTTACCCAATTTACAATCGCTAATTGAGACAGGTTAGATATAAAATTTGCTATTATATGAAGTCAATGAAATATTATTTATTTTTTTATTAGTATATTTATGTCAGCACAAACATCATTTGTAGCTATGTTAATTATTTTTTTTAATTCACAATTAAAAATAAAAGATACTATGATGCGTACTTGATAAATTTTCGTTATTCTGTAATAGCCAACAATTATATTTAAGATGTAAACTAATAGTAACCGTAAATTTTTAAATTTTGTGTTGTCTTATATATTGAACGGAATTATCAAACATCCTTAAGCTTTCTATCTAATAATCAGTCAACATTAATAAAACAAAATATCTGAAAATACATTGAGATAAGCATAAAAACTGAAATTTCTCGAAAATAAATAAACTGAGACATCACATTTCTTGAGAAAAACGTTACTATTATTGATTTCATTGAATAAGATGACATGAAAGGTTATTAGCCTAAAGGTGTGTGTCATAAGTAAAAAATAAATACCACATTGACCTATCGCTGCATGGTAATGGTCCGGATTAATGTTAATTAATGGTTGGCGTGATTTACTCAAATTAAAGAAAATGAGTTGTGTTGACTTTTGTGCAATGTTATAATATTAATTGCCGATTATGTTAGTAAACTGTTTTTTCCATAATAAAGAACTCGTAGCTACTACTTCAACTTCAATATATATTAAATAAATTTCGCTCTTATAAATAATAATTTGCAAGAAAGATGAATCATCTTAAATTAACTATAGTAAATTTTATTAGACTAATAAATAAAAACGTGAGGTAAATATGCCGAGAAGTCTCGGGCCAAAAAGCCTATTTGTTAATAATGTTCTGAAGACCGTAGCCTCCTTTCCTTATTCTCCTACATTTAAACCTCTTTAAATCAATAATATTGGGACAAAAAAATATTCGTTTAATAAAATTATTAATTTATCAGACATTATTTTAATTCATTAATACAAATTAGGACCAAAAAAAAAATTATTTATCTAAACAAGATTATTAATTTATCGAATATTATTTTATCGAAGTTTAACTGTATTTCATTTTTGGGACTTATAATAATTAATATTTGATAAATGAATAAAATTGTTAACTTTTATAACATGCCACGAACCACGATGATAAATTTTTAAAATATTCTTATATCTGAAATTATGATCTCATTAATACTGTAGATTAAGTAATTTCTTAAAATGTTAAGTAATACTCATTAAATAAATAAAGTTTTGTCTTCTTATTAATTAAATATAATTAAATGTTTCTTAATAATAGTAGTAAATATCTTTTAATAAATATATAATATACGAACTAACTTATAACCTTTAAAATTAACTAATGAGAGGTTGCGCTTTAATTAATAAATATTAATTTATGGCTTATAAATATCACTACAACCAAATAAAATTAATTATGTAGATCTTTATTGTAGTTCTTAAAACACATAAATCCAAACGTTGCAAAAGATTAAGAAAACACTCACTCTTGTATTTTTAGACAAAGTTCGTAAAGTTCTACAATTATATAAAAAGCTACAATTATTCTAAGGAAAATTACCAAAATCCTTAATTTTGTCGTGTCCCACACATATTAGACACTCCGTCACAACACGATAGTTCAATTTACGTGTGCAGTACGTTTTAAAACATCTCATTTAATTGTATTGGGAAATATAAATTAATTTATTTACACTCCAATTATTGTGTTCAATCACATTATTGTATCTTAAATTTTTTAAAATTACCGTATGTACGTATCGTGTCTTGTAACATATCTATGCAAATTATAAATTGTGACATTTAAGTAGATGTTTGCAACTGTTTATCATAAGCACTTTTTATTTATTTTTACTTAAAGTTGAAAATAATTGATTTTAAGCAAAATATAATTTTTGATATCAATAATAAAAAACAGATATATTTGGTAGTTTTAGAAATTAGGTGCTTTAAATATCCAAAAGTATCTCAATAGATGCTTAAAAAAACTGCTTAATTAAGCACTTTAGCTTAATTTTAGAGAAGTTGGTGCCAGACACAAAAAAAAAAAAACTAGAATTTCCTTCACTCACATCAACAATTATCTCAGCAAGATTTCCAAAATCAAACTAGGAAGCAGCAACTGTTCTAACGAGAAGATTTCCAAATGCAAAAATCTACAGCAAACATAAATTTGATCTGAATTATCAAGAACATTCAAATGCCGAATTCATGAATAACAAGAAGATAAACTCGGAACAGAAATTAAAAATTCATAATATCACTGCATCTACAATTGCTACTAAATGTAAGAAAAATAATCCGATTTAGGTTTACCGCCAATTTTCACACAATGGAGATCTTGGCGCCGGCCTCTTCGAGCTGCTTCTTAGCTTCCTCCGCCTCATCCTTCGTCACCGCCTCCTTGAATTTTTTCGGCAATCCTTCAATCAGCTCCTTCGCCTCCTTCAGCGCCAAGCTCGTCAGTGCCCTAACCACCTTAATCGTCGCGATTCTCGCGTTGCTCGGCACATCTTCGATTACAACGTCGAATTCCGTCTTCTCCTCCACTACTGCTTCTGCCTCGGCCGCCGCAGGAGCAACGCCTACGGCGGCGGGGGCGAATGATGCGGCGGAGACTCCGAGCTTGTCCTGGAGGTACTCGACGAGCTTCTGCGCGTCGGCTAGGGTTAGGTTCGAGATCTCGTCTCCGAGCTCGACGACCTTCTCCGGGGCGTCTACCGCCGCGATGGGGCGGAGGAAGTACGCGCGCCGGCGGAGCTTGGTGGCTGATTTGGAGACGACTTCGACTGGCTGTTTGGGGAAGGTGGCGGCGGGGAGTGTAGGAATAGCGGCGGAGCGAATGGTGGCGTAGGATAGCCAGGCTGAAGCCATGTCGAAATCTGAAGAGAGAGAGACAGAGAGAGGGAGTGGAAGAAGAAGATAGGATAAGGATTATGATCGACAAGAAGTTAGTATTGAAATTTCGAATTGTATTGACTTAAATGCCCTTTGGGCATAATGGAAGAATTGGGCTTCTCAGAGGCCCAGCCCGATAAAGACAAATGAATAAAAGGGTCATTCCGAGAATCGAACTGGGGACCTCTCGCACCCAAAGCGAGAATCATACCCTTGACGTTATATCAGAACGAACGACTTATATATATATACTAATAAAACTACTTCGAAAAGTTTGAAAATGGTATTCGCGTAATATGGTTTCGATTCGGGTCGGATTGAATTTTAATTTTTTTGCACATGGTAATAATTAATACTAATATATATCTAATATCTATACATGGATATTTTCCCTGTTTCATAGCAGTTCATAATATTGTAATATCTTATTTTCTAAAATAGGATTTCACTTAAAATTACTTCGAATTTGAATTATTTTTGTTACACGATCAGTTTTATATAAAATACATTTCATATTAGGTTAATCGAAAGACAAAATAAACAATTAGAATTTATCAACGTGGCCATTTCCTTAAATTTACGGTGTTAATTCTTCATCTTGAATTTGATTATCATACTCATCTTTTAATAACTACTTAATATTGATCATCGTTTTATCAAAATGGGCTAATTTAAATTTGTTTTCATCATCTTAGAGAGTTATTACATTTTTTCTTAAAAAAATTATTGTTACATGTGGTATTTTTAATATTCTACGCTATACAAACGAAAAGTCAAATAATGACTATATACAAGAATACGATAGACAATGTATCTTTTTAGCAACTTGGGTTAGCAAAGCGATTAAGAGTGGAAAGTATTTGTTAGCAAAGTGTATTACTAAATTGTTATACAATGCGTATAATCTTAAAACAAAAGAAAAAGGAAAATGAAGATTCCGAAATGAAAATACCCCTAATTTGTGAGAGTTTGCTCCGTATAACATTGGTACTATAAAAGCCCCAAACGTATATACTAATCCAAATTTAGTACAAGCAAAAATTACCATTTTTAATACTAAAAAAACCGCTGTCGAATGTTCATACTTATACATGATCCAGAGATCTATATATTAATGGATTCAAGAGGGGAGATAGGGTGGGTGTCCATATTTTTCTAATTTTTTTTTTTAATTATTATTTACCCTCTTAATTAAATTTATACGTCGTACAACTTGTACGACGGTTGCACAATAGAATTTGAATCTGGCCTAACCACGTGAATATTTCCCTAAGATGAATTTAGAGTTAGGCAGCTATCGAATTTCATATATATTTGCAATGTCATTGGCAATTAAAATCCATTTTAAATAAAGCTATTACTAAAAAATCCTAAAAATAACTTAAACCCCTTTCGACGTGTCTAAGCATCTCAATTTTAGTTCGGTTTTTGCTTCATCTATGCAACGTGGATCCAAGATTTATGATTTCGTGGACAAAATTTAAAATTTATAATTTTGATGAATGCATATACAAAACTTTTAGAAGGAGATGTGAGGTATTTTTAAGACGCGCAACAACTATTTAAATTTTGTAGTGTCAAACCAGTTTAACTATATGTGATGAATTAAATAATTAATTTCTGTTACATTTACTATTAGTGACAATAACTAAAAAACAGAAAATGCATCTCTCGCACAAAAAACCAAATATATATTATTATTGAGAAGCTTGTATATGTACAATACATGTCAAAAACTCGAATACTATTAAGAAAACATGTATATAATTAATATCCACAGTAAAATTTTCAACTAATTAATGCAACATAACTTAGAACTCAAAGTGAATAAGAGAATCTCCATTCTCTCTCTACCATATAGATACCAAATTAAACACAATATTATTATATAATATAAGATTCAATGCAATCATACTCATTAGTCTCCATTAAGTAACTGCATGGACCAAATATCCTCCATGCCCCAAACATTGTGATCATTTGATTGGCTGGGAAAATTAGGGCCTTGAGAATCTGGAATAAAGGAAGACATCGCAACATTGGGAGAATATGATTGGGTAACTGCATGAACTGTAGGTACACAACTGGAGGCGATATGGTCTGTGAAGCTGGGCTGTTCCACATTCATGTGGTCAAAATTCTGGGGTGTTGGAGTAAAGTTTTCAGCTTGCTTTATGTGCTTTTGAATTCGAGTTCTCCAGTAATTCTTGATCTCGTTGTCTGTTCTTCCCGGTAAATGTTTTGCGATTTTCGAACACCTGTAAAATTAGGTTTCGAGTAAATTCATCGTAGAAATATGCAATTGTCCTCTTCAACATTACTAGCTATCAATTTTGTGGTAATTTGTATTTTTTAACAATAATCGAATTTATATGATAAAAACCTAATTACATATTTACTTGCCTGTTTCCCCACTTAGCATGGAGCTCTATAATCAAGAGTTGTTCCTCCGGCGTGATGTTGCCCCTCCGGACGTCAGGCCGGAGGTAATTTAGCCACCGTAGACGACAGCTTTTTCCGGTGCGCTTTAACCCTAAGATCACGAGCAATTATCTTTCATATTATTATAGAAGAAAAAAAGATGAATAAGAGTATAATAGAAAAGGCCGGGAGACATGTGATATCGACTATTACAGTAGGGGTTGCGTTCGTGTAATAGATTTCTTTTATAAAATAAAATAAAAAATCATAGACGTACCAGCAGATCGAGCTAGCGAATTCCAAACACCTTCTCCATGATTAGCAATGTGGTTGATAAGAATTAGATCCTCTTCCATTGTCCATGGACCTTTCCTCACTTCAGGCTCTTCGGAGTTGCATGGTTTTTTGTCCATCCTAAATTCCTAATCATGAGAGAGATCGTATAATATAGAGAGAGGGAGAGAGAGAGCTCGATAAGAAAATTGTTACAAAATAATAGAGGTTGAGCTAAATTTATAGAGATTAGTTTATAAGATTATATTAATTTCCAGTTAAGTAGCTATTAGTAGGCGTATGAATGAGTTGCTTTTAGCCTAACTTTGATTTACTAAATATAATTAGGATCTTGATATTCTACTTTGCGTATTATTAACAGATATACACATGCATATATATACATGAAACATGAAATTAATTTAATTACACAAACCTAAATAACATGTCTCATGCATGAGCAAGTGTACACCACCTTTGGAATACGAAATAATACTTTCATTTTATTTTAGTAACAACGGAAATTCGCAATCACTAATTTTTTTTTTCTTTTTCTTTCACATTTCACACTTATTATTGAATGTAAATGTAACAAATTCAAGAGGTTACAGCATAATCCCCTAAACAATAAAATAGTAATTAGTTTTTTTTTGTTTTTAAAGATATAATTTTGAACAATGAAAATAGATGACGATTGTGAAAATTTGTAAAATATACTCTTATCTTTCATATCACTTTTACATGTCAAAAGAATATTGTTCAATTTAGTTTTGGGAAACATAACTTTGTTTTCAAATAACTAATGAGCCCTTTTTAGGCGAACACATCTACAGATATAATGACATTGTTATAAAAATATACTAATAACGAATTTTATGGATCTATAGATCCCTAAACTAAAGATAGGTAATTTAATATATTTGGACTTTAAATAAATATAATAATATCAATTTTGGGTCTTTGATCATGAAATTATTACTATAGTGCTCAAAGTAATATATTTCATTTTTATCTATTAGTTTAAGATAAATCCTTATTGAAATTAACTTAGTTGAAATAATTTTAATACTAATTTAAAAATTATATGTGTAACTTTAAAATCTTATTCCCTATCGTTCTTGGGATATATATATATTTTAAAATTCCGCTCCCAATTCTTATTTGTTTGTTCCCCTTCCTCCTGAGATTCCAAATTCTCCTCTATTACATCCAAGGGCGTGAATATGCCATGTAGACTGGATACATTTTTCATTAAATTTTATTGTTTTCACATTTGAATTTAATGATCTGCGTATTATAAATAGATTATAGCTATCTTAAATAGATATAATTATTTCAAATATAAAATGGAACCTTCTCGCACGAAAAGTAATATGTGGATGAGAATAGGGTACTAGCTGTTTTACTAAAAAAATCTTTTTAAGACAAATGAAACAATAGCATGTCGTAGTTAGGTCTCAACAGTTGTTATCCACATAAAATCCTGGAAATAAATTAGAGGAAAGGGACAAAATTGCTTGTATTTGATAAGGATTTGTTGTCTAATACTTTTGCGATTAAAGTAATGACTAATAAATCAAATCTATACGTAACATGTTAGGATATCAAAATTCCATCTTGTAAACTATACATCTTAACCTTAGACTAGTGAAGCCGGATCCAAGAATAAAATTAAGTCGGAAAATGGAGAATTTGTATTTTACTGGTGTAAATTTATGATTCTAGTGCAGAGGCAAAAAACAATGATATTTCAAAAAATATAGAAACAGCCCTATATGACCCTAGATCCGTCATTATTCAATATTATCTATATTTAACAGACTCGACTCAAAAAATTAAATGTGCGAAACAGAATAACAAGTGTTGGCTTAATTGATATCCGTTTAAAGATTGCCACATGGAATGAACGCAAGTAGGATTAGAGTATTTTTAGTAAAGATTTTGAAGCGAGTGTTACTAAATCGGTTTACTCAATTTGGGAAAAATTGAAGTGAAATTATGGACTTTTAAGTAGTATTTAATTTTGGTTGAACAAAAATGGTTTGGATAAATAAATGATTAATTTGTGGACAGAAATTGAAATGAGTGGGCGTGTAGGTTTCAATTATAATCTCCGCCGCAAATTAGACTGCCTAATTTAGTGTTACATTCACATCTCAACTGAATCGGAAGTATGCAATTTAATTAATATTTTTTACCTGTATAAATGTGATACATATAATACTGTGTAATAATAATCTGTACGCAATTATCATAATATCCTAAATAGCATGATCTGAAGAGTGTTGTTGAATTTAAATTAAACTTTTTTTCGTGTCACACGTTCGTCCACTCCATCGACTAAGCTAGACTCGGATTCATATTTGAAAAAATAAAATGTTTAATTGCGAAAGTGTTATAACAACCATAAGCGGATAATATATGCCTTTGAGGGTCACACTATATCCACAAATTACGCATTTTGAATACATTATTTTGTCTTTTAAATTATACTCATCAATTTCGTATTCTAATTCTGATTTCACTCCTGTGAGTAGTGTGTGTTTTATAAATTGCAAGGCAGATACGGTAGATAGATCGTATCTCTTCGGCTCATTTTTTAATTTTTGAACCATTAAATCACAACGATTAGTTTTTGTAACGCGAAAAAGGAACCATGGAACGTTGGTTAACAGTTAAAAGATTTAAAATCAGCGTTCGAGAAAACGAGTTTAACAATTTTTTTAGAGGGGAACGAACTTCTATTCAATTGTATGCCCTCCTTGTATCCGTCATATACAATTAAACATCGATAAAGTAATAAAATTAATATTGAAAAAAAATATTCACTTAACGAGATTATTATTTTATTGAACATTATTTTAGTACATGGACTTATATCGGGATCGAAAGAAATTATTATCTTAGCGAGATTATTACTTTATCGAATATTACTTTATCGAAATTTAATTGTATAATCAAAATTCATCTGTAAATAATGGTAGAATTTAAAAGGTGTGAATTTTGAGATGTTAAAAATAATAATAATAATAATAATAAAAATAAAAATAAATCCAGAAATCGAATTACGAAATTAATTCCCGATAATTATACCCACGCTCAAATTAGGTCCCTCCTTCCGCGTCGCTAGCGTGCGGCAATGGCTGCTCCGACGTGCTTCCACTCCACCGCCCTCACTCAGACACTCCTCCCCTTCCTCCGCTGCGGGTGCCCTCTTATTTAACCCCCGATTTGCCCACTCTCCACCCCTTTCGTTTATTTCACTTTTCAGCCGCCATAAACTTCCGGTCAATCCTTTGCTTGCGCAGGCGCGGCGGAGCTCTTCTTCCGTAGCCAAAGATGAATTGTTAGCCTCTCGTAAGTAAAAACGTTAGGAATTTCTCTATGCATCTCATACTCTTTATTATGCTGCTAATTTCTGTGAGAAATTGTGTAATTGAGAGTCATGTGATATTCTTATTTTTCCTATTGCTTTGAACAACCTCCGAATTCAAGGTGCCGCTTGAAATTATTAAGTATCCGGACCCGATATTGAGAGCGAAGAATAAGCGAGTTAACTCGTTCAATGAGAACTTGAAGAAGCTTGTCGAGGAAATGTTCGACGTAATGTACAGGTAGGTTTTTTCCCCGTCAACTGGTTTATTTTTTAATAAACATTCTTGCAAATGGCATAGCAATCAAGTGGTTACCTAGAAATTGGGAGCGTTTGGCAAATGCAGTGATATTTTTGTGATAATTCTTGAAAAATTCAAATTTCCTTGAATTATGCATAAGAGAACTTTAAAACTGATAAATAGTTTATTTATTCAAGCTTTTCTGTGAATTTAATGAAAAGTGGATGAATTTATAACTAAAAACGTAGCCGGAAATCTGAAAGTTCTATTTTTGGGCAGAAAATAGTGAAATTAGTATAGAAGGGTTGACATTGTACAGTTTCTAAAGTTCAGGTCTTAAGTTTCATCTCCTAGTTAGACTAAAATGCTACCGCCAGTAGTTGAGACTGAAAGTGCAGATGGACGCTGAAAGTATATGCATAAATCTGAAAAGTGCAATGTTAAGTAACTTGTATGCTGCTCTCGTAGGAGTTACTTTTCAAGAAAAGTGTGCGTTTCTGAAGTTTATTTTTAAAGGTTCGGTCCAAGTATCCGAGTGTGAGTCCTGCCATACTGATATAGTGGACTTGCTACTTTCTTCTTATTGAAATTTTGGTAAAAATACTTGTTGGCTTGCTTTTCCACTGAACTGATGGCATTGGGCTCTCAGCACCTCAAGTTGGGGTCAATATTCATCTCATCGTGTTCAATTCAGTTGGTGAACAAGGTGAAGGAGAGGAGATTGTTCTAGTAAATCCACGCATCAGCAGATATTCGAGAAAGATAGTCCCCTTTAATGAGGGTTGTCTATCCTTCCCAAAAATATATGGTGATGTTATGCTAATTTGCCAATCACGAACCCTTTTCTTTCCTTTTTGTTCAAAAATAGTATTTTGGTTGGGCTGGCAATGCGGTTGGAGGGGTACCATCAAATTTCTTTTTCATGGCCAACATAGATTTCTTATTCCATTCCTGATGTACTTTGATTCTAGTAACTTAAGCTTTGTGTTACTTGTTTCTGTACAGAGACCAGATTCACTAACGGTTAATGCACAAGATATTACGGGTGCAAAGTTTGAAATTAACTTGAACGGACTTCCTGCTCGAGTGTTTCAACACGAATATGATCATCTGCAGGTTCCTGCATTCTAGATTACCACACTCTTAATTATTGTTAGCAGAACTAATACTGTAATATCTTGGCTACCTATACTTTCCAGCAGCAATTGCAATTTAACCTATTATGGTTTACTAATTACAACACTTTCATTTTACATCAAATTGACGAAAACACTTGCATACTAAGTATTAGCTAGACTTTGAAACTAAACGCCCCGTGGTTTTGTAATGCATAATGTCTGTAATATAGAGGAACTGGTCTAGCATTCTGATTTGCGTTGTGACGAAGTTCTCGACACTATTCGTGCAAAGTTACAGGTAAGTTATGTTTGCATCGAACATATATTCTCGAGTGATTTGTGAGAAAGTAGACATGATAATGGATTGATGTCATATTCAAATATTTCAAGCATTCTTTGTCGAGGTAGTTCCGTGTATGCAAATTTGAATCTTGACCCGATTCATATATCCGAAAAGTTGTGTATGAAATTCAAAGTGAATCCCGTTATGAGTACCGATGGATTATCAAAATCTGTCAAACAATCCGACATAAGTTTTTGTGATGTTTGTAGTTAATTTATGTTGAATTTTGGCAGGCATTAGAAAAGGAATACGATGAGAGGAGTGGATTGGCAAGCCCTGAAAAGACTGAAGCAAGAAAAGCAAGAAAGCTGTTGGGTTCGGGAAATCGTGATATTGTTTCGTGATCCGCCAGATTATTTATCACAAGTTTTTGTATTTATATTTATCTTTTCGTGATACTGTCTGTGTTTTAGTTTTTAACCTTACATCTTTATTTCCCCTTTTGTTTTCGGATTTATTTTTCCCTTTTGGCCTTTCATTTCTTTAAGCTATTAAAATATATGATTCTTTAAGATACTAGAAATTGTTCACCATAAATATTAATTATTGGAGTATGGTGCAACTATGGGCATCTTCCTTGTAGATTGAGTCAGTTTATAATATCTAAAATTAATGGACTGACACTTTTGGTTTGATAGTAAGGTTCTGTTCAAGGTGACATCAAATGGTTGAAATGCTTGGGAACTTTTGCTATTAAGCTAAAAATATATAATTTTAGAGTTGGTAATTGCCTGTAAAGGTACCATTGCACATGTGTATCTCTTTTTCTTGTTACATGTGAACTAACCTTTTGAAGATCGATATAAAGCTGCAGAAACTTCATGATACAATGATTGCTGCAATTCTATTTGCATGCTTCAAGCATTCCTTGCACATTGTTCGTCCTTTCCTGACGCGTAGCCACATCAATCCTCAGAACATCCCACTCGTGGCAATATTAGATATATCAATAAGCAGCAACATATGATTCGATGAAAGAGGAGAAGTAATTGAAAATAAATAGTTTATTTGGATACAAAAGAAGTTCGAAAAACTAACAGTCAGGACAAATCGAATAGAGTATTAATGAAAAGCTGATCTATCCAAAGTTGATGAATTAATGTCCTAAAAGTTTAGCATATATTTCAAGTTTTAGGCTGAAGAAGCAAATGTGATCATTTTTTTGGACGAGCAGTTGAGAAATGGGTCCAGCAGAATATTCACACGTATTTCCAATCCTCGGTACATAGAATGAATTAATCTCATGAATCAACTAGTTATAGATTACCGTAACTTAAACTGCGTAATCCTCACTCCCACTTACTTAGTCGGTAACCGCCATGTTGGGCATCGAAACGGCTACTTCCCTAATTTAGCTACAACCTACGTTGTTGGGCAATCAATAGATTTAATAACTAAACAGCTTTATCGAACTAAGGGAGCCTAGTATAAGAGCCTACTCGTATGTTGGGCATCTAATAGTCTCCTACCGGTTTAATCCAATTATTCTAATGAATAACTTTGCTACTTACCTAGCATTGTTCCACGAGAAACGATGGAAGTACTAAGTTAGCTACAAACTACGCAACTTAGGGTGATCAAACCTATACCACAATTGCGTGCAATAATTGAATGAAGAGAAACCGAGAACCAAGTCAAAGTCAAATAATGCTTTAAGTTTACTGTTACCAACGGTTGGTCTGAGAAACGGTGTGACCAAACTTTACCACAAGGAGCAAGCCAATCACTAAGAGAGTTCCTCCCTCTTCCGCTAACGATAAACACCGTATTACTCGGATCATTACAGAGAGAATCAAGCATGTTTATCACCTCAGAGCTCGGGAGTTGATGATGGAGGATTGAGGTACAATAGTCCCATCATATTCCAGGAATATAGCCCTTCTAGTTGTCCTCTTATAAGCCGAGACAATATGATCAATTGATAACTTCCTAAAGTTAGGAGAAAGTGAAAGGACTCTAAAACCCAAGCCTAATCCAATGCCCCAATAACGCTTATCATAGTGATCCCTACAAGCTCTCTCCAAGTCCAGCATGAAGCTCCGGGCCCAGTAAGCCACGTCGTGGGAACTGACATACCGGTAGTGCTTCTCATGCCGGAGTTTCTTTTCTGCATCGGACATGGTAATTGCAGTATACATAGCTTCAGCAACAGCACCAATATCCCAAGGATTTACGCTTATTGCTCCACTAAGAGATGGGGAGCAACCAATGAATTCTGACACAACAAGCATGCTAGTCCTTGCAGATTGTGCCTCAGTAAGAGCTGAAGACTGAGCAAATGCGTTCATGTCAGCACTTTCCGAAAGAGGAAGAGATTGATTACCATTTAGCTCTTCTTCGTCTTGCTCAGCTGAAGTAGCAAAGGATGTACTTGATTTCCAGGAAATACAACAGACAGAACACATAGAACAAGATAAAGATGTAGCAAGCCACAAGGTTCTTTCGAGAGGAACAAACTCTCCTAAGCCAAGGCTTCAATTACAATTTTCTCGACAAACCTTTTCCCCCATTCTTTCCCAATTTATCATGTTGTATCTCCACCACAAACCAACCCAAGAAAAGCAATAAATTCACCGCCAATACACAGAGCAGTTCATTAAGTTCATAAATTCAGATTAATAGACACTACGATTAATTGGTTAAAGCAAAAGTCGCATACACTAAAGATGCCCCCGAACTTGAGACGCCAACAAACACAAAGGCAACGCAACACCAATTTATTAAGCATCAAATAGAACAAAATCCAAATACTGTCTGATCAATATAATAATCATTCTGTCTGACTGATCTTAAAACACAACAAAATAGAGTTGCCAATTTCAAAGTTCACAAACCAAAGTGATAAATAGAACAATCATACTGTCTGATCTTACAGCTCCCGGACAGTGATCAATAAATTTGCCAAGGAATTCAACTCACTTTTGATGACTCAGAATCTTGAAACAAATAGAAGTCAACACGCATACTAACAAAAAAGGATCCCTCATCTTAGAACTATAACATTCAATATCATTTGTCTTCTGTAATTTTTATATGTGATGTGTATGTGAGAATTTAGCCACTAAATGGAAGGCTTCGCTCGCTCGCTCAAGCGCTCGTAAGTCAAGTACGGAACAAGCCTTGTCTACGAAGCAGAGCACCCTCATAACAACAAACCAACGATGAAATCAATTCGAATTTTAGAACATATGCCTAATCCAATGATTCACAACAACAAAAAAAGCCTTCAAACCAAGAAAAAAAATAAGAATAAAACGAAATCGACAAATCCAAACCAGTGAAACAATAGAAAATTGATCAATTACCGAGAAGGAAAAGAGTCGGTAGAGGATCGTCACTCTCTCTCTCCCACTCTCTAGAGGGGATATTTACAAGAAAAGCCAAAGGCAGAGAACAAAATAAGGCAAACGAGATGGGAACAAGAGATGAGAACGAAATACATAAACCTAATTCAATGATTCACAACAACAACAAAGCCTTCAAACCAAGCAAAAAAAAAAGAATAAAACGAAATCGACAAATTAGCCACAAAAATCCAATAAAATAAATGTTTCTACCTAAAAATTAAATGGTATATATTAAGAAGCTTATTGGGCCTGTGTAAGTGAAGTAATGGCATTCTTTGGGAGCTTCCCAGATTAACATAATATTGACAACTAATTTAAATGTTATCCTACAATAATTTTGATTTGATGAATGAAAAGCTTTACAAACCAAAAAAAACGGCTAGAAATTGTTAATTATATTTCTATAATGGGCTTCTAATTTTGACTTGATGAATGTTGTGGAATTTGCAGTTTAGGATTTCACCGCGAACAGAGAAGATGATGAAAGGGATGACGGAATAGGGGTGGACGATGAGAGAGAGGGGGGAGGCAGGGCAGTGATCGAATTAAAAGGGAATTTTTATTTTTATTTTTTTGCTGTTACAGAGATTCACATGGTAGGGAGTCTGGCGGAAATTCTTGAGGCAATCATAACTCCATCGGTTTCGAGAGGAAGACTGCGAATCGAAGAAAGAAGAAAACGACTCCATCTATTGTCCGTCTAATTTTGATTTGATGAATGAAAAGCTTTACAAACTTTCAGATCTGGGTTTTAATGCTAATCGTTTCCACTTTCTTATCCAATATAATTTTCCATATATGATTATGCTGGTTTCCCACTATTTTCTCCTTGAGCTCCAGCTCCAGTCTGTATTGTTTGGTGTTCATTTTAATATTTTATCTGGCATTTAAGTCGTCAGACGTCGGTATAAGACGTTGTCAATTGTTCTTGGTATAATTGCTACAAAATAAAATAAAAGAAGAATGAATCTTGTCAATGTGATGTATGACAAGGAATATGGCAGAGGTAACTCCATATCATTATGCTGCCATCAGAATTGGGCAAAAAATAAATTCGAATTTAACAACCTAGACATAGATATTACTTTGATTATTTGGACTCAGTTACATAGACACTCCTCAATTTCCTCTGTTTAATCTGCAATGATATGATCCCTGTTGATTTTGTATCAGATGTCAAGTAGAAGTTTGAGGCTTTTATGTGATCATTAGTCACTGCTTTCTTCTTTTGTAACTATATATTTCCTCTGTATCATAGCAACATGGAATATAAGAAGTAACAGTAGTGTTATTTGAGGTATATATATGCAGTCCTCTTCATTACAAGTAGTTGTCAATTTCTACTTGTTATTTTTGCAAAAACATGCAGCTGTCTTTCAACAGCTGTCTTTGACAAAAGTAAATATATGCAGTCCTCTTCAATACAAGCAAAAAATAACTTTGACAAAAACATGTAGTTTTGTACTGCATTGAAAACAGAGTAACATGCTTGACGTCTTGAAATGGCATATATTCACTTTTGGAGCTGTCAAGCATTAAAAACAGAGTAACATGCGTGACAGCTCAACACAACAATTAAGAAGAAAACAACTTAACATGAAAAACAAGGACTCTTATGCAGTCTTGTAATGCAGTGTTTACAGTAGTTGGTTATCTTTCTTACCTTTTCATTTGTGTACATAGGGAACATACAACTCCTCAGTATATCAATCGATATGTGTCATGCAGTGCTTTGTTATCAATCAATTTCTCCAAGTTCTGCAAAAGAAAGTTTATTAAGAAGCAAAATACAGCAATTACACGAACAAAATTAAAATAAAAGCTCTGAAGAATAGCTTACAGTTTGGGAAAGCACAATAGATAAACAACAGATATAAAGTAAGAAAATAAATGAGGAATGAAATATAAGTGCTGTTATACCTCTCCTTCTAAATGACATTCAATTGCTAACCAGTTCTAAACACCAAATGGTGATGTATCATAATAATAAATTGAACTAAACTCAGATTTTTTGCTCACCTAAAAGAGTGATATAGCAAATGAGGAATGAAATATAAGTGCTGTTATACCTCTCCTTCTAAATGACATTCAATTGCTAACCAGTTCTAAGCACCAAATGGTGATGTATCATAATAACAAATTGAACTAAACTCATATTTTTTGCTCAACTAAAAGAGTGATATAGCTAACAAGAGTAGAATTTACGAATTCAATATGTGCACAGCAAATAAATGAAGAAGAAACTTAGCAAACTCTCAAAGAAAAAAGACAGAACATAAAAGGCCTAATGGATATAAATAAACAAACACGTAGAACAAAAAGGAACAAGATAGTTACCTTGATGAAAATATTGGCAGTTCCGCTTTTTCTAACACTTGGATCTCGATGAGAATACGAGACTCGGATCGACCTGTTATTGAGGGGACTGAAGGTCAACACTTCTATAAAAGGCCTAATGGATATAAATAAATCAAACTCGTAGAACAAAAAGGAACAAGATAGTTACTGTAACAAACCGGCCAGAATCCGCCGGTTTGTTAAACATAATTGAGTGCAGATCGTATGATTGAGAATGAATAATTTCCTGGTTGTTTCGATTGAAGAAGCTTGATTGAGAGAAAGAAATGATTGTTGATTGAGAGTATTGATTGAGGGAGAGAGTTGAACGAGAGATTGAGAAAGGAAAAGTAATTGAGAGAGAGAGAGAATTGATTGAGAGAGAGAAGAGTATCGAGAGAGTTGATAGAATTGAGAGAGAAGAATAAGAGAAAATTAATTTTCGATACCAACTCAATAAGCAGTAACGGATATATATAAGTATCCGACTAAGACCTAATTTAATTAAACCCTAGCAACTTAACCAAATATAACTAAAAGAATTAATAAGGAAACTAATACGAAAAATAGATTCTAATACGATAATACGTGGCCAATCATCAAGACGTCCACGCGCGTCTCATCTCCCGATCTCGCCATCTAGCCTCTCCTTCCATCTAAATACTTCTCCTCTTCCTCGATTGTACGGGGTGTGACAATACTCCCCTCTTTAAAGAGTCTTGTCCCCAAGACTCGGATCTTTGACGAGGGAAGCAACTAGTCGTACAATAAAGGGGCGTCGTCTCCCTTCAATTTCTTGCGAGGTGGGCGAGCCTTGTCAACACGGATAGGGTTCCCACCAACCACGGTCATATTATGAGCCAATGATGCTTGTGCAGACTCCTCTGTTTTGAACACAATATAAGCATTGACACTATTTCCATTCTCATTGATTTGCTTCTTGATTACAGCGCCCTTTCTCGGAATTTTCCCACCGACAATAGGGACGGATCGAAACCTAACAGACTCAACTTCACCAAACTGACCAAACTCCTCAGTTTTCTCAGCTTCAATAGCCGGAGCATCCTCTTCTGCGGCAGGGGTTTCCTCCGCTCTCGGCTCTTTCTGCGCGTAGCTTCTTCGGTTGTTTCAGTCTCGGCCTTCGTCTCTTCAACTGCCACGTCCTTCGTCTCGACTTCAACGACTGTTGGCTCTTCCACTGTAGCGGCTTCTTCTACGACTTGTTTCTCAGGCTTGGCTTCAGCGGCGGCTGGCTCCTCCGCTTGAGCTGATTCTTCGACAACTTCTTTCTCCTTGGAGAGAGATTTATTTTCAATCACGATGGCTGCCGGAGAGCTTGAAACGATCCCGACCAAATCCGGAATCTCGGCAGCAGTATGTGTTGCATCCACTTCAAAATCTAAGTAAACTGGTTGAATAGTTGGGAGTGGAGAGATTTCAGAATACAAGTTACCGTTTGCACGTCGGCGAGCCTCCGATCTACGATTGTAATAATCAAACACTTTATTCATCTCCTTAACACAGCGAGCAGTTTCTCGCTCGAAGGCCGCCGCAATCGATTGTTCGATCTCCGTCAGTTGACGATCCGAATATCCAGCTCCAATCGCCTTCTGCCGGAGTAGCCCATAGTAGCCCACTGTAACAAACCGGCCTGAATCCGCCGGTTTGTTAAACATAATTGAGTGCATATCGTATAATTGAGAAGGAATAATTTCCTGGTTGTTTAGATTGAAGAAGCTTGATTGAGAGAAAGAAAGGATTGTTGATTGAGAGTATTGATTGAGGGAGAGAGTTGAACGAGAGATTGAGAAAGGAAAAGTAATTGAGAGAGAAAGAGAATTGATTGAGAGAGAGAAGAGTATCGAGAGAGTTGATAGAATTGAGAGAGAAGAATAAGAGAAAATTAACTTTCGATACCAACTCAATAAGCAGTAGCGGATATATATAAGTATCCGACTAAGACCTAATTTAATTAAGCCCTAGCAACTTAACCAAATATAACTAAAGGAATTAATAAGGAAACTAATACGAAAAATAGATACTAATACGATAATACGTGGCCAATCATCAAGACGTCCACGCGCGTCTCATCTCCCGATCTCGCCATCTAGCCACTCCTTCCATCTAAATACTTCTCCTCTTCCTCGATTGTACGGGGTGTGACAGTTACCCTGATCAAAATATTGGCAGTTCCACTATTGAGTATCAAATCGCGTAATTTCTGCTACAAATACTATAATGCAGCCACAGATTACAAAAATTGGAGTAAAATGTTGCATCTCTAAGCACACGTGATTGAAAAATGGAAACAGAAGTAGAAGAAATACGTACTTGGAGGCGCTATCGAGCAATTTCTCGATGTCGTCGGCGCTGGATACGGAATCCCCCAACTTAGCCTCCTCCAATTTCTCAATCTCCTTCGCCCAGAGGCCGGCGTGTATTTTCTGCTTCGTCGACCTATAATCCCTCTTAATATTCTCCAAGCTGTACAGAGAAGAGGAGGAGGAGGGTTCCGGCGATTCGGTACTTCGATCAGTACCCTTCTTTATCGATTTGCCCTTCCGCTGGTCCCAATTATCGTTCATGTCCTCCACGAAAGCCTGGGTCTCGGTGTCAATATCTTGCGGCGGCGAGGAAATTGCAGTTTGAGGGTTTTCCGCGGCTGCCGTGGGGAGGTAGAAGCTGACGTCGGATTCCCATGGGGCGCGGGAGGATTGTCCGCAGAGATCGTCGGGAAGCCAAGCAGTTTCTCACGCGTCATTCCACTCTTCCTCGCCGGACTTCGTAGTTCATTTAGTAGATAAAGGGCGGACGGCGGCGGCGGGGTTTAGGTTGGGGGTTTTGACGCCGGAGGTTAGACTCCGAATTAGGCTCAACGGGGTTTTGACCTGTTATTGAGGGGACTGAAGTTCAACACTTCTATAGCTCTTGCAGCTGTTATCACCAATGATAGGAAATCATCAGATTTGCAAAAAACAGCCTTTTGTTTAGGAAGAAAGTGACAGAAGGTACAAGGGAAGAAATTCTCCAAAATACTATCACTTTCCTTTCCCAAGGGATTACCTTAAGACTAAGGTTTCGAAGGGGATGCGCTGCTTGTGAACGAGAAAGACGATTCACGGGAACAAGAGATGAGAACGAGAAAGACAAATCTGAAACCTTAGATTTTATCTCTTTAATTGGGCGGTCTTAGTGATGAGAATGAAAAAAAATCAATGTTCTTTGCAATCAGAAACTGCCAGACAATAAGGCGGTGGGAAGAAGAGATGAAAACGAAAAAGCAATCGATGTTCTTTGCAATCAGAAACTGCCAGACAATTAACGAGTACTGTTTGTGGTAACAGTGGATACATATATCCTCTTTAAAAAAAAAAAAAAAAATGTACATATCCTACGAGCATGTAATAAAAGAGAAATTGACAGATAAGTACAACCTTACATAATCAAACGATGACAACTCTTGGTGTCCAAGTTATAAGCTAAAAATACACAACAAATTATTTTATATAATAAATTACTTATTTATTTTCTGTCTATTTTAAAAAAGCATGGTAATAATATGCTACTCCTATCATCCCATTGATATTGTTCCCTTTTTCATTTAGGTCCATTACATCCATATTGATCTCTTTCCAAAAAAAGAAAAAAAAATTTACATTCTCTTATATTTTATTATATCTCTTCCCTACTTTATCATCCACTCTCTAATCATCTCACTCATTTTCCCTCTCTTACTTTATCACTTACTCTACTTTCTTAATTTCCGTATCGAAAATGCTAGAGAATAATATCAATGGAACGGATGTAGTACTTTTTATGGGAGTTGATCTCCAGTCCAATTTTTTTCGTATTCAGTTGGTGTCCAATGTGTATAATTAATGTGACACTGAGTTAAATGGATATGTGTCGTCATTCTATTAGTGATGCAAATTGAGCATGGATCTCATTCCACTTTTTACATATTTGTAATTAAATTACTAATGAGACATTTCTTGTATCAGCCAAATACACTAAATGAAGAGCAACTTTAGCCTATACCTAAATAAAAATACAAAAGTAGTCATTTTGTCTTACAGCAATGATTGGATGATGTGTGTTGTAGGAATTTGTGTCATCAACAATTTTTTATTGTTTGAAACGCATAGGGCCGATGGGGGGCGAAGGAGGATGTCCATCGGCCGAGAGAAAAAAAGGCGAGCAAGTCCATCGGCCGAGTGTTGGGATAAGAATTCAGTAGATTAATTGATAGATTTGAAGATCCCAAAACCCCTAGCTGAATGTTGTACCTTTGTTCTGTAATAGCTTAGTTCGAGTTCAGTTGTTAGGAACTCAGTAAGCTAGAATTCAATAGCTGCAGAGTTCAGTAGAAGACATTGTACTCAGCTGGTGGACTCAGGATCGAAGAAGTCAATTGGTCAGCCAACCACCAACTGAATCTGTATAGGAATTCGTGCCCATGCACTTATACTCAGAAGAACGTCAGTAGGAAATCACTTCAGTTGAAGGTCCGAGGATTCAGATGAAGTCAACCTTGATGTTTGACAAGTCTCACTTATCAATCTACCTCGACCAATAAGGAGCCGACAACGACTTATCTTTTCTGACAAAAGCTGCTCCCAAACAGAAAAAGAGGAGAATCTCTACAGTGTACCTACTCACCAACGTTCAAAATTAAGGAGCCGTTTTCCTTGTCGTTTTGACACGTGGCTAGACCTCCCTCCAACAGATCTATTTACCATCGACGACTATATAAGATAAGTCTTCATGCAGAGACACTACCGGGAACCCAAGCTATCTATGCACAAAACTCTTAACACTCTCAATCGAAGAATTCAGTGAAGAACTAGCATTCATAGAAGAACCCTTTAGTTCATCACTTAGAGTTATATTTGTTCCCCTTCTCTTATCTAAGCAAGCCTTATTGTAATATCTTTAGCTTAGAAACCTCGAGGAAGTTCACATCTTTGTGAAAACTGTTCTTATTATAAGAACTTCCTCTTAGTTGGAGAAGACTCAAACTCTTTAAGTTTGAAACTCTTGTAAAAGTAACTACGACTATAAGTAGATAATCTGTCCAGCATACAGATCACTGAGAACTTGCTCAGTATAAGCTTCAAGTTGTATCTGTCTTGAGAACAGAGCACTAAGACTTGCTCAGTATAAATATAACAAGTATCCTGCTTTGGTCAGGATAGTGGACGTAGGACCCAGTGTGTTCGAACCACTTTAAAAAAATTCTGTGTTGATTTACTGCTTTCTTTTATTGATCATATTACATTAAAACTGTATTTCATCAAACTCAGCATAAAATCGGTTTTCTAACCGAGACGTTTCATATGGCCTACACTTCCGCACACAACTCTAATACTGAACGACTGACTCAAGTCAGTAGAGCTGAACTCGGTAGAAGAATCTCTTGCCCATGCGATCTGAAAGTATATTTGGCTGTCTGACTCAGTTCAGTAGCAAACTCGGCTAGAGCTAACTTTCGCGTTTGAGAACGAATTTGTATTCAGGTGTATTCACCCCCTCCCCCCTCTACACCTGAACCACTTCTCAGGACCAACAATTGGTATCAGAGCGCAGTGTTCTTAACTGATCATTATTTTCCGAAACTAGTCTATCTTGAACAAAGATCATAGAAAACTCGTTTTCACTGCATCTTGCATCTCTTCATTGCATCCTATATCCTATCTTTCAATGATTGATATTTCAGGGATTAGGACGGTACCCATGTTCTCAACAAAGAACTATGCGGTATGGCGCGTAAGGATGGAGGCACATTTAACCTCGCTGCACGACAGCATGACCGACGTCTTGGAGAAAGGACCTATTGTTCTAATGATCGACTCAATCGTACTTGCATTAGACGGAGCAGAAGGTGCCCGAACCGGTCCTAAAGTCGTGAAGGACAAAGCATTGATAGGTGGCTCAGTACTTATTCCCTTCCCTTCAACTACTTCGTTTACTATATTGCTGCTTCCCGACGAACCGACAGGATGATGAAAGTCATTCTAGGTCATGATATTGATCTTATGCGATTGTGCTCTATCGACATAGAGCCGTTTATGTTTCTTGTGTATCCTGAAGTGCAAAATCCTCAATTTGTTGTCCCCAATCTAAATCAATTACCTAAAGATATTTCTAATTTCGGAGGTCCTAATTGGTTTACGGGGAAAGAAAGCAGAAGTAATGCTGGCGTTCGGGCTCCCCAAAGGAATGTTTGTGTGGAGACAGAATCAGATCGTGAGGCGGATGATGAGGATCAAGATATTCCTCCCGCATTAATTAATTGTTCGCTACTAGATTTCGTTGCATGGATTCGGAGAGAGGGTGGTGTGAGTCAACTTATGTCTTTGCTCGTTCCAATTAATCGTCCTCCAATGAACGACGAGACTGCATACGACAACACAGAAGCAGCAAGCAACTGGCTACTTCCTATTGTTCCCCTTGATGTATCCGATTCAATAGTAGCGCGGAACCTGAATAATGTTGTAGATGAAAGTTTGCGGGAATGATTAATGTTCAGCTCCAAAGATGAGCTTTAAGCTGTTGTCGCTCTATTCCATTTGGAAAACAGTGCGGATCTCAAAGTGCAACGTTCGAGTGCTTTTCGGTTGGAATATTTGTGCAAAAGATGTGTTGATTGTCCATTCCAGCTCCGGGCATACTGTAGAGGTGAAAAATGTTGGGAGGTGACTAAATGGGTTGCGGACCACATTTGTAGAACTGATTTATCCGGGCTTGGCGAACGAAATGTGCGGTCGAAGGCTGTAGCAGCTTATATAGCTCGTAGAATATACCGTCAGAGAAAGTTAATGAAACCGACTGATATTCAGACTGATCTATTGGATAAATTTTAAATACAAGAAACCTACGGGGTGGCCCTCTGAGCACGCAACGCATTTATTACGATGATTTACGGCGGACATGCAGATTCCTTCACCATACTGTCTCAATATCTGCATTTTGGAACAAATAAATCCGGGCACTTATACGGATCTTGATGTTGATGAGGATGGTTGTTTCCGACATTTATTTTTGGCGCTTGGTGTATCGAGTGCCCCTTGGTTAGCCAACCTCCGGAAGGTCATTGTGGTGGATGGGACACACTTGAAAGGGAGAAATAAGGGAATATTATTCGTTGTTGCAACTTTTGATGCGAATGAGCAAATATTCCCACTCGCTTTTGGTGTAGGTCCGATTAAAAATTATGTTTTGTGGAAGTGATTTATAATACGACTGAGAGCCGCATTTCTAATGGATGACAGTTTAGTGATTGTTTCAGACCAACATAAAAGCATAACGAATGCGGTAAGAAACGTTTTTCCAGATGTACAACACGACCTTTGTTGCTACCATCTCTCGAAAAACATGCGAGACACGGTGATTGGGTTATCCGATCATTCTATCAAGCAACTTATGCTTATCGATCGACAGAGTTCCATGAGGCCATGAAGCTATTCGTCGGGGAAAATCGGGTATTTATGAAAAGTTGATGGAAATCGGATCGGAGAAGTGGTCCAGACTGTTCAGTAAAGGTCGTCGTTACAGTCTACTGACATAGAATGCTATCGAGTCAATAAATTCTCGACTATTATAGGCTAGACAACTTCCAATTACTGCTATGCTCGAGGCAATCCGCCATATGATAGAGTCGTGGTTCGATATACGAGTAAAGGAAAATTCCAAAAATAATCCATTGACAAAGGCTTCTGAGTTCAGGATGCGGAACGAAGTTGATATGGCTCAGAAGTTTACGGTTACGCAGGTGACTACTAACAAATACAAGGTCGATGAAGGTGACCGACAATGGAGGATTAGTCTTCGAGACGAAATGTGTGAATGTGGCGTCTGACAAATCGACTTGTTGTCGTGTAGTCATGTTGTCGCCGTTCTTTATCATCATCGGGAAAATTTGTACAATCGTATTAATGACTATTACACGACGACATAGAAGAAGATATATACCGGTGTGGTTAATACCTTACCTCCTCGGAATGAGTGGGGTGCCCACCGGAGATAGAGGACACGATTGTTCTTCCACCAATAATTATGTGGCAAGTCGGACGTCCGAGAACAACCGTCGTCCTTCCAGAGCAGAAGCTAGTACATCTGAAACGCGTCGTCGAGTTCCAAAAAAATGTGGCAACTGTGGAGAAGAAGGTCACACAAGGCGGAGATGCCCCAATGCAGGAACGACAAATAAAGAGTGAAGCGTGGTGTTTTCAATTGTGGTTTTCTTTGTATTCATTATCTGTACTATTTTTTTTATTTTTTTTAAATCATAAGGCGGGCCTATTGTAGAACCCTCTATGGGCTAGGACTTGGCCCCCATCCGTATGAATTAATTGCTATTTTTATCTTTTAATTTTGCAAGGAAACACATTAATGTGGGGTCGAGGCCGATGGACGACTTAACCCATCGGCCCTCGTCCGTGTGGAAATAGTGTTGATTGACCGAGGGAGTTCTCTCGGCCAGGCCGAGAGGAACACGCCACATCCAAACGGGACCGAGGCTGATGGAATGCTTAGTCTATCGGCCCTCGTCCGTGTGGAAATGGTGTTGCTTAGCTGAGGGAGTTTTCTCGGCCGGGCCGAGTGGAACACGCCACATCCAAACGGGGCCAAGGCCGATGGATTGCTTAGCCTATCGACCCTCGTCCGTGTGGAAATGGTGTTCCTTGGCCGAGGGATCTGGGCCAAGAAACAACACTAACGGACAATGTGGGGCCGAGGCCGATAGATGGCTTCACCTATTGGGCCCTCGTCCGTGGGATTTTTTTAGAAATTAGAAGCACTAATAAAATCGAATAATGTTAGTATTCGGAAAATTAATAAACAACAATTGTATTAGAATAATATCAGTTTGCAGCAGCTACAATACAATAGAAAAATATTTGAATTTAACTAATAAGACCCATACGAACAATCTAGCCTTCGGTGTAACATTGCTCGAAACATTTTCAGGCCATCCACTCCCGATAGACTCTGATGTTGGATATTCGGTTACCCCAAATGGGTGTAGGTCATCCTGTGATTAAATGCTCGATTGTCATACATGTAAATGGACCACAACTGTTCGAGTCCTCTTGCTTGAACTCGACATCCTGCGACATCAGGACTAACTGGGGACTCTGTGTTCCCGGATGCGACAGGTTGAACTTATTCATCATCCAATAACTAGAAGCATATTAAAGAAATTTACAAATATTTTTCAAAACAAATCAACCCAAAAAGTTAAGAATTTGAAATACGTACATCTAACAAACGTCCGATCAGTTTGCGGAGCGGCCTAAAATTTTGTTTCCTCAACTCAAATATTTGCTTGCATCCATATTAGTTGAGTGAGTCATAGAGCTCCAACGTCCAAGTCTCGATACACAATCGGACTGCGACCCAACGGGAGGCGGCCAACACCGGGAATATGACATATAAGCTACTCAAATTGGTGCTTAACAAATATTTTTAATTGATGAACCGGAAATGACAAAATAGTACTCTCTCCGTCTCACTCATCTTGACGCAGTTCTTTTCGGCACGAGAATTAAAAAAGTGGATGATAAAGTGTGAGAGAGGGATAAAGTAGGAGAGAGAAATGAAAAAGTAGGAGAGAGAAAGGAAAAAAATGAAAAAGTAGGAGAGATAAATGAAAAAGTAGGAGGATAAATTATTGTGGAAATATACACTGTTGGCCAAAGGGAAAAAAAATCAAGTTTGGCCATCCTGTTAAAAAAAACACAAATCTAACCATTTTGTCTTCTTGTGGGCGCTGGCCGAGTGAGGGCCGATGGGGGGCCGATGGACATTTGTGAGGGCCGATGGTGGCCGACTTCAATTGTACTGAGGTCCGATTGCGATCGGCCATCTTTCGGCCGACCTATCAGCCCCCATTCGGCCGATACCGAGAAAGCATAAATAATTGAAGGGCCGATGGTGATCGGCCCCCCTTCAGCCAAGACATCGGCCCTCGGAAAATTATAAACGTAAAATAATTAACAAGTTTTTTTAATAATTATTAAAAAAAATTGTAAAAAGCTTTAAAAAAATGAGAGCCGATGGACATCGGCCCCTATTCGGCCGAGCCATCGGCCCTGATTATTTAGAACCCGTTATATGTAACGGCCGAAATTTATCGAAGGGCCAAAAAAAATTAAACCGTTTATTAAACGAGGGCCGATAACCATCGGCCCTACCATCAGCCCTGACTCGCAATAATGGAGGGCCGATTGTAAGTAACCGTTGGCCGAAAAAAAGTTTCATTTTACGATTCTTACTGCAAAAATTTACCCATTTTCTCCAACCCGATCGCCGGCCACCGGAATCCGTCGCTGATCCCCGCAGCTCGCCGCCCGTTTAGTCGCCGAAAACCGCCGCCAACGCCGCCGCCGAACACAACCGCCGCCGATCCCCTTTCAAACGCCATGTCTTCCGGTGAAATTGAGGTTCGTAATTTTGATTCCTTAGCCCTTCCATGTTATAAACTATGCAAATTCATGTTAGAAACCACGTTGAGTGAATTAAATTGTCGATCTATTCGAATTCATGTTGAAATGTAGAATTGCCTTTTTTGAATTGTCGATTTATGGCATGAATTGTGATTGAATTTCATTGATAGAGGTAATTTATGTTGAAATTGGGTTGGGTTCACATTGAAATGTCCAATTTAGATTGAAATTGTTGAGAATTTGGAGATGATTCGCGTGTTTATTTTCTGGAAATCTATGAAATTGGGGCCGATGGAAGGGCCGATGGAGATACACTCCATCGACCCTTCTTCGGCCGAACTCTGTTCAATAGGCCATCGGCCCCGGCTGGCCTAGACACATTTGGCCCCGGCTGGCCATGGAGGCTTCGGCCCCGGCTGGCCTTGGAGGCTTCGGCCCCGGCTGGCCTTCGAGCCTCGGCCCTGGCTCACCTTATAGAAATCGGCCCTACATCGGCCATTTTTCGGCCCTTCCATCGGCCCTCGTTCGGCCCTTCCGTAGGCCCTATTTCGGCCCTTCCATAGGCCCTGGTTTAGCTTATTTATTCGGTTTGGATAATTCATTTGTTTTTTTATAAATCTTGCAGCCCGCTTATATCCGACTATCGGTTAGACAAAAGACCATAAAAATCACGAAATATTGGAGAGATGGTCTACCCGAACTATTAAAAAGCACTCTTGCTAGACGGGGGGGTAGTGACCTAGTCCGCCGCTTTATAGACGGACAGTTCGGACATTTGTTGAGTTGGAGGAAGGGCAAGAGTTCGATCATAGCTTTGCATCAGCTCATGTGCTATGAGGTTGAGGCACCGCCCGGGGAGGCCCGTTTTCACATATCCGGACGGGAGATTAGATTTTCGCAGTATGAGTATGCACTCGTAACAGGCTTATTTTTCGGCGCTTCTACTTTCGATACGACGGCAGCTCGTGCCCCTGTAGAGTCTGGAGTATACATGAGACGCACAAACGGAAATCCAGTAACAGGAGGCGAGCTGCTAAATTTATGGAAAAATGACAAGCTCGGCGCCCTCTCATAAGACGATTATTTGAAGGTGGCCAAGTGTTGGCCCTGATGTGTTTTTTCTTCGCACCTGCCGGCACGAAGAAGGCCGAGACCTGGATGTAGGTTCTTGCTGATGATTTAGACGCGTGGAATGATTTTTCATGGGGATCATACACGTACAACGCCCTCCTGCACTACATGAGTTTTGTACCAAAGCGACTCGATGCAGTAAAATCGAAGTATAATATCTATGGGCCAGTTTGGGCTCTTCAGGTACAAATTTTTATTTTATAATTTTATATTTTATAATTTCATATTTTATACTTGTACTGATCTTTAATCGTATTGTAGATCTGGGCATATGAGGCGATACCAGATTTGGCCCGTCTGTGTGTACACCTTATGAATGACGGTGGTATGTCCCGATGTGTGAAATAGGTATTTGTCACGCCACCAGATACAGAATGGATTACTTTCTTTGCCTTGCCGGTAAGTAACATTTTAAATATTTATGAACAGATACGGAGCGTATTATAACCTATTTTTAAAACTTTTCGAACAGATGGAGACACCGCCCCATCAGACTCTTACGCCCACTCCCGAGGAGCAGCTATCTGAATACTGGAGACGGGTGATTGGAGAGAATCCGATCGGTGTATCTTTTCCTAGACCGACCCCCGTACAGCCGAGACGAGTTGATGAGGAGGGCAGTGTACGGGATCCTCCGCCGGCAGCACAGAAGAAAAAATCAAAGAAGAAACGTACACCGGTGGAGGGTCAGTCATCTGGGCCTCGGAGGGAAGAAGATTGGACTTTGCCCACTTATGACGGAATGATCCGGTCCATAGATGAACGGTTCCAGCAGCGCGAGACTGAGTTGTTAGAAAAAGTGGACAAGCGCTGGAAGGAGAACGAGGATCGGTTCTTCAAAACAGTGGGGAATTTGTTAAAAAATGTGTTCGGAGCCGGTAAGGACAAGGGCAAGGGCAAGGGTAAAGGGATAGGATCCAGTTCTACGTGGGACGTGGAGTAACTTCTGAATGACTCGTCCGATGAGTCATCTATACCATGTGAGCCACCACGGGGGAGGTCTGTGACTGTACATGAGTGGCCCAGTTGGAATGAAGATGTCGAACAGCCACGGGCAGATGTGGAAGATACGACGAGTGTCGATGTAGATCCCTGGGCTGTGGCTGCTAGAAGGGCTACTCGGGGCTATGAACAGGGGCGGCATAGCATGTACGAGGAAAGAGATGTTTGGGTCCCGAAACGTGGGGAGCCACTCCCTTATACGGCTCCACGGTCCCCACCACCTGTACAGGTACCATTAATATTCAAATTAAATTTTTTTTTTCAGCATGAATTTGACCATGAGTTTTTGTCCAAAATGCAGCAACATGAGTCGGTCGTGATGGACTTATTTGATATTCAACATGTATCTCGGTTGTATGATAGCCAACCGCCGGAGCAGCAAATTGTACAAAGCACTGAGGTACAAACATAATTTTTTTTATATATTTGATCCCATTATTTTAATACATGTTATTTGCAGCCCATAGTAAGCCGACGACCCAATCCTACAAGAGCTCTACACATGTTTGATCCCGCGGACACATTGAGAAGAAGTTTTTGAGAATTTCATGAAAATGGAAATTTCTGCCAATGTGACGGTTTCGCAGAAGAAGCTCTCTCACGGATTTTTCAAGAATCTTTTGGATACAAAGTTCGACATGGGCCGCACAATGCTTGATATGTACTTATGCTACCTCCGGCAGAGGCTTCAAGCGCCTGACCGTGACGTGTTGTCAACACCCGATGCACGCTATACCGTCATAGCGGCTTCGTCAGTGTTCGTAAGTATATATTTATATTTTTTAAGATATAATGTGTTTGTTTTTACTAATTTGCATTATTAATATTATTTTTTTTGAATAATTTATCTTTTTAATTAATAGGTCATTTTCCCAGTGTTGGCCGCCTCCCATTGGGTGACAGTTAGATTGTGTATCGAGTCATGGAAGTTGGAGCTGTATGACTCACTCAACGGCCGTGGAACCAAGAATATATTTGAGTTGCGAAAACAGAATTTGCGGCCACTCCGTAAATTGATCGGCCGCTTGCTAGATGTACGTATTTTAATATTTTATGGGTTTTTGGTGAGGCTACTAATTATTTTTAATATTTTTCGTTAGGCTACTAATTACTGGACGATGAACAAGTACAATCTGCCGCATCCGGGCACGCGAACTCCGGAGTTGGTTTTGATGCCGCAAAAGGAGCAGTTCAAGCAAGAGGATTCGCATAGTTGTGGTTCATATACGTGTATGACAATTGAGCGGCTCATAACTGGATTTCCTACTCCGAAATGGGGTAATATGAAATCAAACATCAGAGTCTACCGGGAGTGGATGGCTTGGAAATATTTCGAGCAGTGTGATTACGGAGATTTTGGTTCTAGTTCCGAATGAGTAGCCAGACTCGTAGTGTATATTTTTTTTGTGGAATTAAAACACTTTTAAATTTATTTTATTTGATATCAATTTTTTTGAACCTAATATCAATTTTTGTGGTCCGAGAATCTCTATTTTTGTGAGAACGGCTACGACCGATATCTCTCGGCCTCGGCCGAGAAACTATTCTATCGGACGAGGGCCGATAGAAGGCCAATTTGGTATCGGCCCCCATCGTTATCGGCCCCATGCATTGCAAGGCACGGCTACGACCGATATCTCTCGGCCTCGGCCGAGAAACTATTCTATCGGACGAGGGCCGATGGATGGGCGGTTTGGTATCGACCCCCATTGGTATTGGCCCCATGCATTGCAAGGCACGGCTACAGTCGATATCTCTCGGCCTCGGCCGAGAAACTATTCTATCGGACGAGGGCCGATGGAGGCTGATTTGGTATCGGCCCCCATCGGTATCGGCCCCAATGCCATCGGCCCCGAGCAGCGCATGGCCTCGGCCGAGATTGTATATCTCTCGGTCTCGGCCGAGAAACTCATCTATCCGCCCCGAGCAGCACATGGCCTCGGCCGATATTGGATATACCTCGGCCCCGATTGGGGGCCGATGGGTTAACCATCATCGACCCTTAAGGGTTTCGGCCTTTATTTTTTTTTGTTTTTATCCTAGCAAATAACTCGATCAATGACAAAAAACTTTAATCGATCAATTACAAAAAAAATTAATCGTTATTTGTCGTTCCAGATACGGGGCATCTCCGCCTTCTGTGACCTTCTTCTCCACAGTTACCACATTTTTTCCGGCGGCACGTACCAGATGTACTAGCTTCTGCTCCTGAAGGACGACGGGTGTTTCTCGGGCGTCCGGCTTGCCGCATAATAATTGGTGGAAGAACAACAATGTCATCTATTTCAGGTGGGACACCCCACTCATTTCGAGGAGGCAAGGGATTAACCACACCGGCGTATATTGCCTTCCATGTCGCCGTCATATAATAATCATTAATATGATTGTACAGATTTTCCCGGCGATGATACAAAACGGCGACAACGTGACTACACGACAACAAGTCAATTTGCCAGACGCCGCATTCACACATTTCGTCTAGAAGATTGACCCTCCACTGTCGCTCACATGCGTCGACCTTGTATTTGTGGTTAGTGACCTGCGTAACTGTAAACCTTCGAGCCAGTTCTACTTCGTTCTGCATCCTCAACTCAGAAGCCTCTGTCAACGGATTATTTCTGGAACTTGCTTTTACCCGTCGTGTATCGAACCACGACTCTATCATATGACGGATTGCCTCGAGCATAGCTAGAATTGGTAGTCGTTTAGCCTCCAACAGCCGAGAATTTATTGACTCGGTAGCATTCGATGTCAGTAGACTGTAACGACGACCTTTATTGAAAAGTCTGGACCACTTCTCCGATCCGATTTCCATCAACTTTTCGTAAATATCAGGTTTTCCCCGACGGATGGCGTTCATGGCGTCATGGAATTCTGTTGCCCGATAAGCATAAGCTGCTCGATAAAATGACTGGATAACCCACTCACCGTGCCTAGCAAGCTTATTCGATAAATGGTAGTAACAAAGTCCGTGTTGTGCGTCTGGGAAAACCACTCTTACCGCATTCGCTATGTTTTTATGTTGGTCTGAAACAATCACTAAACTGTCATCCGTTGGAAATGCGGCTCTCAGTCGCATCATAAACCACGTCCAGGAAACATCATTTTCAATGGAACATACACCAAAAGCGAGAGGGAATATTTACTCGTTCGCATCAAAAGTAGCTGCGATGAATAATATTCCCTTTTTTCTCCCTTTTAAATGGGTACCGTCCACCACAATAACCTTCCGGAGGTTGCCTAACCAAGGGGCTCGCGATACACCAAGCGCCATAAATAAATGTCGGAAACGACCATCCTCACCGACATCAAGATCCGTATAAGTTCCCAAATTTGTTTGTTCCAACAAATGCAGATATTTTGGCAGTTTGCTGAACGAATCAGCATGTCCGCCGTAATCATCGATATACTTGCGTTGCGCGCTCGGAGGGCAAGACAGTACGTTGCTTGTATTCCAAATTTATCCAACAAATCAGCCTGAATATCAGTCGGTTTTATTAACTTGCTTTGACAACGCATTTTACGGGCTATATAAGCAGCGACACCCTTCGACCTCACATTTCGTTCGCCAATTCCGGATAAATCAGTTGTACAGTTGTGGTCCGCAACCCATTTAACAACTTCCCAACACGTCTGACCTCTATAGTATGCCCGTAGCTTGAATGGACAATCAACACTTCTTCTGCACAAATATTCCAAACGGGAAGCACTCGAACGTTGAACTCTGAAATCCGCACCGTTTTCCAAATGGAATAGAGCCACAGCAGCATAAAGTTCGTCTTTCGAGCTAAACATCAATCCTGCTTGCAGACTTCCGTCTACAACAGTAATCAAGTTCTGCGACGCTACTGAATCGGATACATCAAGGGGAACAACGAGGAAGTAGCCGGTTTGCCGCTTCGTGTTGTCGTATACAGTCTCGTCATTTGTTCGAGAACGATTGACTGGAACTAGCAAAGACATAAGTTGACTTACGCCACCCTCCCTACGAATCCATGCAGCAAAATCTTGTAACGAACAATTAATCAAGGCAGAAGGAATATCTTCATCCTCATCATCATCAAATGATGAGTCCAAGTCCGCCTCATCATCTGAATCAGTCTCCACACGAACATTCCTTTGGGGAGTCCGTCCGCCATCATTACTTCTACTTCCTTGCCCCGTAAACCAATTAGGACCCCCAAAATTTGAATTATCTTCGGGAAATTGATTCGGGTTCGGAACACCAAATTGAGGATTTTGCACTTCAGGATACACAACAAACATAACCGGCTCTACGTCGATAGAGCACATCCGCATAAGATCAGTATCATGGCCCAGAATGGCCTTCATCATCCTACCGGTTCGTCGGGAAGCAGCAGTATAATAAATGAAGTAGTTGAACGGAAGGGAATAAGCAGTCAGCCACCGATCAATGTTTTGTCGAAGATATTCGACAGAAATATTATTTGAATGAATGTAAACCATAAACTCATGCCCACCGATATAATTCGACTCTGCATCGAATTGACCGTTCAATTTCACAATAATTGATCGAAAATCGGCCATTTCTGTCAAATTTTGTTTGAAGAACTGAGAAGAGTGGAACTGAAATGAGGAAAATTTTTGGTGATTCAAACAAATTGGCCATTCTACGTCTTATAAGAAAATTTTCTGTAAATTTTCACGTGAAACATTGAACTCTATTACCCATTTCCCCATCGGCCCCAATCGGCCCCCATCGGCCCCCCAATCGGCCCTCATTAATGTGCATGTGCATGTTATATCCGACTAGTCATTTCATCAGATAAAGCTGATTTGAAACTGTACCTTCAACATGCCTTGGATCGGCCCTCCATCGGCCCCCATCGGCCCTCTATCGGCCCTACTGCATGTTTGCAGCAAAAGCCTTACAGTGTCTTGTCCAATCCCGTCTCGAAGGAAGGGCTTGGGGCCGATGAAGGGCCGATGGAAACCCACCATCGGCCCTCTTCGGCCTTGACAACCTTTTTTTTTTAGCCGAAAATACTAGATCGGCCTATTGGATGTTCGGCCATCAGCTTTTATTATCGGCCGATGGCGGGTAGGGCCGATTGACACCACCAATTTGGCCCCCCATCGGCCTTCAGAGCCTACAATTTAAAAAAATCAGGTTAAGTGGCTCGGCCGATAAGGGAGTTCAACTTTTTTCCTCAAGGCCGATGGAGGGCCAATGGACTCGCCAATCGCCCCCCCCATTGGCCCGGTGCCGTATAAGGACAAAATGGGTATATTTGTGTTTTGTTTTAGTTGTGGGCTATATTTGTGTTTCGTTCGGCACTGTTCGGCCACTGCTGCAAAAGCCTCTAAATTATTTCCTTTTTTGGAAACGCGTCAAGATGGGTGGGACGTCCCGAAAAGGAATACGCGTCAAGATGGGTGGGACGGAGGGAGTATAACTTACAAAATTCGCAGTGAACCACGACATCTTCGTGACACCAATTCCCTAATCCGCTCCAAACACGACCTCGAGCAAAACCGGGTTCATAGATTTTTGAAGTCCAAGCGTCCGCTAGCACCGTCTATAAAAAAATAAACACATTGTCAGGAGAATCATAGTTAAAAAAACAAACACATTCAAATAACTATAGTACTTATAAAAACTGTCGAGTTTGTTATGACGGTATAACATGAATCAGCAGTAGCCAACACGTCACAGTCTTTGTCCTGAAGCCTATGCCGGAGGTAGGATACGTACATATCAATCATCGTCTGCCCCATGTCGTACCCTATATTGAGGATGTTCTTGAAAAATCTGTGCGAAAGCTCATGCTGCGAAACTGTAACCTTTGCAGAAGCACCAGTGAGCAGGAAAGCTTCAAAATTTCGCCTCAATACGTCACTGTCATCAAGCATGTATTGAGCTCCGCTAGGATTGTATCGTCGACTCACTAAGGGCTGCAAACATAATGTATTAATAAAATATTAGAAAATACAAATCTTCAAATCATGTTTGTACCTCAGTGTGTTGTTCAATTATCTGCTCCGGAGGTTGGGTTTCATACAATCGTTGTACATGCTCCATATCAAAAAAGTCAAAATCGGTCGACTGATTGTGGCTGCATTTACGAAAAACAGGCATAGTCAAATGAAAAAACAGAAGTTCAATTTTAATAATTATCCAACAAACTTAAGATACATGTACAGGCGGTGGGTCGTTTGGAGCATAATAAGGGAGTGACTCCCAACGTCTAGGGACTCAAACATCTCTCTCCTCATACATGTTATGACGCCCTTGATCAATGTCCCGGGAAACCCTTCGAGCATCCGCATCCCAAGGATCTGCATCGAGATTCGTCGTGTATTCCACATCTTCCTGTGGCTATCCTTCATCTTGATTCCAGCTCGACCATTGATGTACAGTGACCATCCTCTCCCGCGGTGCAGATGTTTCCTCGTCCGAATGATGACCACTGTACTCTATGACCCACGACTGCAAACTCGTGGAAGTGGATCATTTGCCCTTACCCTTGCCCTTGCCGTGTCCAAACACATTTCTCAGCAATTTCCCTACTTTTTTAAAAAAGCGATCCTCGCGCTCGTTCCACCGTGCATCCACTTTCTTCAACAAATCATCCACGCGCTAGTCGAACCGTTCATCTATAGTCCGGATGATTCGTTCGTATGTAGGTACAATGGAATCTTCATCCCCACGATGCCCAGATGACTCTCTCTCCGCCGGTGCGCGTTTCTTCTTTGATTTTTTCTTTTGTGCTACCGGCGCCGGAGCCCGTACACTGCCATCCTCATCAACTCGCCTCAGCTGTACGGGGGTCGATGTGAGAAATGATACACCGATCGGATTATCTCCATTCATCCTTCTCTAGTATTCCATTATCTACTCCTCAGTAGTAGGCGTGAGAGTCTCATGGGGAGGTGTCTGCATCTGTTCCAAAAAATTTAATCACAAGTTAAATACACTCTTATACTTCTAAATTTTTTAATAAATATTTAAAATGTTATTTACCGGTAATGCAAAGAAATTGACCCACTTCGTATTTGGTGGCGTCTTAAATACCCACTTAATACAACGGGGCATACCTCTATCATTTACAAGGCGGACACACAGCCGGGCCAAATCTGGTATCGCCTCGTATGCCCAAATCTACAATACGATTAAAGATCATGACAAGTATAAATTTGTCGATAAATAAGAAATTGAAACAATTAAATATCGATTCGTACCTGAAGGGCCCAAACTGACCCATATATATTATATTTCGATTTCACTAGATCGACTCGCTTCGGTACAAAGCTCATGTAGTGGAGGAGGACATTGTACGTGTAGGATCCCCATGGAAAAGCGTTACACGCGTCTAAATCATCTGCTAGGACCCACACCCACGTCTCAACCTTCTTCGTCTCGGTAGGTGCGAAGAAAAAGCACATCAATGCCGATATATTGGCCACATTCAAATGATCATCTTCAGAGAGGTCACCGAGCTTATCATTTTTCCACATATTCAGCAAATCGACTCATGTTACTGCTTTTCCTTCTGTCAGTCTCATGTATACTCCGGAGTCTCTGACCTCGCGAGCTACCTTCGGATCAAAAGAAGAGGCGCCAAAAAACAATCCAGTCACGAGTGCATACTTCAACTGCGAAAATCTAAGCTCTCGTCCGGATATATGAAAATGAACCTCCCCGGGCGGTGCCTGCACCTCATAGCACATCAGTTGATGCAATGCTAATACGAAACTTTTTCCCTTCCTCCAGCTCAACATATACCAAACTGTCCGTTTCTAAACCGCTGGACTAAGTTATTACCCCCGTCTCACAAGAGTCTTCTTAATCAGTTCGGGTAAATTATCTCTCCAATATGTAGTGACTTTAGTGGTCATTTTTCTAACCGATAGTCGGATATAATCGGATTTCAAGTTGTATAAAAAAATGAATTAATTAGTTAAGACGGCCGATTAAGGGCCGAAGTCTAGGCCGATGGGAGGGCCGGAGAAGTACCGAAGGACCGAAAGCTAGCTAGGGCGGATGGACTCTTGAGCACAATTCAGCCAAGGTAGGGCCGATGGAGTATACTATCAATCGGCCCTGCCTTCGGCCCTCCATCAGCCCCGGTTGCAAAGTTCTTAAAAGCATGAACGCTCGCAACAATCGCAATTCACAACAATTTCATCATAAATTCGACATTTCAACATAGACCCAAGCCAATTTCAACATTAATTTCGTCTATAAATCAAATTCAACACAATTCGCCGGAAAATAATACAATAAATGGCCGGAAATAGAAAACGCATAGGATCTTCAATTCAATTAGCGAATTTGAGAAAGCTATCGATCAATTCCGATTCTTTCTTTTTCTCTTGATTCTTTTCTGATTGAGATGTATTTCAAATCCAGATGTTAATCGTACTCTGACAACTTTACGTAAGGCAGAGTTTGGTTTCTTCTAACATGAATTCACTCGAAAAAGAAGACAAATCATTGAAATTCATACAAAGAATCGCAAATACGAACCTCAATTTCGCCGGAAGACATGGCAGCAGGCAGCGTTCTGCAACAGTCTACTCGGCGGCGGTCGTTTGGGAGTGAAATGGGTGAATTTCGCATCATGGTGAAATGGGTGAATTTCGGCCAATGGTTATATTCATTCGACCAACAATAATTGCGTTTAGGGGCCGATGGAGGGCCGATGGCAGGGTCGATAGGTATCGACCCTCGTGTAATAAACTGAATTCTTTCCCCTTGTTGATTCCGGCCCTTAAAAAAAATAATAAGGGACGAAGGCTCGGCCTATGGCTGGGCCGAGGGGTTTCGGCCCTTCAAAAAAAATTACAATTTTTTGGAAAAAAATTATTTTCCATCGGCCCTCGTTTCGCCCCATCAGCCTCCTATCGGCCTCAAACACCTTTTAAAAGATTACGTGTTGGCTCGACAATGTCCGACGCCAACTGCAATTCTGGCAGAAAAAGTATACAACATTGGGTATATTTGTGTTTTAACTTAGTGGATGACTAGATATGTGTTTGTTATAGTGTTTTGGGCTAACCGTGTATATTAACACCTATGTATTAAAGCTTATACTTTAATCTTGATTATAATCACTTATCACTAAAATTAACAAGACATATAGATTCTGTTATATGCTTATTTAAAAAAATAGTAGTTGTTTATAGTTCTTCTATTTGCATCGAAAATGACATATTGTTCTAATATCTGGCTTTTTTTTAATAATAAAATAAATATAGCCACGTAGATTTTCACTTCCCTTTTCGCATTTTAACCCTCTTTTATTTCTCTTTTTTCCCTCATCTTTTCTTATTCCTTTTTGTATTTTTGGCACTTGCCACGCTAATTTATTTCTTATTTTCGTATTCCTCGTAATTTTTGTTATTCCTTTCGCAATTTTATTTTTTTTAATCATAATTTTTCATTTTTTGGTATTTTTTACTTTTCTTTCTTATTTCTCTTGTATTTTCTTGTTCATTTGATGTTTTCACCCTTTTCTTTCTATTGAGCTTTTTTGTAAAAAAATTATAGCATTAAACATTAAAATATTCTTATTTGTACGAAAATCAGTACATTGAAGTTTCATTTTCAGCCCACTTAAGCAAGAATTAAGTGGGTTTTGCAATAACTGCTGCTTATCCGTAAGTGTTGAAAGTTGCTGAAAGCTGTTGATTTGAGAATCAGTAGGTGTTTGCAGAAAAATGCTGAAAGTGGTGAAAATAGTGTTTGAAAATTCTACTGATAGATGTAGCTTATTTTCATTTTTTAAATGTAATGGCTATTTTACCCCTACCATGCATAAATTGAAAAGTAGTTTCATATTATATGTTTTTAATTTTACTTTAAAATTTCAATCTCATCCTATTTATAAATATTATATTATTAAATATTCCAATATCATATTGGGAATATATTGAAGAAAGATATTGAAAAAGTTGTGATCTCATACCTATTAAAAACTTCACACATATTATATAACAAGATTCAATAATGTGAAACTTAGATTGGTAATACATACATGTTTTCCAAACAAGATCTGATTTTTTTTTTTTTAGGTATACAGTTCAACTCTGAATTACTCAAATATGATTTCAAAGTAAAAGAAAGAGTAAAGCATCTATGGACATGAACACTGAACTTTCCCCAACTTTTCTCTTCAATAACATATAATTTCTAAATGAAAGTCAATCAAATTGAATATCATAAAATCCGAAATACCCTTTAAAGAAGAAGATCAATATGGCTAAACACAGACTGCAAAAAGCAGCAGATTCTATTACAAGAAGAAGAAGAAAGAAAACCCAAATAGCAAAAAAGATCAAATCTTTACACAAAAACCAAATTCACCTTCTTGATTATATGTCCACTCTAAAACCTTCAAACCTCATAATGTCCACTCTCTCTCTAAAAGGTGGGCGATTGATAGATGTGCAGACTGTGAGTAGCCCTACACCAACACAAACACTGCGTCAAAAGCACAATAAAGCACAATTGCAAATCATCGTGGAGATGTTAGTACCACACAAGAGAGATAAAAATAGTGAGAGAGAGAGAGAGGGAGAAAAAATAGATATAGACGAAGCAAAAACACTACAATTGAAATCATATGAGAAAGCTTACCAGACAAAAAGAGAGAGAAGCGGCGGCGATAGAGAGGCAACAACGTCGACGACGATTCTACCTCTAAATTCAGTGACTGAATTATCTGTTTAATTTTGTAGGTCGCTCGGAGAAGATCTTGCGGAGAGTCGAGTTCAACACTGCTAGAGCTCTCTTTTCTTTCTTTGTGGGAGAATAGCAACGAGTAAAGGGTAAAATTGGAATAAGAAAAATTTTAAAAAGATAAAAGAGTCTGAAAATTTTAACTTTATCCCATATAAAGAAGCTGCAACTTTCAATTAAAATTTGCAAATACTTTTATCAGTTTTCGGCTAAAAATTAAGATAGAGAAATAGAAATGATGGGTGTGGAAATAGTGGGTATGTGTGAATTCAAAATTATTAACGTGTTTTTTTTTGGACCATAAGATTCATAGCTTATAATATATAAGCCGAAATTCGAGGATAAACTTTTCAAGTGGTGGGTGATGGGACCCCTTGGATATGAATTCGAATAGTCATTTCTCACTTTTTTGGGGTCTACTAGTAATAAATGTGTAGACTCCACGAGTGAGTCTATTATTCATTAAAAAAAAGTGGTTATAAAACTTATGTAATAAAAATATAATTACAATTATTTTGGCGTAAATTCCCAGAAATTTACACTCAAGAGTGTATAGAATTCATGCTCGTTGCATTTCTCTCCTACTCATATGCACCTATATTTTCGATTGATCAAACTAGTAAATGAACCCTAACATAACCACTTATACAGAAAAATGAATAAAATCATCTATTTATTCAACTAAACAATCAAAATATTAATTATAAACAAGATAATATCTTACTTCAAAGGAAAACAATATTTCTCTTTTATTTTGTGGATTTCATATTTATTTATTTACTGTTTTGCACTTGGCAAGTGGACTTCAAATAACGTATACGCACATTTTATTCCACTTTCATTCTATTGGTGTTGGGGAATCTTCTTTTTCGGCTTATTTTTTAATTCTGGTACTAATTTTCACATTACATAAATATGCCCTTCAACTTTATATAAATTGAACAAAATACACTTTGACATCCACAATAGTCAGAAGAGAAATAGCCTTGAAATTAACAATAGCAAAATATACAAAAATGCCCTCATTTCAGTTATAAGTTAGTATTTTTATTTCGTTTACTAAAAAATAGTGTATAATTTTAAATTATTTTTGCTCCGCTTCACTCTTCAACCCATATCTCTGCGCTCAATTCTCTCTCGTTTCTTTCGATTCTGCCTACACTTTAAAGTTGTGTGTGCGTCTCCTTTTTATTATTTTTTCTTTTTCTTGTTTGATTTTTTCATTCCCATTTTAATTCTAGGTTGTTACATTCATTTCATGGTAACCTAATTCAGTTAATTTGTTGTGGATTGGAATTTCGCAGGTAATTCTGCGCGTTCTGTTTTTTATTAAGTGCTGTTGCGTTCGTTTCGATTTTCATTTCCCCTTTCCGGTTCTTGTCCGTGCTTATTTTTTCTCATTTTATACTTAGATTCTTTATCTCGAATTTACAGGTGCGTGAATCTGTTCTACTTGGTGATGTGTGTCTCCTTTCAATTTTTGTTCTTTTTCTTGTCCTTTTATGATTTTCAGCGGTTACAATAATTTCGACTTTTCTAATTCCGTTAATCTCACAATTTATTGCGCCTTTGAATTTTTTTTTTTTTGGCAGAGGAGTTAGTGAACGACTGAGGATTTTTTTTTTGGCAGAGGATTTTCTAGTTGGAAGGGTTTTGCTCAAGTCCCGGTGAGTTTCTACCTTCTCTCCGTTTTTTCTTTTGAAATTTTTATTTTTGCTGCATTTTGATTGACTGTGAAAAGGAATTACGACCATGCACAATGCTAGAGTGTCTAATTTGGTCTATGATGATGCATGGTTTCATTGATATCCATGAGGGGTTTTGAATTATGGTTTTGTTTGACTTTCGATGAGTTTTTAGGGTTTAGTGAGTTCACTGAAGTTAATTGACACCTGAAGAGATTGATGGTATTAAAGAAACAATTCATTGCAGGATTTTTTTCTGTTGTGTATTTTGTGCAGCTTTTGTCTTCTGCTGTTGGTTTGTAATGCTATGTTTCTACATTAATTAAATTTAGCTTGCTTTATAAATTATTAAAGATCAGAATGCTTAGAATGAGCTAAATTTGGAGAGCATGGTATAGGTTGATTAAATGAGTTCTAACTTCAGTTAAATGGCATGTTGAACAGGTTTGGATCCTTTTGCTCGATCAAAATATGACGAGCTTGGTACATTTTTCTCCTTTTGCTTACATCTCTGATATCCTGTAGATTTCATATTTTTCATCCTTTCTCATTTAGTTTGACCTTCTCTACTTCACCATATTCTATGTGATTAATGTACTTGCACAGGATGGAAATGTCCCTGGAGACGAATTTGCTGATGTGAATTGGACTACGGATGATGAACTGGATATTGTTGCAGACCCAGTTTTATCATCTCAACCTTGTATTGGAACCATTGCCTGCAATTCAGAGGTAAAGCTGCAAACTTGAATTGATGGCTCTGAAGGTTGCTAGCTGTTGATTAGTGGGAACTTAGTTTCATGATTATAAGGATTACCTGTTCAACCACTTTAATTTTTTTCAGCATATTTTCATACGCGACTTGGAAATATCTGGAAAACCACATGTAGATCTTTGCTCAAATGTCTATAATTTCTTCATTCTGTTTTGATGCCTCTTCAAAATGCAAACATGCTAGTTCTATTTCAAGTTTTAGTGTCAGTGACAGTTTAATCTTTTATTTACTGCTGAAATTTGAAAGTCTTTTTTCTATTCTGAGTGTTTGATTCACAACTTAATGGGCCAGTATTACAAGGGTTAGAAAAAAGATTTTTAGCTTAACTGCAGTCCTCTTGAACATAATATAACTTCTTGTTTTGTGTGAAGGCAAGCACATCAGCATGTGCTCCCCGGTCCAAGTTGTTCGGTCATTTTGTTGGAATGGGGTTTTCCGAGAGTTTGGTATCAAAAGCTATTGAGGAAAATGGTAGAGCACTTCTACAAATTGACTAAGAATTTTTTATTTTTTTTATTTTATTATTATTTTTTTTGTGATCACAGTGCTTTTAACTTATGCAATTATCATGCAGGTGAAGGAGATACTGATAAAATCCTTAACTCTATTTTAACTTATTCGGTGAGTGATATCTGTATATTTCTAACATGTAAAATTCTTCCTTTTTGGGATGGTTAACAAACTTTCTTGTATCCTGTGATCGCACCTTAAAAAGCTATGTTTATCCATTTTCATGGGATATTGGGGTATCATGTGCCTTAATTTATACTACATGTTTTTGAAATATTTAATTACTTGTGGCTTGATTTACCTTGCATCAAGAAATGGCTGTCCTTGTCCTTCCTGTTTTGTGGCTTCATTTATTTTTTGTATAATTTATAGTTAATGATTTTGTGGCATCATACAATTTATGAAGTTCTCCCTTGCATTGTAAAATAGTGCATGTAACTTTGTAAATAAATAGAAGACTGAGGATGTGGAATCAAATAGGCTCCTGTCCCAATTCCTTCTCTGTGAGCCTTTTAAAATTCTTTCTCTAGGATTCCTGATCTTTGGTAATGTATGATTTGGTTTGCAGACTCTTGAGGACTCCCCTCAACAACAGTTAAGCACAAATTCTGATCCCTGCTCTTCTGATTACAACGAAGCATTTCCAAATGACCTTTCAGATATTGAAAACTGGACAGATGACGAAATAGAAGTACGTGAAGCTTTTTCTGATCCCGTCTACCTACACTCTTTCATATGTTTTAGGTGTACGCATAAGATATTACTTGTTCATGTTGGAGATGATATTTGTTCTACACTTCTTTTACACAATATTTAGAAAAATATACTCACATTATTGATGATTCTGCTCTGTAATTTCACTTAGAGGGTTTTGCTTTCGCAATATATGTCATTAAGGTCTCCATGCAATAACATGTGTTAGTGTTCAGTTATTGTCGACGACATTTGGTAATTGAATGTTGCAATTATGATGATTTTAGTGCTTATTAACTCCTGCTGTGTAGGATTGTTCGCGTGAAAATACTGATTACAGATCAGAGAAGCACAAGATGTTGTTATCCCTGGCAAAAGCAGGATCCTTGTCTGAGAAGGAGGAAAAAATGTTGGCCTTGGTTAACATGGGATATAGTGTTGATGAGGCTTCAACTGCAATGGATAGATGTGGTGCGCACATAAAATGCTACTAACTTTTTCTTCCTTTTTAGCACAAACTGTGATATGATTATGTTCATTTTCATTTACTGTATACCTTTCTTAAATTTACTTCATCATTTTCTAAATACTTCTCCTTTGATATGATTATGTTCATACTAAGGAAGTACAAACTGATCAACACATCCTCATGGTGTCACCAGGACGTATGTGGTCAGTTTTGGATTTCTTGGTGAATTGTATTGAGTCAGATTGTTCATCATATGTTTTCATATAGGATAATATGTGTAATATGCTTCCATAAAATATACTCAAGTGATTTAATTATCCTTTCTTTTGTTATTGATTCTAGTTTATAGTGAATTATTTTTTTCCATCTTTGAAATAAATGCTCAGATAGAACTTAAGTTGAGAGATTAATTTGTAGAGGCTGGTAATAGTTAAGTAAGAAAATGTGGGTCAAATCCCGATACCGTCCAGTTCTAGGACTTTGAAAATTGAGGGATTAATGGAGTTTTTGGTACATGCTATGTTAATGTCTAACTCTTCTTCTCATTATTTATCTATTCTAATAATCATCACTTGTATGTTTATATACACACGTTCAACTCTTTGTATGTACTTAAAATCTTCACATTAAACTTTGATTGAATTTGAGAAGCTCTTAACAAATCTGAGTTTCAGTTTTCCTCTTGTGTTCTTGAATATTTATTTGTTAGCCTGGCTTTTTTTTCTTCTAATTTCTACTCATCTGTATTTCTGTGTTATCCTCTGGTGATGGTGATGTGGTACATAATTGTAGCAGTTAGCTATAATTGCATGAATCTCTTGACTTGTTTTGAATTCCTTCTGCACCTATAGTAGTCGTTGCTTCTCTTGAATTGTCAAGTTAACACAATATATTTTGCATGTCTATAGCTCGTGGTGCAGATTTTACGATCAGTTTCCTTTTCTATTTTTTCTGTATATGCATAGTTTTATGGTGTTCTCCTAGTATAATTTCTGCTCTACAAAATTGATATAATATCATTTACTTGCTGCAATTTCTCAGGCCCAGATGCCTCGGTTTCTATTTTAACTGATTTTATATGTGCTGCTCAAATGGCTAGAGAAGCAGATCCTTTCTTGCCTGAAGATGATCTGAAGGTTAGCTTTCTCATTCACTTTATATTTTCATCAAGATTGAGGATGTCTTTGTTCTTCCTCGTCTACTACATTTAGAGAATCTTTGCTGAACACTTATACCATTTCTGCCAGCCCAAACATCTCAGTGTTGGAACCAGCAAGACCAAGAAAAGGAAGGCATTTGAGATGAAGAAAAATGTCATCGAGGAGTCTATCCGTCTGCCTAATCCAATGATTGGATATGGTATTCCATCTCAGCAGCCGGAACGTATTCGCAGATATTTGTCTGAAGAAGCAAAGGGCCCCCCATATTTCTACTATGAAAATGTTGCCCTAACCCCGAAGGGTGTTTGGGACACCATATCCCGCTTCCTATATGATGTTGAGCCGGAATTCGTTGATTCCAAGTTCTTCTGTGCCACCGCAAGGAAGAGAGGGTATGTTCATAATCTGCCAATCGAGCATAGATTTCCTCTGGTCCCACTTCCACCCCTTACGGTCCAGCAAGCGTTTCCTCTATCAAAAAGGTGGTGGCCTGCATGGGATACAAGGGATAAGCTAAATTGCATTCAGACCGCCATAGCCAGCGCCCAGTTGACTTCGAGGATTCGCAGTGCACTGGAGAGGTATGAAGGCGACCCTCCAGAATCGGTGCAGAGATATGTCCTCGAACAGTGCAGAAAATGGAATTTGGTCTGGGTCGGACGGGACAAAGTCGCACCTTTAGAATGTGATGAAGTGGAAATGCTTCTTGGCTTCCCAAAGAACCACACTCGCGGTGGTGGTATAAGCAGAACTGATAGATACAAGTCTCTTGGAAACTCTTTTCAGGTCAGCACTTCTCTATTTACATATTTCAATAAACCCCATTTCATTAGATTAAGCAAAATCTATATTCGTATGGTGATAAACTGTCTTGGGTTTACGTTAACGCAGGTCGATACAGTTGCCTATCATCTATCCGTCCTGAAGGATATGTACCCTAACGGCATGAACGTACTGTCCCTCTTCTCTGGCATCGGAGGAGCAGAAGTTGCCCTCCATCGACTCGGTATCAAACTGAACTACGTCGTCTCCATCGAGAAGTCTAAAGTGAACAGGGACATAGTGAGGAGCTGGTGGGAGCAGACAAACCAGACGGGCGATCTGATCGACTTTGACGATGTCCAGCAGTTTGATGCCCAGAAAGTCGAGCAGCTTATCGACAGTATAGGCGGTTTTGATCTGGTTGTTGGGGGAAGCCCCTGCAACAATCTTGCAGGGAGCAACAGAGTCAGCCGGGATGGGTTGGAGGGGAAAGAGTCTTCTCTCTTCTATGATTATTTTCGCATTCTGGGGTTGGTTAAGGATTTCATGCGCAGTAGGCAGCATGTGTAAATCCAATTGCAACTAGTTTGTACCAAAACTGTCAATAATTATGTAACTGGAGATGCTATCTCATTTTTTTCCCAGACTATGAGTGTGGTACTGGGAGTGGTTCGACTTTAATCTAATTTGCCTTTAGCTCCAATTTTTACTGTTAATTATCTGAGCTTGGGAAGTGAAAATTAGTTTGGGCTTTGTTCTGCATAAAAGATGGAAGTCTAATTGCTTTATACTGAGTGAAACTTGTGTCTATATTGATAATGCTGAGAAGTATGATACAATTGATGATAAATAATTTTACAAGGTTTCTCGGAAATTGATCAATAACTAGTTTGAGGGATTATAAGTTCGAATTCCACAACTTCTCTATGTTCGAGTCTGCGATATAAATTTAGGTAGTGTTTGGAATAGCTTAAATAAGCTGCTTCTGGGCTTTTTCACCGCAGAAGCACTTTTTTTAATGTTTGGAATGAAAGTTTCTGCTTTTTTGAAGCTTAAAATAAGTCAGAATAAGCAGAAGCCCATAAGTTGGTCTGGGGGTGCTTTTAAAAGCAGAAGCCAAAAAAAACTGAAAAGCAGCTTATAAGAGTGTTTGCAAAACTGTTTTTTCTAAAATTAAGCTGTTTTTTTTTTATAATATTGCAAACACTAACAACTTTTGCTTAACAACAACTTTAAGCAACTTTAAGCATAAGCTCCTAAAAACTACTTATAAAAACTCTTCCAAACACTACCTTAGTATAATAGTACGGACCATTTTTTTTAATGATTTGAGAATTAATTATTACACATGAGATACTAGTTTATACTCAAATCACTCATTTTTGAATTATTGACGGCTTTATCATTTATCAGTTGAGGCCCATTAATATTTTCTTTACATATATATAATTAATACATCCATAATCCAAAATCATTCGCAAGTCGCAACAACCCCTACAACTTGAAGTATTCGAGTTTTTAAAATAAATTTAAAATAAATTAATAGACCAAAAAGTAAAACATTACGATACGTTTCATAGCCGTTTTATCAAAATTTACTGGCAATTATAAAGTTAGATACTGAGAAGTCAACACCTTAAGGGGCTTTTCTTAAATACCCATATCGGAAATCGAAAAGGCAATTTTACCCAAAGCTTATAATTGATACACAAAATACCCAACTTTACTTAAATATCCCAACTTTTCAGACTTGTCATCCTGCAAAACCGTTATTTTGCTTCGTTTCGTGCGCAAATGATTAACGCAGAATCTCGCTCAAGTACTGACCAAATCCCGCTCGGCCATGTAGAATCCCGCTCGGCCACGTGGCAGGACGAGACGATTCCCGCGTGGCCACGTGGAATCCCGCCCACCAATCCCGCTCGCCTCGTAGAATCCCGCTCGGCGCACGTGGAATCTCGCTCGCCTCGTGGGATCCCGCTCGAGCGTGCTCCAATCCCGCTTGCGGGATCCCGCCCGGCTACCCCCAGTCCCGCTCGCGGGATCCCGCTCGTGGGATCCCGCTCTACTTTTTTTATTTGACAGTTCGTACAGAATTCTGCTCACTAAATCCCGTTCGGCCGTTTCTAATCCCGCTCGTTCCAAAATCATAATTTTATCTATTTATACCGTGATTGAAATCGAAAATCGAACACACTCACTGCTCTTTCATTTCATTTTCAACTACAAATTATTTCTGTAGAATTTTGCTCGCTCGTTTCATCAAAAAAAAATGGATAGTTGGTATAATATTATTGTTCATTTTAACGGACAATTTAACAATTTGTCCGAGTATATTGGCGGTGAAGTTAGAGTTGTCTGCATTCTTGGGAACAGTGTTTGTATTCCAATTTTACGACAGTTCATTCAATACAATCTTAATCCCTTTTCACTTTCGTCAAATTATGAAATTTATTACACATACATTTCTCGTCATGGTATCACGCTTAGGTCCATTCTCGCTACCGATATGGACCTAATTCGTCTTTGTACTACACAAATCGAGCTGATTTTATTTCTCGAGCACTCTAATGCTCAATCTTATCATACACCCGATGTTGTTGAACAATTTGGTTCAATGTTCAATTTTGAATATCAAGAGGGTGGTAGCAATCGGGCTGAGAATTTTCGCGAACATGAAACCTTTTTTCGCGAAGAGGATACCCATGTTGTATCCGACAGTGATGAAGAAAATATTTTGGATAGTTCATCCGAAGAAGAATACGATGAGGTGTCTGGTGCATTAAATCAATGTACGTTTGGCGACTTTGTGGCATGGATCCGACGTGAATGTGGTGTGAATCAACTGATATCTATGCTCATGCCGGACAACCGTGCCCTTCCAAGCAACGAAATAATATATGGTGGCACCGAAGAAGTAAATGACGGTTTACTTCCAGTCGTTCCTCTCGATGCATCGGATTCACCTATGGTTCGAGATCTGGATCACGTTGTGGACTATCCACTCCGTGAAGGTGCGACATTTTGGGAGAAGGCGGATTTGTTTGCTGCTGTTGCACTTCGGTACATAGAACAAGGTCTCGATTTTAGGGTGGCTCGTTCTGACAATGGTCGGGTTGAGTATAAATGCAGACGGAGTCGTGACTGCCCATTTTTCCTACGGGCGTCGTTTCGCAGAGATGTATTGTGGATTGTAAACTGCTTGCATGCCGAACACACATGTAATCGAGATTTTTCACAGATTGGTCCAAGAAGATTTCGTGCAAAGGCGCTCGCTGCTTATGTTGCTCGGCGAATGCGCCGTAAAAAATCTGTCCTAAAACCGAAAGAAATTATGGCAGCTATCCAGAGTGAATTCGGCTTTCAAGCAAGCTATAGTGTTGCTCTACGAGCCCGTAATTGTGCTGTCGCGATGATTTATGGCGGGCACTCAGATTCATTCAAGATGCTTCCTAGTTACCTCTACGTACTGAAAACAACGAATCCAGGTACAATGATTGATCTCGAAGTCGATTTAGAAGGCCGTTTCCAACAATTATTCGTTGCTTTTAATGTTTCTCGTGCCCCGTGGGTATTTAACCTCCGAGATCTGACTGTGGTCGACGCGACTCACTTGAAAGGAAGGAATAAAGGAGTGTTATTTGTGGCTGCTACGATAGACGGCAATGACCAAATATTTCCACTAGCCTTTGGTGTGGGTCCAATTGAGAACGATTACTCTTGGACGTGGTTCATGTCTCGACTCAGAGAAGCATTTACGATGCCAACCAATTTAATAATCATATCCGATCAACACCGGAGCATAGCTAACGCGGTAGAGGCAGTTTATCCGGAAGCAGCCCATGACACTTGTTACTATCATCTTCAGAATAAGCTTACACGATATGGTCAGACGCTTATCAAGATGTATCATGATGTTGCCTATGCTTATACGATGTATGATTTCGATCGTGCGATGGAAGGGATTCGTCAAGTCTATCCTGAGGCATACGAGAAGTTAATGGATGTCAGACCGGAAAAGTGGTCTAGATCGAAGTCTCCCGTTCGCCGGTACAGTCAGCTCACCTCAAACATAGCTGAATCCATCAACTCGAGACTGCTCACAGCACGACGTCTGCCGATATGCTCTATGATCGAGGTAATAGGTCACATGGTGGAACAGTGGTGTGACCAATGTCGAGCAAAAGCCATGGCACGAGATAATCCGCTTACAATTGCTGCAGAGCTAAAGTTAGCTCCGTCGGAGGACCGTTCACATCGTTTCACTGTTGTGTCAGTGAACGAAGACAAATTCAAGGTTCACGACGGAACGTATCAATGGAGAGTTCAAATCAGCAGAAACGCTTGTGAATGTCGTGAGTGGCAACTCGATGAGATCCCGTGTTCGCATGCTTGTGCGGCTATCAGGTATAATTGTTTTTCCGTCTATAGGATTGTTCCGGATTTGTGTATTAACAGAATTTTTATCTATAGGGTTGCCGGACTAAATCTACTAGATTTCGTGTCGGATGCATACAAGACTGAGAATTGGAGGATGATTTATGCCGGAACACTATATCCGGTAACACCCATGCGTAATTGGCGGGTGCCGGAAGATGTGGCCTCAATGGTCGTGTTTCTGCCATTAATTACGCGTCAGGCAGGGAGACCGAAGAATAGTAGACGACCCTCAGGAGCCGAATCAAGTACATCTAGTGGGAGAACAAGCGGTCCGAAAAAATGCAGCATATGTGGTGTGGTTGGGCATACTAGGAGGAAGTGCCCGGGAACGGATGTGCCGGACTCACCGGAGTCGGAAGCATTTTAGTATATTGTAATTTATAATTGTCAAAGTAATCAATGAATTCGTAATTATGTTAATTTGTTATATGTTAATTCGTAATTATATCAAAAATCTACAGCACCGTCCTCCAAAAAATTCGAATCGAAAAGATCAATTCTTTGAAAAAAAATAAAAATTATTACGAATCCCACTCGGCTTAACTTTTTTTTTTTGAAAGTATTGATCTTCTCGAGGCGAATTTTTTGGTTATACGAATCCCGCTCGGTGAGCGGTACAACCGGTTCGGCCGAGCGGGATTCGAAATAAATTTTTTTTTTTGAAAGTATTGATCTTCTCGAGGCAAATTTTTTGGTTATACGAATCCCGCTCGGTGAGCGGGATTCCGGTTCGGCCGAGCGGGATTCGAAATATATATATTTTTTTGGGTTATGCAAATTGTTATATTGTATCGGTGCGAATTTTTTGGAAGACGGTGCTGTAGATTTTTTGGAAGACGGTGCTGTAGATTTTTTTTTGTTATTTTTGGTTATACGAAATATACAAATCAAATATGTCAATGAAATACAAATATATAAATACAAATATTGTCATCATAGACCCGGCTCCGTATAGCACATGTCAAAGATCTTATGAGCCATCAACCGACGATACACAGCTACATTGCCTAGTTCGTTGCCCCACTTGATTGTCGGGTAAGTGGCAATGAATCTCTCAACTACCATGCAGGCCATCGGTCCACAGCTCTTATCATCTACTTGCACCAACTGCAGCTCATGAGGCATAATCTACACAGTGGGCGACCGCGGTCCGGGTTCCTGATATCCAAAGTCATTAAGGCCCCAGTAATTGACGTACGGCAAAAATGGACCAATCAGCTTCCATAGAGGTCTCAACTGCCGAATCCTACGTGCTTGACCATGATCATCGGCTTTGTGCGCAAGCGAATCATACACTTCAATCCTCCAATGACCAATGTCAATCCGAACAGTGACCCAGTGATCAAAGCAGAGACATGGCAATAACAGCTTCAAAAAAATAGAATTAATTACTATATGAATAATTTATAATATAACTAAATAACTAAGCTAAATACTTACGTATTTGGCACTATACCGCTTTTGCGCATGTTCCGTCAAGTTTTTACCGAGAATGTACTCCATGAGACTTTCATTCGGCTTCCAGAAATGCGCATAGTTGAAGTTGTCCATGTCGTGCACATCATAATCCGGATCCGGAATGCATTTCTTCCAATTCGCGCAAAGAACGTTCTGATAAATAAATGAAAAAAAATCAGTAATTATTTAATAAGCATAATACAAATATTGACAATGAAGAAAAAAAGTCAGTAATTACTTACGAAGAAAAGCGAATCGACTATCACGGTGTGATGATAGTGGGGAGTAGCCAACACATCAATACCCCCGAGGCTCTTCATCTTCCTCAGTGCTCCCATGTATAAATCCATAGTTTGTTGATCTAACTCCTTAGTTGGATTCTCGAGGTCGACGAATAAATCGGGGGGGGGATAGGATAATTTACAGCAATCGTGAAACACCATAGTCCAGATAAACGGTGCTGCCGATAATTTTCAGCTATTATTGGAGCGGTCATCATTGGGGCACCAAACGGGTTAGCTCGGGGAGTCGTCAAAGCCTAAAATTAAGTGTTATTTATTAAAAAAATGCTATAATTAATAAAGTAAATTAAATATTATACGGTACCTAATAAACTGTATCAACAGAAAACTCATCAAGCCAATTATGATCGTACGACAAGGTTGGCTCGACCCGTACCGGGTTCACAGACGATGCACCAACCTCGGGGCGGTGTGCTGAAGGTTGCTCCTGAATAGGAGCATAATACTGACGCCAATTTCCACCGTCGAAAGGAAGTGGGTGCATGGGTTGTGCACCGTAGGACCAGCTCTGACGAGGCGGAAAATCTCCGTAAACAGGGTCGACATAGTCAAACATGCTCCTCACCGACCCCGGAGCATAACATCCACGCTCGTATACGTTGTGTCGACCCTGCATCGGTAGAATCACCGGCTGCTCCGCCTCATTATCCGATTCGTCATCCAGATCCATAACCTCGGGGGGCCGGTACACCGGGGCGGCTAGCTCCTCCTCAATCACGGGGCGGTACACCGATGTGGCTCTCTCCTCCTCAACCCGTGGAGAGTGATTTCCCATATCCTCATCTCGGTCACGACGGTGTCTCATCGACACCGATTCACTCCTAACAAAACCGTGTGGAGTACGGTTACCACCCGCGTGAGAGGACGTAGTACCCAATCCTCGGCTCTTAGATCGACCAAACATCGACCTAAATAGTGCCTTCACATCGTGAATTATTTCCTGTCGCAAGTTCCGGTTCTCCTGTTGTAAGTTCCAGCTGCAAGTTTTGGTTTTCCTCCCTAATGATTTACGGACGTCTTCGACGTTGAAGATATGGTGTTGATCGGGCTCCCTCTCTCCAGTCTCCGTTCGGACCCGTTTACCACCTTCAGTGGAACGGCGTTGCCTCTGTCCGGTTCCTCTAGAACTGGTCGGACGCTGTGTCTGCTGTCCGAATCTGTATAGCTCTCGTACCCCATGGTCCCCTATGATCGTCGGATGTAATAGATTCTCAACCGCAATATAGGACACATGGAGTCGATCTTCTCTAATGACACTCTGCCAATAATAAGTTTGTGTCTCCGCATCGGATGGTGTGAGACCATCTCGGACAACAAACTGCAATTACATTAAATAAAATTATCATTAGACTACATTAAACAAAATCAACTTTAAATTTAATATTTTTACCTAACGATGCCAGAAACTGTTAAGCTTCTTTGGTTGTCCTCCACCGAAGAACCAATTCTTCCAACGAGGAAATTCGGTTGTAGACAACCTCTCTGCACAAATCGCTCCAAAATCTGGAATAGCCTCATAGGAGCAAATCTACAATGAATGAAAATCAATATTGATTAGTACATGATATATATGAATAATTCTAATAATTAAATTAATAAAATCATTAAACACACCTGGAGTGCCCAAACGGGTCCATAGAAATGATATTTCTTGGACGCCTGTTCCGTCGTTCTCGGAACAAAACTACAATGTGCTTCAGCGCACTGTAAGTGTAGGAGCCCCACGGGAATCGGTCAAATGCACGTTGATCATCCACTAATACCCAAATCCACGTGTCGACTATTTTCCCGTCGCTATAACCGAGAAAAAAGTAAATTAAGGCTAGAACATGAGCCACCTTCAAATAGCCCAACTCGTCCAATCTCAAGTCTCCATTCTCGAACTTTAACAACAAATCTCTGCCCGTTATTGATGTACAATCATTTAACTGTTTGTACACAGTCGAGGAATTGGGATCTTGCTGAACATGCGGATCAAAATTGCTGGATCCAAACTTAAAACCCGTGACAAGGGCGTAATCGAAATAAGAAAAGCGGGTTGTCGTCCCGGACATGGAAAACCAAATAGCCGAATCATCTTCGGCCGCTTCAATCTCATGACACATTAACATATGGAGGGCCCTTGCTGCATTCCTACCCACCCTCCAATCCAAAAAGCTACCGAAAACCTCATTCCTAAATTCGTTTACTAAAGAACCGTCCTCCAAAACTCTAATTTTTTTTTTAATTATATCAAAAATCTTCGGGTAGAACTCTATGTCTATCCTCGGAGTCGCATCGAGAAGATCAATTCGTTTAAAAACGGGCTGCACCGATACAATATAACAGTTAAAAAAAAAGCGTTCGGCCGAGCGGGATTCGTTCGACCGAGCGGGAATTCCGTTATTTTTTCGACTGAAAATCACCCATTCGTGCTCCGAAAATCATAAAATCATACTCCAAAAATTCAGAAAAATTCATGCTACAAAAATCATAAAATCATGATCCAAAAATTCAGAAAAATTCATGCTACGAAAATCATAAAATCATGTTTAAAAAATTCAGAAAAATTCATGCACCTAAAATGATAAAATCATGCTCCAATTCAACATAATTCATGCTCAAATTCGAATAATCTCAGAAAATTTAACGAATTAAACAATATTATTCTTGTCCAAATTCGAATAATTCTATAAAATTCAACTAATTAAACAAAATTCATGCTCAAATTCGAATAATTCTAAAAAAAACATTAACATCAAATAATTAAGATTCGCGCCAAATTAACGGATAAAATTTGAGCGGGACTATAGAATTAGAGCGGGACTAACCTGGTAAGCCATTTTTGTGTTTTGGAGTCGAATTCAACTACGAAATCGTATTCTCGAGCGGGATTCGACGACGGAGAGAAGGAGAAAATTTTTTCAGAACTGAATGCAAGAGAGGAGACGAGCGGGATTCAGATCTAGATCTAGATGAAATCCCGCTTGTAAAATCCCGTTCGGCGAGCGGGATTTGCTGTCGGTCGAGCGGGAATTGCAGCGTGGCGGCGGGACGGGGCGCCGGGCGGACTGAGCGATTGACGAGCGGGACTGAGCGGGACGGGCGGCGGGATTCTGCCGAGCGGGATTCCTTATCCACGAGCGGGATTCGGCCGGTGCTCGAGCGGGATTCGTCTCTTGGTCGAGCGGGATTCAGGTGTTGGCAGCCTTATTTTCGAGCGGGATTTGAATTTATGTGAGCGGGATTGAGCAGGACTTGAGCGGGATTTAAGTTTCGAATTAATTCGTTTCGAATTAATGTGTTTTTTTGTTTGTTTCTTCAATTAATTCGTCTCGAATTCAGTAAAACACCTGAAAATGATTGGTGTCAGTCAACTTTTTGAAAAAGTAAGGGTAATGTAAGTAAAGTTGGGTATTTTGTGTAGTAAATATAAAGATTGAATATTTTTATTTTTTGTTATATGAAAATGAGTAATAGACAATAATACCACACACCTTAATGTATCATATTATTACATGAGAATAAAGTTCGTAAAGCACATAATCGATATTTACTCGCGTGACGATATTTAAGAGAGGTATTTGTAAATAAATGATTTTTCAAAGCATTTATCTTTTTAATTCAATAAATAAGTCTTACAGTTTGCAAAATCCACTTGTTTGTAAATGATAGCTTCTTTAAAGTTAATTCAAATTCGAACATTAATATGCTTTTATTTCATACGAATATTTTATTATTATTTTATCAAATACTATTCATTGTCTACTGTTTTAAGTTGTTTTTAGTATTTATATTTAAAAACATCATATTCTACTAAAACATATTCTTCCGTTTCATCCGACTTCTCTTATTTCTTTTCGACACGAATATTAAGATAAGTGATTGGTTGTATGTAGGGAGATAGACACCACATGAATATTAAGATGAGTGGTTAGTTGTGTAGTAATTATTTTTTATTTTAAAAAATAAAACAAGTTAAGTGAGATAAACTGAAAAGCATACCAAGACAATTCGCGTGACAGATCAGAGAAAGTACTAACCTTTTCAAACTTTAAACAAGAATAAGAGTTTACCACATACATTTGCAAACACATCCTAGAGCTCTTTCTATTCACGAATGTATTCTCAAAGTGCTTATTTTTTTTATGATACGTATTTGCAAAATTTAATTAGGTGATAGTTTTTCTAAAATTAAACAATTAAATTGTTGGAAGCTAAAAACATATGCTTAAAGTTGATTTGTAGTGCTTTAAATTGTTTTTGCATTTGCTCAATCATAGTACTCCCTTTATCCCATTCATATTGTTCTCTATGTTTTCGATGTGGAGTTTAATAAACTTGACTTTTGTGTGTAAATGATGCGGGATTACATGACTTTTTGTGATTTGTAATGTTATTTTATTTCCTTTTATGGAAAGGAGACAATATCAGTGGGACAAACCGATATATTATATTCCCTCTATCATATTAGTAGTTGTATTCCCGAAATGAGTGTCCAGTTAGTAGTGTCTTGTTTTTAAAAATAGCAAAGAATTTGTTGCCACAAAATAAATTATGCAAAAGTCCAACAACATATACCACACAATATCACTTTCTTAATCTCCGTATCCAAAAAGAAACAAGACATTACTAATGAGACGGAGGGAGTATATGAATGAAGGGTGGGAGTATATTTTTTAAAAGTTTAAACAGACAAATAAACGATGCTAATAAAAAACATTTACAAATACAACCTTACACACTCACAAAAATGATAAAAATAATAACCATATTTTAAATCAAAATTTGTACTAATAAAAAAAATAAAAATACGTACAATGTACCAATGAAACAATTCTATGGTATGGGCTAATTTGTCTTTTCGGACTGATATAAATTGCGCTCTACTCTCGAGTCTCGAGTTTCAAGTCTCGCCCCGACCTTCGCTCTCCTCGGCTGCTCACTCTTCTGACTTCTGCCTTCTCGGTCTCGGAAGCACAATTTCCCTCTCCAAAGCTCTGCTTAGAATGGTGATCACTTTTTAGAGATAAGAGAGAGAGGACAGTCCTTGGAAAGCGAGTCAGAAGTGCATTTCCTTTCTGTGCTGTTTTTCTTTTCCTTAAACGACGGCGTGAAGTACCACTGCCGCTCCTTGCCCTGAATCCCTTGTATTATCTCGTGTTTGTGTTGTGCATTTTGTACTCGCGCTTGATCTGGGTGATGTGCATTTGTATTTAGGGATAACATTTGTGCATTATTCTGAATTTTTAGGGTTTAAGATGAGAGCCTTCAATGCGGTTTAGCTTCTCGTTTTTCCCCCTTGGTGTTATATATTTCCATGTAGTTGCTTTTTCGTTATTATTTTCTTTGCTTTGAAACGTTTTGTTATGTTAGATGAAAAAGAGTTGCTATCCTCTGCCTGTACAGCTGTATGAGGTCGTATTTTTTTTTGTTTGTATAAGGCGTTGATATTCATGCATGCAGGCCTTAGTTCGTTGTTCTTCAATTGAATGCGTAGTAAGAAATGGGAAAACTATTGTGTAGTTAATTAGCTTTCAAGGATACTATTTGACGCTTCCGCTCCCGCTCCTTTTGTGTGCAAGTTTGTCTGTAATTTTTTGGTTGTTGATTGATACGATATTATTCGTAACGTGTTATGTCTCATGTTTTCCCTTATACAGGGTTTAGCTATTTGCCTTCTTTATTTCTCCAGTTTTTGTTTTCACTGTTACTCATTCCCAAAATTTTATTTTCTGCATAGATTTCATACAGTGTGGTGGAACGTTTGATTATCTTTCTATGAGATGTCTGATAATCTTTTTTAATTTTCTTTGGGATATTTTGCGTTCTTTTAGGGTGCAGGATAAAAAGACAGCTTTGTTATGGCTGCAGCTACTGCTGCTGCATCTTCTGCTGGTGTACGCTATGCACCAGATGACCCTTCACTTCCAAAACCATGGAGAGGACTAATTGATGGTAAGACTGGATACCTTTACTTCTGGAACCCGGAGACTAAGGTAACCCAGTATGAGAGACCTGATGCCTCCTCTGATGTAAGCTCTTTACTGTCTGACAATGTGTCGAGTTCACCTGTACAAAAAGACTCAGAACATTGTGAACGCGATGATGAAGGTAGCAATAATGGCTCAGAAAAGTTCTCTTCTGTTGCAGGAGCTGATCAGGTGGCTCGAGTTGTTATTTCATAAGTAATCTATTAAATACAGAGTCCTCTTACCTAATTTACATCGATGGTCCTTATTTTGGTTGAACATATTGAGCTGCATATTATATTTCAATTTCATTGTAAGAGTAATTTGGAAATTGAAAGCAATTCTTCACATCTTTTATGCATTTGATCTATTTTTGCAGCTATAACTAATGTGTAATGCTCAATGATTAATTGTCTGTGTGTTATTCTATAAAAGCTCAAATTTTATAGTTCGTTCCCTTTATATCTACTGTGTTAGGCTTCCAAAAGCAGATCAGATTATTCGCTAAGTGATCCAGAAGTGACCAAGAATGATGTGAATAAACCGATTGAATCTAAAGGTGCGGAAACTGGTTTATCTGTGGAAGCTTACCGTCTTCGTCATGAAATTACTGTAACTGTAAGCATCTACCTATTCCGTTTACTTATCATTTGTTTGCTCAATTTTTGAAGAAGTGATGGTGTTCATCTGGAACCTAATACTTATTGCGGTCAATGAGTCCAAGCCTCTAACAGCTCACCTTCAGTCTGGCTTCATCTAATTCTAGAAAAATCTAGAATGGAACTCCTTATAGTGATTCTTGTTTCTATTGAAGAGGCAAGATCTTGTCATCCCGGGAACACCAATACTTGTTGGAGCTACATGGTCCAAGACCTCTTATGGCCGAACTTATGCCTAGTGGTTCTTGGAAATCTATTATACTTGCAAATCTATTCTTTGAAGCACTAGTATGGATTTTCTTTGAAAATTTTTGTATAACATAAATACAGTTAGGATATTGCAATGTGAAACTTTAGAAACCTAATATTTTTCTGAAATTATCCGTTGAGAGTGTCATATTTTATTCTAGTGATGACCTTTTCCTTTTGTATGATTTTCTCAGTTTTATGGATCTTTTGTTTCTTTTGTCCTGTAGTCAAGTTTGAATCTACGAAATCAAATGATGTCCAACCTGTCTAATTATTGGCTTGTAGTTACTTTTTTCTCTACATTAATTTGTTCTTTTAATGATTAATGTATTACTTTCTGATATGTAACTCACTTTTCTTTGTGTTTTTCTGACTTATTACTTGTTCGATCATTCTTCAATAAATCTGAATTGTGTTGGCTGTACACAATTGGCCAGGGAGGAAATGTGCCGGAACCTTTCATCTCATTTCAGTCCACTGGTTTTCCACCAGAGATTTTAAGGGAGGTAAGATCTCAACTATACATGAATAATACTTAGTCACTCATGAATTTGAACAGTAATCAAATGAATTTATGCTGGGTTTAATTACAATTGGAGATTCAGTAAATAACTCATGTGCATACTTTCCATTTTAACTTTCTGTTTCAGGTGCGATATTTGCTCCAAGGAGGAGCCAAATGTCGTACATTGTACCACCCTCCCTCCTTTTGAAACTTGCTTGTAATTGGAGTGGTGTTATAGGTCCTTCACTTTACGAAAGGGCTTCATAACTCACTCAGGAGTTACCTTCTTGGTGATTCATAATCTGGCCTCTGGTTAGAAGAGAAGAAGAAGCATCCTCTCTCTGTTGCTCACATCAGGAAATAGTGCCTGAGTTCACTAGAGGATGGTGCTTCTTCTTTCCTTGTAAACTTGCACAAGTTCATTACAAGTCCATTCAATTTCAAGCACTATTGCAATACCTCAGCTTATAGGTCATACAGTTTATGAAAGGGCTTCATAACTCACTCAGGATTTACCATCTTGGTGATTCATAATCTGACTTCTGGTTAGAAGAGAAGAAGCACCCTCTCTATGTTGCTCGCATCCGCAAATAGTGCCTGAATTCACTAGAGGATGGTGCTTCTTATTTCCTTGGAAAATCGCACATGTCCATCAGAAGCCAGCCAATTCAATCTGAAGCACTAGTGCACTAACTTAGCTTAAAAGGTTCCTGGATTTTATTTTCTGTGCCCCCGGCCTCTCACTCTCTCCCTGTTATCACGTTTTCAGGCACAGCAAGCTGGTTTCTCTGCTCCAACTCCAATCCAGGCACAATCATGGCCAATTGCTATTCAAGGCCGTGATATAGTAGCCATTGCGAAGACTGGATCTGGGAAGACTCTTGGTTACTTGATTCCTGGATTTATTCATCTGAAACAAAAGCGTAACAATCCTAAATTAGGTCCGACCATTCTGGTGCTCTCACCAACGAGAGAGTTGGCAACACAGATACAAGATGAAGCTGTGAAATTTGGAAAATCGTCTAGAATAGCTTGTACGGTATGATGCAGCCTGACTATACTAAAGTAGTGTATTTTTCTTGTATTATATTTCTCCATATCTCCTTTCTATACTGCTGCTGTGTTTATATGTTCGTTATAAGTCATAATAATCACTATGTCCTTTTTGTTTGCCTGAATGAACTTTTTACTTTTCGGCTTTGCTTTATTGATGGTATATGTGGTTGCCACTTGGAAATTCATGTGAATGTGGTCATTCCTACATGTCTGTGGTTTGTGCTAATGACAACTATCATATTTGTTTAATAGTGTTTATATGGGGGTGCACCAAAAGGACCTCAATTGAAAGACCTAGACAGAGGTGTTGATGTTGTAGTGGCTACTCCTGGTCGACTGAATGACCTTCTGGAGATGAAGCGAGTTTATCTCCATCAAATTTCATATCTGGTATTAGATGAGGCAGACAGGATGCTAGACATGGGTTTTGAACCCCAAATAAGGAAAATTGTGAAGGAGGTGCCTTCTAGTAGGCAAACCTTGATGTACACCGCAACATGGCCAAAGGAGGTGCGCAGAATTGCTGCTGATTTACTGAAAAATCCTGTTCAGGTTAACATTGGAAATTCTGATGAGCTTGTTGCGAACAAGTCAATAACTCAGGTACAAGATTGAATAATTTCTTATCCTGCTTTTCTTTTCTTAAATATCTAATTAAGATATCTGCTATTTTGATGCATATGAGGTTTAATGTTCAGTTAACTTGTTTCTTGTCTTAATGTCACAGTATATTGAAGTTTTATCACCAATGGATAAGCGCCGTCGCCTGGAACAGATATTGCGGTCTCAAGAACCAGGATCAAAGATCATTATCTTTTGCTCAACTAAAAAAATGTGTGATATCCTTTCAGATAACTTAAACCGGCAATTTGGAGCTGCTGCTATTCATGGGGACAAATGTCAGGGTGAAAGGGATCATGTGTTGAATCAATTTCGCACAGGAAGGTCCCCAGTGCTTGTAGCCACTGATGTTGCTGCTCGTGGACTGGACGTTAAGGATATTAGGTTGGTGTCGATTAAATGTATGTTGGTGCATGCAATAGGCATAAATCAGTTGCTAGGATAAATTTCAACACATGCATGAAAAAGAGAACACTTAGTGATGTTTAACTAAGACCTAATTCGCTGAGTCCATATGGGTAAAATCATAGTTTTGGCATCTATTCAACATGGTTTTGTTTGCTTATCTGCTTATTATTTTGTTCTATTTTGTAAATTTTATACACACTTGTTAGACTAATATCTAAATATTATATGCCCCAATACATGATACTATATGATTGATTTATCAAGATTTTGGTGGATACAAAATCATGAATATGCCAATTGTTTTGCAATAAGTGGCAATCTGGCACTTGATTGTGATTCATCTTATATGATGCAAGTCTTGATTTTTTCACAGGGTGGTAGTAAATTATGACTTCCCAACGGGAATTGAAGACTACGTTCATAGAATTGGAAGAACTGGAAGAGCAGGTGCGACCGGAGAGGCTTACACTTTTTTCTCCGAACAGGATGCGAAACACGCATCAGATCTTGTCAAAATTCTGGAAGGAGCAAATCAAAATGTTCCTTCTGAACTGCGTGATATGGTGTCACATGGAGGTGGGTTCGGTCGAGGAAGGCGCCAGTATGGCTCTGGCCCTTCTGGACGTGATGGCGGATACAGTGGTGGAAGCAGTGGAGGAAGGGCATCTTGGGGGAGACCATCATCTCCTGATAGGAGTTTCAGCAGTGGTAACAACAGTGATCAACAGGATAGGTATGTTCTTTTGTCTTCCTTTTGACGGATTATCTGCATAGCATATATATGTTTCTCATTTGGATTTCGGCTTGCTGTTTATGTCGGTTAGGCATGTAATTATTTTTGTCTTCTTATTCTTGCAGGAATGGGCGCGACTCATATGCTACTGGAAGCTTTCCTCCTAAGAGCTTCCATGAGAGCATGATGGCTGCTGCTACTAAGAATAGAGAGAGAAGTCGCAGCAGAAGCCCCAGCCGGAATTCCAATTCCGGCTGGGCTAACAACTCTAACCCCAGCTCAGAGAGATTTGATGCAGCAGCTAACACAATCAAACGCAGTTTTCATGAAATTATGATGGAGGTCTCTCGACCACCATCTTCAGATGCTCCAGCATCACCTAATCACAACTCTACCGCAAGTGATGTTAAGGAAGACAAGGACCGACCTGCTTGGGGCTGACCCATTCTTCCCCTTGCATAGACATTGTAGTTACTTCTGCATATGGTTAGTAGCTGCTGGTGGGAACACTTCTTTTGTAAGTAAGACTCAGAACACTTTGTGCTTGATCTACCGTGATGCACCGAGACTTTTCTTACATCTCCCTGATTTTGCTATACATGTTTGCTGCTGTGCTAGGTATTTTGTCAAATGCTACTGCCATAGTTAATGGTATTGTTGGAACAGTCTTTTTTTGGATATGTTGCTCTATGGCTGGTAGCTTCCTCCATGTATGAGATGCTTGTGAAATTGAAGTGTTCCTCTCTCTCTCTCTCTCTCTCTCTCTCTCTCTCTCTCGTAAAGAAACCCCAACATAATGACGGGTACAACTGCAGCAGATATATTTATGTACAAGCACCTTACAGTTTCTACTTTATTTGAACTTTGCTAGGGATATAAATGTTTCTCTCAAATTGAAAAAAGGGAGCCTAATGCCTATATGTGTATTCTTATTCTCTTATTCTTGAAGGTAGAATCTACTCTTCTCCACCAAAAGGCAGCCGAAAATTGAGTCTGAAACCAAGTCCTGCTGTAACATAACCTTATGCAGATTTTGGCTTGATTCTCTTTTCTCTTGAATACAAGAAAACTCCAGCAAGAGCCAAAGCAGTTCCTGAGGCACACAAAGATTGGTAAATGCATGCCAAAAGCTCAACTTAGAATGAGAGATTTGAGAGTGGTATACCTAGAGAATTTACGGGTGAAACCGATGCCACGATCACCACCACTCTCTTCACGCTGTTCCCAACCGCGTGTGTCACCGGAGACACCATTCCTAGTATCATGTAAGAAACCTGCCCATAACAAACACAACTTCTTCACTGCATTGCTATTGTTCATAACTCTCTCATTTTGAAGATTCTTGAGTAATTTTGCTTGCTTTGAATCTACAAATCCATCCTAAGGGTCTTACCTGCTGGTAGGTATGAAAGCACAAGCCAGATAGGAGAGCTTTTGTACACAAATCCTTCACATTCAAACCTTCACCAGCCTAAATCACACAAGTAGATAATAAAATTTCACAAGAAACTTCTATTAAATTGAGGTTATCAAGTTTGATACTCACAGCATATTGCAAGTATGAAGGGCTGAACTTGACACCCTCCATTAGAACAGCAACAGGTGCAAGAAGCAAGAATGACATGATTGTTAAAACGGAGAAGAGATTGATGTTTTATCCATACTTTCCTCCTTCTTGGTCATGAACTTCTTGCTGAATACATTCCGCGTTTGGTTAGTGACATTCGAAGCCATGGCAGTCCGGAAGCCTAGCCTGTTCAGAGGGATTGAAGCATCAGAGGAGAAGATGAATGAATGGATAGAATTTGATGATATCTTCATACCAGTTGAAGGAGACCTCAGTGAATGATGCTAATGCCACACCACCAACAATAGGAACTAGAGAAGCAACAACCCATGGAGAAGGCCTCTGCATTATCACAATCAAAATCAAAATTACTTGATATAGTATACCATTTCAATACTGGCAAAATCTAGTCTTTTATCACTTGTTTCAAATTGATTTATTACATCACTTTGATCATTAATCTTGGATTGTGACAAGTGTTCCTTAAATAGTCATACTATATGTTCTCTTGAGCAAAATTTTCAATTAATTGAAGAGTCATTGGAAACTTATGATCCCCAAGATAAGAACTCTACATACACATGATGATAGCAAAGGCTGATGAATGAGAATAAACTCGAGAAAATAAAATAAAAAAACATGAGTCAAAGCTCAAATTTTCAATATATAATTATGAAGGACTTCTAATACTAGTAAATTACAAATAAGACTCCTACTAAACTAGGGACTTGTAATAATACTACAAAAATTACCTAATAAACTTGTAGTAACTCCTTTTGAATCATGCATAATTGTCTATTCATCCTATCTATTCCAAAATGGCGCCTCGTATACTACACCAATCATGGGATCACAAAAACACAATAAAAAAGCATAGAAAGATTCAAAACACATAGCAAAATATTTATACCTCTGCAAGACTGTGAAGAAGGGCTCCATTGCCTTGATAGTATGGGTAAATGAAACAGCCACTTTCCCCAAACTGATGTTGGTTAAAAGGTTCCCTATTGTGTGCCCAATAGCCAGTAGAAAATTTTGTGTAAACTGAAAAATAAAAATTATTAAAAAAAAAACATTACCACCATTTATCTCGCTATATATTTCAAGCGTATATTTATGATGCAGATTCAAACCCCACATCAAGATAATTATAACCGTCCCACAACCGAACTGAAAGGCCGTTAAGGTTGCCGGAAAATGGTAAATCTTCAATACCTTCATCAAGAAAACTAAAAAACTCAGTATAGTTTACCCTAGGGAAAACAACTTAAATATGCTTATAGCATAACTGCTTATTCAAGCCAAAAATTGTTATTAACAACTTATGAAAATAAGATCAAAAGAGCTTGTGGATGTTTAAAAACTATTTCAATGAGTTCTTCCAAACGGGCCATAAATGCTTATTTTTTTTACCATAAGCCTAAATAAACCCGTTTAGAAAAACAACTTTCATAACTTCATGAATTCAATACCCCGTTTGGAAATTCAAGAAAATTCAAGAAAACAAAAAAAAGTCAGGGGCCTAAATCTTCAACACCTTCATCATAAAAAATTCAAGAAATTACTAAAAAAAATAAATTAGTAAAACAACTTAAATAAGTGGTTTATGTAATAAATGCTACTATTTCGATAACATTAAAAATTATTTCTACAACCTCTCCCAAAAGCGCGGATAAACGCTTATTTTTTTAGTATAAGCTTAAATAAGTCGATGATAAGTTCTCACACACGGGGCTAATAAGCCAGAACACAACTAACAAGGTAGAGAAAAAAAGAGGCACCTGCTTGTTGAAGATGTTGAAGTATATGTTCAACAAATACCAGACAAGAAACATGGCTCCAAGCTGCAATCTAGCGGCGTTGGCCGCCTCGTTTCGACTCTCCGGTACAGCTTGACACCTAACTTTGAAGTCCCATAATCTCCTAGTGGTGTATAAAAGGCTTCTGCTGCTGAATCTTGATGTTGGATTTGAGGAGATAACATATTAACATGTTTGTGGGATGATTGATTGCAAGATTTTGGAAAGTGGGACTGGTTTATTGCAAGGATTCTGCAGTTGAATGATGATTGTTTCGGACAAGGGGAGAAAGGATTTGGACTTGAGAGAGCCAATGCATAGGTTGCCATTTTTCTCGATACTTTTTTTTCTTCTTTTTGAGGGAATTGAGATTATTAATGCACTTCTTGCAGATTGAATGGAAAACATGTTATGTGTGGAGAGAGAGAGATTTTGGAGTGAGTGTGTTAGCTAGAAAAAATAGTCTCCATAAATCACGTGTGGTTTCAAACTCCTGATACTAAAACTACTATGGGCTTAAATTATTAAGCATCACATCTCTATAGTCGAACTGATACGTGGACTGGAGGTTGACGGTTTTCAGCTCCGATCCGGTACCGGTTCAGTCTGTTATAACCACCGGTTCTTATGATTTTATTTATTTATTTAAAATCCAGTTAAAGAAATCCCATAAATCACGTTGTTAGAACTGCAAGTCCTGGTTCCATGGTTCCATCTCGAAAAATTTATTGATCTAGATAATTGATTAGTTATCATTAATAAAAAATATAAAAAATGTCCGAACTGAAATTCCACGGGTCTAGGAACCTTAGATTCAAAACCGAACCGTCTCGATTAGCTGTTAAGATTCTTTTGGCCACTCTATTTGTATCCTATATCACAATCATAATGATTATAACTCATTAAGCATTATACCATGTAGGTATGCCAATTTAGATTAAACACTTTGGGTAGTTCTGGGAGGCAGGGGCGGATCTAGGATTTTTGGTTAGGGGGGGCGAAATTTATCGGGGCTTGAGTTTTCTTTATATAGGGGTTCGGGGGCAGAGCCCCCGAAAAAAAATTTTTAGCACATTTTTCTACTTAAATCTAATTATACTTATTATTTATGTCTTATTTAAGGATTATATTCTTCTTTCATGAATAACTCATATATTTTTTATATTTATTCGAAAAACATAATACACAATCCTATTTGACATCACTCTAAATTTAGTTAGAGGAAAATATCTAACTGAGGAATTAATAAGTATTTAAATGATAGTTTATTCATACTTCAAAAAACATAGTATATTAACTACACAAACATAGTATATTAATTGCATCAAACAAAAAACATAGTATATTAACTACATCAAGTTATAGAAGTGGACTCTACCAAACTAGGTATCTAAAACTTAAAATCTACACCTCCACTAAAATATGAGACACATAATATACCTTTTTTAATATTTTTCAAAGTTAGGATAACAAATTTAAAAATTTCGGGGGGGCGAATTCAAAAATTTAATGGAACAAGTATAAAAATTACTAGAAATAAAAGATAACTCGTAGTATTGCACAAAAATTCGGGGGGGCGGTCGCACCCACCCGCCCCCCTTGAATCCGCCCCTGCTGGGAGGGTTCTATACTTCTATTCTATATTAATTATCTTCAATGAGTAGACCCACACTATTCGGTACTGTACTTAGGAATTAGGATGATAATAGACACACATATGGATACTAGTCATAATTATATTATTTACTTAATAAATATTCTTGAAATTAATTGGAGAAGGCCTCGGCTAGCATTTTAGAGAAAATTAATCTCTAAATTGAGTATTATCTCACATCAAAAGAGTTAATGATGATCATTAATTTCACCTATAAATAAATATGTTCCTAATTGTTTTTGTTGTGCTTCAATTTCTTTATTATTATCGCCGTTGGGTTCCAAGAATTGTTCGTCACATTGTGAGGGTCCGAAGACCCTAACAGTAGCATATGTTCGTTTTGGTACTTTAGTGTGGCCGCATCCATTTTTGTCCTATAACTTTATAAAATGTTGGTTTTAGTCCTGCGATAGAAAGTTAGAAAAGACGGGCGAATTATATTTCTAGCCAGTAACATACCAACTTCTTGGTATTGCTACTTTCAAGGCAGAGACACACAATTATAGGTATAATCGTGTTTCGTCGATGTCAACAACATCGGCTCTTTGTATACTGTACGTAGTTTCACCATATAATAGTCTACATGACCTACGATCATATGACACATAATTGATTATACACCGTTTATAAAACACATAATTAATGTATAATCATGTGGTTCATAGATCCTATCTTATACTCTTTGCTCTGAATGCTAAAAATCAAACTTCTTATAAAATTACGAGATCAAAAATGGACATAACCATATTACACGATCAAAATCGATTGCTTTATAAATTTATAGAACCATAAATAAACGAGACTACATTAAAGGAATAAAAAGAATAGTAACCACATTACATGGTGAAAATGCCCTTCAATAATTATGTCCTTATACTTGTCACCTTTGCAATACTAGTTCTAACAAATTTGATTTTTTTTTAATTTATATTTTTGAGAATTTACTAATACTTAAATTATAAATTTGTACTCTTAAAAATTTGCCTGTTCGTCATTCACCTCTGAAATTATAGATTTGCATCCTCTAAATTTGTAGATTCTTCTTCTAATTCTAAATCATGGATCCCGTTTGACTGTATTGGGTAAGAGAGAAGAAGAAAATGATGAAAAACATAGGACAAAGAAAGTAATTTTAGTTTGTAATTTTTTTTTGCTTTCACAATATATATGTCAATATTAAAAAAGTCTTATGCTAAAACGGAATTAGTTCAAAATTTGTGTGTAATGCTAATAACCATTTTTAAAATGTAATACTCCGAAAGCATATGAAACAACAAGCACCAAAATGCATTACTGAAATAATAATGAGCTTTTAAATAATTGATTTTGACAACCGTCGTTATTCATTGTTTTATAGGGTTTTAATTGATCCAAGTAAATCGAGAATAATGAGCACCAAAATCCTGGATCCGCCCCTAACCGAAAATCTTGGATCTTTAGCTTGGGTAAGCTCTCCGTTTGAACTATAACCGGAGACTATCGAGTTCCAACAAACAACATTCTTCTCCGGTAAGGAATCAAACACCAACCGCCCTTCTTCAGTAATCCCGCACTTGCAATACAAGTCGATAAGTGTGCTACCTACAAACACATTCATATCCTTACCGATCTTCAAAACACGCGCATGAATATTCTTTCCAGAATGCAAAGCCTGCAGGCTAGCCAGTGCACTGATCACACTAGAGTAGCAAGAAGTGTTCGGCATAAAACTATACCGAACCATCTTCTTGAACAAACTTACCGCCTCTTCTACATTGCCACTCTGACTCAATCTGGCTATCATTGCACTCCATGTAACTTCATTTCTTTCCGGCATCTCATCAAAGATCCGTCGAGCTTCTCCTAAATCGCCCATATCCATATACATGCCTAATATTGTTGTCCATGAATAGACATCCTTTTCATCCATCCTATCAAATATCTTCCTTGCAGAAGCAATATCACCCAACCTTAGAAAAAAAGTAACTAATGAATTCAAAACCGATACATTTCCCTCCAAACTGACCTTGACAATCAACCCTAAAACACTCATTCCCAATCTGAAATCACCTTCCTCCATGCAAGCTCTGATCATGGAAGTGAAAGTAATTTCATTCGGCGAAACCCTAGAATTAAGCATTTCCTTAAACAGCCTCATTGCTCGAAAACTCAGATTATTCTGGACAAGACCGTTAATTGTTGCAGTCCATGAAAAAACATCGGAAAACAGATTCCTCTCGAAGTAATTGATAGCTTCGTTCACTTTCCCGTGTTTGAATAACCCTGAAATCAGTGAAGTCCAAGAAACCTTATTTCGTTCAGGCATTTCGTCGAACAGGCGGCACGCGTCGCTCACATTGCCCCATTTCATGTTCGCATCAATCAAACAGTTGTGAGCAACTAAATTGAATCCGTCGAACTCCTTCAGCATCTGATTGATCTCGAGTGGTTTCCTCGAATCTAAATACATGGTGAGTAATTTTACGGCTACGTATTTCTGGGATGAGAAGCCCAGTTTGATCAAATGGCAGTGAAGGGCATTTCCGCGGCTGATCGACCTCTCGTTTGTGCATTTTTCCAGCAGAGTAAGACTTTTCCGAATGAATTCCTAGGTGGTTTTTCTTGAATTGATCGAAAACAGAGTATTCAACATACTCAAGTTGTTACAAATATAAATATTTATTTATCATATTAATTCACAAACCTATCTGTCTGATAATTCATGAATCCAGAAAGTAAACAAACAAATAAATCTGTTCATCGGCTCTTATATCATTGCCGTCAGATTTAGATGGGGCTATCTTCTACTGATTTGCCTGGCTTTATATTTCATTGGGCTCAATTCTACCTTTATTTTATACTGAATCGAACCTGCCTAGTTGTTTATCAAAGTTCTACAAAGTTGTTTGTTAAAATTAATTTGGATTAGTGGATGTACTAATAATCATTAACTTAATATGTGAATAGTCTGAGGGTCAAATTGAACATCCAAATTAAAATTAAAATTTGAAATCATGATGCATCACGCATAATACTAAAAACTACTCTTATTCATAATTTCTTTAGTATGGTTGAGAAATTGGCCCAATGTAAATATGTGCTGATCACTCATTCGAGGTCCATAATATATTGAGCTTAATCTGTTTTTTGTTTGTTTGTGTGGTTTTATTATGCAAATCTACCCAATTTTAATATAACAAACATAAAACTATCCAATCTTATAAAAGTTATTCCTAATATATTCAAGATGGCCAAAATGCCTTCACACTTCTTCATTATTCTCAAATGAAAGTGTGTCATATCGATCGGACACGTGATAGAGCATATTGCAAAAAGGTGATAGGACACACAGATGTATTGATTCAATGGAAAGTGTACTATATCGATTGGACATATGATAGTGCACGTGCCCTATCAATCAAACATATGGTCGGACATGGTAGGACATGTGCTCTATCGTATTTGTGCCGATCGGTCGGACATTGATGGAGCATGTGGTCCTACAATGTTATTTCAAAAAGTCATTTGAAAATAATTGAAGGAATGTGACATTTCTCAAAAAATAAGGATAATTATATTATTTCGAGTAGATAGTATAGTAAAATATATATAAGGAGCGGGTGTAAATGTATTTTCCTTTATCTATTTGGTAGTACACCAAATATCCATTTTCTAAGTAACGAGACTAGTAGCGTCGAGGTTAAAGAGTACATGTGTGACAGCTAGATTCTGTGATGGAGGCTGCTACGTGCCTGTTTCTTTGTTGGTGTTTAAATTCAAACTATCTGAACTGATAAATCGAGATGGACTGGATCCCAATAATAATAAAAATGATATCGATCATTCGGTTTCTAAAGTGGAATGACACATCTAGGAGTAAGTAAGAGTCATCTGTTAGATTTTAGATTATTAAATTAGTTAATTTAATTCATGAAACGTTTGCATGAGTTGTACACATTGCGAATAGAAGATGCATCGGTTGAGAATAGAAAATGCATGGCTTCATGCATGGATGAAGAGACACGTTGCAAGTGACTTTGTTGCATGAAAGATTGGCTGCAAATGAACAAGTCACGTTAGTTTGCAAAATGAAGAGACACGATTGTTTGGCTCATGCACGTTGCATGAGAAATTCAATAGTTGTGTCCTTTTCCTAAGGGATTTCTCATGTCTATAAATAGACAATTCCCATACGAGAACAACACACATTAAATTCAATTCTCCATTTTATTTTATGTTTCTTTCATCACATACATATAAATTAGTTTTCATTTCTTTAGTCCCAAATATCAAGTAGTTCGCCGGAATTACGAGAAGTAGTGCAACTACTCGTAATTGAGAAGCCGTTGTATCTTGGAGACGAGTGCTATAGACCGCTTGCACCGAGTAGCGGAGCATTATCGTCTTGCGGAGAAAGAGTCCAACTCTTGCATCGGCTAACGTTATAATCGTCATTTCGACACACCCGTAAATAACAATCGCAAGATGATAATTGTGTTGAAGAGATGACGACAAGTAGCAGTGATGTACCCGATCCCCTTGTCCAAGTAATGACAAGCAGTAGTAATTTGCCGCCGAATTTTACAACAACAACGAAAACCAAATTCCAAGCGCCCCCTGTTCATGCGGAAAGGCCGGAAAAATTCTCAAGTTCTGAATTTAAGCGTTGACAATCTAAAATGTTGTTTTATTTAACTACTTTAAATTTATCTCGATTCTTGAAAGAGTCACCTCCAATTGTGGGGGAAAATGAAACTGATGAGCAAAAACGCATAGCGTCTGATGCATGGTATCATAGCGACTACATATGTCGCAACTATGTCCTAAATGGACTTGACGACACTCTCTATAGTGTCTACTCGACTGCAAAGACGTCGAAAGAATTGTGGGACTCTTTGGAGATAAAATACAAGACCGAAGATGCCAGTCTAAAGAAGTTCGTCGTTGGACGATTCTTAGACTACAAGATGGTGGATGCCAAAACTGTAGTCGAACAAGTGCAAGAAATTCAATTGATCATACATGATATACTTGCCGAAGGTATAGTCCTTTCTGAATCATTTCAAGTTGCAACTGTGATCGAGAAACTACCACCTATGTGGAAGGATTTCAAGAACTATCTCAAGCATAAACGTAAAGAGATGAGTTTCAAAGATCTGATAGTCCGTCTCAGAATTGAAGAGGACAATCGCAAGGCAGATCGAAAGACTAACAAGCTGTCTATAGAGGCAATGGCTAATCTAGCCGAGTGCAGCACTAGCACTAACTCAAAGAAACGCAAGTTCTTTGAAAAGAAGCAAGATTCAAAAAGGAAGAAAAAGATCAAAGGGAATTGCTACAATTGTGGAAAAACTGGCCACATGGCAAAAGATTGCCGTAAGCCAAAGAAGGAATGCAAAGGCCGTCCACAAGCAAATATGGCGGAAGAAAATTACGTGCCCGTCAACATGTCTGAACTCGACCTATCTGCGGTCGTAGATGAAGTAAACATGGTCGGTAATCCGATAGGATGGTGGATTGATACCGGCGCTACCAAGCACGTATGTGTGGATAAATCAATGTTTTCAACTTATGAAGTTGTCAAGGAGGAGAAAATGCTATACATGGGAAATTCCTCTACTTCCAAGGTCTATGGAATTGGAAAAGTGTACTCAAGATGACGTCGGGATTGAATTTGACTCTCCAAAATGTGATGCATGTTCCCGACATTCGCAAGAATTTGATCTCCGGCTCTATTCTTAGCAAGGCCAGATTTAGAATAGTAATTGAGGGGGATAAGGTTGTACTGTCCAAGAATGGACAATTTATAGGAAAAAGCTATGTAGATAGCGGTCTTTTCAAGCTGAATTGTATCAATGTAAATGCTATCCGTGATAATAAAAAGACCCCCGTTGTTTATTTGACTGAGTCTCCTAATTTATGGCATGATAGATTAGGACATGTAAATCTAAATACACTAAGAAAATTAGTAAATTTAGAGTTGTTGCCGAAAATGTCATTTGACAAACATTCAAGATGTGAAATTTGCGTTGAACCAAAAATGGCTAAACAACCTTTCCATTCGGTGGAAAGATCGACTACACCTCTTGAATTAATTCACACCGATCTATGCGACTTAAAACTTGTGCAAACTAGAGGTGGAAAGAATTATTTCATAACATTTATAGATGATTGCACAAGATTTTGTTATGTGTATCTTTTGAGAAGCAAAGACGAAGCTTTCGATGCTTTCAAAAGCTATAAAAACGAAGTTGAAAATCAACTTAACACCAAGATCAAAATGATCCGAAGTGATCGAGGTGGTGAGTATGTTGCACCTTTTGCGGACTTTTGTCGTGAAAACGACGTTATCCATCAAACAACTGCACCTTATTCACCACAATCAAATGGTGTTGCTGAACGAAAGAATAGAACATTAAAAGAAATGATGAATGCTATGCTGATAAGCTCGGGCTTACCACATAACATGTGGGGGGAAGCTATTCTTTCGGCAAACAAAATTTTAAATAAGTTGCACTCAAAGAAACAAGATCAAACTCCATATGAACTATGGAAAGGTAGGAAATCATCCTACAAATACACTAAAGTGTGGGGGTGCCTAGCAAAAGTTGAAGTACCTAAACCTAAACAAGTAAAGCTAGGACCTAAAACTATTGATTGCATCTTCATAGGATATGCAAGCAACAGTAGCGCATATAGGTTTTTGGTACATAAGTCGGAAATACCCGAAATAAATGAGGGAATGATTATAGAATCTAGAAATGCTGTCTTTTTCGAGTCTATATTCCATAAGAAAGAAAAGAATGATGTAAGTTCTAAGAAACGAACTCATAAAGAAAGCTCACTAGAAAAGATTAACCAAAGTGATGGGTCAATACCAGAATCAAGTGAGGAAAACAAGCAAAAATAGCAAAGTCTTTTGGTCCAGACTTTGTAGTCTATTCATTAGAAGATGAATCGTAAACAATCAAGGCTGCATTGTCAAGTCCCGATGCTCCTCTATGGAGAGAAGCGATTAATAGTGAAATTGAGTCAATTATGAACAATCACACTTGGGAGATTGTTAACCTTCCTCCCGGTTGTAAGCCTTTAGGATGTAAATGGATTCTAAAGAAGAAATATAAGGCCGATGGGTCTATTGACAAGTATAAAGCACGACTAGTAGCCAAGGGTTACAAGCAAAAAGAAGGGTATGATTATTTTGATACATACTCTCCCGTAACGAGGATAACCTCCATAAGAACGCTAATTGCCATTGCTGCTTTACATAACCTTGAGATACATCAAATGGATGTTAAAACGGCATTTCTAAATGGAGATTTAGAAGATGAAATATACATGGAACAACCTGAAGGGTTTGTTATTCCCGGACAAGAAAAGAAAGTTTGTAAACTTGTTAAGTCATTATATGGACTTAAACAAGCTCCCAAACAATGGCATGAGAAATTTGATCATGTTATGTTATCAAATGGTTTTAAAATAAACGAGTGTGACAAGTGTGTGTACATTAAAGGCACACCTGACAACTTTGTCATTATATGTCTGTTGTTGATGACATGCTTATTATGGGAAGTAATCATAATATAATTATGAATACTAAAGCAATGTTGAAAAGAATGTTCGACATTAAAGATATGAGAATAGCTGATGTAATTCTAGGGATTAAGATCTCCAGAACTTCCGAAGGAATTACTTTATCACAATCTCACTATGTAGAGAATGTGCTTAAGAAATTTAATGCTTTTGATCTACCTCCGGCTAAGACTCCTGTGGACTTAAGCCTACACTTAGCCAAAAATCGAGGAGATCCAATCTACCAATTGGACTACGCTAGGGTCATTGGAAGCCTAATGTACTTAGCAAATTGTACAAGGCCCGACATAACATATTCTATAAGCAAGCTAAGTCGGTTCACAAGTAATCCCGGAAAGGATCATTGGACCGCATTAACTAGAGTTCTAAGGTATTTAAAGCATACTTTAACTCATAGTCTGCATTACACGAGGTATCCCACTGTGTTAGAAGGATATAGTGATGCAAATTGGATATCTGACACAAAAGATTCCAAGTCCACAAGTGGTTTTGTGTTTACCATAGGTGGAGGAGCAATTTCATGGAAATCCTCTAAACAGACTTGTATAGCTCGGTCTACAATGGAATCATAATTCATTGCTCTAGACAAAGTTGGCGAAGAAGCCGAATGGCTACGAAACTTCTTAGAGGATATTCCGTGTTGGGAAAAACCCGTGCCTCCCGTCTTAATACATTGTGATAGTATGTCTGCAATAGGGAGAGCACAAAGTAGTATGTATAATGGTAAGTCTCGACATATTCGTCGAAGACATAATACCATTAGACAATTGATCACTAGTGGAATAATATGTATTGACTATATGAAGTCAAAAGACAATATTGCGGATCCGTTTACTGAAGGTATTAACCGTGATCAATTGTACAATGCAGTTAGGGAAATGGGATTAAAATTCACACTAAAAGAACGCTCTTAATGGTAACTCTACCATGATAATTGGAGATCCTATGAACATGGTTCAAAGAGACAACTAAGTTAAGAATGTTCAAGTTGTGCACTTGGAAACACAACTAAAAATCCATTCTCGAAGCTGCCCCAAGTGCAAACCCGTAGCTTGTGGTAAAAGGGTAAGCTTATAAGCTTTTAATGATTCCTATAACATTATTGGTGGATTATGACATGATACTCTTTATAGGAGATCACCTATATAAGTGAGAAGTGTGGCCGCTTCAAATAAAAAAAAACACTTATGAATCCAAGATATGGTCCAAGGCCAAAATGGACACAACGTGAGAACGAAAGATATTGTATCTATTATTGTGTATGTATTATTGTCTTGGTTTACACGAAAGCTGACCGGTTCAAGACATCGCGTTCACCGAGCAGCGAATAAATCCGATAACATTATACTAAAGAAGGTTCAAAGCAAAAAACTACCTATCCTGATGCAATAATAGGTCAATTGGGACTTTGGTTTGCATAACATTTTGCATTTGCATTTAATAATCTAATGTGGAGGATTGTTAGATTTTAGATTATTAAATTAGTTAATTTAATTCATGAAACGTTTGCATGAGTTGTACACATTGCGAATAGAAGATGCATCGGTTGGGAATAGAAAATGCATGGCTTCATGCATGTATGAAGAGACACGTTGCAAGTGACTTTGTTGCATGAAAGGTTGGCTGCAAATGAACAAGTCACGTTAGTTTGCAAAATGAAGAGACACGATTGTTTGGCTCATGCACGTTGCATGAGAAATTCAATAGTTGTGTCATTTTCCTAAGGGATTTCTCATGTCTATAAATAGACAATTCCCATACGAGAACAACACACATTAAATTCAATTCTCCATTTTATTTTATGTTTCTTTCATCACATACATATAAATTAGTTTTCATTTCCTTAGTCCCAAATATCAAGTAGTTCGCCGGAATTACGAGAAGTAGTGCAACTACTCGTAATTGAGAAGCCGTTGTATCTTGGAGACGAGTGCTATAGACCGCTTGCACCGAGTAGCGGAGCATTATCGTCTTGCGGAGAAAGAGTCCAACTCTTGCCTCGGCTAACGTTATAATCGTCATTTCGACACACCCGTAAATAACACCATCATCTTCCCAAATTGTTATAGCTCCTAATTTTGTTTTATTTCTTGGATCCTTTAGTTGTACGTATAATTAACAACATTCTACATAGTTCTTAAACATACTGTCCACAAGATTTGTAGCGGCTGATCGTTGCTCCATGTGGCTGCTATACATAAGCGTATTTAGTAATTTAGACCCTAAGAAATTAGATTACTTGGCTTCCTGTAAGTTCGTCTAGATGGGGGCCCCAGCTATGCTAATATATACTATGTACATGTAAAATGTGATCATAGATAGCGGCCTAAATTTTGTCCATCTGAATTATGATCCGGATCAACTAACAATACTGTCATTACATTGTAATTATGTTCTTTTACAATTACTGAATTTTATCCCCCTGAATTGTACTGTAATTCCTAATCCGCCATATTGCCATTGAATGAATCTTTTTAGTATGTCTATGAATCTATCGTTTATAAATTCATAACGTAGAAAACAAAACACGTGGGAGCAGCTTATTGGTCCATGTGGACTAACGAAGTTTCCCGTAGCAACATCGTGGTGTTGTCGTCGTAGGCTTGTAGCAGTTATAGTTAGTTGATTTGCTTATTACTTGAGAAATATTTCGCCCAAACCCACATAATCTTGACCTCGTGTAATTTATGTTCTCTTAGCCTAGAAGCTATTCGTTGGATAAAAATGAACCAAGTACGGACGGACCAACCTTGGAATAATTCTAGCCGCACAAATTTAAACATGTTTTGTAATACCAGTTAGATTGTGGTACATTTTACACAAACTTTGAGGTAGTAAATAATGATACATGAAACTATATAACACTTAATTAATGCACACTCTTCCTTTCAAGGAACCCAAAGAAGATATTAAAGCAATTCGTCATTTTATGGAACTGACAAAAAAAAAAAAAAAGAGTTAATAAGTCTGATTATAATTGTGCTATTATCAAGAGTATGACTATTTAGAGGAGCCATTCTAAACGAACTAGTTTTATTTGACAAAATAAAACTATCTGCAACATTGTTTTGCCAGAATGAGCATCCTCATTTGGATCAATTGCTAACATTATTATTACATTTACATTTTTAAACACTTAATTTTATCTACAAATTAATCTTCAACAAGAATAAAGGAAAAAAGAAAATGTCGGCAACAATCTTTACATAATTTGTGCAAATGGGAATAAAAAGCACAACCATTTGAGAGAATCTTGTCCTAAATTTTGGTAGATGTTACATGTTATTTCCTCATTCGTTTACAAATCTTGATGCCCAATTGAAAGGGTAATAAGAAATCTTCTCGATGAAAAAAGACACTTCGGATAATACACTTTAATTTTGTTAAATCATAATCTCAAAAGCGAACCAATATATAAAATTCATTCTCACTTTAATTTCATCAATATGTGGTACCCATAATCGTTGCCTATAAATACGCCATTCCGACATGAAAACACAATTCAAGAACACAAAAAAACTCCAACCAAAGAACACCAATTAGATTTACTTTCTCTTCAAAATCAAACTCCAAATCCCCAAAGTAGATTTTATTGATTCTCATCATCTATATAAACCCCTTTTCACCCTCACAATCTTCTCCATCAAACACTCCGTTTCTCTCTCTTCTTTAATTTCTTGTAATCTTTACCTTCCCCCATTAACAATGGCCCTGATCTTGAGCAAGGGGAATTCAAACGCCACCGTTCTCATCAACGGCTTGAACGACTCGTTAATTACTCTCGACGAATCCAACTTCACCGTCAATGATCACGTCTTCCTCTCCGAAGTCCCACGAAACATCGTTTGCACTTCTTCACCTTACGTCATCGGAGAAAAGGCGGCAGCGGTGGTGGCGCCTCCTTCCGCCACCACCCCGGGCTGCTTCGTGGGGTTCGACACGAAGGAGCCCGATTGCCACCACGTCGTCCCTATCGGGAAACTAAACAACATCAAATTCATGTCTATTTTCCGGTTCAAGGTGTGGTGGACTACCCACTGGGCCGGGTCAAACGGGTCGAATCTCGAACCCGAAACCCAAATCCTCATCCTCAACAAATCCGACGAGCCCGGTAACGAAAGGCCCTACGTTTTGCTACTTCCACTCCTCGAGGGCCCGTTTCGGGCCTCGCTCCAGCCCGGAGCGGATGACTACATCGACATTTGCGTCGAAAGCGGGTCAAGTAAAGTTTCCGGATCCTCATTCCGGGCCGCCCTCTACATCCACTCGGGCGATGATCCGTTTACGCTGGTGAAGGACGCGATCAGGGTCGCGCGTGCGCATTTAGGCACGTTCAAGCTTCTCGAGGAGAAGACGCCTCCGGGGATCGTCGACAAATTCGGGTGGTGCACGTGGGACGCCTTCTACCTGGCCGTCCAACCCCGCGGCGTTTGGGAGGGGGTGAAGGGTCTGGTAGAAGGCGGATGCCCGCCGGGGATGGTGCTGATCGACGACGGGTGGCAGTCCACTTGCCACGACGAGGATGATCCGTCGACCGAGGGCATGAACCTCACCTCCGCCGGAGAGCAAATGCCATGCAGGCTTATAAAGTTTGAGGAGAATTACAAGTTTAGGGAATATGAGAGCCCGAATAAGTCCGGCCCGAATTCAGGCATGGGGGCCTTTATTCGGGATCTCAAGGAGAGCTTCGAGAGTGTGGAATATGTATACGCGTGGCATGCTTTTTGTGGATATTGGGGCGGGCTGAGGCCCGGTGCTACTGGCCTACCGGAGGCAAAGGTGATCGAGCCGAAGCTTTCGCCGGGCTTACAGACGACGATGGAGGACTTGGCGGTGGATAGGATCGTGAAGAACGGCGTTGGGCTCGTACCACCGGAGATTGCCGATCAGTTGTATGAGGGACTTCACTCCCATCTAGAATCTGTCGGGATTGACGGAGTCAAAGTCGACGTTATTCATGTACCTATCTTATATTTTATTTCATCAATACATACTTTTGACTATATGGTAATTTACCTTTCTAACCTTCACACAGTTGCTAGAGATGCTAAGTGAGGACTATGGTGGGAGAGTGGAACTAGCAAAGGCTTACTATAAAGCTCTAACATCTTCCATTACTAACCATTTCAAAGGGAATGGTGTAATTGCGAGCATGGAGCACTGCAACGACTTCATGTTCCTCGGCACCGAGGCCATCTCCCTCGGACGCGTCGGTACGTAATCCAGTGTATTATTTCAATTTTCAAAACATATCGTCCAACTTTATATTGAAACGAATTAATTTTAATTCTAGGGGACATATAGGCTTGCCTGTTAGTTCCAATATTCTTGAAAAATTATGCATAATCTAAAATTACAAATTCTCCTCATTTCATTGAGAGTAAACATTTTGTCCCTTAAATTTTAATTTTGAATTCGTCATACAATATATTTTAATGTTTTTGTGATTGGACTATATTATATATAGGAGACGACTTTTGGTGCAGTGATCCATCGGGCGATCCAAATGGCACGTTCTGGTTGCAGGGGTGCCACATGGTGCACTGCGCCTACAACAGCTTATGGATGGGGAATTTCATTCAACCCGATTGGGATATGTTCCAGTCAACTCACCCGTGCGCCGAGTTCCACGCCGCGTCACGAGCCATCTCGGGCGGGCCCATCTACGTCAGCGACTCGGTCGGCAAACACAACTTCGAGCTGCTCAAGAGCCTCGTCCTACCCGATGGCTCCATCCTACGTTGCAGCTACTATGTTCTCCCCACTCTTGATTGCCTCTTTGAGGACCCACTCCACGATGGCAAGACTATGTTGAAGATTTGGAACTTCAATAAGGTAACTCTCTTTACATATATAAGACTATTATAATTGGTTCACCAAGAATTTATAAATTAGTAGTATAATATGCAATTTTACGGGCAAATTAGAAAGACGTAATATATAGTAAAATTTACTCCAATATAATTAGAACTTGGAGGGTGTGGTGGCCTCCGCTCCTCGCACCTAAATATATATATGCAGTGGCGTAGGCAAAGGGGGGCAGTGGGGGCCAATGCCCCTACTGGAATTCGAGAATTTGTTAAGGGTAATTTCGTAATTTCCAATTAATTATAAAATTTATTAATATATTTAATATTCTAAATATGTTTTTCAATTTAAAATCTTTTGGGTGGCCCAACTGCTCCCATTATGAATAATAACAGGCCAATATCACATAATAAAATATTTCCTATCTATATGCACGAGGCCTCGACGGCTGGACAGAGCTACCAAACTGTGAACACCCCTACCAAACTGTACAGAGCTAGCTGACCTGGACGGCTGGACGCCTCGAGGGTTCAATAAACGACAGGAAGCAGTAATCTTGTGATTTATAAATCATAATATTTTTCGTGGCTCCATACAGTAGATATTATTATTCTTCATAATTTCCTCTTAACTAAATTTAGAGTGATGTCAAAATAGGATTGTGTATTATGTTTTTCGAATAAATATAAAAAATATATGAGTTATTCATGAAAGAAGAATATAATCCTTAAATAAGCCATAAAGAGTAAGTATAATTAGATATAAGTAGAAAAATGTGCTAAATTTTTTTTTTCGGGGGCTCCGCCCCCGAACCTCCGAACCCCCGTACAAAGAAAATTCAAACCCGATAAAATTTGCCCCACTAGCTCGATTTCCTAGCTACGCCACTGTATATATATATATTTTTTCACTAGTAGCAAAATCAATAAATAATTTATAGTTATTTTTAAAATCAATACATGTAATAGAAAAAATAAAAAATAAATTGGTGGTGGTGGCCTCCACCACCTATGCACCCTTTGGATTCGTCTATGATTGTAGCGAGTTTTATAAGTTCAAATTTCACTATGTTATTATTGTTTTATTTGTATTAGTTTACTGGAGTAATCGGGGCGTTCAATTGCCAAGGCGGAGGATGGTGCCGGGAGACTCGGCGCAACAAGTGCTACTCCGAGTACTCGCGCCGTATCTCCTCTACATGCGGACCTAGTGACATAGCGTGGAAACAATGCACGCATGCTATCCCGATCGAAGGGGTCGAGACATTCGCCATGTACTCGTTCCACGAAAGGAAGCTAGTCCTCTCTACGTTCACCGACACAATCAAAGTTTCACTTGAACCTTTCAACTTCGAGCTCATTACAGTTTCACCCATCGCGGTCTTGCCTAGAAACTCGATCCAGTTTGCTCCGATCGGACTAGTAAACATGCTCAATAGTGGTGGAGCCATTCAATCACTCGAATTTAGTGTGAGCTCAGCCAAAATTGGAGTGAAAGGAACCGGAGAAATGAGAGCTTATGCTTCGGACAGACCTTTGGCTTGTAGGGTTAATGGTGCAAGTGTCGCATTTGGGTACAATGATCATATGGTAATAATTCAAGTACCGTGGCCAAATAAATCTGGCATGTCTTTGATTGAGTATTTATTTTGAATTTAATTATAAAGTGTGTTGTTACTTGTCTGTCATAAGTCTGAGGTGTTGTTACTTATTTCCCCATGATCGACTACTTTGAATGTACTCATTATTTTGCAAGTAGGAAAATGTATGATAAGCTATGAAGTATGATATAGTTCTTTTTTTTTCTACTAAATTTTCCATTTTAGTTTTTCACTTAATTTACACTATCTTGATTTTATCGATCTCAATCATTTACATGATTATGGAACTAAATAAAAATAATGTTGGTATTATAAACTGCTATTACAAGTAAACTATTAAATAACAAAATGAAATAAAACAACAAAACCGTCGAGTCAAGGAGTCCTTTCTCCGCAAGACGAAATACGCCCCGGTAGTGCTCTCGGTTGTACGCGTATCGTCTCCAAAGATAAAACGACGAACGTCTCGAAGATTGCAGCACCGCAAAATCTTCGAGCTCCGGCGAACTGGACTTTTCCGGCGAGGACAGGCTGCTGGAGACTTGAGCTAGGAAGAGCTAAGTATGCAGCTAAGATGATTTCAGGTGTTGGTGTGTAGAGAATGAAATGCAACTGGCCTATTTATAGGCAGTTCCACCCAGGTGTTGATTGCAGGAATAACTCCTGCCAATTAAGGCAGGCGCCAGTTACAGGGGAGTGGAGACATGAAAGGTTGGGAGTTCAGCAGCCACACTCCAGATCCTTCCAAAAGTACTGCTTGGGTGTGGCAGGTGCACAGCACCACGGAGAGGAATCCAGTGCAGCCGGTCCACTGCACCGCCCGACCCGGCGGCCAACCCAACGGACCACCCAATTGCCAATTGCCAAGATCCAAGTCCACGGACCAGAACCGGAGCCGGGCACGGGCACGGGCGCAGTGCGGCGCGCCGCGCCGCGTGTGAGGCGGTCGGCGAAAAGGCTCGCGCGCATGAGCATGTGTGGTCCAAGCCCACCACATGTCACTTTGTTATCTCTTACAATGTGGTAGAGACTTAAATACCACAATTAAGTTTGTTCATTTATCAATGTGGGACATTGATCAATGTAATACTCTCCAAATCCCGAATAAGGTAAGTTTCTCCACTTTAGGTAACATATTAGTTTTGTCCCCCCAAACTTCGAGCCACTATTTCTCACTCACCAAAAATCGGAATCGAGAAATTAAGCACACTATAATTATCTACTCGAAACGTAGATCGACGTCATATATCTCAAAACATTAATCGGATAAATATCGAGGCTCGAAATTGCGATCGAAAAGGGCTGAATTTTGCCCAAGTCAAATTAGCATTTAATGCTAATTGAATTTCCATAATATATATAAATAATATATATATATAAACGATTTTTTCCAACAAATAACTACTCCATATCACTAGTAAAATGGATTAGAAGGATTCTCGGTTTTTATTACTATTCATAAGAACAAAAAATACTAGATCTTAGAAGAGGTCGATTTAACTATGGTATGTTTTTAAAAGATAATATACATTGAATTATATTCTTAGTTATTTTACTAAAAAATGTTTAAAACTGTGCAATACATTCGAATTAAAAGTATATGTAAAATTCGATTTTTAGCATTTTTCATCTTAGCCATAATCAGTAAAACCCTTTCGCGAAAATGGAAAAGGGATTACAAAATGAAATATGCTACTAACTTAAAAAAAAAAAAGAAGTAGCACTCCCTCTGTCCCGAATGAAACGTCATATATTTTATTTTAGGTTGTCTCACATAAATGTCATCTTTTTTAAAAATGAAATAAATTTATCTCACAAAAAATTACTTTTTTGTGGGCACCATTCATACCACTTTCTCTCTTAACACACAAAAGTTCACCACTTAAATTACCGCGTCGAAAAGAAATATGACGTTTCATCCGGGATGGAGGGAGTACTATAATACTCTCCCCGTCTCGAATAAATATGCCTATTCCCATTTTCATATAGATTAAGAATAAATTTAATTAAGTTTTAATTTTTATTTTAACTAATACCAAAACAAAATATTGTATCGGAATATGAGTAAATAAATGAGAAATTAGCTATATAAATACTTATTATTGAAAAACTTGAATGAAAAATTATAATGGCAGCAATAAAATTTGATTTTAAATTATCTCATATAAAAATAAATTGAAATTAATAAAGACATTTAATAACATAATATATATTAATAAACATATCAACAAATAAAAAAAATCACATCTTGGAGACGGAGTGAGTGTAATATAGATTCAGTCCCCAAATCACCCAATGAACCCTAAATCAAGTTACAGCGTCACAAATCAGTGACAATTTTCCGCACGTAATTTTTTGAATTTCGAGTTCTAGCTCGCTGCCGTTACCCAGGTTGGGATGACGATACTTTCCGAGCTTAATTACGACTCCATCCGCTGCATGTCAGTTGGTGCTGTCTTTCCAGATTATGTAATTTCTCTGCTCAATCTTTTCGTTTATTGGTGAATGTGTATTTTGTTTTAGACATCTCGCCTGAATTGAGTAAAAATGTGCTTGTTTGGGATATTTTATGTTGTTCTTAGAGGCAGTTAATATTTTCTAATTGTGAAATCAGTTAGTTTTAAGAAGTTGATAATTCTAAAGTTATGCGATTTCTAGATTGCTGCTCTTAAGTACAAGGTTAGAATCATTTTTTAGAATTATGATGCTATTGCTGTCTTGCGATGCGTCGAGACTAGTAGTAAGGTTTTACTGTTTGAAGCACACTGTTAGAATGGAAAATTTCTCCTAGAAATTTTAACAGACAAACTCATTTCCGTGAATTGAATCAACACATTAATGTGAGAAACAAAGATTTTTGTTTATTCAAAGATTGTATTACAGTATTTATCTTTTCTGCAAATAATTTACTATTGGATTTCTTAGTCAATAAACTAATAAACATGAATAGCCGTGCTCGGTAATTCAAATATTTCATCAGACTGCAGTATATAGTTTCACTCCTTTTCAGGGTGGGAAAAGTAATTCTTTTGATTTCCATTGGATAGCTGATATGTTGGATTGTTGGTTACAGGCTTACAGCAAGTAATGATGATTCAGTTCGATTTTATGACAATATTAGAATTCAGTAAGACTCTGTCATGTAGACATATTTCCTCCTGCCTAATCTTTCTCTATTTTGGTTTGATGGGTTCTGATAAGTTCAGATTGGTGAAGACAACTTAGCACTTATCATAAGAAACATGGGGTGTTTTAGTCACCACCCAAGTTTCGTTGTATACTCTTCGAAATACCGTTTGGATTCCGATGAAGGTGATTGACTGCATTTTAAAGGGCTTAATTTTTTATAACAATCCAAATGATAGAATTTTCCTAATTTTTGTTCCAGAATCCTTAAGGTATAATCTTTATACGATAATAGGTGCCTTCGATACTTTAAAGGGCATAAAGAACTGTAGTTTTGAGGATTTTCGTCTGGCTTTCTTGATTTATCTCCATGTTAGTAGGTGAGGCAATTATTTGAACCTTTTGATTTATAAAGAAAGAAACTATAAGTGTAGTCCTTCTATTCTTTATCAATCTTCATATTGAGCTAGTAAAGGTGATAAATTTATTATTCTGAATGTCCAAAGTGTGTTATTGAATATAGGGTTGTATCTCTATACATGTCCCCAGTAAATTCATGTCTGGTTCACTAGATCATAGTGTCTATATGTGGGATCTACTTGTTGATTCCTGTCAGGTTGGTTAGTTGCTTTCCATTTCCAATTTGTATTTGTTGTTATCCTTTCTTTTCTTGGCATGAAGAGGGTGCAGCAGTTATTCACATTGTTCTGCTCCCCCCCCCTTTTAATACTATGAATTGATTTTGCTTTGATGATTAACTAATGGCCCTGGTCTATATCTATAAATTTAACTTCAAAAAGTTCATTTTCTGGTTATTTGATGCAGTTAAAGTTTATAATTTTTCAAAACCAAGAATGTTTCTCAATAGACCTTGTAAAAGGACATGTTATGGTTGTTGTTCTCCAGTTCTTGAAAGTTTGATTTGCTTTGAAAGAATCTGATGCATGCTCATTGATGTAACTCACTGGGAATATTATAGGTAGAACTACTGTTGCTAATGATCAACAATGCCTGGTCTTTGCAGTTGCAATCGAACTACTTGATTCTACACAAGGTTGGCACTCCTTAATATTTTTACTTTTTAATTATGATTTTGTATTCTCCAACATTGTTGTCTTTTCAATTGCTCAGAGTCCCCTTTGATTCCTTCCTAGTTGCTGTGCTAGGGCTGAGGTGTGTGATCTTAAGTTCAGCAATGATGGCAAATCTATGCTTCTGACAACAACGAACAACAATGTCTATCTCCTGGCATATCAAGTTTTCTGAATCCAGTCGCATTTGTGTCTGCATGGTGATACGTTGTACTTATATGAATGTGAATAAGAACAGAAATAAAATTGAACTCTGGATATATATGTTGACAAACGCAAGAAATCCGATTACAAGCCTCTTTCGAGGAGAGGTAGCCTCCAGAGCCAATATCAGTTCTACTAATTATCAGCCCCCGAACATACCCTACAGCGAGAATACTTAAGGATACCCTACACGACTTGGGCTCAGCCCATACAAAGTAAGATGTAACTATTAATAAGATATTAATAAGATAATACGGCCCAACCCAGAAAGACCCAACATGCGGTCCAACCATCTCCTTCCCCTCCTCATTCTTCAATTGTTGCCCTATGTCTTCCTCTCTTTCCTCTCCGATGATAGACTAGTGGAGGTGCCTGCGCATCAATACCCCCATCCCAACTTGCCACCTTGTCCTCAAGGTGAAAGGTAGGAAAATTTGCTTGGCATTTCAGCAAATCCTCCCACGTTGCCTCCGCGTCACTAAGGCCTGTCCACCGAATCAACACCTCTTTTTCATTAACTCGGCTGCCCGCCTTGGGCCGAACCCCTAATAAAGCCTCCGGTTGAACAATGAGTTCTAGATCTTTGGATAGCTGCGTTGGAATTGTCGTCTGAGTGGATGTGGAGCCCCAAACTCGACGGAGTTGAGAAACGTGAAATACGGGGTGAATTTGGCAAGTAATGGGTAAATCTAATCGATAGGCGACCTGTCCCACCTTCCCCACGATTTCATACGGACCATAAAAACGGGCGGCCAACTTCTCATAACGTCGAGCTGCCAAACTGCGCTGTCTATACGGCCGCAACTTAAGGAACATCCATTCCCCCACATCAAAATTCAGATCCACTCTATGACGATTGACTTGATCTTGCATTCGTTGTTGAGCCCTCATTAAATGCATCCGTAAGTCATCCAAAATCGCATCTCTATCCTCCAGCAGATCATCCAAACTGTCCACTCTAGTGTGTTGCCCTTCATAGCGGATTAGTGGTGGAGGGTCCCGACCATATAAAGCCTTAAAGGGTGACGTACTCAACGCCAAATGGTACGATGTATTGCACCAGAATTCAGCCCAAGCTAGCCACTGTGACCACGCCTTCGGCTGTTCGGAACTGAAACACCGTAAATAGGTTTCCAAACATTGGTTGACGACCTCGGTCTGACCGTCCGTTTGAGGGTGGTATGCGGTGCTCGTCTTTAAGGCAATGTTGTGGAGTCTACAAACTTCTGTCCACACGCGACTGAGAAATATCTTATCGCGATCACAAACCACCGAGGTCGGTAATCCATGTAAGCGCACCACTTCCTGCATAAATTTAGCCGCGACGATAGTAGCCGTGAAGGGATGTTTTAAGGGAATAAAATGAGCGTATTTGCTTAATCTATCCACCACCACCCAAATCGTATCCCACCCTCCAGATCTTGGTAATCCCTCGATAATAGGGGTGAAAACGGATCGAATACGGACGGATAATGCTCTTCCCATATTTGATCCCATATTTTTTTTTCGGATTCGGAGTCGAATACGGGAAGGCCGGATACGAATACGGATTCTGAATATTCGGGATACGAATACAGGACGGATATATGACGGATTCGGATCGAATTCGAATAACAATAATCGGATAGTATGATTCATAAATAATCATCTATTTGTGATTGCAACACATTAAAAAATCACGTATACAATATTTAATAGAAATTTTAATGCAAATTATAGTTAATATATTATCCATTATAAATAACATATTTTTTAAGATCAATAAAATGCGAAAAAAATCCGAAATTCAAAATAAAATACCTAGCAATAAGCCTACTGGTTATCCGAATTCATGGACGTTCTTTTGAATGGACTTGAAATTTTCAAACTTAGTGATAATTCCAGATCTAACCTCGCCGGTCCAAACCCAATAATTTCGGATTTAATGAGGAAGTTTCTGAAAAGTCCACCTTCCCCATCCCAAATGCGACACCTCCGGCAATGACCCACTACCTCCAATGATTTTGAAACACAAGGATGAACCTATTATAAGATTAATTCTTGACTGTATCTTATAGGAATAATCAACTTCACAAATCATTACCCTTTCCATTTTAAAATGAAGTGAGCACAGTAACTTACCGAAAAATAGCTAACTTCATTAATACCTTTTCCTACCTCAGAATTTTCAACACCGCCACCAACAACTTCGACGAGGCTAACGTCGGCGGCTTCGGAAAAGTCTACCGTGGCTTGATCGACGGCGACACGAAGGTGGCGGTGAAGAGGTCGAATCCTTCCTCCGGCCAAGGAGTGGGACGCCGGTGATAGGTGGGACGCCGGCGGACGGCGGTGAGTTTTGAGGGAGATGAGGGCTGGGGAAAGGGAAATATCCGAAACGGTAGGTGGTAGTGGTAAGTTTTTTTTTTTATATATTTCTTAATATTAATTTATTATTATATTATAAAATTAATTATTAAATATTTCGAATATCCGATTTCATAATCCGGAAAATATCCGATTAAATACGGGAAAAATCGGATACGGACGGATAATGTAAAATCTGAATTCGAATCCGTATCCGATTCAAGATATCCGGATTCGAATCCGTATCCGATCGGATACTAGAATTGTTCCCCGAATTTGTATCCGATCGGATACGGCTCCGGATCGAGCGGATATTATCCGATCCGGTTTCACCCCTACTCGATAAAATCCATGGTGATATCTTCCCAAACGCGAGCCGGTAATGGTAGGGGCTGTAATAAACCCGCTGGGGAGGTGTTCGAACTCTTATGGCGTTGACAAACATCACACTGACCCACATACACGCGCACTGACTCGTGCATTCCTGGCCAATACAACTCCGCTGCTAATTTCTGATACGTTTTTGTTACCCCAGCATGACCCCCAATGGCCGAGTCGTGAAATATCGCCATCAGTTTAGGGACGAAAGGAGACTTGGGGGGAATGACTAACCGATGCTTATAAAATAAATTACCTTGGAAGATCTCAAAATCTGGATGCTTGGAAGCGTCGGTTAGGAGCTCGCCTTTTACTCGAGTAATAAAATCATCCGTCTCTAACTCCGCCTTCAAATCATCCCAAAAATCCCAGCAGCCACTTGAAATTACCAAGCACTCAATATCCGCTTCCTGTAGCGCTGCACATTCAATTTCTCCCTCCTTTCTAGATAATGCATCCGCTACTCGATTGCTCGCCCCCGATCGGTATTGTACCTCAAAATTGAACCCCATCAACTTAGAAACCCAATGTTGATATTCGGTGCCAATCATTCGCTGCTCGAGTATGTATTTCAGACTCAGTTGGTCTGTTCGTACTACAAATCGTCGTCCTACCAGATAGGGGCGCCATTTCAAGACGGCTTTCACAATCGTCATGAGCTCCTTCTCGTAAATAGATTTCAGTCGCGCTTGGGGTCCCAAAACCGAACTGTAGTAAGCCAACGGTTGCTGACCCTGCATTAGTACAGCGCCCAAGCCAAACCCCGAAGCATCGGTCTCCACGAAAAAAGGTTGTGTGAAATTCGGCATGGCCAAGACCGGCACGGTCGTCATCGCCACCTTGAGGGCTTCGAAAGCTGCCGTGGCTTCATCATTCCAAGTAAATTGCCCTTTCTTCAATAGGTTTGTTAATGGCTCGGCTATCGCGGCATACCCCCTCACGAATTTTCTGTAATATCCTGTGAGTCCGAGGAATCCTCGGAGTTGTTTGATAGTTTTTGGAATTTGCCAATCCAACATCGCTTTCACCTTGTCGGCTTCGGCCGATACCCCCTAGATGAAATCTCATGCTCCAAATACGAGATTGTAGTCTTCCCAAACTCACATTTCTTCTGATTCAAGAATAAACGATGCTTGCCCAATATTTCCAAGGCGTTACGGAGATGCTCCATATGATCACCCTCGCTCCGGCTATATATCAATATATCGTCAAAAAAAACTAAGATGTGCTTCCGTAGAAACGGTCGGAAGATCTCATTCATGAGGCTCTGAAAAGTTGCTGGCGCGTTGGTTAGACCAAATGGCATAACTCGGAACTTATAATGGCCATCGTGAGTTCGAAATGCAGTCTTCGGAATATCTGGTTCATACATACGGATCTGGTGATAGCCCGAACGCAAATCAAGTTTGGAGAAGATGGTAGCCCCGTGTAGTTCATCCAAAAGCTCCTCAATTACCGGAATGGGAAACTTATCTGGAATGGTCGTTCTATTGAGGGCTCGATAGTCAACACAGAACCTCCATGAGCCGTCTTTCTTTTGCACTAAAATTACCGGGCTCGAGAAGGGGCTTTGACTTGGTTGAATTATACCCATTGCCAACATATCCCTGACCAATCTCTCAATCTCCGCCTTCTGCACATGTGGGTACCGATACGGCCGTACGTTGACTGGACTCTCCCCGGGGTGGAGTTCAATGCAGCGTTCGTGCCCGCGATTCGGAGGTAAGCCCTCCGGTTCCTTGAATATTTCCTTACACGCGCTAACAGTGACCTCCAAGAAGGAAGGTATACCCGACACTCCTTCAGGCGCCAAACTGCCCAACTCGATCATCACCCCCGGTAGCCCCTGCTTAAGATCTCGACTCAAGGTCTTTAATGAAACCATTGAAGTCTCCAAACTAGGAATCCCGTTCAGCACAATGTTCTGCCCTTGCACGCTAAATTCCACAGTCTTCGCCCTCAAGTCGATGTGCAGCATGCCTAAAGTTTCCAGCCATTTCACCCCCAATATTACATCCACATTACCCAAACGGAGAGGTAAGAAGTCATCCGTAAGAATAATCTCTCCCAAATGTATCTCCACCCCCGGGGATAGCCCCTTACTTAAAACGCGATCTCCCGTCCCTACACATATCCCATACGTCCCCGTATCTACCTTGGACAGGTTTACTTGGTCAGCCAAGCGCGAAGAAATGAAATTATGGGTGGCTCCAGTATCAATTAATGCGAGAATGGGTGCGTCCTGGAGAAAACCTCGAATCTTGATGGTTTTAGGAGAACTCAAGCCCGCCATCGATTTCGCCGACACCTCAATCGGCCCATCCAACAATGAGTTCTCAATCGCTGACTCTTCTTCCGTTGTAATTTCCTTCGCCGGCTCATCGCCTTCTCCTTCCACCAAAATAATGTTGCACTCGGTCTTGCACACATGTCCCATGTGCCATTTAGCATCGCAGCGGTAGCACAATCCCCTTCGTTTCTTTTCTCGAATTTGTGCTTCAGTTATACGACGGTCGCTGGGAGTAGTCATCAACCTTCCGGTGGCCGGTGATAGATTATAAGTTGGATTAATTCTGACAGTATGTGAGTCTGCTACTCTATCAGTAGAAGCAGATCCCGATCCCATATTTCTGTAGCCTGAATATGTTGGGCCATAATTAGGATTTGGACTATAAGTTGACACCTTGGGCCCACTACTTTTCTCCTTGTCGGGCTGGGCCAAATTCTTAGCCTCTAACTTCTCCGCTAATCTCATTGCCTTCTTTAACGATTTGGGCTCCCACACCAACACTTCCTTCATCAGCGAGAATTTGAGCCCATTTAAAAAATTTCCTAGGGCTACTTCATCAGGAACGCCAATAAGTGGCGCCGCCTTCTCTACAAACTTGTCTATGTATTCCTCCGCCGTGCCGGTCTGACGGACCGCCGACCATTGTGCGTAGAGATTTCCCTCCTTGGCCGAACGAAATTTATTAAGGACGAGTGTCCGGAGCTCATGCCATTCTTCGATTGGATCTTGTGTTACTGCCCATTCCACCCACGTTAAAGCTTTCCCGTCAAGTGCGAGCCACGCCGCTTCCAACCATTCCTCTTCCGGCACATGAAATAGACGAAAATTTCGTTGTACCTGGGATACCCAGTTGTCGGGATCAGTCCCGTTGAACACCGGTAAATCGTGCCTGCGAGATTGGGAATCGCGACGTCTCTGTCGACCATCGCGATGTGGTGGAGAGAAGTCCGCTGACTCAGGTTCGGGTTGTTTGTTCCGTGCGGTCTTCGACTGTGACTGGGAACTTTCACCCTGAAGCTGGATAAGTCGATCGAGTTTTGCTGATAGTTCGTCTTGTTTCGCCCTTACCTCCGAGGCCTGATTGTGGAGTTTCTCTTGGATCTCCGACGCATGGTTCTGAAATGCCGTTCGGATAGTGTTAATTTCAGATTCGATGCCTTCGATTTGCTTGTTTTGATTCGTCATGGTGCCGAGGTCGCCCGCTCAGATAACAGTTTGATACGTTGTACTTATATGAATGTGAATAAGAACAGAAATAGAATTGAACTCTGGATATATATGTTGACAAACACAAGAAATCCGATTACAAGCCTCTTTCGAGGAGAGGTAGCCTCGAGAGCCAATATCAGTTCTACTAATTATCAGCCCCCGAACATACCCTACAACGAGAATACTTAAGGATACCCTACACGACTTGGGCTCAGCCCATACAAAGCAAGATGTAACTATTAATAAGATAATACGGCCCTGGCCAGAAAGACCCAACATGCGGTCCAACCATCTCCTTCCCCTCCTCATTCTTCAATTGTTGCCCTCTGTCTTCCTCTCTTTCCTCTCCGATGATAGACTAGTGGAGGTGCCTGCGCATCACATGGTTGTTGTAACTTCAAATTATTAGCTGATTTCTCAAGATCTTCCTGTAACGCCCCAATTTTCAAAACTTAACTAGGGACGTTACTACATACTTAACATGCTTATTTCAATTCTTTCAAAACATTTTCATGGAAAAGAATCATAAAAAAAAACTCAATTTATTTTCTTACTCAGCGGAAGTCTTAAATAAAAATGCAAAGTTCATGATAAAACTAGTTTAATGTAATAATAACTTCATAAATCCTTCCTCGTGTGACCATCACCACCAACACCTCTACGCACCGGCCGGGCCATTTCCTGAAAAATGTTAAAATAATAGGGATGAGTACGACTACTCAGTGGGTACACACGTATATCCAAACTATATAAAATATCAATAAACACGGATATGAAACATGCATTATAAATAACTTTGATCCTAGGGCCTCCTCTTGACCCTTAGAATCCATTTCATTTCACACGGTTTCCTCTTGACCGTAACTTTTCATAAGGGCCTCCTCTTGACCCCAATCACAGGCCTCCTCTTGACCTTGACCTATTTATTTAACACGGTCTCCTCTTGACCGCAACTTTTCATAAGGGCCTCCTCTTGACCCCGGTCAAAGGCCTCCTCTTGACCTTGACCTATTTTATTCTCATGCCTGTCATAAACACATGAATATTGTACACAATATATAATAAGGATAACGGTAACTTCCCCACCTTAACCTTGACTTGATGAAAATAATGGATATCAATGTTTAAGTCCTGCGCGCCGATCCTATACATGGAAATTTATCTTAATGCCTCTACATGGAATGTCATGCATGCATTTATAATTCAAATAATTCATAAATACACATAGATCAAAATAATCAAACAAATGTATATTATACATAATCCACTTATTAACATGCAACTTTAATAGTTTCACATAATAACAAACTTAAGTACACTAAATGTAATCTAACTTTTATTGACAATTCATTCGTGCATTGAGTAATCCGTCAATTCATGAAATAAATTAATAAAATCATAAAAGTATTGTTCTAAAAATTATAGAACTCAAACATGAACAACATATTACATATACCATCATAATAAAACTTATCATGATCAACAATTCATTTAATAATATCTGAAAACTTTTATTTTTTAATCTACATGCATGTTGACAAAAGAATCTGGCACATCAAGAAATAAATTAACAAATAAATAGTAAACATGTCCTAAAAATTCTATATTTTTAACATGAATGACCTAACATGTATTATATCCTATTAAAATTAAACCTGGTCGAAAACATTGTAAAGAAGACATGAAAAACAATTTTCCTTTCAAGATCATGAACATGCTTGTCGAAACTGGCAGGTTACGAAGAACAATTTTAAACAAATATTTATCATGCTTGAAAAATTATACAAAAATAACTGAGTATACAAGACATACCTAGGAAGACGACCCTAAATTTTCACGATGATAGGACGACGGGACAATGTGTAAATAATTCTTTAAATAGTTCTTTGAATTTTCACGATGATAGGACGACGGGACGATGATAGGACGACGGGACAATGTGTAAATTTTCACGATGATAGGACGACAGGATTTTCGAAAATTTATGGGATGCTTTATTATGAGCGACTAAGGGCTATTTATAGGCCTAGAAATCATTATCTAAAGATTCATAATCCTATAAGGTATCAAATATATTTTTTCCATATTTATTTTCGTCCATATCTATTTTATATAGAATTTATTCTATTACTTGCCATATAAGAGATTCAATCCTAGATAAATTAGGATAAGGATAAATACAACTAGATTTCTTTCCTAAAACATGTATATCTCAAATATAATATCTATTTTATTCATAAAATATAATTTCAAAATATCTCTTAATAACTTAATATAATAATAAATATTATATCCTTTTATGAATCCTAGTTGGTTTAGGAAATCCAAACTATATAAATATTATTCTTACCTCATAATTCTAACATTATTTTTATCTCATCAATAAACAATATAAACATAATATAATATAAATAAACACATTCAAAGTTCAAAATAAATTTACATAACAAAAATGATTTAACGAAAAATAACATAAATGCTTAAATTTCATTTTAATTTCTAAGGCGCGACTTACAGAACTAAAACACTTGATAACATGCATGAATCGATATGCAATTCATTTCATATCGAAAATTTCGGGGCGTTACACTTCCACTTCGATTTGCTCCAGAAATGTGGAATTTAATATGGACTCTTCTGCGAATGCCACCAGAGAAACAACCTTCCTGCCTGATGGCCAGTATGTGCTTTCTGGTCTATTTTCGTAAACTGGGACAGTAAGTTATATTTAGTTTCCAAGTTTGTTGTGTACATATGGATTTTTGTGAACTCTGCACCTCTAACATTTGAAATATTAAATATATTTTACAAGTTAAGATAATAAATACATGAGGTGATGTTCTCTTTAGGATTTATGAAAATTGGGGCATTAATTCATATAATTGGGTTATTTGATTCATTTGGACTGAATTAGTCTTGACCTTGTTCCAGGTTCCAGGGATGAACATATACATGCATCAAATATCAGTGATGAACCAATTAAGGTATTATCTCCCTGCAATGGATAGATGATAGATCCAGTCACCAGTCGCGGTTCGATCTGTCTGAATCCTTTTAAGGGCCAGGATTTAAAATAGTTGCATATTCATGTTCTAGGTGCTACTGCTTTACTCAGAATCTGTAGTTTAAACTCACTTCAGTCAATTGAGATCCTAGAATATTTTCTTATTATGCTTGATTTTTCATTTGAGTCTTGGCTGCTAAGGGAGTAAAAGTAAATGCTTTCAATCTCTCAAGGTAAAGCTGTCAATACTAATTTTCAGATATACACAAATATGATATGAATTTGATTGTAAAAAAGTTCTTATTGTTAAAAAACCTGCTGCTGCTAAGAGTTTGATGGTAAGCTTTTGTATTATATTAAAATGAGTACTAAACATTAAGTTCTTCCGAAGTTGGGACTTGTTTTACCCTTAGAAACGTCTCATATATCTCAAGCTTCAACTGATAATAACATTTTTCCATAATATATATCCAAACTCCAAAGGACAACCTTTACCACTCTCAAGTAGCAGGTATAAGCATTCATTGTTGCAGACACAAAAAATCACAAACACTAGAGAACTTTACTACTCTTTTGACAAATCAATGCGATCCGCAGAAGTATGTCATCAAAAGAATTTACACCTAGATCTAATACAATAATACTCTCCGTCCCATAGATATAGTCTTCTTTTTTTTCGGTGCGGTTTTTAAGGAGAGTTGTTGATGTATGTAGAATTATATAAGTGGAAATCCCTCCTGTTAGCCAAAGAGGAAAAAAAAACAATTTTAGCCATCGAGTTATAAAAACACAAATCTGTCCATTTTGTCTTATTAGGCGCATTGACCGAGCAAGGGCCGATGGGGGGCCGATGGGCATTATTAGGGCCGATGGAGGGCCGATGGGGTCCTTGTGCTAAAATACCATTGTGGCCGATATCCATCGGCCCTCCTATCGGCTTACGTTTCGGCCCCGAATATAACGGCCGATGTCTTTATCACAAAAGAAGCGAGGGACGACGCATTTCCACTAGCGAACAACCGCCGCCGATCCACCGCCTCTGAGCAACGACCGCCGAACAGCATTGGACGCCAAGCAGGTTCCAGATCTCGTCGCTTTAATTTTATTTTTCTTGAATTGTTATCGAAATTTGTCGATTTGGGTGTCGAATTGTTTGCTATTGTATGCCATTGCTGTGAAATTTGGTATTGATCTGTCCAATTTTGAGCAATTTTTTGTCGATTTTTTGGGTAGAAATTTGAGTCGATTTTTTGTGAAATTTGTCGAATTGATGTCGATTTTTTGGTTAAATTGTGTGGAAATTGAGTATTGTGAATAGAATTGGTTTGTAGTTCGTTTTATTCGGCATTAGATTCGATTCGATTCGATAATCGCATTTTGCAGCCAAGGCCGATGAAGGGCCGAAGGGGGGCCGATGGTGGTTAAGCTCCATCGGCCCTACATTCGGCCCTGACTTCGGCCCTGCCTTCGGCCGTGAACTCGGCCCTAAAATATATTTTTTTCGATTGACAGCTCGATTACATCCGACTCCCGATTAGAGAGAAGACATTAAAAGTGACTACATACTGGAGAGATTCTTTACCGGAACTGATTAAGACTACACTTTCGAGCCGGAGGGGGGGGGGTAATAACTTAGTCCGGCGGTTTAGAGAGGGACAGTTTGGGCACCTTTTGAGCTGGAGGAAAGGAAAAAGTTCGGTATTAGCATTGCATCAGTTGATGGGCTACGAGGTACAGGCACCGGCCGGGGAGGCTCGTTTTCACATATCCGGACGAGAGCTCAGATTTTCCCAGTTCGAATATGCACTAGTGACAGGATTATTTTTCGGTCCCTCTAATTTTGATACGAATGCACCTCGAGAGCCCGGAGAGTCGACGGTATACATGAGCCTCACAGGTGGAAATCCAATAACAGGAGGCGAGCTACTGAAAATGTGGAAAAGTGATAAGCTCCGTGAGCTCTCTGAAGATGAGCATCTGAAGGTGGCCAATGTCTTGGCACTAATGTGTTTTTTCTTCGCCCATGTCGAGACGAAGGAGGTGGAGACCTGGATGTGGGTCCTGGCAGATGATTTAGACGCGTGGAACGCGTTTTCATGGGGATCCTACACCTATAATGCCCTCCTCCACTACATGAGCTTCGTACCGAAGCGAATCGAGACGTTGAAATCGAAATATAATATTGATGGGCCAGTTTGGGCCCTTCAGGTATGAATAAATATTTAATTATTTTTCGACAATTTTATAGTAGTCATGATGTTTAATGGTGTTCTTGTATTTTAGATTTGGGCATATGAGGCGATACCAGATTTGTGTCGGCTGTGTGTCCGCCTTGTCAACACCAGAGGTATGTCCCATTGTATTAAGTGGGTTTACACTACGCCACCAGATACGGAGTAGATTAGTTTCTTCGCCACACCGGTAAATAATTTTTTTTTATTTTACAAGTAGAAGAGTGTATTGTAACTTGTGATTATATTTTTTTTAACAGATGCAGACACCTCCCCTTGAGACTCTGATGCCTAGTCCGGAGGAGCAGCTTACAGAATATTGGAGAGCGTGAATGGAGATGATCCGATTGCTGTATCGTTTCCGAGACCCGTCCCCATACAGCCTAGGCGAGTCGATGAAGCTGGCAGTGTACAAACTCCTGTGCCCGCTGCACAAAAGAAAAAATCAAAGAAGAAACGCGCATCGGTTGAGGTAGAGTCATCCCGGCATCGTCCGAATCAAGATTCGTTTCTTCCTACTTACGACCGAGCCTTGCGGACATTAGAAGAATGCTTCGAAAAGCGCGAGGAAGAGCTGTTAAAGAAAGTGGATGAGCGGTGGAAGGAGCGGGAAAATTTTTTTTCCGGAAAAGTTGGGAAACTAATCGAAAAAGTGTTCGGCACCGGCAAGAGCAAGGGTACGAGCAGAGGATCCACATCCTTTAGTTTGAAGGATTGGGAAAGGGAGGATGTTGAGGACAATCCGGTGGAGGAAACATCTGCACCGCAGGGGAGGATTGTCACAGTACATCAGTGGCCGAGCTGGAATCAAAGAGAAGATCAGCCACAGGAAGATGAGGATTGCACGGCGCTTGGCGATGCAAATCCCTGGGATGCGGCGGCTCGAATAGTTCATCGAGGATTTGATCAGGGCCGACATAGCATGTACAAGGAGAGAGATATTTGGGTCCCTAGACGGTGGGAGCCACTTCCTCGAGTTGAGCTACCGCCTGTACAGGTATTTGACGATTGTTACTTAATTATATTTTTTCATTTATTTATGCGTGTTTGTCATATATGCAGCAACAACAGTTTATCGGTTCCGATTTCTTTGATACGGAGGATGTACAACAAATGTATGAAAGTCAAGCTCCGGAACAGAGAATTGAAGAAAGCCAAGATCCGGTACTAACTTGATTTTAAGATTTATTTTTAATTATTTTATTAATACATCATATTTGCATGTTACAGCCCTTAGTGACTCCACGAGAGAATCCTTCTGGAGCTCCATACATGGTAGATGCCGGTGACGTTTTGAGGAGAAATTTTGAGGGGTTCATGGCCACTGGTGTTTCTGCAAAGATTACGGTGTCGCAGCATGACCTCTCGCATGATTTTTTCAACATCATCCTCAACGTTAAGTCTGACATGGGGCAGGCGGAGGTTGATTTGTACTTGTCCTACATTCGTTCAAGGCTTGAGGTGTACAAGGACCGCGACGTGTTGGCTACTCCTGGTTCATGCTATACGGTCATAGCAGGGTCGTCAGTTTTTGTAAGTGTATTTTTTTTCCTTTTTTTTATTTTACTAGTATGATTTTCCTGATAATGTGTTTGTTTTTCAATTAGACTGCGCTCGCGGACGCATGGAACGAATCAACATGTCCGCCGTAAATCATCGAAATAGCTGTGTTGCGCGCTCGGAGGGTCACCCCGTATGTTGCTTGTATTCCAAATTTATCCAACAGATCGGCCTGAATATCAGCCGGTTTCATTAACTTGCTTTGACGGCGCATTTTACGGGCTATATAAGCAGCTACAGCCTTCGACCTCACATTTCGTTCGCCTAGCCCGGATAAATCAGTTGTACAATTGTGCTCCGCAACCCATTTACTAACCTCCCAACACGTCTGACCTCTACAGTATGCCCGTAGCTCGAATGGACAATCAACACTTCTTCTGCACAAATATTCCAAGCGGGAAGCACTCGAACGTTGCACTCTGAAATCCGCACCGTTTTCCAAATGGAATAGAGCGACAACAGCATAAAGTTCGTCTTTTGAGTTGAACATCAATCCTGCCCACAAACTTCTGTCTACAACAGTAGTCAAGTTCCGCGTCGCTAATGAATCGGGAACATCAAGGGGAACAATAGGAAGTAGCCAGTTGTTTGTTGCTTCTATGTTGTCGTATACAGTCTCGTCATTTGTTCGAGAACGATTGACTAGAACTAGCAAAGACATAAGTTGACTTACGCCACCCTCCCTCCGAATCCATGCAGCAAAATCTTGTAACGAATAATTAATCAAGGCAAAAGGAATATCTTCATCCTCATCATCATCAGATGATGAGTCCAAATCCGCCTCATCATCTGAATTCGTCTCCACAAGAACATTCCTTTGGGGAGCCCGTCCGCCATCATTACTTCTACTTCCTTATCCCGTAAACCAATTAGGACCCCCAAAATTAGAATTATCTTCGGGAAATTGATTCTGGTTCGGGACACCAAATTGAGGATTTTGCATACACAACAAACACAACCGGCTCTACGTCGATAGAGCACAGCCGCATAAGATCAGTATCATGACCCAGAATGGCCTTCATCATCCTGCCGGTTCGTCGGGAAGCAGCAATATAGTAAATGAAGTAGTTGAACGGAAGGGAATAAGCACTCAGCCACCGATCAATACTTTGTCGAAGATATTCGAGCGAAATATTGTTTAAAGGAATGTAAACCATGAACTCATTGCCACCGACATAATTCGACTCTGCATCGAATTGACCGTTCAATTTCACAATAATTGATCGATAATCGGCCATTTCTATCAAGTTGATGTGAAGAATTGAGAAGAGTGGAAGTGAAATGAGGAAATTTTTCGTTGATTCAACCAAATCAGCCATTCTACGTCTTATAAGAAACTTTTCAGTCAATTTTCACGTGATAATCGGATTCGTGTAGTCATTTCACCATCGGCCCCCCCATCGGCCCACCATCGGCCCCCATCGGCCCTCATTAACGTGCATGTGACTGTCATATCCGACTAGTCATTTCAGTAGATAAAGTTGAATTGAAACTGCACCTCCCACATGCCTTCGATCGGCCCTCCATCGGCCCTACTGTACGTTTGCAGGAAAAGCCTTGCATGTGCGTGTCGAATGTTGTGTCGAATCCCGTCTCGAAGAAAGGGATAGAGGGTCGATGGAGGGCCGACGGATAACCACATTCGGCCCTACTTCGGCCATCACATGCGTGGCTCGACCTATGGGATGTTCGGCCTTCGGCCTTTCTCCTCTCGGCCGATGTCGGTTAGGGTCGATGGACACCACTCATTCGGCCTCCCTTCGGCCCTCAAAGCCGATAACTTTATCACATCAAGTTAAGTGGCTCGGCCGATGGGGAGGGTTCGACTTTTTTCCTCAGGGCCGATGGGGGGCCGATGGACTCCCCCCATCGGCCCCCATCAGCCCTGCGCCGTATAAAGACAAAATGGCTATATTTGTGTTTTATTTTAGTGGTTGGCTATAAATGTATTTCGTTTTTTACTGTATGGCTACTGCTGCAAAAACCTCATTATATAAAGTGGTGGGTCCCTAAAAAAAATGTGTAATAATTTACCAAAAAAAAAAAAGAAACAAGACTATTTCAATGGAACAATACAAAAAGAAATACTTGATTAAATCTATGGGACAGAGGGAGTGGTTATATATTTTATTAGCAAAATAGGAAGTAAAAATGATATGTCAACCGCATGCTTGAAAACCGTCTTATATTCAAATCTGAATATATATACGCATGCCATCTCTAACCTAGATCACTTTTCCGCCATTAACGAAGAATTTGTGCTCTCTGCATCATGTTCAGAATTTGCATTAGACTTCGACCACATTCTAAGCACATTTACTTCGATAAAATTTATATAAACTAAATCTACTACTAACTTACTCTATTTTTGAGTGCTAACTTTTGTTTTGTAGATTTGAGAAAAATCCACATGTAAGTGGTGGTGAAGCACGATTAATAAATCAGCCCATCAAATCAATCAATCATTATTTATAGACATTGCAAGACATTGAACTTGGGCTGAAGTGGGCTTTCTTATTTGGCCACTTGCATCCCTGGCCGGTATTATAGCCCATTTCGACACTGACTGTTGATGGGACTTATGTTTCGATTCTCGGACACACGTCTACTCTCAAGATTTCTGATAGGTCTATTTTGTACCATCCATATTCCGATTATTTTGGCATATTTTGTGGCGTTTGGACTACTTTGTGGTGTTTGTTTTGCAGTTCCTATGATGATGTGGCATTGACGAGGCGTTGATGTGGCGGTTGCAAAATTAAGGAAAATATATGCTTAATTTGGAAGAAATCAAAAGGGTAATTAAGTGTAGAAAGAAAATAATATATTTTACATTATATTATATCTTTCTATACTTGGATAACCTAATTGAAGAGGAGATAAGGAAGTATAGATTATATACTTAAGAGGCGCCGCGGGGTGGGGGGGGGGACTCACGCACGAAATCATAATCCCGTCTCCATTCATTCACGCCTCCATATTGCCTAACCCTTAAGAATTCTTGATCACCGATCATCATCATCTTTTACACCATTCGTCCACGCCGATCACCGAGGGAGAGAATCCGATAGCTGCTGCCGCCGAGATCATTCGAGGGAGGGATTCCGATTGCCGAAGCCAAGGAGATTCGACCGAGGGTTTTTAAAAGATTACAATTTCAAAGTTCGCATTTCTCACTTTTGATTCATGATTTGTAGTTTGATTTGGAAGAAACAACTTGTTATCACCTTCGTTTTGCATTCCCGTACTTGGATTGTCTCCGCTTTAATTTTCCTGTAGGATGATTTAAAGATTTTTAATTTCAATTTCGTAATTTCTAGGATTTAATTTCGTTCTCTTTAATATTCTGATTGTTTGATAATTAGTTGTAATTTTCGTATTATTTATTTTCTGAATTTCAGCATGATTTGTGTTCTGTCTTGCAATTCGGTCTGTCTGGCCAGTCCGGCCGATATGCGCGGCTAAATCTTTTTAGGACCGGCGAGATGTGAAACACACACCACCTTAATTTCGTGAGACTATGACTTAAAATTAATCACTTAGGTTCTGAATTAATCTAGGTTTAATTAATTGAATTAATTAATTTAGGCTTGATCACCCTAGGTTTATTTGATTCATAGCTAATTTAGTACTTCCATCGTTTCTCGTGGGATTAGGCTAATTCAGTAGCAAATTGTTCTTAGGACAATTGGATTAATTTGGTAGGAGACTATTAGATGCCCACCATACGAGTAGGCTCCTGAATTGGGTTCCCTTAGTTCTTAAAGCTGATTAGGTGTTGAATCTATTGATTGTCCACCAACATAGGTTGCACCTAATTTAGAGAAGTAGTCGTTTCAATGCCCACCATGACGATTATCGAATAATTAAGGGGGAATAGGGGATATGTCAGTTTAATTACGGTGTCCTACAACCAATTGATTTAAGTGGATTAATTAATTAATAGTGTCAGTGATCGATTGTGAGTGTGTGTGAATCATCTTGCTGGACCCGCTTTTATTTGCATTAGATAAATTTTGTGTTTAAATCTTGCTTATTTTCGTTGTCTTTAGATTAGTTAATTCCCAAAATTTGCGTGGTTGCTAACCAAAACCCTGATTGATAGGATTTTTAGGTTTGAATTACTTCGTTCCCTGTGTTCGATACATGTGCTATACTAATTCTTAGTCTAGCTAATTTGCAGGATTATTTGGTGAAAACAGCGATCACCAATTTCTATGTTTCAGCAATCACTTTTTTTCTGTCTATTTTTTTTTACTACTGTTTTATTCATAAATCCCACCATCCAAATCACCAAACTATGGTTGATGGTTTCAATTAGAACTACAAGGAGGTTGTCTCATATTGGAATGGTACCTAACTAAATATTCGATTTATTCAAATTATAAATTTATAATACTTCCTCTGTCCCATTAGTAGTGTCTCATTCATTTTCGGCACGGTTATTAAGAAAATGGTGTTTTGTGGTGTGTATTGTTTGACTTTTAAGTGATTGATTCTTGTCCACATATTTCTTACCTTTTTTTAGAAATGAGACACTTCTAATGGGACAACCAAAAAAGGGAAATGGGACACTACTAATGGGACGGAGGGAGTACCCTATAGGTGTGTTTTTTTAATAAACATGTGTAGACAAGGACGGAGGGAGGGGTGGAGCAGGGGTGGCAGTGGGCCCCTGTGGTTAAAAGATTTCAGTATATAGATATTACATGTATTGTATTATGGTAAGTGGTAACCCTTCATCATAAGGGTTTTGTAGATCATATTCAATTTCCTGCAATATTTATTTTCTTTTCTTTATATTTATCTTTTTTCTTCTTTATTTTTTAATTAAAATTAAAAGTAACTCAGAAAATCACTACTATAAATTAGATCCATAAATATATAATTAGTTGGACCCCTGAGAGAAGTTTCTGGCTCCATCCCTGCGCGTGGATTACTTTTATAGAAAGAGAACGGGTGATGGATGGATAGAGATAGAGAGAAAAAGTAAAAGAGACGGGAGAGCATATTTTCATGTAAAAGTTTGTGCACATATATAGTTTCTCTCTCTCTCTCTCTCTCTCTCGTGGAGAATCACTCTTCAATCATCTTCACTTCACCCACCCTACCTCAAGGGGATGGCAGAGTGGTTGAGGTGAGGTTTTCCGGGACCGACAGGTCATGGGTTCAATCCTCACTGAAGCCATTCTGTGTGAGCCTGTCACCTGAGGGTGGTTTAATCTCCTGTGTGGTTTGCAGGCTACTGCACAAAGAGTTGAGGTTTACCCAGAGCACACCGAAGGTAGCGGCTGCGGGTTCCTCAAATAAAAAAAAAAAGTCAGTCCCCCTCCCCCCAGCCCCCCAAGAAAGACTCTAATTCAAAATGCACTTTTTGTGTAGGCCAAGGAGGTCTTATATATACAAACATGTACCTAGTCATGATATATGGTGGGTGTCTTTGAATATAAATTATTCATTCAAAAATAAGTATCTAATTATATATTTAATTCGTCGTTAAAAAAAATTGAACGATGAAAAGGATTTGAAAATCGAACTCCAAACTTTATTTCACTAACATATAAAATATAACATACATTGAGTAATCCAAGGAGCAGCATAAACCCGAATTCTTAGTATTTTTTTTAGAAATTCTCCCAGGAGCTATAGATTTCGCCTACTCTTTTTTAAAATTGTGGATGTTAGTTCCAAATTCATATTCTTGGATCTACCAATGATAACATATTCATATTCATATTCATATTATATGAAGTTATAAACCAAGAAAACTATAGAATGAAACCTACGTACAAGAAATAAAAGATAATAAGTAGTGCATTTCCAGAAAGGATTGGCAGAAATAATTGAAAGTCGATATTTATGTAACACTATATATGTAGTAATATTATGATATTAATTAATATAGTTTGCAGTATGCAAATTCTGTTGGTTCACATGAGAGGAAATCTTCTTTGGATTTTTTTACTGTTGTAGAAAATGACAATCATATTGGAAGATGCTCAGACCTTAACTTAAGGAGCATTACCACAGTATAATTTATTTCTTCAAACAGAAATACATTATTTTTATTCAATCTAAGAAAATAAATAACATAGAGTACAAATACTATTATCTTTTATCCCCAACAATGAATCGATCGATCCAATACAATGTTCGTTTCAAATTGAAAAAAACCTAAATAATTTACAATAATCGACTACTATATATATGAATTCTGTTACATCTTTTATTCTCAAATACAATGTTCATCTCACCACCATCTTTATTACCACAAATAGAAACGTAACAAAAACATATGTAATGATCCAAATACAAGTCTCATCAAAATCAAAGTATATATATATATATATATATATAAATCTATATACACACATATATCATCACCATTTCTCAATTGCTCCCATGACCAGTCTCATGGTTCTCACCATAAGAATAAGGAAACGAATACCCCGGATTCGGGTCATACGACCCGGCTCCGGACCCGTAACCCACCCTCCTCTGCTGGGCGTAGGGGCTGACGTAACGCATCAAGTCGGCGTGTGTGGCGTCGAGCTCCTTCTGGAGCTGAAGGACTTGGCGCTGAAGGACGGAGATGGCGCCGACGCAGCCGTACACGGGGTCTTTGAGCCGAGCCTCGGCTTCGTAAGCCAGAGAGTTGACGGCGTCTTCTCGTTGGTGAGGCAGGATCTCGTTTAGCAGCTTGCTCACGTTGCTGGCTCCGAAGATTTTGTGGACGTTGATGAATTTTGTCGGCTCCTCCGGTGGGAAGTAGGGGGCGAAGATGCAGCCGGAGAGGCATTTTCGCCGGAGGAATTTGCAGGCTGCGCAGGGAGGGTTGGAGTAGCTGCTTGAAGAAGCCATTTCAATCCTTAACTGCAATTCCATGTATATTAGTTTCAATTATTATAATTAATCTAGTTTTTGTTTTATATATACATGTATATGGTGAAGAGTGTGATAAATTATTGTATTTGTGACGCCTAACGAAAACGTGAAAATTAGAACAACCGACATGTGTCTTCGAAGATTTTGTGTACGTTCACCAAGTATAGAATAAATTCCGATTTTATTAATCAATATCAAAACATGAAAAAAAAATGAAATAATGAGTTCTATTTATATAAAACTATAAATATTAAGATTCTTACATAAGAGAATTATAATCCTAATTTAAACGAGAAATGCTATTATTACTTAAACCGGAACCCTATATTCTAAAACTGGGTGACACTTGTCCTACATCAATCTGGTTTGAGATGTGTTGTGTGTAGAATGAACTAAGATACAAGCTTTGAAGAGGAACTTAATTAATCCATACATAGAGTTTGTATGGATTAAGTGTTGATCTGCATATATTGCAAATTAAGGCTAAGTAATAATCGCTTCTTAATTATGATTAAGAAGAACCAAAATTGAATGAGACAAAAGAATACTAACAAAATTGTATTGAGACGCATGAATTGACTAAAAAGAATAGCATAATAACACTTTCACCAAACTCAGATTTTGGATTGAAAAGGAAAAAACTTCAAAAGCAAATTTCAACGAAATAAGATTTCCCCATAACTACCCCTGAATCTCAGCAAAGACAATCAAGAATTAAAGATCGAAAATCACGCAAAATTTGATATTAGGGGAAGGTGCACTGGTTCTACCCTCAAGATACCCAAATTATCTCAACTAGCTAGAGTATAATTGTAAGAAATTAAATAATTTGTACTACAATTTGGGATGATAAGACCAGTGCTCCTCGACCTACCAACAAAGAAACCGAAAATCATATAAATATTTAGGGTATTCTTGAAGATTTTGAGTTATATGAAGAAAGAAAAATTTGATTTTCTTGATCACTAGATTATGAAAGTAATTAAACTGTGGATCTATATATGTTTATGAATCTCAAAAGCTCTTAAGAAAACATACCTTATGGAGATGAATCTTCTTAATTACTTCTACTAAAAATCAAACAGTTGGAGAATTCAACCGATCTCTTCGTGGAAATCAAGATTGTTGAAAAGAAAACAAGGGTTTCTTTTTCTTACATCAGCAGAAAAGCCTGCATCTGAATCTGGGGATCGTCTTCTTTAACTGGATTTAGAGCTGTTTTGGGAACTGATCCATGATTCTTTTAAGGTTGTTCGGGCAAATCAGCCATCGAAAATACGAAAGTAAGAAAGAAATTCAGTTGGGAAAGAGTACACAAAGGAAAACCCTAGAAGCAGCAGATAGTGTGAAGGATACGAGGAGAGAGAAGAGTGGAAAACTGAAGCATTTCCGAGTGAATGGTGGTGCTAATTAATGGAAAGTAGAAGCCTCTGCATTAATTAATATAGCTACAAAATGATAACTCTGACCCTTTCATGAAAAGGAGAAACATAAAAGATAAAAAAGAAACCAGAAAAATGCTGTATCATTTTATACATGTAAATAACTATATAGTAATTATTTAATTTCCTTGTTGATCATTAAAATTAAATAAAACCCTAGAAAAAAACATTAGTTTCACATATGTTTAAATTGTTCCAACTTGATGCCCAAAATTTCACCAACGTACAAAGTATTTTTTTCCCGCTATTCATATATCGAATTTAAATACAATGAATATGACCACGACATGATGAAAGTTTCATGAATAGTTTAAGTCAATTCACTTCCACAAGTTTCACCGTATTTATAGAAATCTGCATCTCGATTGACAAAGATGAGTCAGCCTACATATCTACACATTTCTCTCCTCAGCCTAACCTTCGACACCACATCATAAACTTTTACCCTACCTACCTATCTATATTCTTCTATCATAAAAAACAAGGGCATCATCACCCTTCTTTCATATTCTAGAATTCAAATAAATTATACTTGAATTTTCCCTTTTTATTAAATACTAATATATTGTCCCATTGAGAAATTTAAAATTTTATGTTATATCACTCGTTGAGGGTCTATTAATTTAGCTTGTGGGTTCTGCTGAATTTTGATCACTTAAGTCTTGTCAATTATATACTTCAACTAATATTTTTGTGTATGTTGTGAATGGACATATGCATATTATACCTCTGTAAAATTTGTGTCAGTCAGTGTTTCATAATTGAATTTCAACTGTGGGGACTGATGAAGATCCTTTGAAATTTTCTTTATTCCAGTGTATCATTAAGTGTATTATTGATTTCAAATAATATGATAGTAAATCTATGTCAATATATAGTTGAATTGAAGTCTCTATATATCCTTTTCACTTTACTGTTCTTTTTCTCTTGTTCTTCGCCGACATGTCGACAACTTGCACGTAATGAGTATTTGTCAGAAATTTTAGATTTTTATGGACAACAATACTGTGTAGTAATAGTGTTCATATTTAATTTGAAGTGTATGAATATGATTATACAAGTCTGATTTTGATGGAGTGCATGATTAATTAATAGGGATTGGTGCCCGATTCGATTTAATAATGATGATATCAAGATCTTGGCCAATAATACTACACTGAATTATAGTATGAAGAGATGAGTTTGTTAATCAAGATCTTGATCCATTTACTAGTCCATTAAATTAGCATGAAAAATAGTTTGTTAATCTATGCTAAGTTTTATTTAATTTGTCATATGATAATCAAATTAAATAATGCTTCATCCGTCCCGCTGTATTATATGTGATGCGATACAAAGAAAGTTTAGCTATATGCATACATTGAAGCATCGAGACGCATGTTCTGGAATTTTAATTTTCTACTTCAATGTTGGTTTTCTGGCGTCGAATATTTTAGTATTTTTAAGAGTTTTTTTTTCATTATTTCCTTGTAATTTTTGGTAGTTGAGTTATTAAGAATTCTTATTATAGCAAGCATTATAGACAGATTTATCGGAGTATGAGTCTGGAACCCCGTCCCGCCTCATTTATGAATTCTGGATTCGCCATTAGACAGATTTATCGGAGTATGAGTCTGGAACCCCGTCCCGCCTCATTTACGAATTCTGGATTCGCCATTAGACAGATTTATCGGAGTATGAGTCTGGAACCCCGTCCCGCTTCATTTATGAATTCTGAATCCGCCATTTTTGTGATTCTTTCCTAATTAAGTCATTATGACTATATTAGAACCTTTCAACAATTGATGATTGGTTTGACAAAAAAATGGCCTCTATATTAATAAATCCATATTTTTGTGAAATCAACGAGCTTCTTTGTTCGTTGTCTACACACGGTGCATCAATTTGTTAGCCCCAAAGTATATAATGCTGTTAGTATAGTAATTATATGACTTTCGAATTAAATTCAGAATTTTTGCTACAATCTAACAAAAGTAAGTCTTCATACCAACATATTAGATAATAAATACATATATATTATGTTTTACTTGGATTGAAAAGGAAAAGTAATGGAGATACGTGAATATGGTGGGCTCTGACTATTGAAACACCGATAGAGATGCATGTACTTAACTTGAAATCTTATCAAAAATTATATGCAATCATGCTCACTTGTATAAATTATATGGGACGTAACTCAATCATTAATTATTCATAACTTATATACTTATATCATGCTTTTCAAGAATTTATTATTACATTATTATGGGGAAGAAAATATCGAGGAGAATAAAGAATAAGAAAAAGCGATTCCTTTTGTCCCCTTGGGATGGCATAGCGGTGAATGTGGGTGTTCCGGGACCGATAGATCATGGGTTCAATTCCCACTGGACACACTATGTGTGAGCATGTCACCCTATCACATTAAGGGTGATTTAACTCTTCTGTGTGGTTTGCAGGCTATTGCACAGGAGCGAGGTTTACCCTGTGCGCACCAAAGGTAGCGGCTGCGAGTTCCTCGTCAAAAAAAAAAAAAAAAAAAAAGCGACAACCGGCCTATAACTAGGCATAATATTAGATTCCCTTCACATGTTGCAGAGTGATTGATTATTGAAATTTTGGAGATTAACTTAATTGATTAATTTAGATGTAAATAAATATAAAAGGATATTAAATTAATGTCTTTAATATTCTATTGAGAAGATTAACTGGTGTCACACAATAATCTATTTTATTCATGATTACAAAACATCTTATTGTTTTATAAACATCAATCATATACTATGGATAGTCGACTAAAACTCCTTTACATATAGTTATTGCGTTAATCACTAGACTATTAGTGTTTTCTACATTAAGTTTAAATTATTCTTTCTAGTTTTCTTTAAATTATTTACTTATTAATTGGGGTTTTTTCATTTATTTACATAATATATTGATTTTAGTTTTGAATTTTAAAATCACCCAATATTTTTTTGTTATTATTAATTCTAATTATTAAGAGTATAACACTTTCTATTTACTAATGATTTTGACTATGGTAATACAAAAAAATAGTTTACTTAGCATTCAAAATACCCTTATATTTTTTCAATTTTCAGAACATATATGATTAAATCATTTTCAGGTTTTTTTTTTACGAATTCTAATCGTATTTTAGATAGAATAAAAAAAATAACACGAAATTATACAAGTATAGACGTTCTGGTCAGAAAAACTTAAAGAAAAAAACTTTGGTACTGTAATGTTGCCCTAAATAAGTTTTGGTCTTGTAATGATGTTTCAATTAATTTTGATCGTGTAATTTTACAAATAATTCATTTTTGGTCCTTCTGCCGTAGAGTGAGATACACTCGCCGCTTTCCGTCGCCGGAGATATTTTCGGCCACTTCAGCATGTGAAGCAAAACTAAAGAAAATTATTTTTAGTCCTTCAATGTTTGCTAATAATCGATTTTGGTCCCGTAACGTTGCATAAAATCGATTTTGGTCCTTTCATGTGGTTATATAATTGATTTTGGTTTTACAAACATGCTAATAATCAACTTCGATCGTGTAATATGAGATTAGTTTATTTTTGGTTTTATAACGTTATATATTTTAATTTTCGTTCTGTTTGTGAACAAAGAATTGTTGTATTAGTCTCACTAATAACATTAAAGGCACAAATTAAATATTATGTTATAGTGGCCCAAAATGGAGCAAACATGCCACATTATAAAATAAAAAATGAATTAATGTCGCATTACACGATCGAAATCAATTATAGGCATATTACATGACCACAATCGATAATAAAACCAAATTAGATTATATGCTATATTACAAGACCAAAATCAATTATTAGCAAACATTACCAGACCAAAAATTATTTTTTTAGATTTTTCTTCATATAGGGAAGTGGCCGAAAATATATCCGATGACGAAAATGGTAAGTGTATCTCAATCTCCGGCAAGAGGACAGAAAATGGGTAATTTGTAAAATTACAAGACTAAAATTGATTACGACATCATTGCAGGACCAAAATCTATTGAAGGTAATATTACATGATCAAAATTGATTTTTTTTTCTATTAAAAATGATTGGTTTTTTTTTCTTTTTTCCTTTTATTATTTAAGTGGCAATTTAAGAAGACACCCTTTCTAATTTATTTAATTATTTCAGACTCTACTAAAGATTTTTTTCAAATTTATTGCCAACAAATTCTTATGTTTTAAATATTATTTATTCACTCGATGTACTATTTAGATGAAAATGGCCACATCGGCATCAATTCACTAGAACTACTGAAATTAATTAATAAAGTGATTCTATATCTAGATTAGAAAAAGATGGAAAATGCAAAGGGATAATATTTTGGCCCAATCATGTAGTGGTGCTAATCATTAGGAAGCCTATTACTAGTCGAATGGGCATGCCATATTGTTTATTTGGGCATGAAGAATCAAGAGATTAGATTGTGATGTTCGAATAATCTCTATAAAATACCTAAGTGCTAAACTTTAAAATTATTTTTGAATAGAATATAAGATGTCAAGAGAGTTGAAAATTTGTTCAGGCATTATGGGTGCATCAATTTCTTAATGAAAAGAAATTGGGTTCCAGATTCTGAGTTTTTTGAGCATATCTTACAGCTTCATTATTGTGTAATAATGATTGCCACATACGCAAGCCTACTCGAAAACTAGTGCATGCACTTCCTTTACTTTAGATGATAAAAAGGGAGCTTTCACCCCTAGTAAAAAAAACACAAATGTAACCTTCCCTTAAAAGTTATATCCACAAAATATCCAACATTACCAAAACACCCTCAGATTATCGTCAGCATGTCATCAATTCAAGTGTTTCCTTTATGCCAGCAATGATTGATTTCCGAGTAGATTATATTTTTTGTTAAAAACAGCCAGTGCCGATAGAGTATCTAAGAGTGTCGTTGAGCGCCTACAGTTTATTTTCAATAAATAATCTAGGCATTTGAATTCAAAAATATACACAGTGCCCATGGTATGCCTTTAAGTGCCTATACATGACCTAAATTTTTTATTAAATTTTTTTTGCAAAAACTTATACTGTCTATAGGGGAGTCTAAATGTGTCGCTGCATGGCTACAATTTTTTTTTCAATGAATATTATAGGCACTTGAATTCGGAAATACACATAGTGCCCATGATAAGCCTTTAAGTGCATATATATGACCTCAATTTTCAATTGAAATATCATTGCAGTAAAAACGTCCAGTGCATATAGCATGCCTGAAAGTGCCGCAGAGTGCTATATAATTTTTTCAAATCAATATTCTAGGCACTTGAATTCGAAAATACACATACATGTTCATGCTATGCAATTAAGTTCCTATACATGACCTCAATTTTAGATTGAAATATTATTTTTGTTACAACTATCAGTGCCTATGGCGTGCCTAAAGGTGCCGCGGAGTGCCTATATTTTTTTTTCAATGAATATTCTAGGCACTTGAATTCGAAAATACACATAGTGTCCATACATGATTTTAAGTGCCTATACATGACTTAATTTTTTATTGAAATATAATTTTTGTTAAAACGTTCAGTGATTATGACGTTCCTAAAGGTGCCACTGAGAGCCTATAGTTTTTTCAATCAATATTCTAGGCACTTGAATTCAAAAATGCACATGGTGACCATGTTATGCCTTTAAGTGCCTATACATGGCCTCAATTTTCAATTGAAATATTATTTTAAAAGTTTCAGTGCCTATGCCGGGTCTAAGGGTGCCACTACGTGCTTACATGCAGCTTATTCTCAAATAATATTGTAGGCACTTGAATTCCAAAATATACACAGTGCCTAGGGTTTTTAAGTGACTATATATGGCCTCAATTTTCGAGACTGACAAGACATAAGAAGGATGACTTTTTCTTGAAATTTGGTGGAATGCTGATCGAAAGCCTACGAGTGTCATGGCAGTGCCTATTGTTGAGAGGACATGTCTTACTGCGCCTCTATTGTAGGCGACATACTATCCCATTTATTTTGTCGAGTGCCTATGAGTGCCGATGTTGTGCCTATGGTGAATTTTCATACAAAATTATGTTGATACGACTAATGAACAAGGGAAAATTTTCTATACAGTTTCTTTTTCATATAAGTATGACGAGCTCCATATGTAACCTTACTCCTTCGCAATCATATTTTCAAATTACTCTTACTCTGAGTACCTTCTCATTCTCTTTGTTTTCATTGCCAAAAAATGGAAGATTTTGACCTATTATTGTAAAAGTTAACGCGAATTCGATCATGAATTGAATTACGTCGGCGGCCATGAATTCATGGTATATATTCCTTCAAACAATATTTCTCATGCATATCTCTGGCAGAACATTGACAGAATGCTCGCTGCTTATTTTCTTTCGTGCAACTCTACTTCATTTTATATACCTCTGCTTCCCGAAAAACCGGTAGGATGATGAAGGCCCTCCTCGGCCACAATATTGATTTGATGCGTTTATGCGCTATTGACGTAGAACCGGTGGTATTTTTTGTTTATCCTAGAGTGCAAACCCTCAATTTCTAGTCCCCAACCTAATCCAATTGCCCAAAGACATTTCGCATTTCGAATGTTCTAATTGGTTTGGGGAGCACGGTAGCGGAAGCAATCCATCTGGAAGTATTCCCGAAAGGGATGTTCGTGTCGAGACTGATGACGATCGTGAGGCACATCTCAACTCATCATCATCAGATGATGAGGATGAAGATATTCCCGATGCTTTGATTAATTGTTCGCTTGCCTATTTTGCTGCATGGGTCCGGCGAGAGGGTGGCGTTAGCCAACTTATGTCTATGCTCGTCCCAGTAAAACGCCCGAACACGAACGACGATATCATGTACAACAATATGGAAGCAGCAAGCAATTTGTTATTCCCAATTGTGCCCCTTGATATATCTGATTCATTAGTGGCGCGGAACTTGGATCATGTTGTGGGCGGGAATTTGCGACTATGATTGATGTTTTCTTCAAACGACGAACTTTATGCTGCAGTGGCATTATTCCATATGGAAAATGGAGTTGATTTCAAAGTTCAACGTTCGTGCGCGATCCAATTGGAGTATATTTGCAGACGAAGTCCAGATTGTCCATTTGCTCTGCGGGCACACTGTAGAGGCGAACAGTATTGGGAAGTGACTACATTCCGCCAGGATCACACTTGTTTATGTGATTTGTCTGGCCTTGGTTGTATAAATGTACGGGCTAAAGCTGCAGCCGCTTATATTGCACGCAGAATGCGCCGCCAAAACAAGTTAATGAAACCATAGGATATTCGGGTGGATCTGATGGGTATGTTTGGAATTCAAACGACGTATGGTGTTGCCTTGCGAGCACGTAATGCGGCCATATTCATGATTTACGGTGAACATGCAGAGTCATTCAGCAAGCTGCCTAAATATCTACATTTGCTCGAAATGACAAATCATGGCACTTATACTAATCTCGATGTTGGTGACGATGACAAGTTTAGACAATTTTTTTTTTGCACTAGGTGTATCGCGTGCACCGTGGTTGTATAATCTACGGAAGGTTATTGTTATCGACAGAGCGCATCTTAAGGGGAGAAATAAGGGAATATTATTCATCGTTGCTACTTGTGATGCGAACGAACAAATATTCTCACTGGATTTTGGTGTTGGTCCGATCGAATATGATATGTCGTGGGCGTGGTTTATGCTACGTTTGAAAGCTACATTTTCTCCAGACGAGAGTTTAGTCGTTGTGTCGGACCAACATAAAAGTATAGTGAATGATGTAAGAGTCATTTTCCAGATGCACAACATGGCCTTTGCTACTACCATGTCTCCAACAAGCTTGCCCGACACGATGATTGGGTGATTCGAATGTTCTATGACGCATCATACGCATATCGGGAATCGAGTTCCATCAGTATATGAACGCTATCCGACAGGAAAAACCCGTAATTTATGAGAAGTTGATGGAAATCGGACCAGATAAGTTGTCTAGATTGTACAACAAAGGTTGGTGTTACAGTTTACTAACATCGAACGTTGTTGAGTCGATCAATGCTCGATTACTACTAGCTAGACGTCTTCCAATTATTGCTATACTCGAGGCAATCCAACACGACACATGCTTGAGGCTTGGTTCGATGAACGCCGAGGTAAGGCAAATGCGAGAAATAATCGGTTGACAGTGGCTTCAGACATGAGAATGCGGAAAGAAGTGGGTGCAGCTCGAAACTAGACGGTTGTGCAGTTTATTGTTGACACGTACAAGATCAAAGAAGGTGATCAACAGTAGAGGGTTCAACTCCAGAAGGAAGTTTGTGAGTGTGGTGTATGTCAGATGGACTTGTTACCGTGCAGTCACATTGTTGCCCTTCGTTATAGCCGGCGTGAAAATTTGTATGATCATATCCACTACTTCTACACCACAAACACATGTAAGGAGATATACGCCGGTGTCGTAAATCCATAATCTCCTCGGGACAAGTGGGGTGTTCCATCGGAGGTTGAGGATATTGTTGTTATCCCACCAACAATTCATCGGCAAGCGGGATGCCCTAGGACTAGTCATCGGCCTTCTGGTGCAGAAGCGACCACATCTGCTCATAGACGTCATGCACGGAAGAAATACAGCAACTGTGGCGAACAAGGGCATACAAGGTCGACAGGTCCCATTTCTGGAACATCAAATAATGGATGAAATCTCTTAAATTATCCGTAGTAGTAATGTTAGCAGTTTAGTATTTGTATTTCAATTTCTATGTTTGTACTTCGTGTTTATTTCTATGTAGTTCGTGTTTGTATTGGATATTTAATACTCCCTCCGTCCCACTCCATGTGACACACTTTCCATTTCGGGCGTCCCGTCTCAAGTGACACACTTCCAAAAATGGAAATAATTTTAAAAAAAAATCATAAATTTTATCCTACTTTATCAATTATCTCTCATACTTTTTCATTTCTCTTTCCTACTTTAATCATTTATCTCTCTTATTTTATTATTTCTCTTTCCTACTTTATCAATTACTCTCTCACAATCTCAATCATCTTCTCTCTCTTACTTTATCATAAACTTCTCTCTCATACTTTATCTTCCACCGCATAAATTCCCGCGCCGAAAACATTTGTGTCACTTGTGCTGGGACGGAGGCAGTATTTAATATGGGTGTCTAAGGGAGCCGAGGGATCCATAGGCACCCTTAGGCACTGTGTTATCCAATTTTATTTTATTTTTAAATACGTCTACTCCCTCGACCATGAATATATTCGGCCGAGACGTCATTCTTGAAACAAGAAAACGGGTGCCTTAAGGTGTCAATGGATAGCTCGGCACCTATGTTGTACGGACACTTCAAAAAATGTCGTCGTACTGTGTCGGACACGGACATGCTCGGACACGCGCCCGACACGTGTCGGACACGGGAAAAAGTGTCCATAATAAAAAAAATAAAAAAAAATCGGGCACTTCCCGGACACGGCAATTTATGTGTCCGACACGCACGAGACACGTTTTTTTTAATTTGGACACGTTTGTTTGACCACTTATTCACAACGATTCTCAAGTCATCAAAACCTTCAATCTTTCACTTTAAATAAACTAAATTAAAATTTTCAATCAATGGAGTAAACTCTGGTTTGCTACAACCCCAATATTTTTTATTTAGATTATTATGACTTATGAGTTATAACTTTAAGACTAATGTTTATTGTTGTTATCCACTTATCTTACTATTTCACATTTTAATCTTTCACTTTAAACAAAATAAATTAAAATTTTCAATCAATGGAGTAAACTCTAGTTTGCTACAACCCTAATATTTTTTATTTAGATTATTATGACTTATGAGTTATGACTTTAAGACTAATGTTTATTGTTGTTATTACTTATCTTACGATTTTACATTTTAATCTTTCACTTTAAACAAACTAAATTAAATTTTTCAATCAATGGAGTAAACTCTGGTTTGCTACAACCCTAATATTTTTTATTTAGATTATTATGACTTATGAGTTATGACTTTAAGACTAATGTTTATTATTGTTATCTACTTATCTTAGTATTTCATATTTTTATGCTATGATTATGACTTATGAGTTATGACCTATGTGCTTTGAGTTGATCATTTGATAATATTAATAATTTAATATTATTTATATCAGCGTCCGTGTCGTGTCCTAAATTTTTCAAAAAATGCCGTATCCCGTGTTCGGTGTCCGTGTCGTACCGTGTCCCGTATCCGTGTCCGTGCAACCTAGCTCGGCACCCTTAGTCACTATAATTATTTTATTTTTATTTTTTTTAAAGTGATACATATATTCCCTCTATCGGCCAGCAACTTCTGCGGCCGATAGAGGGGAAGTTGCTGGCCGATAGAGGGAATGCTGGAAACATCTACATATGGTGCCTTAGGGTGCCGATATGGATCTATAGGCACCCTATCGGCCAACAACTTCTACGGCCGATAAAGGAAACGCTGGAAACATCTACATATGGTGCCGATGGATCCATAGGCACTCTTAGGCACTATAATTATTATTATTTTTTAAGTGATACATCTATTCCCTCTATCGGCCAACAACTTCTACGGTCGATAGAGAGAATGCTGGAAACATCTGCATATGGTGTCTTAGGGTGCCGATGGATCATAGGCACCTTTAGGCACTCTATTTTTATTTTTTTTTAAATGATACATCTATTCCCTCTATCAGCTAACAACTTCTACGGCTGATAGAGGGAATGTGGGAAACATCTACATATGGTGCCTTAAGGTGCCGATGGATAGCTCGGCACCATTAGACACTCATTTTTTTTTTGAAAAAAAAAGCGCAGTGTCGATGGTAGTGCCGAGGGTGTGCCGTAGGCTATCGGTACTGGTAATAATGTCGAGAATCTTTATTCTGAACAAAGATTTGACTGCTTTGTCTAGTAAATCGGCACTAGTGGGGCACCAGCGGCACCCGTAGGCTCCCCTCGGCACTCGATGACAATTACTTCTATTTGTCGAACAAGTGCACAAGGATTGGAATCATAAAATATCAGTCAAAATTGATATAAAACAAGTGGAAAAGTGAGAGCAAATTGGTCAAATTGAGTATTTGATAACTTAAATTATAATGGATGGGCGTAATTATATTTTTTTTTAATGGAAATAGGGTAGAAACATACATTTCCACATAAAAAAATAGCAGGACTGAAAGTGCATTTTGAATAACAGTATTGAATTATGTCATCAAATAAGAAAAACACAATAGTTAAATGTTATAGGATGCTCTTAATAATTGAAAATGATATTCAAGCTTTTGACTTTTAATTTTGCATAATATTATTGAAGAAATCAATTATTATTATTATTCCATATCTAAATAAAACTAGTGTGCCTGAAATATAATTATATATAGATTTGTCCTCCTATTCCGAAATTAAAAATGTATACTTCTTAACTTTAATACGAATCCGCTCATGGATATCACTTCATGCATATAATATCGTAATTCCAAACATCTTTTTCAAAATATGAATTATCTTTTTAAGTGACACTAAATTAAGAGTGCATCGATTAAACTCATGTCATGTGTAGAAGTGCATTAACTCGTACATCATACTTTCAGAAACACAATTCTTGTTCCATTTTTTTTTTTCCGAACCGTTTTATAATTCTTGTTCAATTTATTAAAATAAAAATTTATTACAAACACTTTATTTGATGGTTAAATATTTCTACTCACACCTAATAACTTTCCTAAAATATCATATACCCAAAAGAAATGGAATAAGAATTATGAAATCAATGGAGTACAGTTTGATTAAATGTATTAGGAGAATTTGTGATGAAAACTCATTATTAAAATATTAATTAAAATCGAACTTGAGATTTTTTAGTTTGAGGAATCAAACTTCACGTCTTCACCAGAGTGTGTGTGTGTGTGAGAGAGAGATCTTTTATGTATTATGGCCTGAACTATACTCGGACAAAATTTGCACAGCCAAGCACTACTTAGAAGCCCAGACTAGACCAGATCAGCTCAAATTAATAATTAAAAAAGCCCAATAATAAGATTACAAATGGGCTGGCCCTTTAGTCCTCTCATTTTAATAGGAAAAGGGGTAAAGTGGGAAGTAGAAGTAGTGAGAGGGAATCAGAGCCGTTGATCTCCAGCTCACCAAAACGAGGCGCCAAAATCTCAATTGTAAATTTTCACCTGCCCGAATATTTTCACGGGCAGCATCGATAATTCCCTTCCCAATTCCCACTAAAAATCCCCCCACACCCCCAAGCATACGCTAAAGTCTCGTACTATAAGGTAACAATTTTTATAATAAAAATTTATTTTAGTAGTTATTGACACTTCTTTTGTACTACTCATTACCTCCTACGTTTTGCTTATATATATATATATATATATATATATATATATATATATATATATATATAAATAAATAAATAAATATATATATATATATATTTATTTATTTATTTTTCTTTTTGAGTCCTAATAATATTTTAGATAGTATAATGTAATTTATATTTTCGATATAATTATCAAATTACTAGAAAAAAGATCATTATTTATTCACTAAACAATTCGAATAGTGGACCTAGAGAAAGAAATGGAGAAATAATATCAACCTATATAAATTGGGAATCACAAATCCCAAAGAATTAAAAATTAGGTATGTAAACGTCACTTATTAGGTCAAGTATTTTTTTTCACTCTTTCCCCACAATATAAAAATCCCTCTTTGAAGCTCATTTTCTCCTCTCATTTTGCCGCCATAGCTTCTTCTTCTCTCTCCTATTCAAAGTTCCCAAATCCTACCAAAAACATAAACCCTCCAAAATTCCTTTTCAATTCCTCCTAATTTCTCTCACAACAAAAGAAAGACGAACCCTTTTCCCTCTCCCTCAAATTCCTCGAAAAATTTCCACCCTTTCCTCCGCTCTATTCTTGTTTATTCCCTAGAAAAAAGTGCTCTTTAAATCCTAAATCAATTCTCCTCCCAATAATTCGATCTCGATTAAATGGGTTTTTCAAAGAAACATCAAGTGGAATTGACGAAAGAATCGGACGGCAAGAAATGGGTCTTTGCCGGAATCGCGGTGCTCGCGCCGCTGAAGCCGGTATCCACGAAGGTCAGAGACGGCGGTGACGACGGAGAGGAGTCCACAACTCCGACGGCGCGTGAGTCGAGAATACCGGAGAAATTGGCCTGCCCGGCGGCGCCGAGGAAGCGCCGCCCCGTGTCGACGTGTCAAGTAGTGAGGGAGTTCTTCAATCCGCCGGACCTCGAATCAATCTTCATCTGCCATGCTGAGAGAGCTAATTGATGACGATTTCTGAGATTTTGGGGTTAAATTTTAGGGTTAGAGGAAGTTAATTTTAAGAGTTTTTTAGTTTCTTACCTTAATTTAGGGTTTTTTTGTTTGCTAGTGGTGTAGGTTTAGGGATTAGATTTTGCGTGTTTTGTAATTTAGTTTTAGTTTTAGTTACGCCAATGTGTAAATATAGTAGAAAATGTATGAATCTTGTATGCTACTTGAGTTTTACTGCTCAATATGAAAGCTTAAATTTTGCGTGAATTTTTGGTACGATGAGAAAAATTGGTAGTCGCTATCAATCGGAATGAGGAACAGTTTAATTGCAGAAATTGGTTTTCATGATAGTCAAACTTAAGAACTAATGAGCTTCCACATTAGGTATGGACATCATTTACGAGCGTCACTAATTTGCCCAATATGAATGCAGAGCAGTTTGTATGTACAATTTTCGTATACCCTTATGTGTATCATATTACAAGGTATTGACGTGTGGTATTTCTCATTAAATCAAGTGGGTCATATTTAATACATGTCAATACTCACAAGGGTATACGAAAGTGGTATACACAAGCTTTTGTGATATAAACTACTTAACTTGCATATAGTTTACATATTTTTACACTCTATTCACATTTACCAATGGCCATCAATTATTTCGTACCCAGATTCAAGGGGCAAATTCATGGACTTAAATTATGGAGAATTCTGAATTTTATGTATAATTTTTTGAAATACTACTATATTTTACCTCAAGTTTAACTTCCTAATTCTTAGGGAGTGTGCCAAGTGATTTTTTAAATGGTCGTCTAATTTATAATTGTATATAATTTATAGAGTTTGAAAAATCTACATATGTGATAGTTTTTCTAAAATTAAATAATCATTAATGAAAACTAAAAGCATCAACTTAGATGTTTTTACTAAAAAAACACTGTAATTTCCACTTTAAATTAATTTTTTTCTTAAAATTGATAAGAACCGTATGATTATCCTGAAAAATACTAGTAATAATTTTTTTCTAACGCCAAAGAAAAGCAAATAAGAAAATCTTTATAATATAATAATATATTTGTAAATACACATTCATTACAGTATTTGTCCAAGTTTCATGGCAATTGTAAGACAATATGTTTTATCTATAATCATCGTTATCTAGATAACTTGTACTATTAAAATTAAATAAATCCATGTACAGTATGTGAACCCATTTCTCATTTTCAGCACGCACTAAGCAGGGAGCACGTAGTTGCATAGAAATTCAAACAAGCCAGTAGTAAAATCGCATTTAACTAATTAGTTTAATTTTGGAGCAATGGAGAAATTTGGTCCTAATATTTCTTGGACGCCAAGACAATAATATAAAAGGTAAAAACTTTGAAATTATCGAAGTAAATAAATGAATGAAAGGGTAATAGGGTTGAGTGGTGGTAATGAAAAGGACAAGCGCAGTTGCATAATTGAGTATCCAATGTGGGGCAGTATTATTTTTAAATAAACAGTCCAGTTTTATTGGCCCACATCATTCTTCACGATTAAGACTTCTGAATATATTGTACATTATAATATTTATTATATACGTCCCCTCACACAATATGTGATTGAAATTGTTATTTTGTGGTCAAATATATGGGTTTGAATTCCACTAATGACGCTATTATAGCACAGAGATGAATTTTGTATTTTGAGTGTACAATAGCAATGCTGAAATTATTATGCACGACCAATGTTTACCAACGTTGGGATTGTGGGGAAGAGTTGTACAAAAACATGTCATAAACAACATTAAATTTCTTCATAGGATATAAACATTTAGCAATAATCTTTGAACTATTTAAGGTACAAGGTTTACGGTAAAGGTCAATACACGATTAAGTTTAAAGTCGGCATAAAAGTATAAAACCACGATTAGATAAAGAAAATAATATTCCCTCCTATTTGAAATAATCGTTATTTTGACAATTGACATACAAATTAAGAATTATTTTTCTATTAAACTTATATACTAAACAGAAACTAACATTAAATATAGTAAATGAGAACGACACTTATTTTAAGTAGGAAGGAGTATTATCTTTAAGGTACGTGTGATGAGAGTAACTTGTAGCAGCTATTTGAGGTGCATATTGTGTAAACTTTGCTCTTACAAAGTATATAAACATATTATATTAAGAGAGGAATGTCAACACTATACATTTAAAAATTGGAAAATGCAAAAATATACATGATGTTTCATAAATGCAAACATGTACAAATCTAGCTACTTCACATGTATTGTGTATGCAGTGTGTGTATTCTGTGTGCAGTGTGTGTGCACAGTGTGTGTCGGCTGCTTGTTGCATCGTTGTTTGTGTTGCCTCGGTTTACACGAAATAAGATGTGGTGATATTAAAAAAAACGACTGCATTTATGTGTGAAGATTAAAAAAAAAGACTGCATTTATTTGAGGTGAAGAAAGGTCAAACCCGCTACCTCGTGAATATTCTCAAAGTAAGATACCACTGTGTCATTTCCAATTCTCACAAAATTTGTAACATTTTTATTTCTAGAAGATAAGTGTAGACTAAACAAAATAAAATGAAAATTTAAATCGACAATAGGGATCGAACCGGAGACGTAATATATTTTTCCAGACTATGAAACCATTATAACAGTACCATTCTCATGAATAATAACGTTATTATAATCTGAAAAAACCAATTCTCAAATATGCATGTTAAACTAGTAACAATTCTCTCTCTCTCTCTCTCGGTGCTGAAGACCTCGCTCTCTCTCTCGCTGAAGACATCTCTCTCTCTCTCTCTCTCTCTCTCTCTCTCTCTCTCTCTCTCTTTCTCTTCAATAACTTTTTGCAGGAATTAGAATATATTCCCTAAGCCTCAGGAATCAGTACTGCATATTTGTGTGGTTTAGGGTTTACTTTCACGTGATGTTGCATGGTGGAAGACAATGAGGAGAATTTGTTTGCTGGCTAGGTAATTTGCTTCGTTTCTTGTCATGATAGGAGATTTGTAGATACTTACGACAGATATTTGTGATCTTTAGGAAAGTAATTTATTTTTAGTTCAAATTCTCATGTTAAAAAAATCTCAATCTATTCCAATATTTGAAAAATATCAATAATTCAAAAATAAGATTAGGTCCTTTAATTAGAAGATCTTGATCAAAGTTTTCGAAAATAAATTGGAAATAATGCGAAATATTAGGGTTGATAACAGAAATGAGATTAGGGTTGATAACAGAAATGAGAATATTAGGGTTCCTAATTATTCTTAGATAAAACCTTAATAAATATTAATTATCATATATATGATATAAAATCATAGATTCCTAATTATTCTTAAGTAGAACATTGATATATATATTCGAAAAATATTCAAGATTATCATATATATTATCCAATTTCGAAACTAAATAGAATTCAGTATTATCCTATATATTATGTACAATATTATATACAATATTATCCTATATATATAATATATATCAATATTATCATATATATAATACTTTATATTATCAAACCTAATATAACCAATAATTGAGTATCGTAAATAGTGTAACATTTTCAAATCCTATTAAAAGTAGTCAACAAATCGGAACCATTGGGAGAAAGCATGCTAAAAAGAATATATGGGAACTCGTTTTTGACTGAAGGTACACGACAAGTTGTATAATTCTTCACACATCTTCTCTCCTTCATCACACCTCTTATCTTCTTCTTGACACTCCCTTGTTGATCTTCTTCGTCCAACTTCACATTCATTCCCCCTAAACTGAGAGATTATCTTCATCTCCATCTTTCACTAAAAGGCTTCAATGGATTTCGATCCTAACAATGAACAGGTTAGTTTTATTTTAGGTTATATATTTTGGTTTATGATATTTGTAGAGCATTGTTATAGATAATATTTTGATAGAAATACCGCCATTAGTTTAGTATATGATTTTTATAAATCTTGTGGGAAATTGTAATATTTTGAAGATATATGTTGGTCCCGAGTGTACGGTCAGGTGTAGAGGGAGGGGGGGTGAATACACCTGAATCCGATTTTCTCAACTTCGAACATGAACAGTCCTGTTCAGGAAAGTGTCGTACTGAAATAATTCAGCAGACCAAATAGCTGTTCTGAATCGTGTGTGGCAAAGAGTCTGACTCTACTGAGATCTGCTAGCTGACTGAGTCAGAATTCAGTATCAAACAGGTAGAGTTCAGCGGTGCGGAAAAGTGTAGGCCCAAATCAGTTAAGTGGAAAAACCGTTTTAGCAAGTCTCAGTTCAGTAAATAGACAGTTCAGTATGCTGAGACAGTTGTATGATTTTAAAGTAGGTTTTCAGTATGAACAGTAAAATCAATGCAACAGTAATCAGAAAGTAATAACAAGACACAGATTTTGAAAGTGGTTCGGATATCAATCGATCCTACGTCCACTATCCCGAAAGTTCAGGAGGCTATTTATTATACTGAGTTAGTCTCAGTCAGCTTGTGCATAGGACAAAGCCGTGGCTTGGGGATTATACTGAGCAAGTCCCAGTTTACAAAGGCATCAAACTAAAGTGTTTGACAAACTTCTCCAACTATGAAGGAGTCCTTTTACAATAAGGATTGGGTTCAAATATGAACTCCTTCGTCTAAGCTATAAGTATATTCTGTTGAGCTTAGGGTTAGAGGGATAGGGAATGAGAGTGTGACTTCTAGATCGACGAACAGCTGAAATAAGCTTTAGGTTCGTGTATCGTCGATTTGGATATTAGAGGCTCTTCTAACAGTTTAGCTTGGTTCCCTATGAGCTGAGAATGTAGTCTTTCGCCGGAGATAGATCTTCAAGTTCTTGCGGAAGACTTAGGGTTTTCTGGTTCTAGCTCGTTTGAATGCTTGTGTTTGATTTCGTCGTTAAGCTTATGCGCATTCTCCCTTTTCTCTTGAAATGTCCCTCTATTTATAGAGCAGAGATTGGAAAAGATCCGTTGGAGACGATCTTCCTTTCTCTCTCTCTTTTGGTAGCAAACGACTCTTTTGAAGTAGGTAACAGTGTACTTTCCCACCTTTTTAGGTAAAGGGTTGACTGCAACTTTAGCAGGTGAGAAGACACGTGTGTTCTTGTCATTTGTCGAGGTGGATAGAGTGGTTGAGACAACACAGACTTCAAGGCAAACTGAAGCTGACTTCTCTCTTCCTCGTATATGACAATGTTGATTGTCTTTCAAAAGTATTTGACAGTTCTGACTGTCTGCCGATGCTGAGTCTGATCCCGTATTCAGTAGGTAGATAGCTGAGGAAAGTCTACTGAAGATCAGCTCTGAGTTCGATGAGCTTGCTCCCGCCGAGTCCGGTTCCATCGACTCTTTCGCATATCTTGCTCCCGCCGAGTCCAAGATCACTGAGTCTTCTACTTCGATGTTAAGGCAGATAATCTACTGAGCGCCTTGATCAGAGCAGAGTGTCTACTGAGTCTGAAACCTCAGAGACAAATAACGATTACAACGGAATGGTTCACCAATCAGATAGGGTTTTGGGATCTTCAAATCTTCTCAACAATCAGAGCACTAGGCTGCTGAGCATGGTTCAGTATAGAAGATAGAATCATTTCCCACTAAGTTAGACTATGCTGAGGACATAATCATCACCCAACAATATACTTCTGGAATTCCGTTAATAATTTTAGAATTGATTTTTAATCTTGCGGAGAATTGTAATATTTTTAGGGTTTAGTTTTTTGAAGATATACATTTGGAATTTCGTTAGTTTAATTTAGGGAATTTCCTCAATTTAATTTAGGCAATTTCGTTAATTGAATTTAAAGAATTTTGGTAATTGAATTTAGGGATTTTTTTTAATTTAATTTAGGGATATTCATTAATTTAATTTAGGAAATTTTGCTAATTTAATTTAGGAATTTCCGTCAATTTAATTTAGGCAATTTCGTTAATTGAATTTAGACGATTTCGTTAATTGAATTTAGGGAATTTCGTTAATTTAATTTAGGGAATTTCGTTAATTTAATTTTCGTTAATTTAATTTAGGCAATTTCGTTAATTTAATTTAGGCAATTTCATTGGTTTAATTTAGGGAATTTCCTTAATTTAATTTAGGCAATTTCGTTAATTGAATTTAGACAATTTCGATAATTTAATTTAGGGAACTTCGTGAATTTAATTTAGGCAATTTCGTAAATTTAATTTAGGCAATTTCGTTATATTAATCTAGGCAATTTCGTTAAGCTTTTGAGTGTATATCGCTGGCCCCAGAATTTCGTGTATTTCATAGAAGCTTTTGAGTGTATATCGTGCCCTCTAGAATATTTTCTCTGTTTTCTGACATTATTCAGATTTAATGACTAATATTGCAAGTCTTTTGACTGTATATATTGCGGCTCAGATTTTTTTCGTCTCCTTTTTCTAACATTATTTAGATTTAATTGACTAATATTGCAAGTCTTTGAGTGTATATCGTGCCCTCCCGAATATTGCAAGATCCTTCAGTAATAAAGGGGAGAAATTGATTAAAATATAACATTTATATCGTTAATTTCGATAATTTATTTTATGGAATTTTGTTAATTAAATTTAGGGATTTTCATTAATTTAATTTAGGGATTTTCGTGAATTGAATTTTACTGATTTTTCGTTAATTATGAACTAACTTTCCATGATGTAAACTTATTTGGTGTTAACGAAGAAGATAAACATAATATTTAATATTGATAAAGTTGTAATATTGAATAAGATAAATCTAATATTTAAATGGATTAAACAATTACTTTTTACTTATAGACATATTTAATGTCACGTAACAATTAGAAAAAAAAAATTAATCATTATCTTTCTAAAATAATTCATAATCAACTGGTTCCTAATTAGACTTTAAACTTTTTACTTATATACATATTTAATAGTGAATGTCGTATGAAATAATATTTAGATGGCATGCATGACATGCATTGAGTTGACATGCACCGTAAATGAAATAATTTTATTGGCATGCACTGTAAATGAAATCATATTTATTTGGCATGCAATTAGACGAGATGGCTTGCAACTAGTAATATTTATTTATTTTATCGTCTGCTGACATTTTTCATAACTATAGGTTTGATATATAAGTATGAGATTAGCTTAATATATTAGGGGGATAATAGATATATAAGTATGATATTAGCTTAATGTATATGTGAAATCGTGTGAATAACATAAAAAAGTTAACTCACAATATAACTATGATTATATTATAGTTATTTTGTTTAGGTATAAAACGGAGTATGTTGGGTTATGAGTCAGTGGTTGATCTTAATAACCACTTAGAGGGTACTTAGTATTATTTTATCAGTAGTTCTTGTAATAGGACCTATTTGTTTATCGGTAATGGGGGGAAATCATAGTGATTTAATGCTATGGAATTGAAGATCTCAAAACCCGTCTTGTATCCTTAGTGTAGTATTGATAACACTAGATGATGTAATAGGCTAGACTGATTGTATTTTCTATTATCGTTTTTGTCTAAGTCGTGTAAGGGGTAAGTGTTGGACTGATCTTCAGTAGGAAGTTACTTTCCAGAACCCCACGTCATCTTCAGTGGGAGCACTATTGCGATGCAGTCGGAGACTTCAACACCACCACCACTTCCATCAAGGATGCTCTCTTCAAACTCGAGAAGAAAGTTGTAGCAATCCATACTCTTCTGACCCCGGCTGCTGATGATGCCAAAAAGGGGGAAGAAAGGGCTGAGACAACTCAGGTGGGTGTGGAGGCTGAGGCAAGGGAAGTCGTCAAGGGGGAAGGTTCAGCTGCTCAGGCTGGAACCAGTTGAGTACCCCCTCCCGTAGTCCAAATCCCAGTAGTCCAAGCTACTCAGCTGCCCGAGCCAGTTGGAGGATCAGGAGAAGGATCCTCGGCTCAGGCGCAGCACATAGAGGAGGTCGCACAGTTTGTGGACCAAGAAGATGAGCCCCTGCCACCTCAAAGGCCCGGGAATGAGAAAGCGACAGAGTATACTCCACCTCCTTCCCCGACGCCCAGATTCAGAACTCGAGAGGAGCAGGAGGAGTTCGATAAGAGGGTAGCTCAGCAACTACAAGATCAAATCGACTATGAGCTGAGATTGGAGGAAGAGGCTCAGAAGCCTAAGAAGAAGAAGAGACAGCCTACTGTCAGGATGTCCAAGAGCACAGCCAAGAAGATCTTGGATGAGCAGAAAAAGAAGGCTCAGCAATCTGCTTATGAGCCGGCTGGCTCGGACACTGACAATCGGCCCCTCGCTCAGAGATTGAAGAAGATCTCTACTCTAACACCTGAGCAGGAGGCAGAGGATAAGGCAACCTGAGAGGCAACACAGTAAGGGCTGAATCTCCGGAGAGGAGATAGAAGAGCTGCGGCCCTTAGGGAGAAGAAGAGGTTGGAAGACTTGGCGAAGATAATAGAGTTGACTGACAAAATCACCAAGGAGCCAATTCTCGACAGGAGCAAACAGGTGCCCAGGACTTCCAAGTTCTTCAGGCGAGGTGCACAAAAAGCTGCCTATCTGAAGAAGTCTCCACATCGCCATGTTGACAAGTGGATTCCCTGGAACCTGAACGAGGAATGGGAGGAGCTGAAGATTGATTTCATTAAGGCATACTACGTATGGCAGTGCTATCCTGCTAAGGTACCGGCTGCTGATCTCTTCGACCAATTTGTGATAATTGTTTATATCTTGTCTCAGCTGTGATAATTGTTTATATCTTGTCAGTTCAACCAATTTGTGTAGTTTTCTGTGATACCCAACACACTACACAAATCTAACATTTATACAAGATAAAGGATAACATGTGCAAATATATATATTTATCAGATAGGAGAATAAAATAGTGGTAAGGACAAAAACACATTGTATACAAGCATAAAAAATTGCTTCCAGTATATAAAATCCCAAACATGTTACATAATAGAAGCTGAGAGAGAGAAATATTTAAATAATAGAAGAGAGAGAATCAAGAGAATTGGTGCATGCCTGCATCTCTAATTTCTGCACCTTCTGCATGTGACTTTGGTGATTGTTGGAGATATATACTCTATCACTGTGTTTCATGTGACCTTCTGGAAAAGTTACTCACAAAACCAAGTAGAAGATATAGGTGTGAACAAAGGTTAGCAGGATTCCTCTCGCTCTCCTCTTGCTCTCTTTCCATATTTTTTTTTTCATGCTTTTTGACCTATATTCTCGTTTATTTATTATTTTTTTCTTTCTATCTCTATGAGCTTCACGTTCTGATGAACTATGATGCTTGATTAAAAAAAATTAAACGAGAACAAACCGAATTTTAAAACTCGAAATGGGTTCTTCAATGGCCGCCCACCTGCACGTATTGTGTAAGGAGAGAGATAAAAATTATCATAATAGAAGAGAGACAAGAGAGAGGTCATTTGTTATACTTTTGCTGCAATGTGTAAGAGGCTAGGGTGTGGGTTGGTTGATATACATTAAATAATGTAAATGTATATTTTTGTATTTTGGGAAAGTTGTGTATATTTTTGCATTTTTTTATGTTTAAAGTGCACATTTTTGCACATGCCCCTTATACTAACTATGTGCGATAGACTCGACTTGTAGTTCGAATTTTAACTAAAAGATAATTCATTCCACAAAAATGTAGTATGAACGAATAAAATAGGGACACTAATGACCCCACGTCGATCATATATGACCATGAGGACATATTTTGTTTGATCAAAGTGTACGTTAAAAGGTTCTACAAGAGGGAATATCACCTCTTTTATTTCAAATAAATTAACTTTTCTTGGGATCAACATTCTTAACAACAAAGTTAATTGCAATAGTAGTAAAAACTGAGATTTCTCGTTGCCTTTGTCAGATTCCTCCTAATTTAATGTGGGGTTTTCAATTTCATTTTATCCGTACAAATCATATTTAAAGAATCATACTCTCTTCGTCCTGTCCGACTTATCTTGTTTTTTTTAGGCACGGATATTAAGATGATTGGTGGTTATGTGTAGATGAGTGGATGATTGTGTATAGAAAAATAAATCTCATAAAGAATAAAGTGGGAGTTTGTGTATTAATTATTTTCCTTTTCAAGAAACAAGACAAATTGGGTGAGACGGTCTGGAAAGGAAATACAAGACAAGTTGTGCGGGACGGAAGGAGTATTTAAAAAAAATTGCTTAATATAAAGTTTTTTTTAAAATAAGTGTACAAATATTTCGATAAGCTGAGACTTAGGGGCGCGCATCAGGCCCACCGCACATCTCAAATTTTAAAAATTATTATTACATATATCTTTTAAGAAATTACGATTTTGTCTATTTGAAACTACGTCCAAAATTATAAATCTGATCCCCGGTTCCCGGATCATAAGTTTTGATTATGTCTCTCCGTATATGCTATATATCGATACCATAATTTCTGATCTAATAAGGTTTCATTTTGAAATGCATGCAGGCTCTCATTGGATTCTCTAACTACTTTAGCATATATTAAGGATAAGTATCAGATTGGTCACTGTAATTGTCTCATTCTAGGAAGCAACATTTGTCCAAAAGTATCTCTTTAATGGCTGAATTATTGTATTAGTGTCTTATTTTTCAATCATGCACAGTGAATAGGGTAATAAATAGGTTTAAAATTTTGTAGTATATCCAACCAAACTATTAATTAAGGCATAGTTTTCAAGGACTTACCCAAGTTAAATAAGATATTTAAGCCGTTTACACGGAATTGTATGAACGTATAAGTATCATGTATACAATTACAGTCTGCTATATTTATATATCACTGTGTTTATTATACTATAAGGATATTGACATATGATATATGAATTAAGATATGTGAACCGTGGGATTAATTTTGAACGGTGAGACAAAGATATGGTTTCCTCATATATACTCCCTCCATCCCGAATTGATATGCCTATTTCCTTTTTCAGACATATTAAGAAAAGATTTAATAGATAAAAAAGTTTATTTTTCCCATAAGCTTTTGATATTGAAATTTGAGCAAATTGAAGTAAATTACTAAAATGATTATGTGATAATGATGTTTTTTTATTAGAAAAGTGGAATAAAATAGTCTTTTTCCCAATTAGGCCTATTAAAGTTAGTGCAATACATTTAATAGGAACAAAAAAAAAATTATAAAATGCATAATAATTTAGGACAAATAAAAAAGAAAATTAGGTATATAAATTTAAGACCGATGGAGTATGTGTCATTCACTAAATATAGTATGTGTATGAAGGTAGAGATGGTGAAATCGCAAGACATAATTGGGTTAGTATTAATGAATAGGAATCCTATGGATGGAGATATTTAAGGTTGCTATGAGAAAAGTGAATGATTATAAAACATTAGACATGCACACATGGGACTTGGGAGGAATCCAATGTATATAAGATTCCTTAATTGTGACCAACCACCTAATACTTTAATTACTCATTTAATTCTGTCATACATTTTTGAAATTTCCCATTTTTGAATTCCTTAGGTTCCGTTTGGACTCTTTTTTGGAAGAAAAAGGTATGTACAATTAAAAATGCTAATAACAATATACAAGATTTTGTGAGTCAAACATAGACTTTTAATTAGAATTGGAAATGTTCTAACTTCTAATTGTACTAGTAATGACGGATGATTTAATGGACGCATGGGCCACCTTTAAGTTATGTATATTGGCTATTTCACTTACTCCATTGAAATTGTATATTTGCTTTCTAAAATTGTGGATTTTACCTCAATTTTTTTTTATCTTAGATCCGTCTTTGCACATCTCCAATGCCCCATCCTCCAATCATCCGGAAATTCATTTTTCATGTGTAATTTTTTAGATTTTTTCTTATAATTCAATGTTTGCCCTCTTTTGAGATTCTACATTTCACCTCAAGTTCTCACATTCCTAGATCGACAATCTACCTTTTCTGCTCCTGAAAATCGTATATTCTTTAAAATATTAACTCTTTGTCTTCGAGTGAGATAAAATGTCATCCATTAAGGAAAAAAATCACAGTTTTAAAAAATTAAACTTCTAATGAATCAGCGAACTCAAAAAATGAAGCCAAACATCCCCTTGTGTATTTAAGCAAAATTTGATGAGGCCCCCCACTTCACGGCCCACAGACCGAGTTGACTCAGGCCCATTCATCTCCCCTGTGTGGGGCTCTTCATTAAGAATTAAACCTGCCCGGGCTGCCCGACCTATCTTGGCGGGAAACTCGCTAAAATTTGGGGTTGGCGCCAATGGTCCGCAGAAAGCGGTGATTACGAGTCTCTTTGTCCAACGTGCCATACCGGCCGTTGGATTTTACCGATGGTACTTTGCCGTGTACCTGCACTCCACCCAATCACTATTTCTCACAAGGTTAGTCTTGTATTATCCGCGATGTACTTGTTTGGCTATATTTTGTTTGAAACTGGATTTTAATGAATGAGTAAAAAGTGAATTTAGGGTCCAAACTTTCTATAGTTTTTAATTTTGGTACCTTTATTTTAGAAATTGTAATTTGGTATCTAAATTTAATAATTGGTTTCCATTTTGATGTTTTACCTATTTAGTCACTAAATAATACTACCTCCGTCCCGCTATTACTGACACAGTTTCCTTAAATGGACGTCCCGCTATTACTGGCATGTTTCCTTTTTTGGAAATACTACCTATCATCTCTCTCCTACTTTACCATTTATCTCTCCTACTTTTTCTTACTTTATCATTTTCTCTCTCTTACTTTATCATCTACTCTCATTCATCTTCTCTCTCCTACTTTATCATTTACCCATATCTCAATATTAATCATCTACTTTCTTAATTTCCGCACCGAAATGAAACGTGTCGGAAATAATAGGACGGAGGTAGTACAAAAGAGAAAGGAAAAATTAATAACTTTATATTCTCAAATATTTTTATTAATGTTATAATTTATAACTTTAATTATAACATTAATAAAAATGTTTTTATTATCGATATAATGTATTAATTTTTTGAATAAGGAAGTATTTTTCTACATTAAAGTATTTTTTTAATTAAGTAGTTTTTTGTCCTACAAATAATGAATTAAACATCGCTATTGTTATAAATCATATTTAACCTTCTTCATATATAAATTGAATTAGTCTCTTTGTGTATAATAAATGTATTCTACCTCATTTTGTATAATCATATTTACATGTTATTAAATTATGACATTAATTAATAAAAACGTTACCAATTTGACATCGAAAAGTTACCATTTTCCCCTTTCTCTTTTAGTAGAGTTTATGGTATTTAATAACTAAATAATGAAAACACCAAAATGTACCAATTGATAAATTTGGGCACCAAAATTACAATTTTTAAAGGAAAGGCACCAAAATTTAAAATAATTGAAAGTTTGGACCCTAAATTCACTTTTTACTCTTAATGCACAGATGACTTGTATTACGTCATTAATTACAAGATGACAAAAACTTGTGTGCACCATATTGCATATGCAACATGATCCAATTACTCAATTTTGACCCGCTTTGACCCGTATTTGACCCGTTGACTCGCTTTGACCCGTGTTGACCCGCTGATGTCAGTATGACATCATGAATCCTTTTTTTATTTTTTTATTTAAATTTTTAAATTTTTTTATTATTTTTTTAAAATTTTTTTATTTTTTAAGTTTTTTTTTCTCTTTATTTTAAGGACGGGCGTGTCACTCTTTGCATACGGAAGTGTCAATCGTAGCAAACAAAAGTGTCAATAGCAACAAACAATTTTTTTTCCTTTTTTTTAACGTTTTTTCCCATTTATTTTAAGGACAGACGTGTCACTCTTTGCATACGAAAGTATCAATTGTAACAAACAAAAATGTCAATCGTAACAAACAAATTTTTTTATTTTTTTTGATTTTTTTGATAAGTAAGGCGTGTCATTTGTAATGAATAAATGTCATTTGTTTTTTATCCAAAGTGTCAATCATAACAAACAAAAATATCATTTGTATTTTAATAAAGTATCATTTATTGACTATCAATTATTTTTGAAAAAAATGCGATTTGTTTCGAAAAAAAGTGTCATTTGTTTATGAAAAAAGTATCAATTGTCTATGTTGTTTGTGTCAATCATGACAAAATAACGTGTCAATGATGAGCAGAGTGTCTGTTTAGGCCATAATCCATAATAGATAGCAGAGTGTCAATTGTCTCTGTTGTGCATGTCACTCATGACAAAAGAACGTGTCAATGATAAGCAGAGTGTCTGGTTAAGCCATAATTCACAGTACGAGAGCAGAGTGTCAATTGTCTCTGTTGTGACTGTCAATCATGACAAAAGAACGTGTCAATGATGAGCAGAGTGTCTGTTTAAGCCATAATTCACAGTAGAGAGCAGAGTGTCAATTGTCTCTGTTGTGCATGTCAATCAAGATAAAAGAACGTGTCAATGATGAGCAGAGTGTCTGTTTAAGCCATAATTCACAGTAGAGAGCAGAGTGTCAATTGTCTCTGTTGTGCGTGTCAGTTATGATAACAGAACGTGTCAATGATGAGCAGAGTGTCACTTTAATCCAATAATCACACAATAAAATATGAATCATAATAACGAGAAAATGTTGTCCAATGTGTCAATCGTAATAAACAAAAATGTCAATTATAATCAAGAAAAGTGTCACTTTAATATCATACGAAATGACCGTTCAATTATTTATGTCAATAAAATATAATCATCATAATAACCAGAAATGTTATGTAAATTATTTCCAGAAAAATAAGGAGCTGGTTTGGATTTAAAGAGACTACCAAATCTCTGTTTGGAGCAAGACTAATAGGAAAACAACTCCAAGGTTTAATTGGACTAAATATCTTTTAGGATTCAAAGTTGCAAGTCTGTTTGCCATGAAAACAATGGAATCAACTGTCTTCTTAAAGAAATATGCAGACGTATTAACTACTGGAGTAGTTATTGCATCAGTAGCAATGCCACGGGCCAATCTTTCACTTGCTCAAATTAACAAATCCACAATATTTTATAGAATAGAGATGATGCTTGCTACACAAAGATCAAAAGCATAGTGGATTGTACACATGCAAGCACGCAAAAAATCGGAGTTCAGAAATTGATGAAGAATGGAACACGTAATTACTACGTGGTAAATCAGCTTACCAGCATGAATCGCAACGCTGCCATCAGAATTAAAAAATGAAGCGTATTTAAATTTAGGCAGATCTTCTATCTGCACATTCTCGCCATTACAACACGGATCCTTCGCCGGAAGGACTGCACTTTCAACACCAGTCTCACACTCGACCGATACTGCTGCGGCGGCTGCTGCGTCGAAGAATCTGAGGCGCCTTGGCTGTTTGACCACAAAGTTGCCACGATTTGCGCGACGCCAATGTTGCTGCAGTTTCTCAGGGACTTGACGCTCAACTGCCGCACGAAACTTCAGGGGGGAACGAACGGTGGCGGAGAGAGCGGAGGCGGAGAGGAGAGAGAGAGAGAGAGAGAGGTGGGAGATAAGGGCAGAGAATGAGACATTGAAGCGGAGAGGTGTAGAGTGGATTTTAGGGTAGAGTGGAGAGAGAGGCGGCAGGGAGAAGGAGGGGGGAGGGGAGGGTTTAATTTTTATTTTTTTATAATTAAATATTGGACCGGGTCAAATCCGTGTTAAATTGGGTCAAAATTAATAAATTGGATTATGTTGTATGTGCAACATAATGCACCCTAGTTGAAGCCTCAATGTTGAATGTTTGGGTGGAATTTGATTTTTATGAACAAGATCATTCTTATTCCAAAACATTATAGTTGAAAAAAAAAGTCTATACTAAAATAAAAAATAATCCAGAAATAGCGTTGGGAATTTTTGAGACGTATCAATTTCCGATTAATTTGGAAAAATGATACATATATTAATCCTAGTCCCATTAAAATGGGCTAGCGAAAGGTTGGCACAAGGGCTTCAAAAGCCCGCCATGTAGCGAGGAAAAACGGGCCGGATCACAAAAATGTGGGCTTTGCTGCTGTTTTATGAACAATTGTAAATCTAAATTATTTATGAAACTTTGGTTTTTTTAAAAATATAGGCATCCTACGTATGAATTTAAAAATATAAAAATTTAATAATGATTATAACTAACATTCTCAAGTTTTATTATTGATTATAAAACTTTGTTACCTTTTATGAATTAATAAAAGTTCGTCTACTTGACGAGGCCAACTCATTTTGACACATGTAACTAATATATTATCGAACTATTTACTTTAGAAATTAAATCTGACCAAATCCCAAAATTTAAATCGAGTACTATATCATTTGCTAAACTAATCAATTTTACTAAAACAAATATAAAAATACCCAAGTATTATAACTATATTCACAATATACTTAATTTTACAAAATTAACCCCATTTTTTCTTCTATGGCGGCTGCTCTCTATTTGTTCAGCTATTTTTTAGCCAAGTGGAGGCTATGGTGCCTAAGGATGGGTGGCGGCTGCCTGTCAGCCTCAACACTTGTTTAATTTTTTTTATTTATTATTTTTTAACACTACAAAATAGCTTTCGTTAAGTATCGAAAAGATGGCAATCAATCCTGACAAATAAAAGAGAAAAAGCGAGAGTAATTTAGTAACATTGAGTAAATTGTAAACTAAATTTTAATGAATGAGTATATTTGTTTTATTTTAATTGAATCTGGTCATATTCACATATTACCACTTATTTTATCACAAGTCTAATTGTTTGTTCTCAACACAAAGCAAAAACATACATTTGAAGAATAATAAATAGAGCCCAAATTAATTTTAACAAAGTCCTAATCTAAATTGTCTCTTTAGTCTCGTCTAGTTTTTTTATGTTATATTTTACATTAATATTTTTTTTTTCAATATTATAAGACCCGATTTTTTACTTTAGAACAAGACCCCCAAAATGTCATAACCGAGCCTATGTATTAGATAAACTCACTGACGTAGGCGAGAAATACAAATTATAGTGTAAAAAACTTAAAAGGATTTGGAGTGATATTACGGTGACCCAAGTTGATTCCCAGGAAAACTAAGGGTTCAAATTGGAACAAATATTTAGCTCTCACTCATAAGAGAAACGAAATGAGGGTATTACACTTAAGGGTAATCTGATCCTATTCCAAGAGAGATTATTTGCAATCAATGTGCAAAAACAACTGTGCTTGAAGATGAACCAAATCTACCTTTTATGTGTTAGGAGACAAATTATAATCACCTGGACCACTTAAATATACACATTCATAGAAATTGAAAGAAGTGCAGCCACAAATTTCCATCAATAATAATTACAAGGAACAAAATAAAAAAATAATAATATAATAATTACATTATACGCATATATAGTTGCAAAGTCACAGAACAGAACAGCAACAAATTAATTGGTGGATCAAGAAATGAGCTCAATAGATCTGTTCAAAGCCAACCTCTTAGCAAACTGATTAAGTTTGGTCTTCTCCACCTCCACTCGTCTCAAAAGCAAAGAATTCATCACCAGCAAATCAACTCCCTCTCCTCCAATCCCACAGCAATAAGTTACATCAACACTCTGCAACTTCTTGCAGCTTCTAACCATACAAACCATACATACATTGCTCAATCTACTACACCCTCTCAACCTTAACTCCTCCAACCCATCACAAGAAACCAGCATGGCCACAACCTCCTTATCAAGCAACATATCATTATGGGACAAATCCAATTTCCTCAAAACCTTGAAATCTTGTCCTAATGTTGCTAGCAAACCAGACTCTCTCTCCACCACATCACAGTTTATCAAACCAAGCTCATCTATCATATTCCCTATTGCCTTACCCACTGCCTTGAGACCTTCACCGGTGACAAGACAGCAACTTTCTAACCTTAAACTTCTCAAACTCATGAAATTAGGATTTTGAGATAAAGCGGCTAAATGGGTGTTATCAAGATCAAGAGGCAACCTTAAGTCTAGCCTTTTCAGATTGCATTTGCTCTGATTGATGAACTGAAGGAGGCCCTCTTTGCTTCCACCATCATAAACCAACAAAGAATCGAGCGAATCGCAATTCATTGCGGATTTGAGTAGCACCAAATCCGCAATGCTTCTGCAAGTTCTTAGCTCGAGTTCTTGAAGACCATTCACGAATTTGAGGAAATTAGAAAAGGAGGAGTGATCGCCAACGCTCTCGCAGCTCTTAAGCTGCAATTTCTTTATATTCTTGCAGTTTCTCCACAAATAGCTAAGCCCACTATCCCCAGGCAAAATCCCACGTAGAGAAAGGCTTTCTAAATTCAACTCCAAATCAAAGACATCTTTCGAACCTTCAAATTCAAGATTACCAAATTGCGGTGAAGGGCCGGCGAATGAAAGGAAGAGGCAATTCAAGGATTTAAAACAAGGCAGCCAATGAAAAGAGAAGGGTCTAGAGAGAGAAACGGAGACGGAGGAGAGACGGGCGCAAGAAGCTGAAAGGGTGTATAGGGCAAGCGGAGAAACGGGGTCGCTCGAGTAACGGAGCAGCCGGAGGTTGGGGCAGGAAGCTGCTACTGCCAGGATGAGAGGGTCTCCGCCGCCGGCGAGAGAAATTGAAGAGAGGAAAGGATGGTCGGAGAGGAAAGAGGAGAAGGATGTGATGGTGGTGAGGTTGTGGGGTGGGGGGAGATTTAGGGAGAGGGAGGTGGTGGAGGAGCGGAGGAGGCGGCACCACCGTTTGGAGACGAGGGATACTGCGGCGGAGGACGCCGGAGGGAGGCGGTGGAAGATTTCTTGGAGGAGCTCATCGCAAAGATGCGTGTCCATATTGAAGAGGTTCTGTTTCCAGTTCATTGGGTTTGGCTTTTTTATGTTGAGGATTGAAGATGTGATGTTGACTATTCACTAGTCCCTACAAGAAAGTCTATTTTCTACCTACTAATTTGTACTCTAATAGCACATTATTTTTTTGAATCTATAAACATGTAAGTGATTAGGTGATTTAATTAATTGAAAAAATTTAATATAATTGCAAGACAATTTGGGTACTACAATAGTATGATGACTTTGTCATTTCTTGGATAATTATCCAAAACTTAACTAAATTATGATCATCACTAATGTAGTATACTTTTCTAGGATGCCACTTTTTACACACAATTATATTTTCAATTTCATATCGACTGATTAATTTATAAATAAAGATAATTGAGATTATATACTTAAAAGGCTTTTGTTATATCCTCCTTGTACTTATTGGGTTGGGTTCGATAAATGATTGTTTTATAATATAATTAATTCTAGTGAAAATGTATGTTTATAACCATTCTCATTAAAAAAACACAATAATAGTCATTGATTAAAATTAAAGTTACAAAATATCCAATTTTACCAATTCACCTTCACTTTTTCACTTACATTCTATTAGATATGACTGACATCGAGTGCCGAGGGGAGCTTACGGGTGTCGATGCTGCCTCACTAGTTCCGATTTTCGACAGACGTGCACTGTCTTGAGTGCCGATGGAGTATCTATGAGTGTTGCGGAGAGTCTAAAATTTCTATCAACACCATAGGCGTCCATAGACTCCCCTTAGGCACTGGAACCAAACAACACAGCATAAAATTTATATCAACACCATATACACCTATAGGTATTCATAGGCTCCCCTTAGACATTAGAATGAGATTTTGAATATCAGTCCAAATAAGGAAAATCTAAAGGTAATTAGGTAATGTTGGGTATTTGGTGAACATAACTTTAAGAAAATGGTATTATTGTGTTATTTTTAGTGAAAATGGATATTTCAGCAAATCTCTCTTAATTCTATAACCTTTTTATAAAAAGTGATAGATATCATGTAACATAATTCATGATTTCATATATGATTCAGCTAATCCGGTCAATTCACACACCCCCTTAATTTATTTTGTAGGTTATTCTTTATACATACAAACATAAGATTGTTAATTAAAACATATAAACTCATAACTAAAAATCCTCTTAGCTTAATAAAAAAAAAGAAACAAGTTTACTTTAATAGGAAGAAACGCACCGGATGGAGTGAAGTGGCAACTCGAGCAGCCCTTTTGCCTCAATCCGGATCTTCTGGTCCAAAATTGGTGTCCCATTCAGTGGCCCACAAATCACGTCATGCCACGCGTGCATTGGTGGGTCATGTTAGTAATAAAAAAATATTTTAGTTTTAAAAAGGTGGGTCACCAATGCACGCGTGGCGGGACGTGATTGATGGCCCACCGAATGGGCCACCATTTTTGGGCCAGATGATCTTCTTGCCTTTTGCCTTAAGTTAATGACAACTATTGAAAATCTTATGCTTAAAATCCATGTAATATACAATTCAGATAGTTCATACCAAGTTACCAGCTAAAATAAAACTTAATTTAAAAAGAGTTTTGACTACCGCTTCAAATATATGTATGTATCATATGAAGATATTGCGGAGAAGTTTCATCATCACACAATTCGTACCCTTATATGTCAAAATCATAATGTTTTGTAAGTGTCACATGTCATTCATCTACGCAGTGGTGCACAATTTGGTACATAAAAACTTTTCTAGAAGATACTGTGTGTGTATTTAATTATAGAAAAGATGGCATGTAACAGATAGCGTGCAGGGTAAATAAATTATGTTGCAACCTAGCTTAGCTTAGATAAAACATCAAAATGACTTGCCACTCAATTATGATCAACTTCTATATTATACGGCACTAACAATTGAGGAACCTTTCAAAGCTTCATTTCACAAAGTGCACTAGTACATAACTTATAATAGGCCAGATCCATATTTTTTAGAAACCATTCCTTAGAAGTTATTACACACACAGCATTGATTTTCATACAAGGCAAACAGTAGAAGGGAGCAAGGAGCAAAGAAGGTTCATAAGATATATGGGTAAGCATTGTGTTCGATCACTTTAAAGGGCACAGAACTCACGGTCTCAAAACAAACTCTAGTCTCCTACACAAGGAATTTAAGAAACAAAGTAAGCAAGAAAGAGCGATGAAACGACAACTCAAGAAATGCGTCTGTACCTTTGAAAGCAATCACTGTAGATTTGTTGTGCTTCGAACTCTTAGTTCATACACTCATCGAACCACAATCAGAGTGTTCAATGGCTTCCGAACACCAGTAACTCTTTCATGCAACAACTGCCAAACCAATTGAATAAAGCATGCAAGTAGAGGTGGAATGCTAGAGCACATGCAAATTTTTCAAAAGCTATAAAAGCTGATACAAGATGCACCACATGAACAACAAAGCTACCAAGCTAACACGTCGTAGAGTGGGAGCAAAATAAATGTCTACCATCTTGCTATCCTTCTAATTGAAACAATAAGGGAGGAGGAGTCCACAAGTTTGGAACAACTTAGCAACGATGTAATAATATGTGAATACAGAGAACCCAGCAGGGGAGATGAACCATGAATATGTAGATATAAGTAGCACTGTTCCATGCCCTAAGGGACTCAGTCCAATCCCAGAAGTCAGCAAATCTAATTCTGTCGCTATCTAATGCACCTTTTAGCAGAAAGAATGCAGTAACAGGAAACCCCACCAATACCAGTAACACATTACAAGCTCCACGGACAAGAGCTTTCATGGTTTTTGCTTTCACATCAATCCTCAAGGGGGCAGCAGTTAAACACATAGGAACCAACAGCAGTGCTCCAATTTCTGCTGTTGCGTAGTTTATTACAGACATGAGACAAAGTCCTATAAAAGCCGCAGCAATTGTCACAGCCTTAAGGATAGTCCATTCCGTGCTTGGCAGTTGGCTTGCACGCAAAAATGATAAAGGACTAGATGCTCCATATATGAAGAAGAGGCCAATTTCTGAACACTTGATCCAAATTATAAGGCTGGCTAATGGTGAGGGATGAAATTGGTATAGAAAATAAGGAACTAATGTAACAATTGCACCCCATAAATGGACAACAAGAACAGTTTTTGCAGCATAAATCCAGTTCCAAGCTCTAGTGGTTGTGAAAGGTTCACCAGGACGAGATGGTTCTAATGGTATATCACCATCTCCAGACTTCGATTTATTAGCATCAGAAAAGAGAGCAGCAGTAACCAATGGAAGGGGAGCAATAAGCAATGCAAAGGCAATCATGTAGATTCCAACTGAAATAAACCTACTTGGAGAAGTCATGAGATACAGAAAAAAGGACTGATGAAACTTCTCTAGAAGATTATTGACTGCTCTTATGACTCCTTCAACCAACCTGTAAAGTATAGTGAACTCATCTCAATGGAGGAACATAAACTAAATAAAAAAACATAACTGTTATAGAGAAACAATTATAGCATAATAGCACAAGTAAAACGAGCAGAGAGATAACATGAACACCAAACAATTGAATAACTTGTACTGCTTGGTTTAACAATGTAAGGACAAAGAAATCATAAACTGACCTGCCAACATGCAAAAGGAACAGAACCCTCTGACTTGACGAGAACCTAGGTGAGAATTCCATTGTAATTGCATCAACTTGATAATCACGGAAGGCACCATGTGGACCAGTAGGAACACCTAATGCCTGATATCAATGACAGAAATGTCTGGTAAAAGTGAACAATGGCTAACATATATTCAAACCCCAATGGAATCCGGAAGAGTTAAAACATATAATTAATCTTAGATGCCACAATTTCGTTATTAAGAGCTATTGGAAGTGGAATATAGAGGAGCGGTTAATACTTAAGTAAGAATGACGTGTCAATGGTATCCATAAAGTCAGAGAAAATACCTGGTTGTATAGGGAACAGGCAAGAGTGGCACAACCTTCAACATAATCTGAAACAGGGATGCCAAATTTCCATTGTGGGTTTAAGCTTTTAGCAACCTTGCCGAGCAACTCCAGTAGTTCGCCCAGACTGTGCAGCCACCAAGAATCAAGCAAAGACCAAATTTTTTCCACCCTCACTTGTAAACCCTGTCCATGCACAGCCAAATAATTAACAATATTGATGAGGTCCAGATTTGGCATCTGCCCATTAGAAGCTTCAGCATATATCTTGAGAACATTCTTCTCAAATTTCGTGCTGCTATCAGAAACCTTAATGACAAGCGCAGCTGCCATTGTTCCAGCACGTTGAAATTCATTAGAAACCCTATCTCCCTTAATAGGAGTCGGTTTGGTCCCAGGTAAACTACTTGCATCGCACATATCCATATTCTTCTTCAAGTCACCAGATGAAAGTGTGTAGTAATCTCTCAGCCAAGCAGCAACTGCAGCATATTCTCCATATCTTGAATCAGCAGCAAGCCAGATAATATCTTTAGCAAGCCAATTAACTCGAGAAAGAAGAGAGATAACTGAGTATGCGACCCCAAGAGACAAAGCTTCACTAGTTGTGGTGTTAACAGAATTATAAGGTGTTACCAAAACAATAGCTTCCTTTCCATCGCCATGTGGAGCCCTTATTAGTCCAACAGTATTAATCCCATAAAAGTTACAGCTAGAGTTTTCTCGGATAATACCAGCGTCAGGACCCAAAAAGAACTGCAGGGGGTGAAAGTTATCAGATATTGGCAGGAACTTGTGATAATTAACTTCAGCGCCCAATTCTGTTATGTGTTCTGCTATCTTCTCTGGAATTTCACTGCATTAACATTTTAGAATGCAGAAATCAAGAATGGAAACGGATGTATAAGAGCCCAACAACTCTATGAAACATTTTTCTTATAATTAGAGAAACAGAGCTTTGTGATGCCAGTAAACTGCTGTAGTGCTGTTAAATGTGGCATATCTATCCATGCATCTCAAGTTGTAACTCTATAAGCTGAGGAACACGTCAGTCTCAACTCTCAAGTGCCAAGCATTGTGGAGTTTAGCTATGATTTCAAAACCTAGATGAGTTGAACATAAACTAAAACCGAAACTCAACTGGATGTGACCCAATTTTTGTTTCACAGTGAGCTTGGCAATGTATGAACCACCAAAATTTACCAATACTACCACCATCACCTATTCCTAACGATCATACCAAGGAGATGAGATAGAGGAGCAATACTTGGAGAAGTCATGACTAGCTGTGCATATTTGGTGTCACAAGAATAGGAGGCGTGAAATGATGGTAATGGAAGTTCAACTAGATAAGAAGGGAGAAACCAAGGAGATAACATGGACGAGAGGAAGAACAAATTAGGATGATCATAACGTGGCCAATTGAATGCCTAACAAATGCATGCCTTTGGAACATATGCAGATCAAGAAGATAAGACTGTGCAGGCATTTGACTTAGGCAGTATATGACAATGAAGAATCTGCACATTTCACAACCAAATTTAAGGTAAATATGATTAGGTTCTACAGGAACATTGCCTTTAAAAAGAATAGAATACCTACATGCCAGTGTTGATAGTTGTTGGATTTATGCTCATTATCTTGTTTAGGAATCTATGTCCATCCGAAGCATCATCATTAGAGAGCATCGGGATTGCAGAGCCTACAAATTGGCAGTGCAAAAGGAGGATTAGTTTGATCAGCTTCCAAATGAATCTAAAACACCAGGCAACTTTATTAGATATCAATAGCTTTCAATTGCGAATGTGCAATAAACCACCACTACCAACATCAATCAACTCAAAAACCTACCCTTCAACCAATTAATGGTATTAGCTGAATATCAAGACTCTAAGATGCAAATGGAAAACACAATTCAATATATAAATCATATAGATACCTACAGACATATATTCAATTACCATTGATCACAAACAAATAAAAGTAAGTGATCCAATCTCCAATGTAAATTCTCACAATAACTTACATATTAGACTACCACTACACAAGACACACAGAGAGAGAGAGAGAGAGAGAGAGTACTACCAGGCATTAACGCATTCTCCGATATATAAGTGTTCTTTGCGAGAACGGGCAAAAGCATAAGAGCCACAACTCCTGCTATGCAACATACGATACTGGAAATTCGATCCAAACCAGTTCAAATTACTTTCAGATTAAGGAATTCATCTTCCAATATTGTCGAAATCTAGAGAGCAAAACATACCTGACTAAAAGACTGTGGGAAATGAGAAATAGGCCGATGCGAATAATTGGCCGCGGCTTCGGTTTAACAACAGATTGAGCTTCCGCCATCGCCGCGCCGTTGAGCTTTCCAACTATCGCCGCCCTCTACTACAGTAATCAATTACTCGATTTAGCTCTTAATTATGAATACGACGTCGTAAGCTTTGGTTTTTTTTTTTTTTTTTTTTTGATTTGAGGAACCGCAGCCGCTACTTCGGTGCGCTTTGGGTAAATCTCAACTCCTTGTGCCACCCTCAGATGACAGCTCATACAGAATGACTTCAGTGAGGATTGAAGCCATGACCTGTCGGTCCCGGGAAACCTCACCTCAACCACTCTATCCTCTACGTGCGGAACGCTTTGGTTTTCTTTCTTTCTTTTTCCTTTTCTGGTCTATGGTCATGACTCATGAATAAGAGTAAAGTTAAATACTTCATTTAATTATGCAGTATATTACTACTTTTTAAACGAATATAATTCCCATTTAATTACACAAATTGAGAACAAAATTACAAAAATTGAGAGTTACTGCAACACAATAAATGAAATGACAAACTAAAATTTACAAGCAAATAAAGTATGATCAATTTGGAAATAATTGCATCATCAGACGAAATTTCATTTCTTCTTCTTGTGGAGATAAGTGGCTTTTGTTCACCAATGTAGTAAGCACATCCTCGACATAATATCATTTTTCCTCGACATAATATCAAGCTTCTTTGAGATTACATCAATTTCTTGATCCTCAACGCATGAAGTTCTACAGTGAAATCATCTGGAATAACCAAAGATTGTGATGCCCTGACTTTTCCTTTTCTTTTGGCTTTAGGCTTATTTCCATCAATAGGCCGACTAATTGTTGAAGCCCGGCTAGCTGGAGTTTCTGGAGTTGAGTCAGTCGAATCTAATCCATCTTCATCCGTTCTTGATTTTTTTGAACTGCTACGAACTTCTTCAACGATATCTTTATCTTCAGATTGTGTACGTGTGGTTCTACTTCCACTATACAATCTCAATTCCCACTTGGGATGGCGACACATAACTTGTTCAAAAACCTTATGGTGCGCAAACTTAGATCTTCCGTAAATCGTTCGAGCCTCTGTCTCAACATCTTTATTGGACATTCCGCTCCTTATTCGACTACATGCTTCCTTGTATGTACCAATCCACTTGGTCACATTCACGTTGAGTCGTTTAAAACGCTGTCTCAATGACTCTGCGGATCTTTCTTCACCCAGTTGTGGATTGATTTCACGAGCTTGCTGATACAAAACTAAAATGCGTCGTCATATGGCGTCGTTTTTTTGGTTGGTGTCAAGCATTGGATTCTCAGTGACTATACACCAAGCAGTGTCTTCTTGATCCGTCCAAGAAGAAGCCATTTTTGCACCATTGATGTGGTAGTCGACCATCCCTTCAAACACTAGTCTGAGAATTGATCCAATGTGTTGGACACTCTTTGGAGGTTCAACCCGTTTCTTTGTGTATGGGCCCTACTTCTATAACATATAGACTTCTCTTTTGACGAAACCTAAATACCTTTACCCTTCCAGCAATACCATCTCTCTAACAGCTCTATAATTCCTTTATCATAACTTGTAAAGACTACATTCTACTTATCAATTGGAAAGATTCAGCCCTGCTAAAAGTAGGGGGGAAAAACAAAACAGCGCTGGAAATTACCTTGCAGTGGCTCGATGGAGAAATGTGGAGCTGTGGTAGCCGGTAGCTTGTCGGATGTCCCTGGTGGTCGCCGTCAGTGGGTGGAGAGGAAGATAATTTTGTTGTGGTCGCTAAAAGTCGATTTTAGGATTTAGGGATTTTAAGAATAGAAGTTTTTTGGTTTAGTTTTAAAAAATGGACAAATAAAATATTAAATTATAATAAAATATTTATGAGGTTTCCCTTCATCGAGAAATGATTATTTTTTCTTTATTTACAAATTATTATAAGCGTGCGGGACTCAGATAGCCGCGGCAGAACAAAGATCAAATCGGACAGTCCATATTAGTCGAGATAGGGTTTACGGTTCATTCTAAACCGCCGACAAACTTCACAAGGAAGCTGGCAAAGCTGTTGCTTCTCAACTCAACCACAGCTTACCGCCACCAACCTCGGCGGAATCCACATACAATCAGTTCACATAGACGAACACCGCAATGCTACCGAATCCGACCACATGCCCGATAATCAGAACGACGACGCTCCGAGGGCACTTGATAACGTCAATTTTGACAATTCTCATCCCCACACCGGCGATGGAGCTAGCCCTGGGTAATTTGGTGGAGTTGTTCTACTGTTTCGTTGTGTTCATATTGCCGAATGAATTCCTAATTGTCTTCTATTTTCGTTGTGTGTTTATGCGAGGTAGTAAAATATTTATTGGAGGTCTTGCTCGAGAAACGACGTTTGGTAATTGCTTTTTTTTTTTTTTTTAACAAACTGCATCTTTTTTTGAGTTTGAACGATAGAAGTTCGTGATAATCGTTGAAAGAAAAAATTGCCTTTTCGTTTGCTTACTGTAAAACAAAATTAGTTCCCGTATTACTCTTTGTCAAAGAGAAGGTCTTATTGTAAAACCCGAGCTAATTTTGCCGGAATTGTTAAGCTTGCACTCGCCGGAACTGAGATGAAACCTGAGGAAGAAGAAGTAGAATCGTAATTGGGTGATAAGTGAGAGAGTTGATTGAGAGTTGAGGGAGAGTGAGAGGAGTTGATTGTTGAACAGAGAGAGAGAGAAACCGAGAGAAAAGAGAGAGTGCAGAGAGAAGAGAATTTTGGCAATTTTCTTGTTGTCTTCATTTCATGCCAACCATAGGATATTTATAGGGTACATATCACAAACCCTAGCTGAACTAATTAATTAATTAAGATACTTAAAGCATAAACTGAATAATAAACTGGATAACACGTGGACCGTTAGGTGGCGTCCACGTTTGCCTTGTTTCTCTCTTGTGGTCCATCTAGCCACTAGTTTGATTTACGGCTTCATTCGATAAGAGAACTCTTCCTCCCTCCACCTTCTCCCCTTCTCCTCCATCCCTGCACCCTTCCGATTCTTCCCCATCTCCCTTTCCGATGACTTCACCTCCGTCGATTGTTAGGGGTGTAACACTTATCTTTTGATTTTTGTGAAACGTAATTTGCAATACGGATTTAAATGCAGAACAATTTATCAAGTATTTTGGTAAATATGGGGATATTACGGATTCAGTGATAATGAAGGACAGGAACACGGGGCAGCCCCAGGGCTTCGGGTTCGTCACTTATGCTGATGCTTCTGTCGTTGATAGAATTATTGAGGAAACTCACGTTATTAACGGAAAACAAGTAGGTAGCTAGATTTCAATAAAATTTACAGTTTATATGTAACTTGGTGCTAATGAGGGTTGTTTACTGCGAAAAGGTGGAAATAAAGAGAACTATACCAAGAGGAGTCCATGGTAAAGATTTTAGGACAAAGAAGATTTTTGTTGGTGGCATTCCAATAACAATAGGTGAAGGTAATTAGATGTGTTTCCCCTAGTAATGGCTTTGGTGCTTGTTTGTTTGTGGTGGCATTGGATCCACGTAAAAGGACACTTTAATTAGTGATGATTTAGTTGCATTTGTTGTGTGCCAAATGAACTCAGGGGTTTCTTTTCAAAATATGGAGAGGTGAAGGAGCAATAGATTATGAGGGACCATTCTAGTGGATGTTCTCGTGGGTTTACATTTGAGTCTGATCAGTGTGTTGACGATATCTTGAAAGATGGGAACATGCTTGATTTTGCTGGCACTCAGGTAAGTACAATTGTTAATGTCCTTCAACCAAATGATATTTGTGATGTAGAATAATTGAGAACTTTTATTCTTTTCCAAGACTCATCGATATAGTTAGGGTTCTGCTAATCTCTACTTCCAGTTTATATTTAATGGAGTCCAATTACCTTTAGTATGAAAAGTACAGTTCCGTTGGTCAATTTTAGTTGTTTGTGGTATATTTAGTACTTCAAGTTTCAACTAAATGATTAGGGATCTACCTATCTAAATGAATTTGGTCCCCAAAGAATCTACATGTTTGGTTGATTTTTATCTATTATATGAAGACAATCTCATGATCATCATAATAGATGGACCTATCTTCCCTGCTAATTGTTTTAGGCTGCAAAGCAGCTGTGTAGTGTTAGCTAGTTCATAGTGATTCGTGTAGATACGAAGCAAAATTTTCTCGATTATTGGTTCTTTGTTTCTTTCTTTCCTTTTCCTTTCCTTTTCTAATCACGGGTGGGGTGGTGGTGTTCTACCTCACCCTGTTCCCTGAATTCAGGAAAAAATTATCCAGTTGGTAAGCCATATGCTCTATTTTCTTTGATTATGACTCTTTGCATAACTATTTCCTTATTGTGTAGGTGGAGATAAAGAAGGCAGAACCCAAGAAGCCATCAAGGCGGCAAACTAATCCTAGAGTACCATTTGGTGGTGGACACCGAGATATTTATGGTGGATATGATGGTGGTTTTGGCGGTGGTAATTTTGGTGGATGTTCTTATAGATCTGGTGGAGTCTACGGAAGTAGAGCCAGTGAATATGGTGGACCTGAATTTCATGGTTATGGTGGATATGGTGGTGTTGGTTATGGAGGTGGTGCTGCTGGTTATGGAGGTGGAGGTGGAAGTTTTAGGATGGATTCTCCGGTAGGATACTCAAATCATTTCGGTGGTGGTTTTGGTCGAGGGTATGATATTGGTAGTGAGTTTGCGGGGCCAGGAGATAGGAATGCAGGATATGGTAGCAGTGGGTATAGAGGCGGTTATGATGCTGGTTTCGATGATGGGCCTGTGTTGGAGACTGACGTGGGGGTCCGGTTTATGGAGCAGAGGAGGCTACGGTGGTGCTGGTGGGAGTGGAAGGTACCATCCTTACGGAAGGTAGGCGCGATTTGTGATATACAAGTTGCAGGATTAGATGATAGGATATAGGGTGTTGTATGCTTACTCTTTGCTGAATAGGGTGCAGTATTCACATCTTCTTGTAGCTGTTATTTAAGATCTGATTGTTTAGTATATTTCCTTCCCCTTGTTTTATTGAGTAAGAAGTATTCAGTAAAACCTCATTCCTATCAGTTTTACTACTTTGTCACTGGATTTCACTATATATTCTAACTTGAATTTGTATGGAGATATTACAGTTTTAATCACTTTTCTGTTTTCTACCTGAAATTGCACTCACTATATATTCTATCTCGACAAGTAGTTTGAGGTTGTGCATTTAGGGTATAAGCAGTTCAATTGAGTCCAGTCGTGTCATATTACATCAATTATCATATTTGAATTCATTATTATTAACTGTCCCCTAAATATCTTTTTATTAACTAAACCCCTAAATATCATACTCTATTATTATCATATCTGAATTCACTATTATTAACTAGCCCGTTAATCTTATTTCAAAGTAATAATAATTAGTACTATCTCCGTTCCATAGAAAGTGTCTTTTTTATCTTTTTTGTTGTTCCATAAAAAAAGTCATATTTCTAAAAAAAATAAATAATATGTGGACCAAAATTAACAACTCAAAAGACACCATACAATACAAATTTTTTAATCTCCGTGTCCAATAGACCAATTTTTTTTCTATAGGACAGAGGGAGTACATTTCTTCATTGCTCTTTGTACAAAAAAAATAAATGAACTTAAAATTATTAGAATTTTAGGCCCATGATCATTTATATTATTGCTCTTGGAATCTATTTCTAGACCAAGGATTATTAAAAATTATGTTTTTGTCCTCAACTACCAAATTGTTACATGCTTGTTCCACAATTTCTTGCCATGACCGTTATTGATCTCGGGCGTTCTTATTGAATTCTCGTCGTGTGAAACGTGTTTTTAATATTAATATTACTGATTATTGATTTACTCCAAATAAATTGTTTAATTTCGAGAGGATGTCATCAAATTTAATATCTCATTTTATTTATTGACTTTTAAGAAACTTTAGAATTCTATCAAAATATAAAATTTACTTGTTTCTATGATTTTTGGCTGAAACAGACTTTCAATAAACAATTACTGTGTTAATTATTGAATTATTCGATTTGGTGGTCCCCGTCGATAGGGTGGGGTCGACGAAGTGGGGATCTTCTACCCTACTTGGTGGACCACTACATGCCCCACCAACAAGATGAGAACATGTGTCGACTTATAATAACTTAATGGCCCATAAATACACGCGTGGCAGCGCGTGATTGGTGGGCACCAAGTGGTCCACCAATAAATGGGCAGGTGATCCCCTGCCGGGTCGACGAGGCACAACATTACCCACGCAACGCAACGATATCATTTGAGAATTGTGCAACCTTCTGATTTTACAATTACGCCCTCGTCTGCGCAATGCGCTTATCTTACCCGGCACGCTCTCTCTCCTCAATCACGCGTCTCTCTCCCTCACACAACTCCCCCAAACCTCTCTCCAAATATCTTCCAAAACTCTCTTTCACACCCATTTCCTTCTCTCGTCCCACGGTCCGCTGCTCCGTCGACATGGCCGGGGAATCCGAGAGTTTCGTCACCGCCGTAGCTGAGGACGACAACGTCAAGTACGGCTTCGAGCGTAGCGAGATGTACCAGAGCAACCTCGCCGGCACCGTTGACCCCCCGCTCGAGCGCCATATATTCCTCTGCTATAAGACGCACGACTCGTGGCCGTCGCGCGTCGAAGGTTCCGATTCCGATCCGTTCCCTAAGCTGTTCGCTTCCGCTCTCAAAGCTCGTAGAAACGATATCAAAATCAAGGTACAACTGATATATAGCTTATCAGCTACTTGTCTTTTTCATCTTGTTTTTGCATTTGTTAGATTTTAATATTGGCTGCATTTGGTTGTTCTGTGGCTTTCCGTTTGTAGATATGGTTTAGCTAGGTATTTATCAGTTTCTAGGTATTTACTATAGGATTAGCAACTACATGATTTTAGTATGTTTTAGATGGAATATACAGTTAAATCTTGCTCAACACTGATCAGTTGTGGTTGATAACTTGGTATACTGTTTCTGTTCTTCTAGAGCTGGACCACTCAGATCGTGATGTTGTTTTATGTTTAATTCAGTTTTGACTGATTGAATCTGGTAAGCTGGCCGGTTTTCATTTTCAGATTTCAATTATTTTTTAGCGAAGCACGATACTAATTTACCATGTGGTCGTGTTTCTGTTTCTTGATTTAGTTTGGATTGTAGCCTTATTAGGTTAGGCATTTCTTTTTCCACGTCTAATTTAAGAAATCAAAATACATTAAAGTTTTGGTGATTTCTCAACTGTAGACTCGATTGACCATCTGCGAGGGAGGTGAAGACGTGAAGTTGTCGGATGGAGATATTCTGATTTTCCCTGAGATGATTTTATACAGGTATGACCTGAACTTGGTTCTGTATGTAAACTGAGTTATGCCTCAGTATTGCATAATTTGGTCGAGATGCCAGCCTAAGACCGACTGTGCGCCGTGCAACCCTAGCCTCTAGGAGTTTGGCCAATCGGCTGAGAAACAGTGTAGTTCTTGTTCTGAGTTCTTTTTTATTCTAAAAGTTCCTAATGTCTATAAGATGTCATTGGCTTATTGCAAGTTTCTAGATTGATTTGCTTAATTGTTGAAGATAATTACAGTAACATGTGAAAAAAGACTATAAACACTGAATAGTACATTATTATAGGTTTATCAAAAAGCCTAAATGAAGACAAAAAGCAATTAGAAGTGGGCACTGCCTGGCAGACATATAGCTTAACCTGAAACCTTAATTTTACACAGACCTTGTGATGATGACTTATTGGTAGGACTGTACTTTGTAAGCTTATACTTTTTGCAGCTGAACTCAGCTTGGAATATCTAGTTTCCTGTATGCTAACCAGTTTAGTTTAAGTTCCTCCACTTGAAGATTGCTTTTGCTCAGCTTTCAAATAATCTTATGGTTCAACTACTACTTCCAAATAGAAATTCAATTCAATTTTTGTAATGTTTTGCCCCATATTATGGGGCTATGATCATGACTCGTGCTTGTACTTGGTATATTGGCTTCTTATTTACTAACTAGTAATTACTGACAGTATGTGAACTATTTTGTTTTGTTTGTCAAAGGGGTTTGGGTGAGTCAGATATCGATAGCTTTGTTGAGGACGTGCTAGTGAGTGGAAAACCTTGGCATTCTGGAGTACAAGAGGAGTTGTCTGGTTCATATGTGTTCGTTTGTGCTCATAACAACCGAGACAGGAGATGTGGAGTTTGTGGCCCACCTTTGATTCAAAAGTTCAAAGAGGAGATTGAATCCAAAGATTTGAAGAACCAGATCTTTGTGGCTGCTTGCTCACATATTGGAGGACACAAGTATGCAGGCAATGTGATAATCTTCAGTCCAGATGCTGATGGAAAAGTTGCTGGTAATTGGTAAGGACTATGCCTCTAATTGCTGTGTTCTATTCCTGAAACACTTCCAAGACTGCTTCACATTTTAAGCTCACACTCTTTATCTATTTCTACATCTAAAACCATCTCCATTATGATAAAAGAGAGATAATTTCTTTTTCTTTCTGCAGGTATGGGTATGTCACTCCCAATGATGTTCTTGAATTGATTGATAGCCAAATCTTGAAGGGAGAAGTCATTGAACGGATGTGGAGGTTTGTGTTTCCTTTTTCTTCTTCGAAAATGACTTATAACATTAAGAAACCATGTCATGTTAAAAGCTGCAAGCTAAGTCACTATCTCATTTCTCTAGCAAAATAAATTAATTGATTTGTTCAATACATAACAGAAGTACAATCTGGTTTGGATTTGTATCTCAATTATTTGCAAAATAAATTAACTGATATTGTTCTAGATCTCTTACATCATAGCAAAAGGTGCAATGTGGTTTATGTTGTATCTTCTAGGCTTCTAGGAATTGATCAGCTATATTTCAAATGCAGAAAGCGTAAAAAAATAAGCTCTTTTTTTGCTTGTAAAGCAACTTCTAACTGACTTTCTTCTTGGAATGTCTACTTTTCACAGATGACTATGCACAACTAATTTATATTTTGATCTGATTCAAAAAATATATACCACTTCAATATGGAATTATGATTAAGTGAAATCTTTAACTGTTCATAGACCACTTCATTAACTGTTTTAGGTATTTTGCAGGGGGAAGATGGGTGCAACTGTTCCGGAAGCTGAAAAGGTCGAGGAACCAAAGCTTTCTAATGGAACAAATGGCAATACCAGTGAGATACAGCCACAAGAGAATGGCAAAGAAAAATTGGAAACTGTGGTAGGCTGTTGCCAAGGTGCCAGCGGGGTCTCGTGCTGCAGAGATGAGAACGTTGAGAAGAAAGCAAGCAACAAGGAAGCAGGCGGATTGTCTTGCTGGACTGGGAAATTGGAGCAGCGTCAAGTCCTCACAAGTGTCGCTGTGGTGGGTGCTGTGGCTACTGTAGCTGTTGCATACGGTTTGTATCGTAGAGCAAGATGAAGCGTTACCCTAATATTGGTGATGAAGTTGCACGCCAGGATTCTACTGCTAGAAGATGAATAAATATGAGAATACCATATGGTACATTAGCCACAAGATCTAGTTGTTGAGTTTTGATAGACTTTATTGACTGGTTGGTATTGAAGTTCACTGTTGATTCCTCCCGAGGAGAAGGGTGACATATATAGGTATGAAGTAATAGCATTTGTATGCGGTCGGACCCCAAACATATTATGTGCTGGTTTTTGCAGAGTGGCGTTATCATCTACAATGGGTATGCTTTTGTTTGTTGTTTCTTGTTCAATTGCTGCTTCCTAAATCCTACTTGCAGGAAACCAAGTGTTTCTTGCATAATTAATCAGGCCAACAGGTGCATATTTTTGGTGGTGTGTTCCATGTTCAAAATGCGTCGTGTCGTATCTCGTGTAGTAGCAATTGTGTCTCTCTCTTTTTTTTAAAGCCTAATTAATTGGAGTATTAATTGCTCATCATTAAGTCGTATTATTCTTGCGTGAGTAAGAGAAAATCTTCTGTTTGGTCTGGATCTGAAGCATGATGATAGGTAGATTTTTGTCGTCATACCGAAAAAAGGCATGTAATCTCGGAACTTCTCTCAATTGGGAACAATAAACTTACTATATACAAAGGCAAAACTACAAATCCACACTCAAAACATGAAAACAAAACTAAATCTAAACATCCTAAAAACAACAAATCATGTAGTAAGTTTGGCGATCATTTCCTCCACCACCTTCACCGAAGTCCCACCCCTCTCCCCTCTATCAATCCGCCTCATAACCTCCTCCACCGCCGCATTCTTCGAACACTTCCCCCTAGCCGCCGCACCACCGCCGCCGTCTCTAAGCAACAAAAGCAAAGCCTTAGCCTTCTTCCTCCCAAGCCAAGTCCCATCAACGCTCAACTGCAGCAACCCCGCCATCGCCCCCTCCCTCAAAATCAACCCTCTATAAGTTTCCCTGCACCTCCGGCAAATCAACAACAAAACTCCGGCCGCCGATTCTTGACACGCCGCCGTCCCCTCCTCCACCGCCTCTACCACCATCCTAATCGCGCCGCCCGTCTCACAAACCTAACATCACACACATTTTCAGTCTCCAACACCCCCAAAACTTACATTACCAACAATATATTATATAGTCATTTTTATTGATCGAAAAACTTTAAATTCCGCTCAGTATTAATGATTTATTATATACCTGATTTAATCCAACTTCAGATGAAGAAACTACCGTCTCTAATAAGGCCATCGCCTTCTCCACCAACTCCGACGACTTATCCGACTCGTAGACCAACCGGACCACCGCGATTACTCCGCCGGAGGCAACGATCAAAGGAACCATTTGATCACAAGTTGAGAGATTGTGCAATGTGGAAACAATATCAAACTTGGCTATATAGTTAATGTTTTGCGAGTTGAGAAGCTCGACGAGCAGCCTAATTGCGCCCGATGACCCGATTTCTGCCTTGTTACGAGAGCAAGAAGAGAGAATCAAGAGAGATGCTAATCCCAGTTCCATCAAACACTTGTTAGGCCAAAGAAGGATCTTTAGTATAGCTTGTATTGCTCCTCCTCTTGCTATAAGGAGCTTGTTTCTGCAAATTACACAAACACCCTTTATTAGAATTGAGCCGCTCTGTAACACAACAGAAATATGGTGTGTAGGCCAGCATGATCGTTCGACTATTACACGTACTCGAGTCTACTCAAATACCATATTAGAATTGAGTCGTTTATGAGAGGCGAGATTAATCCAACCTTATATTCATAAGACATTACCATTAGGGATTTGATTATTCAAAAATCAAACCTTTCACTTCCGAAGGCAAGATTGAGCAGAGCAAAGAGAGAGGCCTCAGTGGCTTCAAAATCTTGGCTGTGAAGCATCATAACCAATGGAGGAATAGCTCCATTTTCAGCTAATCTCTTCTTCTGCATTGTGTTGAGATTCCCAATCTCTCTTGCCATTGCAATCTGGGATTCTCTTTCTCCAAGTAGAAGGGCTTCCATTATGGCTTCTTCCATGGAAGCTCTCTCTCTCTCTCTCTCTCTCTCTCTCTCTCTCTCTCTCTCTCTCTCTCTGAGAATAAGAAGAGTGGTTGCTTCAAGATGATGCAAGGTTAAAGTGCACTTTTTAAAATTTCTTTGTATTGTTTGGATTGGAAGCAATGACTATTCCCTCTTCATCTTTTTGTAACTACCTTAAGTGGGAATTGCCTTGGTTTCAATCTTTCTCTTTCTTCATATAGAAAAAATGCCAACGTGTCAGCTTTTATATGGAAAAACACATGCTATATCCGGATAAATGCATTATCGTAATTATTGATTCGCTTATATTCATGCATGATTATGATTTACTACAGTTGGGAGATTGTTACCAAATATGTTGGGATTTGGAATTAAAAATACATGCACCATGACCACATTATTATTTATTAGTCAACGGGTTAATATTACATCATCTCATGAGGAAAGATCTGTAAAATAGCACCTCCACCCAATTTAAAAATAATGAATTACCGACAGAATTATGGGCGATTTAAAGCGTATATATTATCTCATCTGCTCTCAAATTGTGTACTTAATTTGAGTTTTTTAAATTTTATTATTTTGCTTTCAATTCTAACTTATGAATTTGAGTGTAGATAGAAATTACACATGTACATTGAATGTGGATATCGTCTTACCAATCTTACCTCATGATACGAATTGTTTGAGGAGTATCACGTAAATAAATTTATTAAGGATTATCTTGTCCAGTTAGTTATGGATATGTGTGGTCCAATCCTGACTACGTCTATTGAGTAGAATACCTTGAGAACATCAAAATATCTTTATATCCTTCTGTGCCAATAATCAATTTCTATACTTATTGCCACCCGCATAGTAATAACACGTATAAAGACAATTGAATGTATGATTGGTATTGAAAAAATTACAATAATAAAGATTGCATTTATCTCTAGTGAAGCATATACAAAACACTATTGCATAAATGTGAAATCTTTGTAAGAAATATAAATAAAATTACGGGCAAAATCAGCGGTGAAGCCACATCGGAGCTAATTGGTGCTATTTCTTCAAATTTTTTAAGTTATATATATAGGAAATGGAGGATTTAGGGTGACGTAGTTATCCTACATGATTTTTCATTTTTAAACAACTTGTTATTCATGCACATTTACGTTTTATATTAATGCATAGCTTGTGTTATGTTTAAGCATACTTGCTAATTAACCGTTTTTGTTTGAAATTTGCATTTCATGTATATCTAAGTTACGATTAATTCATATCCGCTTTTATATTTATTCATATTCATGTTTAATGTCATAATTAAACAAGTATAATAATACATAATAAGAACAATATACTTTAACTAATCAAACATTGAGAATATGATTAATTAACAAAGCATAGCAACAATTGTTTCTATTAGAAATAAAATTAAGTTCTAATAAAACAATGAATTGTCTTTGAAATCTCAATTCTCAATATGTTCTCCACCTCTCTAGTATTCAACTTCATTTCATCGAAATGACTCAAGACTTTCCATCACCTTTGAATGTCTCCATGTGCCTCGTCTAAATGCCCCCTGCAAAATAAATAAATAAATTTAAGATTCAATCATGACAATCTACACTTTCATGCAAATCGCTACTCAATTTCATCACAATTTCATGCATACCATTCTACAAATTCATGCATATTACTTCGAACACAATATGAAACGCAGTCCGTCACATGCTTCACAATGCATTCATTTTCATGCATATATAACATCTCATTCATGCATACCATCCAATAGATTCATGCATATTACTTCGAACACAATATGAAATGCAGTTCGTCACATGCTTCACAATGCATTCATTTTCATGCATATATATTATCTCATTCGTGCATACCATCCAATAGATTCATGCACATTACTTCAAACACAATATAAAACGGAGTCCGTCACATGCTTGACAATGCATTCATTTTTATGCATATATAGCATCTCATTCATGCATACAATTCTACAAATTCATGCATGTTACTTTGAACACAATAGGAAACACATTCCTTCACATGCTTCACAATGCATTCATTTTCATGCATATATAATATCTAATTCATGCATACGACTCAACAAATTCAGGCATATTACTTCGAACCCCAAAATGAAACGCAGTTCGTCACATACTTCACAATGCATTCATTTTCATTCATATAGAACATCTAATTCATGCATACCATTCTACAAATTCATGCATATTACTTCGAACACAATATGAAACGCAGTCCGTCACATGCTTCACAATGCATTCATTTTCATGCATATATAACATCTAATTTATGTATACCATTTGACAAATTCATGCATACCATTCTACAAATTCATGCATATTACTGCTACGTATGCATATTTTTCGAGAAAGGGCAAGAATCGCAAAATGACATTCCAAACAGGGCAATAATTGTGGAACTCGATGTATATCTCTAGAAACAGATCGAAAAATACATCAAGATTAACAAGATTCGAAAATAAATCACGAATCTAGGGATAAAAACCATAGATCTTAGGTTAAAAATCGTAGATCTATGTTTAAAAATCACAGATCTAAGTTTAACAATCATAGATTTATGGTTAAATATGTAGACTGGAAAGAGGAACCGCGAAGAAATCCTCAAATTTCCGTCAATAACCCTAGGTTACAACTCCATAAACCTTCAATTTCATTGCAAATTGACTCTGAAATTGATTAACGAACCTGAGATTCTACGTTTTTGAAGAAGATTTACAGAAATCCGCCGAATTTCTGTTGGGATTTTGTATACTGGAAGCAAGTTTTATGCTTGTATACAATGTGTTTTTGTCCTTACCACTATTTTATTCTCCTATCTGATATATATATATATATATTTGCACATGTAATCCTTTATCTTGTATAAAAGTTAGATTTGTGTAGTGTGTCAGGTATTACAGAAGACTATACGAATTGGTTGAACTACCAAGATATAAACAGTTATCACAGCTGAGACAACTTCAGGATAAGTTGTCGCTTTAAGATGCAGTTTAGATAAGAAGTGACTTGTCTTGGCTGCTTGTCTTTACTGGTACACTTAAGGTAGTGTATTGATGGATCACAGTGAGATGTGTTCTCCTAACTGACCTTAGTGGAGAACCAAGATCTCGGTGACTTAGCTGGTCTTAAGCTTGGTAAGACTTCAGCTGAGCACATTTGGCTATCTATCACTTTGACATATTATGGTGAACGTCATCGCGACCGGATCTACGTATCTCAGGTGTTAGTAGTTATTTGTGGCTCGGGCTGATTGTCTGTATCTTGCAACCGCATCCTAGTAAAATAGGTTATTAATATCTCCTGAGGAACTCGAAAGGATTAGCACACTAAATCCGGTCGGTTGATTAAGTTCAGATGTGTTAATGAGATCGAGTGGTACTACTCAGGAACATAATAAGATGTTAATTAATTTAAGCTGTCAGTGAGCTTAATTAATTAATGGATATTTCTATCTTAAATATAGGGATCAATTAATTCTAAAATACAAGCCCTTGCTCAATTTGGGATAAAGGGGTAAGTCAGCACATATTCTCTAGTAGAATGAATCTGTGTTTATTAATTAATTTTGCTCTGCGCTGAGCATAGATAATTAATTAATTTGATGCTCTGCTTTATTTCTTGCATTAGATCTCTTATCTGGCCCAATTAGTTGCCTAGTTATTTATTGTCTCTCAGAAATCATTATTAATATATTAATGTATTTTACATTCTTTAATAATGTTATTTATATGAAATTAATTGGCTGGACCAATTAATTGATAAATAAAAGTAGCCCGAAAGATTAATTTTATTATATTATGAGCTACTTGATGTAGAAGTCCATTAGGAATATAATTAAATTAATGGGCTATAAATATTAATATAATATTGGCTTCTGAAACCTATGTATATTACTATTCTGTTCATAAATAGAATACACACACATCATTCACACGTTATACACGTTTGAGAGAGAGGGATGAAATCTTAATTTTCTTCAGTTCTCTGACCACCTAGAGGGAGAAAAAGGCCGGGACACAGATTAGAAGATCTGAAACACGAGCAACAATCAGAGTTGCAACAACATACGCGGAGGAAGGTACAATTCTTCCTCTCCTATTATTTCCTTCAATTTCAAGAAACATACCTGTTATGATCTGTCGAATCTCCGCAATTTCTCCCGAATTTTCTCCCATCTCCTGCTTTCCCTTTCTTTAATTTCATCAACGTAAATGAAGAAAATGCCCATCCATACCCTATTTTAGATTCAAATTGTTTTGTTTAATTTTTGCCCTTTCTACCTTTTTTTAACAAAAAAAATCTAAACTAGTACTCCCTCTGTTCCACTCCATTAGTCCACTTTCTTTTCGCCACGGAGATTAAGAAAGTTGTTTGTTGTGTGTAAAGTAGTATAAAGTAGTGGGGTCCACTAGAATATATAAGAGTGTTATTTTAAGTTAAAAAAAGGAAAGTGGACTAATGGAGTGGAACGACCCAAAAAGGAAAACTGGACTAATGGAGTGGAACAGAGGGAGTAGTATAATCTTGGCCTTTGATTTGGAAGGTTTCTATTGTAAGGAATGGTTCTCATATCTATTTTGAAGGGGATATATATATATATATATATATATATATATATATATATATATATATATATGTACTTCACTTTCAAGGCAAAGATACTGCGCTTAAAGTGCAGTACTTAAAGTGCAGTATCTTTGCCTTGAAAGTGCAGTACGTAAAGTGCAGTATATTTACCTTGAAAGTGCAATACGTTTGTCTTTAAAGTGCAGTGTTCACACGTTCACACGATAAGGGATGTTCACACGGGAACCATTCCATATATATATATATAATGTAGAAAGTACAAGAAGAAACTTTGATGTAGTTGAATTAACACCCATGACATTCTTGTGGGTTTTGTATCTTATAACCCTTCGTCCCGTTAAAAGTGTCTCGTTTTCTTATTTGGGTTGTCCATTAAAAGTATCTCATTCTAAGGGGTGTTAGCGAATGTTTATTTTATGCACTTATTTGCTTATTGATAGCATAAACATTTTGTTAGTATTTGAAAAATCTGTTTACTGCAACAGCTTCTCTAAAATTAAACAACTAAGCTGTTTAATTATAAGTAGTTTATTTTAAGCATCTATTGAGATGTTTTTTCGTGCTTAAAGTACCATAATTTTTTAAACTACCAAATATATATATTTTTTTATTATTGATACAAAAAGCCATTGTTTTTGCTTAAAAATAATTATTTTAAACTTTAATAAAAGCAAATAAGAAATATTTATAACATTTACAAATACCTTCTAAAAAAGACAAACAATGCGTGGACAAAAATTAATTAGTGAAGAAGAGAAATGATCTATACGCTCGAATACCATTTTTTTATTGAATGTGCCCAAAAAAGATTGGGAAAATATTTAGCATGGATTATTGGCTCAAGCGATGCAAAAAGGAATAGATCTAAATTACAAATAAAGGCGCAAAAAGGAATGGATCCAAATTACAAATAAAGGCGCAGTGAGCAATTCCAAAATAGAGGGGTATAAAATTAAAAAAATCATACATTATAAGCGAGTTTCATCACGATTTAGGGAAGCTACTGCGCATCGCATGTAATTTATTTTGTATTCTCACTTCTGTATAATTAGTTGGTCTAGTGTTAATTTAGTTTTCAATTTCTATTAAAATCGATTATATTTGTAGTAATGTAATAAAATATACAAATACGATGAAGATGGGACGCGATAAAACATGGCATAAATGAATCTGCATTGGGAATTGTAGGAACCGAATATAATAGAAGAGAAAAGGAGGCGTTATCCAATATCCATTAACGGTAAATGCACCTGCAATTTTTCTTGGCATTTTATGCCAAATTGGTATCTTGATGCCAATCCTATTGGAGCAGCTGCTCCTCCCTTTTTCTCTTTTATCTTTAAACCGTTTCTCTTTAGTGTCAGACTTCAGTGCTTTGAATATTGCCACACTCTGGGCGGCGCCGCCGCATCATGTGGAGTATTTGCGAATTCACAACCGGAATAAATTAGGGGCTCAATCAATATAAATTAGGATGATATAATCGGCAATTCTAAAATAGATAAAGACAAAATTTGGTTCAATATTCAATTTTTTTGTTGAAGTATTTTATAAGCAATACTCGAAATTTGCTTCGAATTTGATTTATTATTACATTTGATTCAAAGAATATACTATTAAAGAACTAAATTTATAATAAGTTAACAAAATATATTACCCATAAATATACGGACAGGATCGGTGTATGACAAGAAGATTAATATCGAATATTTAGGAATAGAACAAAATAAGTTCTGATAACATAATTGGAATAACCGTCATCAACTTAGAACTTTTAGATCAGCCCACACACCAACAACAATCCCTCAAATGGCCTCAAACTAAAACGGCCAACACAGGGACGAAACGGTATAGACAACAGATCTTATAAAACCCTAAACATACCAATATACTATTAAAGAACTAAATTTATAATAAGTTAACAAAATATATTACCCACAAATATTTCACGTTTGATTGATTATTTGTGAAGATCGAATCAAATATTATAAATTTGTATTTGAGGAATAAATAGAATATCAAAATTTCGACTACAAATGCCAACACTCGAAAAAAAAATATTTGATATGTTTACGACTCTACCGCTAATATGGATTAAGTTATACAATTATCTATGTATCTCCATAAACATAGTTCACAAGTGATAACGAGGTATTTAGCGACGGAAACAAATTCCATTGTTATATAGGGAGGGATTGGAAGTGTAAATTTCATGCAGCTCCTCTCTCATCATACAATGTAACAAGGCCAGCAAATGACAGATGATACCTGTCAATAGCCACAAAACTGCAATTCAACAACACTTTTACCAGACACCTTCTTCACTTGCTTCTCTTTAACCATCTTCCTAACTTCACCCACATCCATCCACTTCTCATCAACAGCATACTTATTTGACAACACCACATTATGGCCTCCATGAAATGCATCCAACTCCACCAGTTTCTCAGCTGCAATTTCTGCCATCTCCATGTTCTGATAAATCTTGCAAGCGCCAAGCAAGGATCCCCAAACATTAGCATCAATTGGATCCGCCATTCGGTTTATAAACGCCATGGCTTTCTCGAGCTCCCCCATCCGCCCTAGGAGGTCGACTACTATCCCGTAATGCTTCGAATTCGGTGTTATATTATACTCCTTCACCATCATGTTGAACAAGTTAACTCCTTCCTTGATCAGGCCAGCATGGCTACATGCAGTTAAGATTGAGAGGAATGATATCCCATTTGGGATAACTTTTGAACTCTCGATCATTTCATCAAACAAATTTAAGGCCTCCAAGCCTTTGCCGTGAAATCTATAACCAGCTATCATGGAGCTCCATATAACAACATCTTTCTCTTCTATTGCCACAAAAACTGCAATAGCACCATCCAAACTACCACATTTTGCATAAGATTCTATGAGTGAAGCACCGAGGAAAGAACAATTGCCTAAACCATGTATGCAACTAGTATGATGAAGAACGCCTAATTCTGAACAAGCAGTCAGAATCTTGACCAAATCAAAAGCATCAGGTTGAACACCATTAGCCAACATTTCACGTAAAACTCCAACGGACTCATATACGCTTCCGTTTTGAACACATCCGTGCAGCATTGCGGAGTAACAAACTGCATCTTTCTCGGGCATCCGGTCAAATACTTTCAAAGCTTCATCAGGGGAAGAGCAGGTCATGTACATGTCAATTAAGGCAGTGGAAACCAAGATGTGTTTATCTAATCCGTTTCTTGCAGCGATTTCGTGCATTCTCTTTCCATTATCTAAACCACATGTAGCTTGACACGCTTGCAAACCAGTAATCAAAACTACTACATTTGGCTCAATTCCTCTATCTACCATCTCATTGAAAAGATCAAGTGCTTCTTTAGCACACCCGTGATGAGCATAGCAAGCGATCATCGAACCCCAAGAAATCACATCTTTCTCTTCCATTTTCTCAAACAACTTCTCTGCAGCAACCACAGAAGCCGTCTTTCCGTACAAGTTTAACAATGCATTCGACAAGGATAATCCGTTTTCCATTCCCACCCTGATCATATAACCATGAACACTTCTCCCTATCCTTAACTTAAACAACTGAGCACAAGCAGATAATACACTAACGAGAGTAACGGTATCGATCACAACTACTTTAGCCATAGCCATTCGAGTAAAAAGCTCCAGCGCCTCTATACTACGACCATTCTGCTCAAGCCCCGTAATCATGGTAGTCCACAAAACCGTATCCGGCTCGGAATACTCCTCAAACACACGCAATGCCTCATCCATCTCCCCACATTTCGCATACATTTCAACTAAGACCGATCCAATAAACAAGTTGTTACAATTACTCTTCTTGACAAAGCCATGAATTGTTTTGGCCAAATTAAGCGCTTTTACCCCGGCACACGCCTTAAGAGCGAACGGAATCGAATAAAGATCCGGTTTTTCAGACGAAAACAAACGAGAAAAGAGAGACAAAGTCTCTTTGTACCGTTTGTCTCTGCAGTAGCATCTGAGCATGCGGTTATAGACACACAGAGTCCGGTGTGGGATTTCGTCGAACAGCTTGCGCGCATCTTCATAACAGCTGAATTTCGCATAGCGGTCGATCAGATTCGTGACGAAAAATGTCTCGTCCGCGAGACCGGTTTTGATGGTGGCGGACTGCAGTTGGATTAAACTTCTTCCACTTCTACATGCTTCCAAAGTAATTGTTGAAATATATTTCCACTTCTACTGTCTCTCCACTAATCATTTACTGTTGAAATATATTTAACATTATTTACAAAGTAATAAATCAAGTAACTAGTGAATCGAACATCAATTTAAATAATTGGATTCAATACTTTAAATATTTTCACTAATTTTCTTAATTTACATGTTCAAAAGAATGAAGCAACAAAATAATGCATGAATCCAAAGAAGTTTTTTTATATATCAGTCAATACTGTGTTTTTTAAAAAAAAATATATTACTATCTTGAGTGCAATATTTTCAAAGTAAAACCTATAAATCGTTCTTCAAAAATTTAAATGAATATTAAGGGTGTCACTTTTCGTGTTACAATTTTTTGTGATTTAAATGCAATTTCATATGTGCTTTACATGATGACTGAATCATGTTATTATTCTTGATTGAAATCAGGATGGTGATAATAAGAATTAGAAAATAATTAGGAGTTTGGGCCGAACCCTAATACTGGGCCCATTAACACTGATCATCCCACACCGAGAGAACAAGCCGCTATTCTATATTTTATAGTTAGTCCCTTTGTCTTATATATTTGAATGTATGTTTATTTGTAATGTTTTGTTTCTTTTTAAAAAATAAAAGCTATGTCTTGTTTTTAAAAAGGGCAAAGAATTTGTAGACACAAATTAATTATTCCAAAAATCAAACAACATTCATCACACAATATCATTTTTCTTAATCTTCGAGCTCAAAAAAGTACTCTTAAACCTCTTTAAAAGTGCTCAATAGAAAATATCTTTAAAGTAATATATTTGGAATATTCATTTAGTGAAGTTATTCATTTATCGATAAATGAATAAATTATTTATTTATCAACAAATAAATATTTATTACTTTAGAGAATAGTTTACAATATAAACAAGTTAAATATGTGTATTAAACACAAATTTTTTAATAACTTATTCATATAAACATTAAAAAATAAAAAGTTTTAGTATTTGCTTTTGTAAAACCATGTTAAAAATCTACATTGAATATTCACTTTTATAAAAGAACAAAACTCATATATAAAAGAACAAAACTCATATATATATAAAAAAATGAAAAACTTATTTTTGCTTATATTAAAATTATCCTAAAATTATGTTTTCAGCATTGCTAGATTCGTTCAACAGAAAATGATCTACCGAAACCGAAGTCCTTGAATTAGATAAAGATCTCAAATATTAGATAATGTCATTTCGAATTTATGCTACAGAAATGCTATGAATGTTCAAGATATTTTAGTTATCGAGAATAATGCAACTATGAATTACATATGAATGGAAAAATTATTGAAACACTTAATGATGATGAAGAAGATGATCCTAAACGAGATGATAGTATATTTATTCCAATTGTATCATTAAAATGTTTATTCAAGCAATAATCACCTTAAACAATTACTTGCTACAACATAAGCAAAATATTCAGAAGTTGTCTATACTTTACAAAAAGTTAAGGATGATAATTTTGGTTTAGTTGGGAAGAAAAAAATAATAATTATGGAAGTTTATATACATAAGAAATGATTATTGTGTTACTGTAATATTATAGTTGTCTATATATATTTTCTGAAATCAGTTATTAGTATTACTTTACTTTCATTGGGACCTTAAGGATTTAAACTTTTTTTTATTACTTAATGTATTTAGCGAAATTATTATTTTAGTACACAGGTCCAAGATGGGAGCGAAATAAATTATTATTTAAGCGAGATTATTACTTCATCGAACATTATTTTATCGATGTTTAACTGTATATACCAAAAAACAACATAGCATAAATCGAGAAATGATCCAAATTTTATTTTTCTTAGAAAATCAAATATGTTTTCAGCCGAAATAAATATATTTTTAATAATTTTCAACCAATCACAAAAAATTACAAAACAGTTTGAATGAACAAAATGACGGAAGTGTATGGTGTTATTTATTGTTGGATTGCACGCAAATGAAGATAGATGGAGAGAGAAACAAGTAGTAAAAAGTAAAAGAAATGGTTATTTTGTTAATGTTTTTAAAGTTGTGGTTATATTGATTTGTCTTTGTCTTCTATTTTATTTTACTACTGTACTAAATAGTGCCAAAGCCCCAAACCAAGAATCACAATCAAGTGGGCCCAACTTATGATTGGGCCGTCAGACAAGAAGGCCCGTTTCTCAAACTTTGCCCTGTCTTTCCTACGAATAATACTGAAATTTCAATGGCTGAAAATTCAATTTCCTAGGTACAATGACGGAGGAGCAGAGGCGGGGCAAAAAGAGGAAACGGGGGAACCGCCGCAAAGAAAAGACTAGCTCCGGCGCAGTCGATGCAAAAAATAAAGTATATTCTTCCATCACCGCAGCTTCCGGTTCCGCTGCTCCGAGTAAGAGCAGCTCGAAACCGAAATCATCTTTCCTTGACAAAGTACGAGCAACTGATTTCCAGTAATTTTATGGACAATAAGAGGATTGTTTTCGTTTCTTATATAATTTCTTATTTTAATTTTCTTCTGGATTGGACAGATGAAGACAAGATTGTCGGGAGGTTATTTCCGCATGATTAATGAGAAGCTTTACACTTGCAGGTATTAGCTTTTACTTTTTTGGATGATAAATATCTAAGAGTGGAATTGGTTCCTAAATTATTTGTTCTGGATGCACAGTGGAGATGACGCTCTTAAGTATTTTGAAGACGATCCGTCATTGTTCAATGTGGTGAGTCGCTGATTTGTAAATTGTAATTCAAGTTTTTAATTATCTTTTGTGGATATGATATAATAGTACATGCTACAATAAGAAAATCTCACTATTCTTAGTAAGGTTGAGCTTTGTTGATGAGTTCTACTGGCTTTAAAGTAGAGCATGAATATTCCTATCTGAATTATGAACTTTTACTTGAATCTTGAGTCTTTATTAGCAGCTTGACTGCCAAAGTTTATCGCTTATGTAGAATGCACGCCCGGGAAATTCTTGGTTTGATAAACTTATCTAGACCATGGTTCTTGAGTGCTGTCGAATGGTGACAGTGTGTAACGAAATAAAATCCTATTTTGAGTGATTTGTATCAAGGTGTCTACTTTTCTCGTTCGAATAGAGTGAATCAATCTGCTATAGCAAGACATGCTGTTTGATTTTGCACATTTAGTTGTACATAATTATGTTTTCGAACATTTGCTAGAGTGCAGACAAACAAGTCTTAACTGGTCTGTGTACTGAAAGGATAGAAGTTGCCTATCCTGCAGTATGAACAATGGTCTCGGTTTTTCTTCATCTTCTCGTGTTTGTGTTTGTGCTTGTGTATGAGAGAGAGAAAGACTTTCATTCTCTTCCAATCCACTGTCCGCTAGGGGAGGATTTTGTAAATGATTTCTTCAGCAGTTATACACCTTTACATTTAGCTTCTATAGAGTCTATCTCTCTTTGTTATGCAATGCAGTTTGATCATGTTTTAATCTAATGTTAACTTGTTTTACCAGTATCATTCTGGGTATCAAGCACAAATGTCGCTTTGGCCTGAACAACCCAATGATATCATTATAAAATGGATAAAGGATCGCAGCCCTTCATTAGTTGTTGCGGATTTTGGTTGTGGTACGAATCTTCAAGCATTACATATTTAATAAGAAGCGTATATTTTTGCTAGCTGATTTGGAAGTCTGTTTTTATCTTATTCAGGGGATGCAAGGCTTTCTAAAAGTGTGAAGAATAAAGTCCACTCCTTTGATCTCGTCTCAAATGATCCTTCAGTAATTGCATGCGATATGTCTCACGTATGTCCCAAGCTTTTCCTTGTTTTTCTTTCTGCCTCTTTGGATTGATTAAGTACAATGAATAGAAGTAAAATAAATAATCCAAAACGCTCTGTTCTTGTCATCCTCGTATTTATGCAACATCCATCAAGCTTATTCCGAAGCTTGTCATCCTCGTATTTATGCAAAACGCTCTATTCTTGTTATTAAATGCAGGTTGCTTGGTTGATGTACCTTATCCTTTGCTGATAAATATTTACTTTGACTTGCAGACACCGCTTGACTCATCCTCCGTGGACATTGCTGTGTTTTGCCTCTCACTCATGGGGACAAACTTCCCTAGTTATCTTCAGGAAGCAAACCGTGTTCTTAAACCTCAGTAAGCATTGGATATCATCTTCTTTTACTGAAGCTAAAAAATGTTTTCCGTACTTTTCTGTTAATAATGCAAGTTCAATTTTCTTTGTTCAGAGGGTGGCTTTTAATAGCTGAAGTAAAAAGCAGATTTGATCCTACCACCGGAGGGGCAGACCCAAACGAGTTTGTCAAAGCCATATGCGAACTAGGATTCTCCTCAAAATCCAAGGTTGTACAATTTTTGTTCTGCATCCTCTCAATAAAAAAGCCTCTACATTCTTGCTCAGAGTTACTCTGTTATGTGCAGGACTTTTCGAACAAGATGTTTCTACTTTTTCACTTTCAGAAAAAGGTTTGCTGCCTCTAGAATGCTTTCGTTATCGGTTGTACCGAGTTATATATGAAGACGAGTTTTGAGTGAATTACTTTCTTGTGTTTGCTTTGTGCAGGATAAAAGGAATGCTAAGGATATCAAGTGGCCGGAGTTGAAACCTTGTTTGTACAAGCGCCGTTAGGTAAGTAGGTTTTAGTTCAGTTGTGGCAGATGAGAAACTTTGTTGATCTTTGAGAGATAGTTAATTAGTGTAGAGGAGGATTATACATGTCACATTGACTTGAATTTTGGTTAGAAAGCCATATTTTATGATTTGAGTCAACTTACATGATGCATCATATATGGATCATTGGATCTTAATGGCTTAATTATGTAGTTTTGAGGAAGTCAAAGTTTGTGTTTGATTGATTTTGGAGAGAATGAAATAGAAAACGCTTAGAATAATGAATTGCAGTATATATAAATAACTTTGTAGCGGTAGGGGTGGTTGTCAAATGATAAAAACTCGTAAGCCTGTCCAAACGGTATCGGTATTCACCGGTAACAATTAATCAGTTAATTGAGATTTCAATCTGCTGTCTCTCCCATCAGAGTAATTGTGAATTAGAAGAATGTTTTTAAATTTTTCATCCGCAATGAGTATAACTATAAATACATTAGAATAGCCAGACTGATGAAAACTAAATCTACTCTCAACTCCATTTCAATATCACTAGACCTATCGAGTTCGTTCAACTTTATGACTGCGAAAACATATTGGTATAGAATAATAATTGTCCAATTCAGAATTCGGTTAATTCGGGATAACTGAAAATCGAATTTGGGTTATCGACCCCGTATCGCTAGACAGTCCTAATAAAAAGTTACGGATTTGTCAGACATGGTAAATTATATACCTAAGTTGGATTTTCCTTAGTGCACAAGTGAAGTGGCAGTTGTGTCTCTCAATCACACAAAAAAATACACTTAAACCTCTCTAAATTAATAATATTGGGATTATAAGATTTAATTATTTTATAGAGATATTAATTAATTAATTAATATTAATTTATAGTGTTTTTTCAATTCGATGAATTTAAACTTTAATTAAATGACTATAAAGAGTTATAAATTTATTTGACTAACAAATTTTTTTAGGAGTACAATGTATTGCATTTGACTAACAATAAATAAGTTAATTGATTAAATACAATTCCTTGAATTCTTTCTTTAAAAAAATTAATATATAATAGTGATAACAGAATACGATGAAGCACAATAAAACGCTTATTGTGTCTATGTGATTTAATTATATTTTAGTTTAAAAAAAAAAGTAGGCAACTACAATCATATTTCACAAAAAATAATTTTAAATAATTGTTAATCTATAAAATAACGAGATCATATATTTACATTTGTTGTAAATATATTATATATATATATATACTTATGATTATGTAAACCCTAAAAGCCCACATCTTGTACTCTATAAATAGAGGTCTCCACTCTCATAATAATACAAATCTATTTCTCATTATCTCTATTATTCTCTCATTCTATTTAGTTTATAATACGTTATCAGCACGATAAAGCTCTTCTCCCAAATAAAAAAGAAGATATGCGCGGTTGGTCGAAGGTATAATTTTTTTTTTCTTTAGTCGGCACCTTTGATTGTTTTTTGATAAGACAAAAGTATTACTCTATTTTCTTTCAAAGGTCTTACTTACTCATGCAACACACGAGAAAATGAGTCATTGAGATTGATTCATAAAAGAGCCAATGCAACAAATGATCTCCAAAACAGTGACGACATCAACATCCAACAAATTCACCGGATTCTTTTACAAAGGCATTACCAATGTCAACATTCAAGAAGTTGTTACACAAGATCGATATACGCCGACTCAGGGATCAATAATGACTATATTGAGGTGGAGCAGTTGTACTCTTTTTCCTCCGTCCAATTTTTATCCCAATGGATTTTTCTGGCAAGGTTTTAACGAGACAACAATTTCTTTTAGGGATGGTCAATCAAGGGGGAGTGTTGTAAATATATTATATATATATACTTACCATATATTTTGATGACCATGTAAACTCTTAAAGCCCATGAGCTCATCTTGTACTCTATAAATAGAAGTCTCTACCCTCATAATAATACACATCTATTTCTCATTATCTCTATTATTCTTTCATTCTATGACAACATTTTAGTTTTTCTAAAAATTACAAGTATCTTGTTAACTTATTAAATTTAATGTTTTTTTTACATAGACCTGAATAGAGATAAAAAAAATTATTAACTTAAAAAGGTTTTCTTTATTAAGTATTATTAAATTATACAGTTTTTATTATAGTAATAGGCATGTGGCACTCGGGCTTTTCAACACAAAATCGAATCGGCCCAACAGGTTGAGCCGAGTAGGCTTGATTTTCTTTTCCCCCTTCCAAAATTTGAGTTAACCAAGTTAGGTCAATTTTAACGATTCTAGGATCGTGGCTACATAGTATGGAGTTTAGTCGGTGTATTGACGATTGCATATTTCACTTGTAGTATAAATTCGGAGCCATGTATCACATTCGTATACTCTTACGTATGTCACACCACAAGAGTATTGACATGTGAAATTTTTCATTAAAATAGACGAGTCACTTTTACCACATATCAATACCCTTGTGTTGTGGTACACCAAAATAAAAACCTAAAAATATATTGAATAAAAAAGTTTAACAAAGTGGGTACACCAAAATAGCCGAAAATTCATCCGAGTTTTCGGTTAAAAGCCCAGTAAACTCGTGCTCAATCACAAATTCACAAACTCAATTTGTAGACAAATTAAATTGGGACAAAAGTTTATATAACCAAATTAGATAACTTTATAATTTTTTTAACCACAATTATAAAAATAGTTAAAATATAACCATTTTTTCTGAAAAGTGGGTCAATTAATCTTTCTCTTTCCTCTCTTCTCTCTCCTCTTTATTGAAATGATAGTTTTATCCCTTATATTCACTTTATTTATAATGATAGTGTTTTAAATGTAGAGAGAAAATCTAAAATATTTTACTTTTATAATTGAAAGAGATTATATATAAATCAGATATATTTATAATAAACTATTATGGAGCATGAATACGTATTCAATAAATTATTTTTTTAGTTTATTTAATTATTTTTTAAATCTTTATTGAAATTAACATTATATTTAATTGGTAAGAATGTATCAACTTCATGGATTAATCAAATAAATTGCAAAATAAAAAAATAGACGATGCATAATCTTAAAAAAACTCATCAAAAAATTAATTATCTAGAACAAGCATAATATTTCATCAAAGTTTATATCAATTTAATCACTTGTTGCATCAACTCTAGCAGGACACTTCCTAATTGTATGACCCATCTCATGACAGTTACTACATTTTTTTGGCTCTCGTATTTTATGGATTCTTGGATCTACATTATTAAGTTACACATCTGTTAAGAATAATCAATTTCAATGCCGAAATCAATCTTCAATTCTGTTGGGTGATGATTCTATCCTCAGCAGTGTCGATAAACAGTGGGAAATGATTCAGTCTTCTATGCCGTCATACAGTCAGTAGCCTTGTGCTCTGAATGAATTTGTGAAGATTTGAAGATCCCAAAATCCTATTTTGATTGGTGAACCATTACGTTGTAAGTTGTTTTGTCTCTGAGATTTCAGACTCAGCAGACCCTCTGCTCTGGTTCAGGCACTCAGTAGATTATCCGCCTCAGCACCAGAAGTAGAAGACTTCGTATCTTGGACTCAGCGAGAGCAAGATATCGAAAGAAGTCGATGGAACCGAACTCACCGAGAGTAGTTCACCGTACTCGGAGCCGATCTTCGGCAGAACCGACTCAGCAGGAGCATGCTACTGAATCAGAGATCAGACTCAGGCAACGTCCGGCCAGTCCTCGGACGGTCGAATCTTTGAAGTCACTTTTCAGCAGAGTCAAATACGAGGAAGAGAGAAGTCAGCTTTAGATCTCCTTGAAGTCTGTTCTGTCTCAACCACTTTCTGAACCTCGGCTAATGACAAGCAGCCACGTATCCTATATCTACTAAAGCTGCAAGTCAACAACTTTCCAGAAAAGGAGGGAAAGGACACTGCCACCAAACTTCAAAAGAGCCGTTAGCTACCCAAAAGAGAGAGACAAAGGATCGTCGTCTCCAACGGATCTATCCTAATCTCTTCTCTATAAATAGAGGGATAAATCGAAATTTCAAGCTCACGGGAAGAACACGAGAGAACATACAGAGCATTCAAACGAGCAAAATCCAAAAAGCCTAAGTCTTCCGCAAGAAGTTCAAATAATCTATCTCCGGCGAAAGACTTCATTCCAGCTCTTAGGGAACCAAGCAGAACTGATTAATACAGCCTCTAGTATCAAAACGACGATACATGAACCCAAAGCTATATTCAATTGTTCGTCGTTCTGGAAGCCACTTCCTTGTTCCCTATCCCTCTAACCTAATTTTAATAGAATATATCCATAGCTTAGACGAAGGAGTTCACCTTTGAACTAATCCTTATTGTAAAGACTCCTTCACAAATGGAGAGTTTTTCAAACACTCAGTTTGATAACCGTGTAAACTGAGACTTGCTCAGTATAAATCTCAAGACTAGTGTTTGTCCAGCGTACAAACCGACTGAGACTATCTCAGTATAATAAATATCTTCCTGATCTTTCGGGACAATGGACGTAGGATTTTTGTGTCCGAACCACTTTAAAAACCTCTGTGTCTTGTGTTCTGTTTTTAATTGTTGCATTGATTTATTGTTCATACTGAAAACCTTCTTTAAATCATTCAACTAAGTTTCAGCAAACTTAACAGACTGCACTAATCAACTGAAACTGTTTTAATAAAAACGTTTTCCTAACTCAACTGAATTGGGCCTACACTATTCCACACCACTGAACTCTATCTGCAAGATACTGAATTCTGACTCTCAGTCAGCTAGCAGGTCTCAGTAGAGTCAGTCACTAAAGGAATAATTGATGGTTAGAAATGATACCTTCCTCCTTCGTATGTTGTCGCGGCTTTGATTGTTGCTCCTGTGTTAGATCTTCTGATCTGTGTCCCGGCCTTTTTCTTCCTCTGGGTGGTCAGAGAACTGAAGAAAATAAAATTTATCATCTCTCTCTCTTACACGCTGCGTGCGTGAGTTATGTGTGTGTGCGTAATCTGTTTATGAACAGAATACTAATATATATAGGCTTCAAAAGTCAATATAATATTAATATATTTGTATCCCATTAATTTAATTATATTTCTAATGAGCTTCCACATAACCATCCCATAATATAATTAATTAATTTACTGGGCTACTAATATTTATCAATTAATTGGCCCAGCCAATTAATTCCAGATAAATAACATTATTATATAATGTAAAAATACATTAATCTATTAATAATGATTTCTGAGAGACAATAAATTACTAAGCAACTAATTGAGCCAGATCAAGGATTCAATACAAGAAATAAAGTTGAGCCACAAATTAATTAATTATTCATGCTCAGCCCAGAGCAAAATTAATTAATAAACACAGATTCATTCCACGAGAGAATCCGTGCTGACTTACCCCTTTATCCCAAATTGAGCAAGGGCTTGTATTTTAGACTTAATCGATCTCCGTATTTAAGATAGAAATATCCGTTAATTAATTAAGCTCACTGGCAGCTTAAATTAATTAACATCTTATATTCCTGAGTAGTACCACTCGACCTTATTAACACACCTGAACTTAATCAACCGGCCGGGTTTAGTGTGCTAATCCTTTCGAGTTCCTCAGGGGATATTATCAACCCATTTTACTAGGATACAGATGCAAGATACGGCACAACCGGACTGAGCCACAAATAACTACTAACACCCAAGATACGTAGATCCGGTCGCGATGACGTTCACCATAGTAGGTCAAAGTGATAGATAGCCAAATGTACTCAGCTGAAGTCTTACCAAGCTTAAGACCAGCAAAGTCACCGAGATCTTGGTTTTCCACTAAGGTCAGTTAGGAAAACACATCTCACTGTGATCCGTCAATACACCACCTTAAGCGTACCAGTAAAGACAAGCAGCTAAGACAAGCCACTTCTTATCTAAACTGCAGCTTAAACCGACAACTTATCCTTAAGTTGTCTCAGCTGTGATAACTGTTTATATCTTGTCAGTTCAACCAATTTGTGTTGTCTTCTGTGATACCCGACACACCACACAAATCTAACTTTTATACAAGATAAATGATAACATGTGCAAATATACATATTTATCAGATAGGAGAATAAAATAGTGGTAGGGAAAACACATTGTATACAAGCATAAAATTTACTTCCAGTATACAAAATCCCAACAATTCTCCCACTTATACTAAAGTAAACTTTTAGTATACAATGTGTCAGTTCTAGGTACAAACTAGTACTCAGCTATGGTACTATCTCTCAACTATCTATCCTATCTATCACTGCATCTTCTCCCACTTATACAAAAGTTTTTGTAGTCCTAAGTAGGGGGCATCTCTACCATCCCTAAGCCACAAAACATGCTTCTCGTAAGCCGGGAGTGGTAAGCTCTTCGTGAAAGGATTAGCTAGGTTGAATTCAGTTCCAATTTTGTCAATCACTATGTCTCCTCGATTTACGAATACTCGTATAATGTGGTCCTTTCTGTCTATGTGTTTAGACGCCTTGTGCGATCTAGGTTCCTTAGAATTTGTCACTGCACCCGCATGATCACAATAAATCGTGATCGCCTTAGGCAAATTCTGAACAATATCAAGATCCAGGAGGAAATTCTTGAGCTAAACTCCCTCTTTCGAAGCTTCTGAAGCAGCCACATACTCTACTTCCATGGTTGAGTCCGCAATGGATTTCTGCTTTGCACTCCTCTATGAAATGGCTCCACCTCCCAAGGGAAACACATAACCCGAGGTAAACTTCTTCTCGTCTCTGTCAGCCTGGAAATCCGATTCTATATAACCGAAAGACACTAGACTGTCTGACTGGTAAACAAGCCTATAATCTCTAACCCGATTAAGGTACTTGAGAATATGCTTGACCGCAGTCCAGTGTTCCTTTCCAGGGTTAGACTGATATCTTGAGACCATGCCTACAGTATATGAGATATCTGCTCTCGTACAAAGCATCGCATACATGAGGCTACCGACAGCGGAAGCATATGGTACTAGCCTCATACTTTCTATCTCTTTAGGCGTTTTAGGGCACTGATTCTTGGATAGAAAAATGCCATGTTTGAAAGGTACTGAACCTCTCTTGGCTTTTTGCATGCTAAAACGAGCAATAACAGTGTCAATGTAGGACACTTGTGACAAGCTTAAAATCCTTTTCTGGCGATCTCGGATAACCTTGATCCCAAGGATGTAAGCAGCTTCACCTAAGTCCTTCATTTGAAACTGCTCGGATAACCACGTCTTTACGTCTGATAACACTTCAATATTGTTGCCAATGAGAAGGATGTCATCTACGTAAAATGCAAGAAACACCACTGATCCTTTAACACAAATACTGTACACACACCTCGTTAGGACAGGTACAAATCCATAGGATTTGACTACCTCATCGAAAATGTTGGTGCCATAACCGAAAATCTTGCTTAAGTCCATGAATAGACTTCTTAAGCTTCCAAACTAGATGCTCTTCGCCCTCCTTCACATAACCATCTGGCTGTTTCATGTAGATGTCCCTACCTTTTTCAAGGTGACCGTTTAGGAATGCGGTTTTGACATACATTTGCCAGATTTCTAGGTTCATGTGAGCTGCTATGGCAAGGAGAATCCGAATGGACTTGATCATTGCTACAGGCAAGAAGGTCTCTTCGTAAACGATACCTTCTTTCTAGGTAAAACCCTTCGCCACTAACCTGGCTTTAAACGCCATGATCTCTCCATTCGGTCCTCTCTCTTTCTCTTGTATACCCACTTACTACCAATAGCCTTGCAGCCCTCAGGTAGTTCAGTGATCTCGTATACATCCATATCAATTATGGACTTAATTCTGAGTCCATGACGATTCGCTAGGAATCTGCATCTACATCTCCCACTGCTTCGTTGTAAGTCCATGGATCCACGATATCTTGTTCATCTGCCGGGAGATGATCAAACGTCTCCCCAGTGAACATATACCGATCAGGTGTAAATATCACCCTCCCACTACGTCGAAGAGTGCCAGACGTTGTGTTAACAGATTGTGCAGTTACTCGTGGAGTACTATCTTACACAACTGGCTGTTCAAGTGGAACTCGACCACCTTGTAATTCCTCAAGGATGATGTCGACTCGAGATTTATGGTTACTAATGTAATCCTCTTCTAAGAACCGAGCGTTAGGGATAACAACGATCTTCTGTTCTTTAGGATCATAAAAGTATCCACCCTTCATTTCCTTCGGATACCCTATGCACAACATCACTTCTGAACGTGATTCCAATTTGTCGGCCTGCCTATTTAGCACATAAGCAGGATAACCCCAAATCCTTAAGTGGTGCATACTGAGTTTGTGCCCGCTCCACAACTCGAAAGGGATCTTTTGTACCGACTTGGAAGACACACGGTTCAACAAGTATGCTTCAGTCTCTAGGGCATATCCCCAAAAGGAAACTGGCAAAGTTGCACAACTCATCATGGACCGAACCATCTCTAAGAGACTTCGGTTCCTTCTCTCTAACCCACCATTCTGCTGAGGCGTGCCCGGTGCTGTCAGCTGGGATGTAATCCCACATTCTGTCAAGTAGCCCTTGAACTCGTTGGATAGGTATTCTCTACCACGATCAGATCGTAGTCTTTTGATTTCTTTACCTAGCTTCTTCTCCACTTCTACCTTGAATTCCTTAAAGGTTTCAAAGCAATCCAACTTGTGGCGAAGAAGGTAAACATATCCATACCTCGAGTAATCGTCAGTAAATGTGACGAAGTACGCATACCCTCCACGAGCTTGTGTAGAGATAGACTCACACAAGTCAGAATGTATCAAACTTAATACTAATATATATAGGCTTCAAAAGTCAATATAATATTAATATATTTGTATCCCATTAATTTAATTATATTTCTAATGGGCTTCCACGTAACCAACCCATAATATAATTAATTAATTTACTGGGCTACTAATATTAATCAATTAATTAGCCCAGCCAATTAATTCCAGATAAATAACATTATTAAATAATGTAAAAATACATTAATCCATTAATAATGATTTCTGAGAGACAATAAATTACTAGGCAACTAATTGGGCCATATCAAGGATTCAATACAAGAAATAAAGTTGAGCCACAAATTAATTAATTATCCATGCTTAGCCCAGAGCAAAATTAATTAATAAACACAGATTCATTCCACGAGAGAATCCGTGCTGACTTACCCCTTTATCCCAAATTGAGCAAGGGCTTGTATTTTAGACTTAATCGATCTCCGTATTTAAGATAGAAATATCCGTTAATTAATTAAGCTCACTGACAGCTTAAATTAATTAACATCTTATATTCCTGAGTAGTACCACTCGACCTTATTAACACACCTGAACTTAATCAACCGGTCGGGTTTAGTGTGCTAATCCTTTCGAGTTCCTCAAGGGATATTATCAACCCATTTTACTAGGATACGGATGCAAGATACAGACAACCAGCTTGAGCCACAAATAACTACTAACACCCAAGATACGTAGATCCGGTCGCGATGACGTTCACCATAGTAGGTCAAAGTGATATATAGCCAAATGCACTCAGCTGAAGTCTTACCAAGCTTAAGACCAGCAAAGTCACCGAGATCTTGGTTTTCCACTAAGGTCAGTTAGGAAAACACATCTCACTGTGATCCGTCAATACACCACCTTAAGCGTACCAGTAAAGACAAGCAGCTAAGACAAGCCACTTCTTATCTAAACTGCAGCTTAAACCGACAACTTATCCTTAAGTTGTCTCAGCTGTGATAACTGTTTATATCTTGTCAGTTCAACCAATTTGTGTTGTCTTCTGTGATACCCGACACACCACACAAATCTAACTTTTATACAAGATAAATGATAACATGTGTAAATATACATATTTATCAGATAGGAGAATAAAATAGTGGTAGGGAAAACACATTGTATACAAGCATAAAATTTACTTCCAGTATACAAAATCCCAACAGTCACTCTGCCAACACGATTCAGAACAGCTTATCTGGTCTGCTGAACCTATTCAGTACGACATCATCCTGAAAAAGGACTATTCGTGTTTAAGTTGAGAAAATTGGTTTTCAGGTGTATTCACCCCCCCCCCCTCTACACCTGAACGTGCTCTCGGGACCAACAATTGGTATCAGAGCAGGAGTTCTATAAGTCTCTTGTTATTCTGAAACTGGTCTACTCGAACGGATCCGGAAAACGTTTTCACTGCATATCATTCTTCATTCATATCATTATTCATCATGTCTGATATGTTAGGGATAAGGATGGTTCCTATGTTCTCAGTAGAGAACTATGGTGTATGGCGAGTCAGAATGGAAGCTCATCTGACCTCTCTCCACGACAGCATGACAGAGGTTCTAGAGGACGGACCTATCGTTCCCATGATCGATAGCGTCGTAGCTCATGATCCAGCAGATGGAGGTGGAATGGTGACCGGGAAGAAGATTCCCAAGGACAGAAATCTCTTCACCCCAGAGGAGAAGAAGCTTCACAACTTAGACCGCGTCGCCAGAAACGCCATACTGACCACCCTGAATGATTCCTATCTCGGGAGAGTTCAGGACTGCAAGTCCGCGAAGGAACTGTGGGATGCTCTAGCGCTACTGAGTCGGGGGACTCAGAAGATCAAAGCAAATAAACTTGCGTTTGGAACTCCGGTAAGCCGGAGAGATTGTCCCTCATGCCTGGTGACACCATTGAAGATCTCAACGTCAGATTTACAGATCTGATGAACTCTATCAACGGGCTGGGAAAGACATTCTCCAACCGAGAGATGAATCTCAAAATTTTGAGGGCACTGCCAGACGGTCATTGGACTCCCTTTGCTAATTTATAGCGTCATTCTGATTTAGATATTGTTACTCCTGACCATATCTTTTCAGAACTTAAAGCAGAGGAATTCAAGTTTGGCTTACCTCAAAGGAAGCAGCGAGCTGAAGCTGACACTAAAATCGACCATGCCTTTAAAGCATCAGTCAGCACAACAGCTCCAGCGTCTAGCAAGGCTGAACCTTCACTCACTGACATACAAGAAGGAAATCTAGCCAAGAAGTACGCTCTGCTTGCCGTAAAGTATCAGAAGGAGAAGGAGAGGCGCGGAAAAGTGACTAAAGCCCTCAGAGAATCCAAGGGTAAGTCTGAATACACGCCTAAGCGCACTCCTGACTCGCATAATTCTGAATGCAGGAAAAAGGATGATTCAGCACAGTCGAAAGACAGTGAAAGCAAGGAAGAAAGAGTCACCACCTGCTATAACTGCAAGAAGCCATGACACTATCAGCATGACTGTCATGAGCTCAGTACTGCTGAACGAGCAGCACGTAAAGCAAGAAGGGAGAAGTTCATCAAGAAGAGACAAGCATACATTGCTGGTGAACTCTCAGACGACTCAGATGAAGTCGATTCCTTCATGGATTCATCTGATGAGGAAGCAGCTTTCATGGCCCTAGAGCTTGAAGCTGAAGAAGACGCTGAAAAGTGTCTCATGGTAGGAGAAGAGGATGAGGTAAACTCTCATGAACCATTTAATTCCTCCTCACACTGCACACACGACACTCTTTCAGGTGCAGACGAGAATTTGGACGTCGCGATCGCATATGAAGAACTACTCGACGAGCAGATTCAGATGAGTTTGTAGCTTAGTAAGACTCTTTAGGAATTGGATACCCTTAAAGTGGAGAATCAGAGACTTTCTCAGGAAAGTCAAGTCGTTACTGAGTCAGAAGGACTTGTGTTGAGACTCAGGGAGGAGATAAACTCTCTGATGGCCAAGTCTCAGCATCAAGAAGATCAGATCTCAGTCTTGACCAAATACTTGACTCAGAAAGATACTGAACTGAGTCTACTGAAGCAAGAGTTGTCAGGACTTCAGACCGAGCATGAAACACTGAAGAAAAGAGATGATGTCTGGAGGAACCTGATGACAGAGTGATACATGGGCGCTGAAAAGAAACTGGAGGCTATGCTAGCAAGCAAAAAGCCCAAGCATTGCAAGGAGGGACTTGGATTCAGCCAGGGAGCCTCCTCATCTGCCCCCGTATGCTCAGAAAACTGGCTAGCTGATAGATTTGTTCGAGGGGAGACCATCAATGCAGACATACTGAACCCCTTAGCCAAGAACAAACAGAAGATGAAGGCACCTCATCCTACTCATCAGCAATCTGACAAGAAGATCAGCACCAGATCACCCCAGTTCAGCCAAGGGGGAACCAGCAAAGCAAAGTGGGTTGATCAGTATGGACCTCCTCAGCTAACACATCCAGCTCAGTATGGGTCATATTACTATGATCCAATAGTCAGGAGAGGATCCAAAAGTCAGAAAAGGAAGAAGAAAGCCGTACAGAAGGCAAAGGTCAGCAGTCCACCCACTCAGAAGATCCGGACTCCCGGAACCGGAAAAGCCTCGAAGTCAGCAGTGACCAGTCCAGTGGTCAAATATGTTGACACAAGTGGAAAGAAACTGTCTGAGACCACCAGGGTCGTAAGACATATATGGGTTACCAAAACTAACATCTAAGGACCCAAAATAAAAAATAAAGGGTACCTAAATATAATTATATTTTGCAGGTGCACAAGGACCCTTGGTATGTGGATAGCGGATGCTGAAGACACATGACGTACCAAAAGGACTTGCTGAAGAATTATACTACTGAAGAAGGACCCCGAATCGAGTTTGGAGACAATGCTAAAGGCTACACCAGAGGCTATGGAACACTCAGCATTGGAACCGCAATGGTTCCAAGAGTATCATATGTTGAAGGACTTCAGCATAACCTTCTCTCTGTTAGTCAATTTTGTGATAACTCGAATAGAGTGATTTTTGACGCTGGTTTCTGTGATGTTATTGATAAATCTACAGGGAAAACAGTGTTATCAGGTTCGCGCAAGAAGAATATCTATGTAGCTGACTGGAACTCAGCTGAACCTGAAGCTTGTTTGTTGGCGAAAAATGACAACAGAACAGGGTGGCTTTGGCACAGAAGACTCAACCATCTCAACTTCAAAACGCTCAACAAATTGGCTAGAAACACTCTAGCAAGAGTACTGCCGAATGAAGTATTCAGCAAAGACACTCAGTGTGAAGCATGCCTGAAGGGAAAGCAAACAAGGAATCAAGATCCGCCAGTTCCATCTCCTTCCACTGATGGAATCCTTCAGCTGCTACATATGGATTTGTTCGGTCCAGTCTCTCCGGTGACGATCAGAGGCAAAAAGTATGCATTAGTGGTCATTGATGACTACTCACGCTACACATGAGTCATATTTATTGCCAACAAGTCTGACGTCAAAATAGAGTTACCAACGCTTCTGAAAAGGCTCAGTGTCGAGAAGAACACCAAGATTATCAAAATACGTTCTGACAGAGGAATTGAGTTCCTTAATTTCATGGTGGAGGAGTTCTGCAAAGCAGAAGGAATAGAGCATGAGACGTCTGCCGCGCGCATGCCTCAACAAAATAGGGTTGATGAGAGGAAGAATCGCACACTCAAAGAAGCAGCAAGAACCCTGCTCGCAGACTCAGGACTCCCAACCAAATTCTGGGCAGAAGCTACTGACACTGCATGTTACACTCAGAATCAATCTCTACTGACAAAGCAGCATAAGAAGACACCATATGAACTATGGAACGACAGGAAGCCTTCTCTATCTTATTTCCATATTTTTGGGTGTTCGTGCTTTATTCACAATAATGAGAAACATCAGCTGAAGACTTTTGATAGCAAGTCAGATCAGGGAGTGTTCTTATGATACTCCCGGGTCAGCAAAGCCTTCAGAGTCTTTAACTATCGGACCCTTTGCGTGGAGGAAAGCCCTCATGTTGTTTTTAATGAGTTTGCTACTGAAGACAGGAGCAGAAACTCTGAACCTGAATCTGAGGACATCAGTAAGCAGCTACAGGATCTGAGTTTAAAAGATAAAGTCGAAAAGATCCAGCTGTGTTGGGATGATGATTCAGATGAGGAAACTGAAGACAAATCTACTGAATCTCAACCCAGCCAGTAGGCCGAGCAGTTGACTCTCCGAACGCAGTCAATCCCGGGTAACTCAGGTCGATGAAGAAACCCCCAGGTGGTAACCGAGACCTCTACCGAGAATAATAATTCGGGGGGGAACTAATGATGTTCCTGAGCTAAATGCCCCTGAACCTGGTGACTCAGTAGATCACACTCTTGTAACTGAACTGCTTCAATCTCAGAATAGTACAACTGAAGTGCCTAACTCACCTACTATCTGTGTTGAACACATTTCAGATGAAGAGTTGAAACATCGTAGATCGTGGCTGGATGCTCACACTTCTGACTTAATTATAGGAGATCCTTCAGCAAACGTAAAGACAAGATCCAGATTCTGTTAGGGAGAAAGCGCCTTATATTCCTGCTTCTTGTCGACTGAAGAACCTCAGTCAGTTGAGGACGCACTGAATGATGCTAACTGGATCATAGCCATGCAGGAGGAGCTGAATCAGTTCACGAGAAACGAAGTTTGGGAGCTTTTTGACAGACCCCGACATCAACATGTGATCGAAACTAAATGGGTCTTCAAGAACAAGCGTGATGAAAACAACGTCATAGTAAGGAACAAAGCAAGACTCGTGGTGAAAGGCTACTGTCAAGCCGAAGGGATAGATTTCGATGAAACTTTCGCTCCAGTTGCAAGATTGGAGGCAATCAGACTATTCCTAGCCTACACAACACATCAAAGATTCAGAGTTTATCAAATGGATGTGAAGTCTGCTTTCCTGAGCGGCGTACTGAAAGAAGAAGTCTATGTGGAACAGCCTCCCGGCTTTCAGCAGGGACATCAGGTTTATAGACTCAGAAAGGCTCTGTATGGGTTAAAACAAGCACCCAGGGCTTGGTACGATACCCTGTCTGAGTTTCTTCTTCAGAAAGGTTTTCAGAAGGGCACAATAGATCGCACATTATTCAGCATTCGACTGGAAGACGGCCTATTACTTGTGCAGATCTACGTAGATGACTTCATCTTCGGCTCGAAGAATGTCATCAGGTGTCAGCAGTTCGAAAGAATGATGAAGGATAAGTTCGAGATGTCAATGATAGGAGAGATGAACTATTTCCTCGGCTTTCAAGTCAAACAATCTGAGAAGGGGACGTTCATTAATCAAGGCAAATACACTCGAGACCTCATCAAGAGATTCGGTTGCACATCCGGCAAACCAATCAAGATCCCGATGAACACGAATATGAAGATCGATCTTGATAAAGAGGGAGTATCAGTAGACCAAACTGAATTTCGTGCTATAATTGGTTCTCTATTATACTTAACAGCTACTCGTCCTGACATAACTTATGTTGTAGGTGTCTGCGCTCGATTTCAGGCGAATCCGAAGCAGAGTCATATGGACTCAGCAAAGAAGATTCTCCGCTATCTCAGAGGAACACCTGACATGGGTTTATGGTATCTAGCTGATGATAATATAGAACTAACTGGTTATTCTAATGCTGACTATGCAGGATGTAGAATCGACCGAAAGTCAACTTCTGGAACGTGTCAGTTCTTCGGCAGTAAGCTGATCTCATGGTTCTCAAAGAAACAGCATTCAGTAGCGACGTCAAGTACTAAAGTTGAATACATGGCTGCCGGAAGTTGCTGCGCCCAAATCCTTTGGCTGAGACAGCAGCTATGCGACTATGACGTCATTCAGCATGAAGTGCCGATCTTCTGCGACAGTACCAGTGCCATTGCAATCACTCATAATCCTGTACTTCATTCGAGATGCAAGCACGTGGACATCAGACACAACTTCATTTGTGACCATGTCGAAAAGAAGGATATCAGGATGGAAAAGATCCATACTGATCATCAAAGGGTTGATATACTGACCAAGCCTCTAGCTGAAGCCAGATTCAGAGAACTTTCAGTAGAGCTAGGTCTGCTGGACCCTACTCACTCCCGGTCCAAGAAGAGGATTCGGGAGAGGAGCATTCAAGAAAGGGGAATGTTCACTCTCGCATCGAGTAAAATCGCACGTAGAGACTCAGCAACCATCTACACGAGGTATCAGCTGACTACGATGTTCAGCTGACAGGTTTGCGTATCTCTACTTAGTAGCCTATAGAACAATTCTGTGCATTTATGATCAGATTCATCATCGTATTCAATGCCTTAGGAAATGTCATTTAATTTTAACGTATCATATTTAATACACGACATTCTATGTACAAGCATGCTGAACTCTGCCACGCATTAAATGCATGTCGTATCAAGTTACTACTTAGGCTATTTTCAACTGGCTTTTGACTTAGGCGGCTAATTTGATCATTGCCTATTTTATAAAACTTAATCCTAGCCGTCCATCTAAAAAGCGCGTTCAAACTGAACCATTGATCTTTAACTGTTTATCTTCTCTAAGATCGATATATATGCGTTCAAATCTTTGACACTGCCATTTCATATCTGCAAATATCTTAAATACCCGAGATTTTCTGAGATACTTATTACCTTCTATCCAAATTCTCCTCAAAATATTCAGAAAATCTTTTGGTAATTCTTCAATGATTATTAAGTATCGTATGGTTTTTATTTCTCTTATATGTTAATCGATACTGACCTATGTTGTGTATGCAGATTACAAAAATGACAGGAACTCAAGTAGGTGCTCCGGCAGATATGCAAGAGATCCTCGAAAAGGACCGAGTCTGGTGCGAGCCTGTCATGGAATTTGATGAGTGCGACCTAGACTTTATGGAGGAGAAATTCTATGCTCTCAGAGAAACCGGTCTGGAAGGATTTCTGACGAGAAGGCCGACTTTCTTCCTCCCGTGCCAAGTTGCAGAGATCTACTCGAACTTTGATTCAGTAGATGGAGATATCAGAGGGAGATTCATCGTCCACACAGTAGGCGATCCCTCCCGCTCCATGATTGAAGTAAAGCAGATGTCCATCCGTGAAGCTCTTCAGAAAAGCTTCAACCTCCCCAACTCAGGATTCAGCACCGTCGCTTATAAAGATGATTTGATGGATGAGTACCTCACCGAGTTCTGCGGGAAGCCAATAATGTTCAGAGCCGCTTTTCCCAAGAACGCTATGCTCCCTCAGTACAGAGCACTAGCATATATTGTGACTCAATTGCTGACGAGTCAAGTAGGCTCGTTTTACCAAGTGTCCAGACCTAAATTGCAACTGATGATGGCCATATATGATCGGGCCAAGATCAACTAGACAAAAAATTTCCTCAGAGAGTTCATGATGCAGTCAGCCAAATTTGATAAGGCGTCCAATAGGCTCAGCGTCAAAGGAAAGCTCCTATACGGACTTAAACTCTCAGTGATGATAGAGGATTTCTGCGCATCTGACAAGGTCACCTTTGCTGACAAACAATACTTCAACGTGAAGAAAGTCAGATTCCAGAATAGGTCAGCAGCCCTTCAACAGATTGGCTCAGGGCTAGCTGCACCTATGAGTGGGACTCAGCAGACCTCAACGCCGAAGAAGAAGAGGTCCCCACCAAAATCCACACCAAAGACATCAACCAAAAAGCTGAAGAAGGTCAGCGAGGTTGCGCCCACTGAAACTGCGGTGGAAACAAAGGTCGTCATTACTCAGCCACTACTACAGCTGAGAGACGAGCCTGAGTCTTCTGAGAAGACTCAATCAGTGGAGAAAATCGTTTCCACTGAACATGGAGAGACAATGGACCAAGGGGTCCAAGCTGAAGAGATCCAATCAGAAGTTCAGACTGAAGAAGTCCAGACACTGGAGAGCCCCTTCGACGTACCTCCACTCAGCAGCATCCCATCTGCTGAGAAACAGGCATCTCATATCGAAGTCGAAAGCTTGGAGACAGCCTCGGAGTCAGAATCTGTCGGGATGGAGGCCTCAGCGCTCAAATCCAGAGCCTCCCGAGAGATTGCTGAAGTAATACTGGAGATCGCCAGCCACTCAGATCTTGTCATATTAGATCGGGACGCTCGAGGATCTGAGGGCGGCCATGCTCGCCTTGCTGAATGAGAGACAACCAGTCTCAGCACCCGAGCCCTCAGATGGGTCTAACCTCGATGGTCAGGACCCACCCCATGATTCAGGCCCTGAGAAGCCTGATGAGGGAACTCAACAGGACAAGGATGTCACTGCATCTACTTTTCCTTCAAACACTGTGGTTTAAGCCTGATAATGGAACGGCCCGCCAAATAGTAGTGCTTTTTCCTCCAACCTTGAGCTGAACACTCAGCATCCTTGGTCCTGAGCAGACGGTGGCTGGTACTTCGAAGGCAGCTGATCCTGCTCAGCTTCTTCTCCAATCTGCTTTCGAAGTAGCGCCCAGCCCAAAGAGCCGTTGTTCGAAAACAGTGGCTAGGGCACTGAAGGATCAAGGCACCCAGAATCGCCTTCTTGGCCGTACTGTCCACAAAACTTGGCGGCAAACCACTGAGGCACAGAGTGCAGAGCTGCAGGGACTCAAAACCGCCAATTCTTCATCCCAAGTCCCTGATTTCTCCAACATTCTGACGAATGCCTTAGCTGCACAGAGAGCTTATTTTGAGGCTCAGCTCAAGACGATTCAGGAAGGCCAGGATAAACTGATGAATCAATACAAGGCCGCTCAAACCGCACACACTGAATCAGTCACAGCCATCTCTCAAGCCAACGAACTCAGAATCCAACCTATTTAGAAGGATCTTGAAGAGAAGGTTGAGCAGCAGCTGAAAGAGTTCAAGGCTGCAGCAGATCTCTCACACAAAGAATACAACGATCAGCTGACGAACGAGAGAAATGAGCTGCATGAGGTACTGACCAAGATTCATACAAGATTAGAAATCTGTCAGCCTCCTACAAAAGCCTGAACAGAAAGGTATCTGCTCCGCCCCCAACCCTACTTGCTAATGCCAAAAAGGGGGAAAATTTGGCAAAGAAAAGGGAAAGTGTAATAGAGAAATCAACTAAGGGGGAAGCTGCCAAGGAGCTGATACTGAAGGCTCCGAAGAGAGCAAGGTCAGTAGCAGGGGCAACCTCAACTCAGTCATCCGCCCCTACTGTACCTACTGAAACTGGCGAGGCCCAGGGTGTCTCAGCTGCAACTGCAGCATCAACTGAGACTGGCCCAAGTGGCTCAGGAGCCAGAGAAGTCGCTACTCAAGCAACATAGACTCCCCTTGACATTATTAAGGAAGTTGTCGAGTATGCTGACGAGGAGTACTCAGAAGAGGAAGAAGCTCCTCTTCCTCCTCCTGTTGCCGGCAAAGGCAAGAAAGTTCTGAAACTCCCAACCCCTCCCTCCAAGAAGAAAGGACCCAGGAGGTTCATTACCCCGGAGGAGGAGGCTCAGATAGCCGCAGACGAGAAGCTGGCTAGGGAGATAGCCGAAGCTGAAGCAACCAACAAACCCAAACCGAAGCCTGTCAAAGGCAAATCTAAGGCTCCAGCTGGAGGCAAGAGAACAAGTGCAAGGCTGCCTCCCGAAACGCTTAAACTCAGCAACGAAGCTAACAAGGAAAAGGAGCAGCAGCATCAGCAATCTACTGAGCAGCAGGGCACCTCCAAAGAAAAATCATCAACTCCCGCTGACTCAGAAGAAGAGCCACCTCACAAGCCCTCCTACACTGCCTCTAAAGCACAGGAACAAGAGATGGAAGAAATCTGGGCTCAGTTAGACAAATACTTATATAGAGCTGAAGAGGCCAGGCAAATTGAAGCAGCCAGAGAGAGATTACATATAGCAGATCTTGAAGCCCTCAGGCTGAGAACGGAAAAGGAAGCTAGTTAGAGGATCCCCTCAAAGGCTGACATCCCCTACAGATACAGGAGATTCAGAAAACCTACGGGTCTGAAGACTCACAGATGGCCTAGAACAGATGAATGGATGCCAGTGGAATTCAGGCAGAGGTGGGAAGCGCTGAAAATCGAGTTCATTGAAAGAAACTATTTCTGGAGATTCTGGTCTAAGAAGCGCAAAGTTGTGGCTTATACTGAATGGATAATGAGAGCCGACTTAGACATGTATGCCAGATTGCAGAAAGCTGTCAAAGAAAATGTCGAAGTCGAGTTCCGGACCACTTAGAATCCTGCCACCCCCACAGAGACTTGACGGATCCATTCACTATGGAGTAATAGAGAAAGAAGTGAAGGACGCTGCTGAAGCCAAATTTCTTGATGAAGAAGACCTAGCGGACTTTGCTGAGATACTGAAGCTGAGAAAAGTCACTTATCGCATGTATGGAGTGCCTCTTCCTGAATCTCAATCCCAAATTTCAAAGACATGATTAGGCAGTTCAAATGACTTCTGGCTTCTGTGTTCTCTTTGTATCTTTTTCTTTTTCCTAGTCTAGTAGAGATGTAACTGTACTGAACCTCTTTACATATATAATATCTCTGTTTGGCTTTGATAATATCTTATTGTCTGAATAGCCGTGTTTATTTTTGCTTAACACTCAGAATCACTGAAGTGATTACTGACTCACACACTCACTATCTGTTATTTATTGTCGGTTGTTGCTTAGCTAGATTCTGATAGACTTGATAGCATAGGGGGAAAATGTTGTTAAGACAGGGGGAAGTGTTGTTCAGACTCTATATTTATTCTGACTTTCTGCCCTGATCCCCTCGGTAGTCTAGGACTTAAAGAACAACTCCACTGATTCTACTTGTAATTTTGTAAGGAGCTCTGTTTCTGAAAAGTCATAGTGTTAGGTTAATAACTATTAGGTTTTGGCATCATCAAATAGGAAGAAAATGTTGGGTGATGATTCTATCCTCAGCAGTGTCGATAAATAGTGGGAAATGATTCAGTCTTCTATGCCGTTATACAGTCAGTAGCCTTGTGCTCTGAATGAATTTGTGAAGATTTGAAGATCCCAAAACCCTATTCTGATTGGTAAACTATTACGTTGTAAGTTGTTTTGTCTCTGAGATTTCAGACTCAGCAGACCCTCTGCTCTGGTTCAGGCACTCAGTAGATTATCCGCCTCGGCACCGCCGCACGAAGTAGAAGACTCGGTATCTTGGACTCGGCGAGAGCAAAGATATCCGAAAGAAGTCGATGGAACCGAACTCACCGGGAGTAGTTCACCGTACTCGAGCTGATCTTCGGTGAGAACCGACTCGGCGAGAGCATGCTTCCGAATCGGAGATCGGACTCAAGCAACAACCGGCATACCCTCCGACCGTCGGAATCTTTGAAGTCACTTTTCGGCAGAGTCAAATACGAGGAAGAGAGAAGTCGGCTTTGAGATCTCCTTGAAGTCCGTTACGTCTCAACCACTTTCTGAACCTCGGCCAATGACAAGCAGCCACGTATCCTATATCTACTAAAGCTGCAAGTCAACAACTTTCCAGAAAAGGAGGGAAAGGACACTGCCACCAAACTTCAAAACAGCCGTTAGCTACCCAAAAGAGAGAGACAAAGGATCGTCGTCTCCAACGGATCTATCATAATCTCTTATCTATAAATAGAGGGATAAATCAAAATTTGAAGCTCACGGGAAGAACACGAGAGAACATACAGAGCATTCAAACGAGTAAAATTCAAAAAGCATAAGTCTTCCGCAAGAAGTTCAAATAATCTATCTCCGGCGAAAGACTTCATTCCAGCTCTTAGGGAACCAAGCAGAACTGATTAATACAGCCTTTAGTATCCAAACGACGATACACGAACCCAAAGCTATATTCAACTGTTCGTCGTTCTAGAAGCCACTTCCTTGTTCCCTATCCCTCTAACCTAAGTTCAATAGAATATATCCATAGCTTAGACGAAGGAATTCACCTTTGAACTAATCCTTACTGTAAAGACTCCTTCACAGTTGGAGAGTTTTTCAAACACTCAGTTTGATAACCGTGTAAACTGAGACTTGCTCAGTATAAATCTCAAGACTAGTGTTTGTCCAGAGTACAAACCGACTGAGACTATCTCAGTATAATAAATAGCTTCCTGATCTTTCGGGACAGTGGACGTAGGATTTTTGTGTCCGAACCACTTTAAAAACCTCTGTGTCTTGTGTTCTGTTTTTAATTGTTGCATTGATTTATTGTTCATACTGAAAACCTTCTTTAAATCATTCAACTGAGTTTCAGCAAACTTAACAGACTGCACTAATCAACTGAAAATGTTTTAATAAAAACGTTTTCCTAACTCAACTGAATTGGGCCTACACTATTCCGCACCACTGAACTCTATCTGCAAGATACTGAATTCTGACTCTCAGTCAGCTAGCAGGTCTCAGTAGAGTCAGTCACTCTGCCAACACGATTCAGAACAGCTTATCTGGTCTGCTGAACCTGTTCAGTACGACATCATCTTGAAAAAGGACTGTTCGTGTTTAAGTTGAGAAAATCGGTTTTCAGGTGTATTCAACCCCCCCCTCCCCCCTCGGGACCAACAAATTCTTTGATCATGTCCTTTGGCGTTAAAACAAAACCTTCGATCAATTTACGTGAGAAGTAAGTTGCTATTACCTTCGCGGATACATGGAGACGAGAAATATTATCAAATTCAATCCGACAAGTATGAACAGGGTTGAACTTAATGACCCGCCAAATGCCTGCGCCAGATCTCGCGCGTAGCATGAAAGAACATCCATTTCCATGCTTGCAGATATAGTTTACTCTATCAGTAGCTGATCTCTCCACCTTGTACCCCACTCGATTTTGCATGTGATAGGTGCCAACAACAATCTCCAACTCCTCTTTGCTAGGAAATAAAGCCCCCAAAAAAATTTCATCATCATTTTCATGAAACGATTCTGCCCGATTTAAAGGACCTAAAACATCAAGATCAGCAAGTGAAACGATTCTGTCCGATTCAAGAAGTTATGACTGCTGGCGGGATCACGGACTCATGCATTAAATTCAGTCAATACAAACTCAACAAGTTCATCATAATAAGTCTCGTCCTCCTCCTCATCGTCCGAAGAAAGTGCCTCAGCCTCATCATCTAGAAAATCATGATCATCATCATCTACATTGGTCGAGCTCGGACCAGATACATTACTATGGGGGTTAGTTCTTGTCCAACTCGAACTAAGTGCATTTACAGTATGAGATTCAAGACTTTTCTTGATAGTATAGACAATCGGATAATTTCTATCTTCGCAAAGCATCAACACAGATATATGTTGGGAGATGATTCAGTCTTCTCATAATCAGTTGAGACATAACTCAGTAGCCCTATGCTCTGACTACTTACTGAAGATTTGAAGATCCCAAAACCCTATCTTGGCTGATGAACCATTCAGTTGTAACATGTTCTGTTTTGTCTCTGATGTTTCAGACTCAGTAGACACTCTGCATCTGGTTCAAGCGCTCAGTAGATTACCTGCCTCAGTACCAGAAGTAGAAGACTCAGTGATACTAGACTCAGTAGGAGCAATATACTGAAAGGAGTCAGTGGAACTGAACTCAGCGAGAGTAGTTCATCGAACTCGGAGTTGATCTTCGGTAGAGCCGACTCGGCGAGAGCATGCTCCGAATAAAGATCGAGACTCAAGCAACGGCCGGGACGGTCTCCCGACCGTCGGATTCTCTAAAAGTCAAATCAACAGAGTCAATACGAGGAAGAGAGAAGTCAGCTTCAGATCTCCTTGAAGTCTGTTCTGTCTCACCTACTTTCCTGAACCTCGACCAATGACAAGCAGCCACCTGTCCTATATCTGTTAAAGCTGCAAGTCAACAACTTTCCAGAAATTGAGGGAAAGGACACTGCAACCATACTTTGAAAGAGCCGTTAGCTACCCAAAAGAGAGAGACAAAAGGATCGTCGTCTCCAACGGATCTATCCTTATCTCTGCTCTATAAATAGAGGGATACATTCAAATTGAAGCTCACGAGCAAACCTAGAAATCGAAGAACACACAAAGCATTCAAAGAGCAACTCATCGCAAGTAGTTCGAAGAAGTAATCTCCGGCGAAAGACGACATACCTGCTCATAGGGAACCAAGCTGAACCAGAATTATATAGCCTCTAGTATCCAAGCGACTGAACACGAACCCAAGTCTATACTTAGCCGTTCGTCGCTCTAGAAGCCACTTTCTCGTTCTCTATCCTTACTCGACTGCACTAATATACTTACTGTGCATACTGAAAATATCTTTAAAATCATTCAACTGAGTTTCAGCAAGCTTAATCGACTGCACTAATATACTGAAACTGTTTTGCTAAAAACGTTTTCCTAACTCAACTGAATTTGGGCCTACACATTTCCGCACTACTGAACTCTATCTGAACGGTACTGAATTCTGACTCTAGTCAGCTAGCAGGCCTCAGTAAAGTTAGTCACTCTGCCACGTGATTCAGAACAACTTATTTGGTCTGCTGAATTCGTTCAGTACGACACTCTCCTGAAAAGGACTGTTCACGTTTAAAGTTGAGAAATCGGTTTTCAGGTGTATTTACCCCCCCTCTATACCTGAACGTTACTCTCAGGACCAACAATATATATGTACAATATCTTAAAATATCCTGAAGTATATTATCCTAGTCATTCCTAAACTAAATAACTAAATATGAAATCATTCTATTTAATCAAATTTACAAACCAACGTATTAATATAGATATCACACACATGTATATATACAATATCATAAAGTATCTTATTCGAGTCATTCTTGTAGCAGAATAATATTAACATAATAACGAAACACCTAAACTGTTTCTTAAATTTATTAGCAAAAAATTAGGGATTAGACTACTAAATATGATGAGATTTATATTTAGAAGTTTCCATATAACTTTAAAAACTAGAGATATAAAATATGAAATAGAATAACATACCGGATCCATAATTGTGTTTTTCAAAACCGTGTAGCTCTACTTCAATGCTCTAATGATGGAACATACAATAACTCTATTGAATGATGCAACTTGTTTGTTTGAAGAAGACGATAAATTCATTTAGGGATGAAGATAAAATGAAATGTTGAATATAAATAGAAGAGATTGATTATTGATGTTAATATTAATTATGCTAATTTGAATAAAATTGCGCACTGCTAATCTGAATAAAATTAATTACGATAGTTAATTGACAGAATGTTAATTGCACATTTAATTGATACAACCGCTCATTGCTCGATTGTTGACTTATTATCTGCATTAATTAACGTTTTTATTATTTAATTACTTTAATTAGATTGATTACATATTCTTTCCCTTGGTAGCGCCACTTTTAATTAATATCCTCTCTTAGTAGTTAATTGACGGCAGTAAAAATTTAAGTTCAAGATTCAAAAATTTTAACTATTTTATCTCTCTTGGTAGCTCCACCTTTGTAGTCAATGAACCCACTTTTTTACATAAAAAGTTGAGCATGTCAGAAAATATTTATATAATTCTCAAAAGTGTAAAAAGTGGTTATTTATATTATGTTTTTAAAAATGTGGTTATTAACATTATTTTGTTATTTGATTTGGTTATATTTGTGTATTTCCCCATGTTTTATTTATGTCTAATTTGGACTTCTATTTATCACAAATTAATCAACGACATCCTAATTTTGGCACATGTTTAGGACAAAGTTAAAAAAGTTTATAGTCTTGGTACATGGATGATATTCTCGAACTTCGTTAATATTGTAGGTACAAGTGTTAGTAATACAATGAATTTATACGGGTTAATTCAGTTTAGACCTTTTCTTATTAACTTTTGAAAAACATATATGAAACTTTTAAAACATGAATAAATGAAAATAAGATTAAGATATAAATAAGACCATCTACTCTTTTTAGTAAGCGGATGTACTCTTTAATTTTTATTTTTAATCTCAACATATTCTTCTATAGCGATTGTTGCTAAACATCTATGTGAATGTTTTAAGTATTTCAATATTTAATTTATAATGACCGTTATCTTTTAAGTTGATATATGAAGAATACTTAAATTAATTAATTGAATCTAAAAAAAATACTAAAATTCCAAAAATAGTAAATGAACCGAATATTAAATCTCCATAATCGTATAAATAGCGCATTTTTAGTTATATGTCATTGACGAATTAATTTCCCTAGCTTGCTTTGCAGGTTCAATAATAATTAGTAACATAAAAGGCTAGTATATTAGGAAAAAAGGGACAATCAAGTGTGACAATCATTCTATTATATACTTGTTTTATACACCCAATACATATATTATATCATTATACATGCAGTTCATAGAGTGCGGAAGTACAGTATGTATGGAAATACAATATGTGCAGAAATACAATACATTAATATATAATAAATAATTTCAAGAATAAAATAAAATTAGTATACCCACAAAGGAACACAAAAAAGTGGTGGTGAATTATATCTATATACATACATAGAATGCGGAAGTACAATATGTGTGAAAACACAATACACGCAAAAATTAAATACATTAATATATACGTTAAAAAAAATTCGCAAATAAAATAAAATTAGTATTACCACAATGAAACACAAAAAGGTGATGGTTGAAATTAGTGAAGATAAAAAAAATAATTAGTGCGTAAACTGAATATAAACAAACAACAAGAAATAAAAATAAAAATGTAAAAATATATTTAATTTTTTGTTTAACAAAATTATTTTTCAGACATTTGAACTTATCATGATTTTTTTAGATATACAATATTTTTTTCTCTTAAACATTTTTCCCTCTCTTGCTCAAAGTTACATCCCTGATCAACGACTTATATTATATGAAAAATTATCAAAATAAATTTCATAACATCAACAATGAAAAAGTGGTAGCGGCTCCATATCTTTCGTTGGAAACTTGACTACGAGAGTTGACCCAACTCTGTCAGGCAAAATAGAAGAGAGATTCATGTTGTCGGGATCCAGACCCCTCCCAACATGTCGTTTTTCAAATCGGCGACTTTATTATTTCGACCTTTTGAGCCATTTCACCGTCTCATTTATTAAAATACTGAATCATTACAAATACTTATTCCGTCCCATAAATGTTGTTCCCGAAATATTAAGTGAAGTGTTAATTGTGAGTTTTGTGTGGTTCCCACCAACTAAAAGCTTTCGTTAATCTTTATCTCTCCTATTCTAAATTCTTAATCTCCTTCATTTCATTTTTTTTTGTTGGTTTGAAATTATAAAAAAGTTGACGACTTTAATACTCTATTATTTTTAAGTTGCTTTTTTGGTTCCATTTTTTACTGCATATTTTTGAAATACTATATTGGTCGTATTTTGCTAAATGAATACCAATAAGAGACGGAAAACAACAAAATTCAATAAAGTAGTGACTAGTTAAATTTAAAAAACCAAATAAAAAGGGGAAAACATGCAGAAGCAAGTATATGAATCAAATCCAAAATATTTCAACTCCCACCTAAACCAAAATTAGCCAAATTTTACAACATGTGTTTTGGCTCGAAAGCTAATTTCAGGCTTCCCTCCTAAAACGCTCTATTTAAACATTGACCCTTCTAGTTTCACTAAGCACACTTTTACACCCCAAATGAACATAGAAGAAATCAACAAAGACTTATCAACAGAAGAGAGAAACTATATTGTCCAATTTCTTCTTGAAGGCTGCATCAATGGCAAGCCAAAACGGGGCAAGACCATCGAAATGGCAGCAAAGTATGAACAGTCAATGTGCACCATCGGCAGATTGTGGAAGGTTGCAAAAAAATAGAGAGACGAAGGGCAATGCATACATTCTAGATCACGCAAAAAAAGAAGATGCAAAACATTCAAAGAGGGTTCATATTGATGTCCAATTAATAGAGAGCTTATCCGTTCTAAAAAGAGGCACAATCCATACATTAGCCGAGGGAATAGGAGGAAGCAAGAGCACGGTGTGACAATGGGTGAGTCAAGGTCACACAAATGCTATCAAAACTTCCCTAACCGCCCCCAACAAGCTCTTAAGGTTGGGATTTTCACTAGAGGTCTTGGAGTTTGATAGAATTCTACAAATGTTGAAGTTCAAGAGCATAGACACAAAACAATATATATAGACGAGAAGTGGTTCGACTTGACTAGGTCAAGCCACATAGTGTATCTAACACCTAGTGAAGTGGAGCCCCACAGATCTTGCAAGAGCAAGAACTTCATCACGAAAGTGATGTTCATGAGTTGTCGTATGCCGCCCTCTACTTGCTTCAGATGGTTCAGTTATATTTGATGAGAAAATAGGAATTTTCCCTTTCACAAAAATAGTTGCAGCAAAGAAAAACAGCAAGAACAGAAGGACTGGAACCTTAGAGACTAAGCCTATTGACTCCATAACCAAGGAAGTGATCAAGGACTGTTTGATCGCCAAGATATAGATTTGTTCTCATATTGATATTATTTCAGTCTATACTTATCTAAAGGCCTATTGCAGTGATGACAATACTAAGTCTAACTTACCATAGATTAGAATTCATATTTGTATTTCATCATGATTTATCTAGGCAGAATGTATGTAGCAAGATAATGCACGTTCGCATATAAAGGATAGTGATTCAGATCTCAGAAAAGCTGCAGCATAAGAAGGATTTGATATAAGACTAGTGCACCAACCACCCAATTTGTTAGAGTAAAGGGATCAATCGATGATAAAAAAAAATTATATGAAAACGAAATTAACTATTAAATCAAAATCAACTCAAATTCGAGTCCTCACGAAGAACGAGTTCTTCGGCCGAAAACGCAACTATGCGTCCCACTCTAGAATTTCAAACCCTAGGTACCCCTCTTCCCTATCGGGGCTATAATATTTATACTAGCAATTCTAATATGGTCTCAAGCGACCGACCCTTATTATGGCCCTAAACTAATAATAGAAATTACTTTAATTAAAATAACATAGAAGGAAATTTGCCAACTAATACGAAAGGAAATAATTTAAACTTCTCATCCATCTTCACGCTGCCAACCACGTCCGCTCCATGCATCCATGCAACGTACTCCCCTTCATTCGTTTATGGCTTGCTTCTCTTTTGCAATTCTTCGACGACGATAAACTTTGTCCCTAACAACTCCTTCCTCCTTCCAAACAGCCTTGTCCTCAAGGCTGAATTGCGGAAATTGACCCGCCAATTCGGATACCTCTACCCACGATGCATCTTCACTCGGTTTGTCACGCCATTGCACTAGCACTTCTCGCACACGATCATCGCCGCGCCATACCCATCGATCACGTAAAAGAAACTCCGGGTAAAAATCCGGGTCCGTTGCCCATAACACCTCCGGTAACCTCTCTTCGACTTCATGATCGCCTACCGCTGCTTTAAGTAACGACACATGAAACACGGGATGCAACCTATACACCTCCGGTAACTTTAGACGATATGCTACCATTCCAATTCGTTCTTCCACTATAAATGGTCCATAATACCGAGCGGCTAATTTTGCATTTTTACGCTTGAAAAGTGAAGCTTGCCGATACGGACGTAACTTCAAAAACACCATTTGCCCCACGTCGAAATTAACCTCACGCCTATGCTTGTTCGCCGATTTCACCATATAGTCTTGAGCTCGTGAAATATGTTCCTTTAAATGCCGTAGCGCACCATCTCTAGCTAATAAATCATCGGCCACCGATTTAATCCGAACTTCGGCCGGAATAAATCCAGCTAACGTGGGTGGCGGCCGTCCGTACACGGCTTGGAAAGGAGAAATTCCGGTGGTAGAATGGAAATTTGTGTTATATGAATACTCGGCCCAAGCCAACCACCGTCCCCATTGTTTCGGGCGTTCTGAAGCAAAACAACACAGGAATGTTTCCACACAACGATTTACCACCTCCGTTTGCCCATCTGTTTCAGGATGATATGCTGAGCTCATACGTAGTTTGGTCCCTACGGCCTTGAACATAGCACGCCAAAATTCACTACAAAAAATCGGGTCGTGGTCAAGAACGATTGATGCCGGAAATCCATGTAGCCGAACTATTTCCTTCACAAATAAGTCGGCCACCGTGCGTGCGGTATACGGATGCCGGAGACCACAAAAATGCGCATATTTAGTCAAACGATCCACAACCACCATAACACAATCAAATTCCCCCGAACGTGGTAATCCACCAATAAAATCCATACTCACATCTTCCCATACTCTTGTAGGAATCGGCAATGCTTGTAGTAACCCTGCCGGCGACCGTGTCTCGTATTTGTGTTTCTGACATACCAAACATTCAGATACGAACTTTGTGACATCCTTCATCATGCCTGGCCAATACACACTAAGAGCTAGACGCCTATAAGTACGATAAGCGCCCGAATGTCCACCTTGACCTGTGGCATGGAACTCTGCTAGCAAGCGAGGTACAAAGGAGGACCCTTTTGCAATTACCAATCGCCCTTTGTAATATAAAACCCCATTGACCATGCTATAGTGCGAGTATTTGTTCGAGCCTTCGGCCACGGCCCGGTATACTATACTCAACTCCTTGTCAGTTTTCACCTCTTCCTTAACCAAAGTCCACCCCAACCAAATTGGAATTGATATAGCCGCACACTCCACACTTTCGTCACACCGCCGGGACAAGGCATCGGCTACTTTATTTGCTACTCCCGGCTTGTACTCAATTTCGAAGTCGTACCCCAAGAGTTTGGCAACCCAATAATGTTGTGCGGGAGTAGACACCGATTGATTCAACAAAAAACGAAGACTCTTTTGATCCGTTCTGACCACGAATCGCCGCCCCACCAAATACGGCCGCCAATGTTGAACCGCGAAGACTAATGCCATTAATTCCAACTCATAAGCCGACTTGGCTAAGCTTCTATCCGACACCGCCTTGCTAAAAAACGCTAAAGGACGTCCTTGCTGCATGAGAACCGCCCCGAGGCCTCGGCCGGAAGCATCACATTCTACTACAAAGGAAATAGAGAAATTAGGAGATACCAATACCGGGGCTGTAGTAACGGCCGCTTGCAAAGCCGAGAAGGCCGTTTGAGCTTCTTCTGTCCACACAAATTTGGCCGCGCGCTCCTTTTTTAATAGTTCAGTTAAGCCTCGCGCCATATGTCCGTAATTACGAATAAAACGACGATAATACCCTGTCAAGCCGAGAAACCCACGAACTCCTCTTATCGAAACCGGTTGGGGCCATCGCAAGATTGCCGACACCTTGCCGGGATCCATCTGTACTCCTTTCGCCGAGACGATATGACCCAAATACTCCACTTCGGACTGGCCCCATGCACACTTTTTGGGATTGATCACATAAGAATCTCGACGCAACAAGTTCATCACGACCCGGAGATGACCCACATGAGCCTGCCAATCACTACTATATACAAGAATATCATCAAAGAAAACTAACACAAACTTACGTAGGTGAGGCCGTAATAAGTCGTTCATGGCTGACTGGAACGTGGCCGGGGCATTGGTCAATCCAAATGGCATCACCAAAAACTCGTAATGACCCGAATGAGTTCGAAAAACTGTCTTTGAAATGTCGTTGGGGCAATTCGGATCTGATGGTATCCCGATCGCGGATCCAATTTTGAAAAACATGTGGCTCCATGCAACTCATCCAACATTTCCTGTATTACCGGAATTGGATATTTGTCCGGAATAGTTTGTTTGTTTAATTGTCGATAGTCCACGCAGAATCGCCAGCTCCCATCTTTCTTCCGAACTAATAAGACTGGACTAGAGTACGGACTAGAACTCGGTTGAATAATCCCGGCCTCAAGCATCTCCTGCACAAGTCGTTCCATCTCATCTTTTGCCAAATGACTATAGCGGTAAGGTCGAACCGATACTGGCATTGCTTCCGGTTTCAGTGGGATATGATGATCCACACTACGGTGCGGTGGTAACCCCTTGGGTGGCAGCATGACCGAGGGAAACTCCTTCTCCATTTGGTCTCGCAACTGATCGCCTGCCGTGTCAGCCGCCATCTCTTGGTCGTGGCTGTGCTCCGCCTGTAGCGCTGGCGTCTGTCGGCCGATCCACAAGAGCCAACGATCGCCCTCCGCCCCTAATTTTACCAATTGTTGTAGCGATGCCTCCTTTCGAACTAGAGAGGAATTTCCTATCAAAATGACCGGTCTCCCCTTATACGAAAACCTCATCGTCATGCGCTCCCAGTTAGCGCGAACATCGCCCAACGTGCGAAGCCATGAAACCCCCAATACCACATCGACACCGCCTAATTCAAACACAAAGCATGTCAAGAGAAATTCCATACCTTGTAACACTAACTTCACCCACGGACATACACCGATAATTCTCGCTCGGCGTCCATCCCCAAGTCGCACGGCAGACTGCCCCGTGACATCCGGTTCTAGCTGAAGAGTTGCTGCTACCGCTGTCGAAATAAAACAATGGCTTGCGCCGCTATCGATCATAACACGCACACTTTGATCAAAAATAGTACCTGTCAATTTCATAGTTTGCGGTCCATCAAACCCTTGTGCCGCTAAACGCGTCAAAACCAAGGAATTCGCTTGCGGTTCTTCTAGGAAGTTTTCATGTTCATCCGCCGTGATCGGGCCCTCGTCATCTCGTAATTCCTCGTCCCCCTCTTCCAGCTCCGAAAACATAATCACTTGCAAGTTTTTATCGGCACACTTATGCGTCGGAGACCACTTCTCGTCACAACGAAAACACAACCCGGCTGCCCGTTTCGCCGCATACTCCCGATTTGAAATCTGTCAGACCGGCCGATTTCGACTCATTCCCCCAGTTCGGGCTGTGGATCCCGTCGACGAAAAATTTTCTCGCCGCTTTTCAACCTGGCCGACCCGCTTAGAATTGGTGCTCCCACTTCCTGAAAACTATCCCACGGAACTCGCTTGCGTTCCCGATTTGAAGTTCGTAACATACCCCGTATGCTGTGGTTCTAAGGACGTCGTGGGTCTCTGTCCCCCCAATATCCAAACTTCTTGCTCAATTTCTTTTGCGAGATGTATCGTATCCGAAAGTGTACGAGCATCCTTTGATCGAATCTTCAAACGAATTTCGTCACGTAACCCGTTAAGAAACAACCCTAAACAATATGTATCGTCCAATCCCGGCACATGAACCATGCGAGAAATAAATTCCGTGACATACTCGCCCACCGAGTGAGATTGTCGTGTTTGAACTAATGTTTCAAACGGATTAGCTAGCGGATTCGTGCCGAACATACGCACCATCTCCAATTTAAACCCCGACCATCCCATGGTCGGGCTCGTCGCCCGCACCCATTGAAACCACGGTAGGGCGTCGCCCTCCATCGCTACTAAGGCCACATCCAAGCGATTTGCCTCCGGCGTTTGATGCAGCTGGAAATATTGTTCCACCCTCGTCAACCATCCTTCCGCTCCGGTGCCGTCAAACATGGGAATTGTGACTTGTGGCGCGCCGGAAACCACAGTTGCTGAACTCGCCGCCATCTCAGGCACGTCGGTCTGTGGCCCGTCCGCTGAGTCGCGGTCGTCCGAATGTGGGTTTGGCGCCTCAGTTGTCTTTGATACAGAATTAGGGTTTGCCGTAGGGTTAGGGTTCGTCGAACCCTCGGCCAAATGAGATTTCGACGTGACCAAATCTTGAAGCAAATCTCGCATTGAAGCCATCGTGTCTTTCACCGTCGATAATTCACTCGATAAACTGTCTTTCACCGTCGATAATTCACTCGATAAACGAACATCCATGGCCTTCAGTCCCTTCTCTAACTCCCCCATTCGAGTTTCCATCTGTTGTTGTCTCGTGTTTGCCATCCGGTAGGTCGGACCAAATTGTTAGAGTAAAGGGATCAATCGATGATAAAAAAAATTATATGAAAACGAAATTAACTATTAAATCAAAATCAACTCAAATTCGAGTCCTCACGAAGAACGAGTTCTTCGGCCGAAAACGCAACTATGCGTCCCACTCTAGAATTTCAAACCCTAGGTACCCCTCTTCCCTATCGGGGCTATAATATTTATACTAGCAATTCTAATATGGTCTCAAGCGACCGGCCCTTATTATGGCCCTAAACTAATAATAGAAATTACTTTAATTAAAATAACATAGAAGGAAATTTGCCAACTAATACGAAAGGAAATAATTTAAACTTCTCATCCATCTTCACGCTGCCAACCACGTCCGCTCCATGCATCCATGCAACGTACTCCCCTTCATTCGTTTATGGCTTGCTTCTCTTTTGCAATTCTTCGACGACGATAAACTTTGTCCCTAACACAATTCACCTGACACTAACGTGTTATCAATTGGTCAATGCAGTTTGTAATTCCTTTGAGGAATTATCACCATATATATTGAACAATGTGTTCCCTAAGCTTGCAATCATACATGATGGAAATTATGCGTGCAACAAGACAGAACTACTATAGAATACCCTATATGAATAAAGATGGGCTTATAAAATATAATCTGCTCCCTAGCGATTTGGAAGTGCATACGAATCTAGTTAGGAAATGTCTTTCATATATCCTAGAAAATGGACAATACATGATGCTGGAAAACTACATTCAAGATTAGGCTTGTGAATGAGGAGATTGATGGATGTTCCAGGATAGTTTTTGTAAATCAAGAAGAAGGACTGTAAATATAGTTTTTTGTATTCAGCCAGTCATAATAGAGCAGGCCTTATATCTAGGTATGGTATTTTTTTGTAAATCAGGAAGAAAGAGCTCTATGTAATCTATTTGTTTTATGTTATGTTGTAATCTTTTCACTAAGATAGACTATAAGGCAGAAAACAATTGAGCGAGGCTTCCATGAAATAACTCAGCAAATAAATATTCACATATCAGCATCATAGTTATTCCAAACAGCAAACAATAACTCAATTGCAACTTGCAACATAGTAAAAGAGGAGCTTTGAATTGGCAAAAGGCAGGATTTAAGGCGGCAAACAATTAAGCAAGGCAACAATAAAGTAACTCACCAAATCAATGAATTTCCAGATCATCGTCATAGTTATTCCGGACAACAAACAATAGGCATAACTCAGTTGCATGGTAAAAGAGGAGCTTAGAGCGTGCATTAGGCAGATTATTAAGCAACAAACAATTGAGCAAGACTGCTATGAAATAACTCAGCATATAACTTTAGAACAATATCATCATCATAGTTATTCTAGGCAGAAAACAATAACTTCGTTGCAGCATAGTTACAATTAGGCGCTTTTAATTCACAATAAGCAGAATAAAAGGTAGCTTACAATTAAGCAATGCTGCCATGAAATAACTCATAAAATCACTAAATTTAGTTATCCCATGAAGCAAACAATAACTCAGTTGTAGCATAGTCACCATCGTTGAAGATAGGTTTCAATGCAAAAACGCATAAGTGAGCAAGATTTCATCATCTTAGACCCTAAATATCCATCACCGACGCAATACTCTAGTACCAATCTAGAAAAGCAGTGGGAATATAGATTTCACATTGATTGGAAATGTTATTTCATCATAGCAACAATCTTAATGTGAGACTCGTACAAAAACCAATTTGAGTATTAACATGAGCAATGAAGTGTTTAATCTCATCCCGAAGCCATATAATATTAGATTCTCTTCATGAGGAACTTGAAGTTTAATAAACTCACTAGCATTATCAAAACAAATACTCTTGAGGAATTGAGCTCGTTATTATTTGAACTTGTTGTTCGAACGAGTGTTGCATTTTCTTCTATAAGTCAAGCAAATCATGAAAATTCTTTTATTAAGAGATTTTTCAATATCTCTATATTGCGACATATGAATTTTCAATTTTCAATTTTGTTGTGCATGATAGTTGCTCGCAGATGTCCAGACCTATCATGTCAAATCATAAAGCCCTTTGAACTTCTAGTTCATGACATGGTTTGTTTCACTTGTTTTTATGAATGTTTTAATACATTCAAGGTGGTACTGTGATAAGTTTTCTTCTTCTGGCTAAATACAAAAGAATCATTACCTTCTTATATTATTTCAATATGGTATCTATTGCAGCAGATATCTTTAAAACTTAGTAAATGTCTTCTAGACTTACTAGTAAAGGGCATGTTCAATAGTTAATTTAGTATCATTTGATAGAATGATACAAGCTCTTCGGGAGCCTTTAATGATGTTCGATGCACTATATTTTAAAATTTTGTAGTTTAAGATGCATCTACTCGTATCGAGCTTTAGGAATGACAAACAATTAATATCTTTACGTAATCCTACTGGGATGCTTCGTTTCATTCTATTATTATCTCCTCATGCCCTTATTGGCAGATGAACATCGATATCAAGAGTGCATTAATGTCAACGAGACATAAATAATATTTTTCATTAAAGAATAACATATATCACCCAAAATACGAGTTGCTCTTTAAGAACATTTAATATTCTCCTAGAAAATAAATAATGTTATAGTACTTCAAAAGCAAAAGTTAAACAATGTATAAAAATAACACACACATGTGGTAGTAATGACACTATCACAATATGGTCATTCTTCATGAATTTAATTGTGCTACTCTAGAGCAAAAATTTGGTTTTATTCAAGAGAAATGAAATCAGTAAATTGCGAATTGTGAGATCTTCTAGATCGCACACAATTACTTGGAAAAAAAAATTAAACCACAATGGGACATTATGAATCCATTTATCGACCATATAGGGATTATGTTACCACATTATATAATTAGGGCATGAATTATATTAGAGCATCTCTTAATGTTCTTCAAGAACAAGTAACATTCTTCAAATATATTAATTGTGCTACTTCATGATCGCAACAATTGAAGAGTATTGTGATATATGATTCCAACAGGATAAATTTGAGTCGTTCTTCAAGAACATGTAGACTAATTGTGTTACTTCAAGAGAAACAATTAGAGTGAATATGAACATATAGCATTAAAAGAAATATTTTTCGACACCAAAATCGAGAGCTTAAATTGTTCTTCAAGAACATGTAGTTATTCTTCGGAAATACCAATTGTGCTACTTCAGGAGCAACAATTTTAGTGTATAATAAAATACTTCGGGCAAGAGGTTAATATTTTCTAGAAACCTAATTGTTCTTCAAGAACTATTCTTTTGTTCGATCAACAATAACAACAATTCAATAACCAATATTCGTCCATCAATAAAATACAATATATGAATTGCTCAATTAAAACATGTAATATTCTTAGGAATATTTATACTTCAGGAGTAACAAATTAATATTATACAGTGTGCATTATATATTGAAATACATAGATAATATTAATAACTCCTTAGGAGTATGTAATATTTTCGAGAATATTAAATTGTGCTACTTTTTTAGCAACAATTAAATCTTGTAAATAAATAATTTGGACTTACTTTTTAAGAGCATATGATATTCTCTAGGAATATGAATTGTGATACTTCGGGAGCAACAATTTAGATTAAAACATTAAATAACTACATAAATAAATAAAAGCGTATGAAGATATATTGATTGTAAATGCTCTTCAAGAGCATCTAATTTGTTCAATAATATTTATTGTACTATTTCTGGAGCAACAATTTAAGTTAAAAAGATGTTGAATTCCTCTTCAAGAGCATGTAATATTCTTTAGGAATATTGATTGTGCTACTTCAGGAGCAACAATATAATTATTTAAAATTAAATAAATTTAAATTGCTCTTATAGAGCATTTAATATTTTCCAAGAATATTAACTATGTTACTTCGGGAGCAACAATTTAATTTACTATGATGATTATAACTTCATAATCGATCATAAATTCCTTAAACTTAGAATGATTAAATTAAGTTGTATAAAAACCACACAACCCACGTAGCCGATATTTTAGAACATATTCAAAGTCTGACATTTGGGAAGTAGGAATTAAGAGTTGAAAACAGAATTTTCATGAGATCTAATTTGTTGCCATACTCTCATAAAATCACAGACAAAACTAACATCATTTAAAAACAAGATGCAAACATCGCATACTTGCAGATTAATTTCATAGGTATATACGTGAACTAAGTAACAAAACAACATTAATTTCAGAAAGTTATGAGTTTTGTGGACAATTAATGGCAATGAATATAAAATTAAGTTGAACACATAGATACATACCTTGAACTTTTGGAGGTTGACGAAAGTGATCCAAGGAGAATAAGAAAATTAAAATTCAACAATGGAGAGTTGCTGATAACGTGTTATAAACTAAATAGAAGTAGATAATCATTGAGAGAGCTGAAATGAGAGGTATATTATTATGAGTATCAAAGACCTCTATTTATAGAGTTACAGATGAATTCATGAGCTTTTAGGCTTTATATGATCATAACTATATATATTTACAACATTTATATAATTCTCAATCTGATTTTTTTTTTTTTGCTGTCTATTTACGCTTAAAGGTAGGTACGACCTAAGACCTTTGCAGTGTCTATTACATGAAAAATAATCATGTCTTCATAGTTTACTATTTAATATTTTTCATAATGTGCATATTCAAATTTCTCTGGACATAAAAAATCTAATGCAATTTTTAAATATTAAAATAAAAGTATACAACACCAAACTGATATAATTAAGAGATTCATGGTTTCCGGAATCACATCCTCCCAAACGTCTCTTCCCCTATTAAGTCTTTGTACATAATGAAGTAAAAACAAATTGTTCTTTGTGTTTGTTTCTTTTAAAGATAAACTAAAAAGAAAGAATTCAAAAAGAAAAAAAAAAGAATTCCTTGGGATGCATCGTCATCTTTATGCGGTAAATATGACCCACTTTGTGAGTTGGCATTTGTCATTAAAAAATGGACTATACTTACCACATGTCAATACCCTTGTGGTGTGGTACACACAATAATATACAAAATTGGTACATACAATTAAATAAGTCTTTATGCAATATGCGAGAAACTCGCATGCACTTTCCATTTTTCCACAACATGGTTGGGGCTAGGGTTGCATAAAAGGTGTCCCCATCTTAGGCCCCGTTTGGTTTGGGCGAAGGAATGGAATGAGGAATCAAATTAAAGGAATCATTCCATTCTCGGTATTTGGTTCGTTAAATTTCGGAAAGGAATGGAATCGGAAACCCATCCTCATCCCCCTCTTGGGGACTTTCCTCAAACCCCTCAAAATTGAGGGGTTGAGAATTTCATTCCCCCCACTCTCTCACTCCCGCTACTTCCTCTCCCTCCCCACATTTCTTTTCTTTCTCTCCTCCAAAATTTCTTCCCCAAAAATTCCCCTTGCCGTCGCCCCTCCTCGCTCGCCGTCGCCGCCGGCCGCCGAACGTCGCCGTCGCCGCTCACCGATTCGCCACCGCCGTCGCAGATCTAAGGTAATATCCCTCACTTTCACTTGCCGACTGGATTTGCTCTGAATTTTGGATTCGGTGGTTGGAGGCGGGTTTGATACTCCTCCCCAAACTGGACCCAACTTTGTCTCTCATCCTTTCCTCCATTAATCACCGACACCGCCATAACCCCCTTCCCCATTTCTTATCTTTATTCTTTTGTTCCTTTTTGTTTGTTTATGCTGAACTACCTATTAACCTTATCATTTTTCTCCAAAAGAGGTGGGAAAATAATTGGATTTACAACTGTGTTGTCTTGTCTTTGGATTCGAGTTTGCTTGCTTTGTGTTTTTAGGTTTTGAAAGCTGTTTAGTCATAGCTCGCTTTCTTGATCGGATTTCCGGATTTGAAACTATGTTCTACTTTTGTTTGAATTTGAGCTTGTCGATTGGATTGTTGTTGCCGATTGGATTTGAAACTATGTTCGCATTTTCATTCAACTACACGGATCGATTTTCTCATGTGAATATTTTCCCCTAATCACATTCACTCTCGAAAATGCATATATGATGTGAACCCAAATTTGCCATCCGGATTTGCTTCTTTGGATTTTGCTTGTAAATTGTGCTAATTTTGGTAGATGGATTCACGAAGTGGAAGAAAAAAAAATAAACGATTTTGGAAAAAAGAAGAAGAGGAGACTATGCTTAATTGCTTGATGGAAATAAGTATAGACTCACGTTGGAAAGGAGAAGGGGGTTTTAAGGGTGGGTTTACCGGACAGATTGAAAAAATGATGAAGGAAAGAGATCCCGGTTGTGATTTGCTAGCAAATCCTCATATAGACTCCAAAGTTAAATGGTTTAGAGAAAAATATTCTGTGGTGAATGAGATACTAAGCAAGACGTCTGGCTTTCAATGAGATGATGAGAAGAAGATTGTGCAGTGTGAAAGACAAGCATATGATGATTTTTTACTCATGTGCCAAGTGATATGAATGTTTTCTACTCATGTGCCACAGTTGAGAAAAAGAAAGGCTACGTGTTCGAACTTCTTCAATTTGAACATCTTCCTAGATTGCACTTCCTTTTGAGTTTTTATTTTAATATGTATGCTATGCATAACATTATATTATGTTGCTAAGACAATTTTTAATATTTATGTTATTGGTTTATTTGATGTTTAAATGTTAAATTAGTATATAAAAAAATATATTTTATTTTTTCAAATAATATCAAATGAAATATATATTTTTTTTAAATAAAAATATATTTAATTGAAAAAATAATTGATTCCATTCCTTTCGTTAAACCAAACAGGGAATGGTATCAAGTTCATTCCTTCAGCAAACCAAACAGGTTTTTAAGGAATCATTCCTTTCATTCCATTCCCTCTGGTTTGATTCCTGATTCCGATTCTATTCCTTTCTGTCAAACAAACGGGGCCTTAAGTTTCCAGGAAAATCCGAGTGTGAATTTACTCGTATTTACTAATCGTATTTTCCAAAAATAAAACCACAATCTAAAAGCTAAAATATATATCCATCAAGACAAAGAAAAGACAAGAAACAACCATCAATTAGTAAATATAAAAAAGCTAATGCATTTGAAATTCCTCTTATATTACGATAACAAAGTAAACATACCGAGATTCATGCTGCCGGGATCTCCAATGTACCCAATATCAGTCGTCTTCCAAATCCCCGACTTCTCTACATTCACTTTCACTTTATCGCCTCTGGAAATTCGTACTTCCACTCCTGTTACATTACCGTCAATAATGTCCGGAAACACGTAGACATGCATAGTGTTGCCTTGCAAGCTTGGATATACGATCATTTTCTCACTCTTTTCTTCTTCGCAAAATAATTAGTTTTGATTAATTTCGAAATTAACTTGGGTTTATATAGGCGTCGACGTCTCCCAAATAATAATTAATTAACAATTCTTGCCATAGATACGGTACGATTATTATCTTAGGGTATATTGTTAAAAGATGTTGAAAATCTAACTACTTGAGTTCGATATACAAGTGATAGAATTTGAAATAGGCAATAAGTTTATTTCAGTCGAACTTTCTATACAGACACAGCGAGGACTCGATTCGGTTTATTTAATTACCATTCTCTTATTACAACTATACAAATTATATAAAAAAAAACATTATTTTATTTTAGAAACATATAATTACTTTTTACTACTTTTCGAAGTTTATGTACTATGATAATAAATCAAATATACTACTACGCAATCAACTAGATAGATTCTATATAGATGCATTGCCATAAAACACAGAAAATACTAATTATAAAATATGATCAATAATAGAAATATATAAATAATTTAGTCACTTTCAAGATTTATATATATTGTTGGTCCCGAGTCAAACGTTCAGGTGTAGAGGGGGGTTGAATACACCTGAAAACCTTTTCCTCAAACTCAAATGCGAAAAGTCCGTTTTACGGAGATGTCTACTAAATGAGTTCAGTAGACCAAGCAAGCTACTCTTGATCGCGTGGACAGAGTGACTGAGAGTGCTGAGCTCTGCTAGCTGACTTAGAGTCAGAATTCAGTAGCGTTCAACAGTTGTTCAGTAGCGTGCGGAATGTGTAGGCCCGATTCAGTTAGTTTTGAAAACGTTTGTTTATCAAATTAGTTCAGTATATTAGTGCGACGTTTTAAGCTTTTACTGAAATGTTGTTGTATGATTTTGTAAAGATATTTTCAGTATGAACAGTTATCAATGCAACAATTAAACGACACATCAATTTTAAAGTGGTTCAGATACGCAGGACCTACGTCCATTGATCCTAAACAACGCAGTACACTATTTTATTATACTGAGTTAGTCTCAGTTAGTTTGTGCGCATGAGAAACTGTAACTTGTGATTATACTGAGCAAGTCTCAGTTTACAATAAAATTTGAATGTATCTCCAACGATGAAGGAGTTCTTAACACTTAAGAACAGTTCAATAAGAACTCCTTCGGTTCTAAGATGTGAATATAACAGTTGAGCTTAGGTTAGAGGGTGGGAACGTGAATGGCTTCTAGAGCGAACAACAAAGAGGAATAATCACTCTGGGTTTGTGTTCTTCATTTGAATAAACGCTAAGTATTCTAGAGTTTTAGTTCGTTGAATGCTTGAGTTCCCTTAGGTCGCTTGTATGATCGTGTAGTGCGACTTGAGTGACCACGACCTTCCCTCTATTTATAGACGTGAGCTGTGAATAGATCCGTTGGAGATGAACTGTCCATGTGTCACTCTATATAGGTAGCAAACGGCTTCTTTTTCGAATTCTGTAGAGTCCTCTTCCTTTGCAGAAAGTGGTTGACTTGCAGCTTTTGCCGGAGACTTTGCCAGCTGGCTGCTTGTCATTGGTCGAGGTACAGAAAGTGGTTGAGACATATTCAGACTTCAAGGCTGATACTGAAGCTGACATTTCTTAGATGTACGACCTCGGACAACTCTACTGAAATGACTTTGAAATCCACTGTCAGTTAAAGCAACTGACAGGCCGTTGTTGAGTCTGACCGAAAAGTTCAGTATGTTGCTCCTGCTGAGTCCAACACTACTAAGGGCCAAGACTCTGAATTCATTAAACTACTCATGCTGAGTCCATTTCTACTGACTCCTGAAAACCTTTCAGTATGCTGCTCCTACTGAGTCCAGCCATACTGAATCTTCAATCCATGGCACTACGGCAGATAGTCTACTGAGGAACAGCAGACATAACTACTGAGCCAGAACCATGATGAAGGCGAGTCTACTAAGTCTGAAACACTCAACGATAAAGGTGTTAACTTTTACAAAGGAATGGTTCACCAATCAGAATAGGGTTTTGGGATCAGCCAAATCAACTACTGGATCATCTCCCAACAATTTCCCCCTATTTCATGATGCCAAAACCTATCACTATATATCTAACACTCTATCAATCTAAAGAACTATCAGATACAATCTTCTTACAAATATCACAATGAGAATCTATGGAGAGTATCTTCAAGTCTTCTAATCTAAGCAAGTACAGAATACACAGATAATCAGTAAGTGTGTGAGTCAGTAATCACTTAGGTGATTCTGAGTGTTAAAATAAACACGAAGCGGGCATAGAGACAATGAAAAATTGTCAGGCCAAGTAATAATGTATTAATGATAAGAAATCTGAGTACATGTACTTCATTGCTACACTAGGGAAAACTACTGACACAAACAAGCTAGACTACTCCCTAACAGATTTAAAGTGATGAATCCTTGCCTTGAAATCATTCGATTTGTCCTCGGGCAATGGAAGTCCATAGAGCTTGAAAGTATCTTTCCTCAGCTTCTGAATCCTCGAAAGATCTTTTGGATCGGTTGGTTCAAGATTAAGAATCTGAGTTGCATCCCTAGCTTCTGCTTCTATCACGGCTTTGAAGAGTGATCCATCTATCTTTCGCGGTGTTGGCAGAGTTCTGAAGGCCGGCGTTCTAACAACGATATTATCTTCGAGGAGGGCCTTCGAAACTATTTTGCAGATTTCAGAATCGCACTTCTCTATCCATTTAGCAAACTTCTCATCATAAAAATTATAGCATCGGTCAATATAAATTCCAACATAAAAGATTTGTATACCCCTCGAGGAAAAAGATAAGACCAGAAACGACCAACCATTAGTAAAATCTAATAAAATTATATATTAATTGAAATAAGGAGCAATTCATTTTGATGGTTGATCACACTAATTATATTTGTTTTTCTTTTAGGAAGGAGAACACATAAAATTCCATCGAGGCATATCAACATGACATACTCCTTAATTCTAACTATGATTCACTACTTCTCCTAACAAGCCAATTCTTAAAGAATTTTATAAGGGTAGGTGGGTTTAATTAGAATTTAATAGAACTAGTCGTTGAATCAAATTCGAATACATTTGTCTACGGAAAATATTGAAGAACAATAAATTTGTAGCAAGTATAAAATTAAATAATAGCAATATATTCAATTTTTTTAATAATTTATAGCCGGTGCCGTGGTCCCCGACACCAAATTGACACGGACAGTACACATTGGTGGATTTATTACACAATTTCTTGTTTTTAAGTCCACGCTGGCACAGACACACGTGTGAAGTGACATTCGAATTATTAAGCCACACGAGTATACTTGTTTATGATGCCATAACATTACTCATCAAGGTTTTGTATTTTTGACGAGTATTTTAACACTTAATGATGGGATTATAATTCTAACCATCTTAAATAATTCATTATCAAAAAACAGCTTAAATAAATAATTATTTAAAAAAAATATTACTATCAATTTATAAAATAAGTCGGAATGAGTTTTTGGAGGACTTTATAAGTTACAATTTTCTAAAATACATACATAAATCCTTATTTTTTTAACTTGAGCTTAAATGAACAGTTGATAAACTCTCTCAAACATGACCTAAATGTGGATTATTGCTGCTCAAAATGAAACCTTTCATGCAGGGCCGGCCCTCAAGAAGGTGCAACAGGGGCGGCTGCCCAGGGCCCCAAATTTTTGGGGACCCTTTTTTTTAATTTTAAATTTTTTTTGTACTAGTAAATAAGTTTTTTATTCAAAAATTGATATATTCATTCATTTTTTTAAGTTAAAGAAAGGGCTCAATCAATTTCTTTAGTTAATACAATAAATCTAGCCCAAAATTCTATTACAAAAAATATTATATTTAAGTCTAATATAGTACTATAGAATTCAAAATAATTAAAATAATTAAGTAGGTAATAAAAGGAAATACTATCCCCAATTCCTCATTCTATGTGAACGCTTCTATTACTATTCATCTCTATTTCTCTTTTGTTCCCAATTTCTTTATATAACAAACTGTTTTGAACACGACTAAGTCAAAAAAATGGAGGTCAGTTGTTTTTTTAAGATACATACTAAAATAAAAGACGATAAAAATACAGTTTATAGATATTATTTTATAGAGATGGGACCCATTTTTTAACTCTTGCCCCGGATCCATTTTTTCTCAGGACCGGCCCTGCTTTCATGTCAAACACAATAGGTGTTAATGTTTACAAGTGCTCAAGTTTTTCAAATAACTCATTTTTTGAGTTGAGACGACGATGAAGTTATGGAGATGGAAAGTTAAAAAAAATTAAACATAAAATTCAAGAGTTTGCATTATGTGAGTAACCCCTTAGATTCGTCCGGTATATCCTTCATTCATTTATACAATGTATATTATAAAACTTTTATATAGACATTTTTAATAAGATTTATATGGTAAATTTATTTATATTTGTAACAAGGTTCTTCTAATTATGAGTTATTCAATGTATTACCTTATGGAAGAGATATGCAAACATGCGTGTTTTCTCTTTTAGCTATCTCACTAAAAGAAAGAATAATTTTAGCCACTTTTATATATTGGTACACAAAATAGTCAAAAATACAATTTTTCACCACTTTGCATTATGCGTAAAACCATTGTTCAAAAATCCAGGTCATATACTACAGTGATTCTGCTCACACCGGCAAAGTCTTCACTCTCAACTTTTTTTTTCATTTTGAGTACAAAGTCCCGCTCAATATTATCTCAAGTTTCACTATCACGTCCTGCACATTTTAAGTTGAAAAGTACCAAAATCATGCACTTGTAACTATATTGTGGATCTAAATATAAAATGGGTTATATTTATCTTTAATTTAAGAGATATGACTACTATTATACATTAACACAATTATAATTGTAGTAGTACATTATTATATAACCGGATGGATTCATTAAATTATGGGATTTCAAATTGATATTGTTATGGGAAATGAGGTTATGTATTGGTTGTTTGTTTTTATGCATTCCAAAGAAATAAAAAACAGTTACCACGTAGTATATATGATCTGCATTAGTGGGTATTTGGAGTAGTTGAACCTTATTGATAAGTACAGAAAGCTGCTGATTTGATAATTTGTATGTGTTTGGAAATAAATGTTGAAAGCTGTTGAAAGTGGAAAAAATAGTGTTTGGAAAACTACTGATATTAGTAGCTTATTTTAAGTTATTAAATAAAATATATGTTTTACCCTCAATATTATTAAATAATTATAATTTATAATAAATAAATAAATATTAAATTAAATAATTTTTTATATTATAATATATAAATATTAGCATAAACATATCATACTATTATATTTTAAATATTATTTATTTGCTTAAATTAATCATCATAATAATATTTTTATATAATTTTAATAATTACGTAGATAAGAAATAATTATCATTAAATGAAAATAGAAAAAATATTAATTTAAAATTTAAAATTTTTAGAACCCACTATTTTAATTAATATATATTTAATTATATTTAATTTTAATAATAATTATTTCATTAACCTTGAAGAATTTATAAATAATACATATAAAATAATTTTTATCAAATTACTAACTAATATATTAAAATATAATTATTATTAAATTTGTAACTAATAAAAATATTAATTTTAAAATTTAATGATTTTTTGAGAATTATAGAAATATTGAAAGGATAAAATTGTCCGATAAGTTTGATAAGTTGTAAGCTGCAGTTGAAAATTGTGTCATAACAGCTTAAGCATTTTATCTATCTTGGCTATATTTGGTAGGGAGTTTCTACTGAAAGTTGAGTGTTCCAGACACTCCAGTTACAGCTGAAAGTTGTTCTAAACACCACCTTAGTGTCAGTCATGTCTAATGGATTCCTAATTAAATTATGAGATATTACATCATTATTGTTATTATGAAAAATGATTAATATCATTAATATGTATATATATGCATGTGCATGTACATTAGGCGTTTGTTTTCATGCATTACTTAATTTATAGTATATAATAATACCCTTATAATAATAAATAAATAAATAATAGTTAAATGTATAGAATGAAATTCATTTTATTTCCAAATAATAGCGGTTAACTATCATATACTAATCATAAATAACACTCACATATAACAGTAATAATGGATTTTAAATTAATAATTTTTGCTTATAAACTATGAGCCTCCACCGCTATATCCAAGCAATGGATGGACACAGAGAGTAAACGCGGATGCACCCGCACCCGTCAAAATTATTCTTTAAATTTACATATGATTTTTAATAAAAAATTATTATTTCACACTTCAAAATTATATTTTGCACCTCGAAGTCAATTTCGCCCCCATACTAATTTATGTGTCCGCCCCTACATCCAAAGGGATAGTTCAGAGATATCTTGAGATTATATTTTCCACATTTATTCTAGAAAAATGGATATAAAACTTATAGTTTAGTACAGTAGTATAAAATGGGTATATATTAAGGAGAACAGATCATAAAAGAAGCTTGTTTAATATAAGAAAAAAAAATCTGCTCCATTCATTTCATTATTTGATGGTTTCAATTGAATATGTTCTGAAATATTCTTTATTCATATTCCTTATATGTTTTATGCATAAGGATAAAAATATAAAAGTTACAAAATGTATGAATAAAAAAAATAATATGCATAAAACATATAAGGGATATGCACACTTCCTATTTTTCTATATAACTATACTTTCTTATTGGATTCATATCTATATTAAGATTAGAGATAATATAAACAAGTTTTTTACATTGTTTAGTGGGAATATAATTGTATGAAATAAATTACTAACTAAAAGTAATAATTGAGTAAATCTAGGAACAGAAATTGGTAGGATCCTGATCAGTGGTTGAGTTGGGTTGTCCCCGATATGACTATCCATCTCCATGTGCAATTTTAATACTTATTCTTTTTCAACTCCAAACCAAACATTGTAACTTATTATTAATATTATTATAGAATTAAAAATTAAAAAAAAAAAGTAAATGTACCCAAAAAGTATTATAGTTTTTCAATAAGGCATCTTCTACAATTCCAAAGATACCCTCCACTGCCCCCTTCATCGGTTTCATTATTTCTATTTTAATAATTAATTCTAATAAAATTACAAGAGAGAGAGAGGGAACCCCACTGTTGTCAGACACAGACTCAATTCCTTCCGCGGCTTTATCTCTGCAGATCAAATAGTACAACAAAATCAACTCTCAACAGATGCAAAGAGTAGTACGCGGTGAGGAAGACTTTTAAATCTCGAAATAATTCTTGCTTGCGAATCTTCGATTTTCTGTATATGAATTGTTTTCAAGATTTTTGTTTGCTGATTTTATCAGTTACGCTTCCTTTGTTCCTTATAACAATTGATTTGCTCCGTTCAGCAAGAATATGGAGCTGTCGGGTAGCCATTATCTATTCCCAATCATTCCTCTCTGCTAGCTATTGAGTTTCTTAGAGAGAGAGAGAGAGAGAGAGAGAGAGAGAGAGGGCGTCGCCATTCCATGAATTTAGATAAGGATAATTTCTTACAAGGATATTTTTGATGTGGGATTTGTTTGTAATGCTTGTGGAAGTGATAAAGTTTTGATCTTGGTGGTTTGAACAAATGCCCGTGCTCATCTAGAGAGAGAGAGAGGGAGAGAGAGATGGGATCTGGTAATGGGTATTATGGAGGAGCAGAGTTTAGTTTGGACCCCAAATGGGTGGTCGATCCGAAGCTTCTTTTTGTTGGTCCAAAGATTGGAGAAGGCGCCCATGCCAAAGTATACGAGGGAAAGTAAGTTTGACTTTCTTGTTCTTCTGTCTGAAATCTGAATCATAATCTCTACTCCCTACGACCAACACTACAAATGAACTCATTCTACCCTTACGTTTGTTTTCAATTTTTTCTGAGTTTTTGAAGCTGTTTTGTTGGATTGATTTATTTATAAGAATGTGTTTTTCTAGTTTAAATTGGGAATTTGATCTTGCTGTTATTACTAGTTAAATATTAGGAAGTAGGAACTAAAATTTAGATAATATGCAACACAAGGCTTTGATTCAAGATTTATAGTTGTTTCTTTGTTGTTGTTTTTATGCCATTTGTGAGAAGGTTATCTCATCTAATTTGTTGGACTCTCATTCAGATACAAGAACCAGAATGTTGCTATCAAAATTGTGCATAGAGGAGAGACACCCGAAGAGATTGCGAAGAGGGATTCACGATTCGATAGAGAAGTTGCAATGCTATCGAGAGTCCAGCACAAGAACTTAGTTAAGGTTGTCTTTTGTCCCTACATTAGCCCTCCTATTGTAATACTAAATTGTGTCTTCAACTTATGAATGTTTTTATGTACGAGAGAGGCTACTTAATCCTTGTAATGATAATGGAACTGTTGCATGGCTTATTGACTTGAGTTTTCTCTTCAGTTCATTGGAGCTTGTAAGGAACCCATCATGGTTATAGTAACCGAGCTTCTACTTGGCGGGACCTTGAGAAAGTACTTGTTAAACATGCGGCCAAGGTGCTTGGATATGCGGGTCGCTATTGGGTTTTCCCTTGACATAGCTCGTGCAATGGAGTGTTTGCATTCACATGGGATTATACATCGTGACTTGAAGCCCGGTAATTATGATATATTAACTTGTTATGTCGAAATTCAAACTTAGTTACATGGTTCTTATATATTGTGTTTTATCTGTCAGCTTATAAAGACCCTTTATCTTAAGGGAAAACTTAAGTCTTCTTTATTGTGGTTATGTATGTAAAGTTGCAGACTTTGATCATGGAATATGGGTTTGATTAGTTTCTAGGAATCCCTTTTGTTCGTTTATATTATCAAGTTGACTCACTTCAATACTTTCTATTACTATGCCTAAGAAATCGAAAGCATCCTTCACAATGCAGTGGAGTTTATCTTTTACCTGCACTGTTCTATTGGAAGTCTTAACAAAAATTTTGAAAATCGAATACTTATCTATAGTTCAAGTTTGTTGCTGATTAGAGGACGGTGGACTATGTATTCATAATCTAATTTAATGATGAGTACCTAAATTGCATATAAAATAGATGACTTTCTATATTCTATTGAGATACTGATGTGCAGCATACGGAGACGGGACCGGGGACAGAAACGGAGATGGAAGCGACGCCGTCCAACACGAGGTTTTCAAGATTCTACGTCCGGCGCCGCCGGGCGCGAAAATAATCCCGCGTGCATGCATGCACGGGCATGCTTAGTTTTTATTTCCTTACATAAGTATTCGATCTATTTTAGTATTGATTTAATTTAGTGATTCCGTATTTTAGGCTCGTTTATTTAAGGCAATAATTGTGGGCTTCCACCCTATATAAAGGGGATGAGAACCCTAGTTTAAGCAGTTTGGATTTTCGTATTAATTTGGGGAGGCGTATGCCTTGGCGTGGGGCGAATTCCTTCTCGGATTCGTTAGCTATTTTCTTATTTCAATTCATAATATGTTCATCTTTATCTTGTGGTTGATTAATTGCTTTCGTAACGTATTTGGGTTGTGCATGGTGACAAACTAGGGTTTGGGAGAAACCCTTCGAATCATTGGCGTGAAATTAATCAACGTTGGTAGATTGATTATTCTACAATCGGTCTGCATCAGATACAGATTGAATATAACAAAAGAAAGACTGTTGTTTTAGCTGGCAAGCTTGATTGATTTGCTTTGATTTTGATTTTCCTCCAGAAAACTTGCTTTTGACAGCGGACCGCAAAACAATCAAACTTGCGGATTTTGGTTTGGCAAGAGAAGAGTCGTTGACAGAGATGATGACTGCTGAGACCGGAACCTATCGCTGGATGGCACCAGAGGTAGTATATGCCGATGTCTTTCAGTTTCCTTCCGATCTTTCATTTTCTTTTTTCGTGACTTCTTGGGTCGATATGTTTGTTAAAAGTATATTTTGTTCCTTTGCTTGCAGCTTTATAGTACGGTCACGCTTAGACAGGGAGAAAAGAAGCACTATAACCACAAGGTGGATGCTTATAGTTTCGCCATCGTGCTATGGGAGCTCATACATAACAAGCTACCGTTTGAAGGCATGTCGAATCTCCAAGCAGCCTATGCTGCTGCTTTCAAGGTAAACTCCGTCTTCCTTCATTTGGTGATTTAGGACAAGAGACCTAGAGTTCGACGAGAACTCGATAGAAAATGGGTTGCATGGAGATAACCAAAAGAAGTCGTTTGAAGCGACTCTCATAGCAAAACCGCTTTTGAGTTCGTTTGTATTTAGGATTTCAAATTTGAGTAGTGCTACGATTTCTGGTTTAAGTAAAGACTAAGATTAGTTTTAATTAAGATTTTTTCTCGTACTAGAATTTTACTCCATTCGTCTCATAGATCTGGTTCTATTTTCTTTTTCGGGGTTTTCCCATATATTTTGTTATGTTTTTTAAAATGATAAAATCTTGTGGTTAGGATTTACACACAACTTGAGGGACCCATAACTTTACACACAACTAATAACTTTCCATAATATCCACGTCGAAAAGAAATGATACAAGATTTATAGGAGACGGAAATCATCTGCCGTTGGCTTGGATGGAGCTATTTATGGTGAACAGGAATGAGATGAAATGGTTGCGGAGGGAGTAATACCTTTGGGGCAATATAAAGCTCATCAATCTTACTTGTTCATCATATTTTGACATAACTTGGTGGATTCTGAGTACTATGTACTTGGAGAAAAAATGTGTTTCTGATTGTTGCGATTTTTCTTACTTACATTCCTCGTGATAATGAATCTAAGTATGCTTATTTTCTATGCCGTGTATCATATGACTCGAAACCGTGCTTTTCTTTCTCAGAACGCGAGGCCAAGTGCCGAAGAACTCCCACAAGACTTGGCTTTAATCGTTACTTCGTGTTGGAAGGAAGATCCGAACACTCGACCCAACTTCACTCAGATCATACACATGCTCCTTCACTACCTATCCACAATCTCACCACCCGAGCACACCATCCCACCCCGGATCTTCACCTCTGAGAACGCCATCTTCCCACCGGAGTCTCCAGGCACGAGCTCGTTGATGGCCAAGAGAGACAACAACTGCGACACGCCCAAAACTCCAATGGAGAGCAAGCCGAGAGGGTTCTTCTTCTGCTTTAACCATTGCTACTAATATGTAGAGAATAATAACCTACTCTCTCCTCACAAAGGTAAACTCTTTAATTTGGGTGAAGATGGTGTTTGAATTGGGGTTTCGCAGTGAGGTTCGTGTTTTAACAGTGCGTTTCGTTTCGTCTGACTGGAGAGGAACAAGGGTGTAGGTAGATTTGTGGAGCTGGGGTTGCTGTGATGTATTGTAGGTGTAAAATAAGGTGCATCCAAAGGCCTTTAGCTCCATTGATGTAACAATAACTACCAGTGCCAACTATCACTGGTCTAATAGTTTCTTTACATTTTATGTAATCAGCATTTTCTTGGATTCTTAACTTCTGCATAAATTCAAATGTTTACAAGAATCATCAATGCCCAAAATTTGATGTTTACATTTCATGTTTGTGCTCCTATTATATCTGGGAAGAGAAAGATTTAAATGTGGAATCTTTAATTTCAAGAGGAGTGAAATATGTGATTTTGTAGGTTGAAATAAGCAATCTTTAAAAAATAAAATAAAAAACTCAGAATTTGTTAAATAAAACCTGAAATTTAATAAAATATGGGAAGAGGTATGCGGCGGTTGCCCTAACCACCCCTATTAGATATAAGTTATAACTCGAAAAATATTTGAAAGTTTTAATTAAAAATGTGAATTTATCACATAATATATTTATTACGAATTAATTCTTTATGTTATGGTGGTGTTTGGAACAGCTTTACCTTTCAGCTGCAGCTGTAGTGTTTGGAACATCCAGCTTTCAGCAGAATTTCCCTATCAAATATAGTCAAGATAAAGAAGTTGGTTAAGCTGTTATGGCCCAGCTTTTAGCTGCAGCTTACAGTTTATCTAATTTATTGAATTTTTATTCTTTAAATAATTTTATAATTCTCAAAAAATAGTTAATTATAAAATTAATATTTTTATTAGTTATAAATTTAATTATAATTATATTTTAATATATTAATTAGTAATTTAATAAAAATGATTTTATATTTATTATTTATAAATTCTTTAAGTTTAATGAAATAATTATTATTAAAATTAAATATAAATTAATTAAAATAGTGGGTTCTGAAAATTTTGAATTAATATTTTTCTATTTTCATTTAATGATAATTATTTATTAGTTACGTAATCATTAAAATTCTATAAAAATATCATTATTATGAATTTACGCAAATAAATGTTATTTAAAATATAATAGTATAATATGTTTATGCTAATATAATATATTATGAATTTATATAATATAAGAATTAATTTAATTTAATATTTTGTAATATTGAAATCGAAGTTATAATGCAATTTTTTTTCAATTTTATTTATTTATTATAAATTATAATTATTTAATAATATTGAGGGTAAGACGGATATTTTATTTAAAAATTAAAATAAGCTACTAATATCAGCAGTTTTCTAAACACTATTTTTTTCACTTTCAGCAGATTTCAGTACTTATTATCAAGCACCTACAAATTCTCAAATCAGCAGCTTTCAGCACTTATCAATAAGCTTTAGCTACTCCAAACATACACTATATTTTTCTTGTTTGAGATTTCGGTTAAAACTTAAAATTGTAATAGATTCAGCCGAACAAAAAAAATTCGACGAAAAACCAAATGGAACCAAAAAACATCAATTATTTCATAGGCTGCTATGTAACATATGAAGCATTAATTTGAAAAATTAATTTTTGAAGAAGATTAGTTGGATAAATATTACTCCCTCCGTTCCACTTCATTAGTCCACTTTCTTTTCGGCACGGAGATTAAGAAAGTTGTTTGTTGTGTGTAAAGTAGTATAAAGTAATGGGGTCCACTAGAATATATAAGTGTTATTTTAAGCTAAAAAATAAAAGTGGACTAATGGAGTGGAACGGCTCAAAAAGGAAAACTGGACTAATGGAGTGGAACGGATGGAGTATTTAAGAAGTCTATTTTGAAAATTCACTCCATCTTTTAATGTCATTTATATACTATTTATAAATATGGATGAACGGATAAATATTTGGGAGGAAATATGAACATAACGAGATTGAGATTATTTAAACCTTTAAATAGAGAGAGAACGTTAGTACTTTCATGCATTGTCACATCAGCAAAGGATTTTTAGATCTAGCATTGTCATAACATCAAAAGATTTTATTTATCATGTAGTAAGATTTTCAAAAATCATATCCCCTCAAATAAGTAGCTCTGCAGTAAATCCACCCGTTAGATTACCATTAAATTCCATACAAGAGTAATTGAAACTACCATCCTACCCTCGAATGCAATAAAAAATCTCCAACAAAACCAACCCAACGGGAACGGTAAAATGGAATTTCCCCAACCGCATCAGATTTTATGACTAGCTTGGGCTGCAAGTCTGGTTTTTGTGCACCAAAAGCTCAAGGCTGGTGGGGCATACACCCCGATCTCTAAGGTTGTGCGTCTACCTAATCTGTACATATAGTTAATTTTAAAAATATATTCATTTCTTCCCGTTATTTATGATTCACTTTCTCGATTAGAACGACTTATGAAAAGTGATTCGAATCCAATTTGGTATAAAAAAATTTCATTTATCATTCCTACTTTACCAACAATTCTCATTATATAACTCATTTTATCTCACCTACTTTATCATCTATTTTCTCATCATCTCACAAATCTTTTCTCTTTTATCTTATCATTTACTTATCTCTTATACTTTATCATTACTTTCTTAATTTTTAAGCTTCTTATATAAGAATGGAGGGAATAATATTTTCTTAAAAATTATATTTTCAAAATAACATGCTCGCATCTCTAAAACTACGAAATTCCAAATTTTGCTGGCGAAAATATAATTTGTTAACCCGACACTGGTTGAGTGGTTGGGCCCATCCGACAGGCGTAGGACCCAGTCAGTGTAGACATAGGTCTTCCCGCTCATTCACACTTGTTTGCTTAGCCGAGTGGATGAAAGGGGAAAGTATCCGACACTCTATTTCGCAACTTCATTTCAAAATGCTTCGTACTATCTGAGAGTTTACCACCCAATTTCCTCTTACCCATGGCTAGGTATCACGCCGGATGCTACTTTTGATATCTTATCTGGTAGTTTGTGTTGTTAAATCGCGATAATTTTTTCAATGAATAGGTAAAAACTCTATCTTGGAAGGTGGGAAGACAACAAAATGTTCATCTAACTGTAACTTTTTCTGGGTTTGGTTTAGATGATACGAGTGGCCCAACAATGTTATGTATTTACACGCGTGTGTGTGTATGAAAACAAAATGGTGTTTCTGGTGTATCTTGTTTTGAGGTTTCGAGCTCAGACAGCTTCAATGTTTCCAATGATATCCTTTTTTTTTTTGGATAAAAAGGCCTTTTTTAGAGTCGAAGTCCAAAGATGTTGATTTCTTGTGGTGTTTCTTCCCTTTTCCGGGGATGTTTTGTTCGGCTGATCCTTGTCTGCATAGGTGGGGTTTGTTCGGACAATAAAATGCCAATGTTTATTTGTTATATGAAGAAAGCTTTAGGCAGAAACGGAACTTATAATTTGGATAATATCGTTATGCACAAGACCAAAAATCACGGCTGAGTTCTTGAATTTGAGATTAATTTGACATAATGATTTTTTCATCTTGTAATAACGAGGATGAATCTTGACATAGATTCTATCATTAGTGCTAGCGATTATGAATCATTCTTCCTAGGGAAGATTTATTTCAATTTTTATCCTCTGCTTTAATTTATAGGTGTTGTTGCCTTAACTCTTCCTCTGTGATATTGTGAATTTTGAATACTTATGCCTCAATTTGATATGTTGAAGTTGAGTTTATTGAGTAATGCAGGTCGTGGCTTATAGATTGCCGAGGGCTCGCGAAGAAGGTAATCAATGCTGGTCTACCAGCTGCTCATCAGATCAAAGACTGTGGGGCTTTTAAGCCATGTCCAAACTGCAACTATCTATTAGACAATAGTGATGTAAGCTTTGCTTCTTGATTTTTTTCAAGTGAAACTTAGTATAACAGTAAGTTGTATTGTACCATTTTCTCTTTCAGGTTCCTCATGACTGGCCTGGCCTTCCTGCTGGAATAAAATTTGATCCATCTGATGTGGAGCTATTAGATCATTTGGCTGCAAAGCAAGGGGCGGGGAAATCAGAACCCCACGTCTTCATTGATGATTTCATCCCCACTTTGGAAGACAAGGAGGGGATATGTTGCACTCATCCTGAAAATCTTCCTGGTGAGTTAGTCCTAACTCCGAGATGAATATGGTAGTTTATCTTTTTTCCTTTGGTGCTTATTTATCCTCTGTAGTTCTTGAATTTCAATAGTTTCAAGGTTCAGATGTATGATCTCTTTTCAGATACTTGATGAATGAAGATGCAAGTAGGGGTGTAACGGCCCGGTTTGGTTTGGGGTCTCATGCATTTCAGGAATAGAACCAAATACATACAAGTGGTTCGGTTTGGTCCGGTTCAAAGTGTATTTAAGAGTCGGACTGAACCGAAGCGCTTATAAATGGTTCAATTCGGTTCAGTTCACCAGTTCACATTTATTTTTCCTAAACAAAAAAAGAAATTGACCAAAAATAAAACTCAAAACAAAAGAGTTGGTGTTTTTGTGTGAGTGTTAAGAACTAGTGTATTTCTTTCTTAGTTCCTACATGAAAACTCATAGTTATAGGCATGCTACTTGTTTTGAAGTCATAAGTGTAAGGTTGCTACTCGTTTGTCTTCCCTTGTGTAGATTGGGTTAATCTTGGCTCAAATCTTATTATAAAATATCTTCCTTGTTGATCTAATCATTTAGATCCCCAATAGTCTCATATAGAAAGGAAAAATAAGTAGTAAGAAATAAAAGAAATAGGATAGGACATTGGTTCAGTTTGAACCGCTCCAAAATCTTTGGAACAGCTAACTGAACTGATTGTAAACGGTTTGGAGCTAAAACACTTACACCCCTAGATGCAAGAAGTAACATATGTATATGAACTATGGCTTGATTGAACATCATAATCATCAGTTGATTTTATGTCTTTATTCTCCTGTTATTCATTCTCTATTATCAATTTAAGTGAGAAATTGTGTTGTAATATGAGTTATGAATTTGATGGTCTAGTTTGTTGAGTCATCTTGTGTCAAATTATGATGGTGCCTTCTTATATATGTTAAGTAGAGAGATGATTAGATACTTCATAAGTTTTGATTCAATTTGATAGATGGTTGGTTGTTATCAGGAGCCAAGAAAGATGGGAGCAGCGTCCACTTCTTCTACAGAATAAGCAATGCATATGCTAGCGGTAGAAGGAAGCTCCGTAGAGTCCATGATCAGGAAAGCGCGATAAACTCAAACTCAAACGTGCGTTGGCACAAGACCGGCAAAACCAAGCCGGTGATGGAAAACGGCGTTCAGAAAGGTTTCAAGAAAATCATGGTTCTGTATGCGAAGCCTAAGGCAGGTTCCAAGCCGGAGAAATGCAACTGGGTTATGCATCAGTACCATCTCGGGACAGATGAAGACGAGAAGGAAGGGGAGTACGTGGTGTCGAAAATCTCTTATCAGCCGGACAAGGCAACTGACAAGGCTGCCCTTCCTGCTTTGGTAATGGAAGAATCTGATGTAAAGACAGTTCAAGTGGATCCTATGACTCCTAAGACAACTCCTCCTGATCCTCCTCGTCAGGTCAACACTCCCTACTCGGATTGCCTCTCGGACGAGTGTCTATTTCAGTCCCTTCTCAAGGTTGGTTGCAACTCTTAACCATTCCCTAGTTTTAGAACCATAATTGCATGATTAAGAATAAGATCATCCCATTTAACTATTAACTTATTTAACCTCTCTTAGATTAGGTGAATTATTGAATTGTCTTGTATGATATGGTTAGATATGTTGCTGAATAATAATGTTCATTTTTTCCCTTCTCTAATGGTTATTGTTTTTGTGGAGTAGGAAAGGGAGAAAGCATGTAATGGTTGTTATAGTTGTTGGTTGGGGGATGATGAAGGTGATATAAGTGCAGTGGAGTCGCTATTATGCAATGAAGCTATGGAGTCTTGTATAAACATTATGTATGAGAGAGATGAGAATGCAAGCTGTGGAATTGGTGAATTAGACAACTTGGAGCTTGATACTCCACCAGACTTCCATGTTAGTCTAATATCTCTCTCTCTGTGTGTGTGTCCCTCCATTCATATTTTTAGGCTGTAATTCAATTTTGTTGGTTGCTGCAGGACTTGCAGTTCGCCTCACAAGACAGCGTGTTTGATTGCCCGGATCGACCGTAGGGTACAAGGAGCCTCCCATTTTTCCCAACCAGAGATGTGTAGTGGTGATAAGAGGTAGTAAGATGAGCTGTTGAGAGCATTAGATTTTGCGATAGTGAGATGCTGAGAAGAAATGTTGTTGTTTTATCAGATTATGTGGTTTTGTGTGCTTCTTCAAATGCTCAACTATGTAATCATGTGTTGAATGCTCTAAACTATGCTATTTTGCGTAGGCATGCTATGGAACTAAACTGTCTAAATACATTTGTTTATAATTTATTCAAATTCTAAATTTAATTTTTGTCTTCTTAAAAGATTACTATATGTATATCACGTAAATTTGTTTCAAGTGGTTTTGACAAAATTAGTTAATATAGTTTTTGATTGGTTCATATGAGTATTGTTCACTAGGTATTAACATGATATTTTCTTATTCAACATTGCATAACAAATTTATTCATATATGTACAACTCTGCTTATGATTCAGAGAACAGTTATTGAAATAATTTAATTCGCTAGAAGTCTCATTTACAAAGTCATGATTATGTTCCGATAAAAAAGTCACAATCGAGTTCTGCTTACGAACAACAAAACTATTAGTAAACAAGGTCTGAAAAGTAGGGGTGTAAGTGGTTCCGCTCCGAACCGCAAAATCGATCGGAGCGAACCGAACCAAACCAAACCGAAAAATGTGGTTTGGTTCGGTTTTGCGGTTTGGTTCAGTTTATTTTTTTAGGAACCGTTTACATTCGGTTCGGTTCGCGGTTTCAAGAATTTTTCAACGGTTCGAACCGAACCGAACCAATGTCCTATTTTTTAATTTTTTTATTTAATATTTGTCTTTCTTATATGAGAATATCATTGTATTTATATATTAGATATAAGTTAAGATCAATTCTAATCTATACAAAGGAAGAGAACGGAGTAACAACTCTATACTTATGAGTTCGGAATGCATGACATCCTATAAACTATTATTTTTGTATTATTTAGGATTTAAAAAATAAATAAATAAATAAAAAGATAAACCGATGAACCGAACCGAACCAAACCATTTATAAGCGGTTCGGTTTGGTTCGGTTCCGATGTTTTGAAACACATCGAACCGAACCGAACCGAACCGAACCATTTCTATGTGTTCGGTTCGGTTCCTAAAATACATAAAAAACCGAACCAAACCGAACCGTTACACCCCTACTCAAAAGTCTCGTTTATAAAGTAACAATTGAAAGTTTGTTTTATGTCTACATTACTTTTCGAGGATAAAATCAATAGTTTACTCAAACTTGGGTATATTTTTAATATTTTTTTATAAGTGATTATTTTTAATTTTTTATTGTTGTAGTTTTTTAATTTTTGTTATCCCAAATGGTATAAACACATTACCACATCAAGAATACTAGTACTACTATTAGATAAGAATATTACGAATTTGTTTATTTTACCGTCTTTAAAATCGATAATAAATAAATTGATATAAATGAATACATTGTTTATTTTCTGCATGACCACTTTTAGTCTTTAGCCATATTTATATATTAGTGGTTTTAATACTATTAAATACATTCCAAATATTTTCACTAAGATATATTTATGATTTTTTAAACTCACAAATTTGATACTAGTATAGTAGTAGTATAAGATACATAATTTAAATTAAGGGGATAAAATTATAAAATGCTAAAATATAATTATGATTGAGCTACAAAAATTGGTAGACGAAGAAATTTTGCATAATTAAATTATATACATGAATTTGGAGGTTTCTAACATAAATTTTTAATAATATTATAATTTCAAAATTTTCATTAATTTTTATTATAAAATATGATTAATTTTATTTAATTAATATATATAAAAGGCATTATAAATTTTTTTTATTTAATTTTCTAATTGGATTAATATATTTGTTAATCAAATTGAGTATTTATTTTATTAAATTGGCATTTGCCACTCCATGCCTTAATGTCCCTGGTATCGACCCGTCTTGTATAGATAACAATTTAATAAAATAAATACTCAATTTGATTAACAAGTATATTAATCCCAATTAGAGAATTAAAAATTTAAAATCTTAATCAGGATAATAATAATCACTTTAATCATTATTTGCAATTTCTAAGTATTAAAATATACACATTAATCTCATCAAATAAGTGCATAAGATTTCATAGTAATTTTGGAGATTTCATTTTTTGATAAGGTTTTATTACAAAAGAAAAAAGATGGTCTTCTCTAGGACAGTAGAGTAAATGCCTACAAGAACGTACCATGCGGTCATCCGCATAATTTTTCCTCCAGCTTTCCACAGTAATATGAAATTAAGGATATTCAATTAGGGGTGGGCAAACAATTCGGGTTCCCGCGCCCGTACCCGTCCCGTTCAGATATTTCTCATTCGGATCGGGAAAAATGGGTACGGGTACCCGTTACGCAGGTACGGGTACCCGTTATACGGGTACCCACAAAAAATCAAGCGGGTCAGGAACGGAAACGGATTTTATTCTTAGATACCCGTTCCTAAACGGATACCCGCATTAATATACAATTTTTTTTTACATGAGGTCCTCTTGCGTAGAGGTGGGCACGGGACGGCGCGGGTACCCGTTTGCATGTTTTGTGCTAGCACTAGAGTGTGACTAAACAATTTTTCACGATAATTTTAATTATAAGAATCTATGGTTTCATAGTTGATAATCATATGGTCGGTTTTATAATTATAATTTATGGTGAAACACCATTGGAACATAGTTTATAAAACAAATTATTTACTCCTATAGTCATATTTAGTGGTTTAAATATATTGGTATTTTTTAATTTTAATTTATGTTTTTAAAATTTTATTTATTAGTATTTTTTAATTTTTATTTATGAATTGAAATATGTTGTAAATATATAGTAATATTTGCGGGTAAACCCGTACCCATACCGTATCCGCACGGGTACCCGCATACGGGTACTCGCTCTATGCGAGAACGGAAATGAATATTAAAATCAATTATCCGCAGGCACGGGTATCCGCAAACGGATACCCGCAAACGGATACCCGCAAACGGGTACCCGCAGCGATAATACCCATCCGGCGCCCACCCCTATATTCAATCATGGATAATTTTCGTTTTTGAGTAAACATACCAAGTCGAAAGATTTTCCTTTGCATATTCGTTTTCCCTTTTCTTTCCCCTCTCTCTCCACAAAAGCTTGTGTGTACCATTTTCGTATGCCTTGTGTGTACCATATTATAAGGGTATTGACATGTGTTAAATATGATCCACTTAATTTAATAAAAAATACCGTCAATACCCTTATAGTGTGATACACACAAAGACATACCCCACCGCTCTCTCTCTCTCCCTTCTGAAAACAAAAAAACTGCAGAAACAAACAGATGTAGTTAAAAAAAGCCTTTGAAGAGAGAGAGCTTCAAAAAACCCAATGTCGTTTTAACAATATACGAAAGATCGAATCTTGGGAGGATACAAAACCAGCCCTTTTTCGTTTTTACGAAAATGGGATTTTTTAGGAACAAGAGGTGGCTTTAGTTTCCTCAAAGTTGTGCCTTTTGGGTAGTTTATAGGATGATCTGAAATTCTTGATGTGTAATTCCTCGCGGAGGGGAAGAGGGATAAGAGAGAGAAAGGAAAACTGTACGAACGTAGAGAAAGAGAAAGTTTGTGGTCGAATGATTCCCGATGGTTATTACACTTCGAAGAAAAGCGACGAAATTTGCGAAAACATTTGTGACGAGGTCTGCTACTTCCTATGGTATTCAATCCCTTTTCAATTGCAAATTCGATTTCTCTTAAATTTCGCTTTATTTGTAATAAAACTGAAATTTAATGTTGCCTTTTCTCATCATTTCTGGGTTGATTTAAAGGTTGTGTGCAAATTTTTGGCCTATATTGGTGCAATACTTTGTGATGGTTTTCGTCTTTGGAGAAATACTTTATTTGATCTTTTGTGGGAGTTTCTTTTTTTACTTGAGATAAATAATTTCTTGATGATCCTCATTATGGTTTGGTTGATATATATCATGCATTTTATAAATGTGCGTATGTGTGTATATCGAATTTCAATGCATAGTTCCAATCAACGAAGGAAGTATAAGAGAATCAACCCTTAATTTGTCAATGCTTGCTTGAATCTTGGATGTATTTCTTACATATGATCAAGAAAGTTGTCAATTGGAATCAAACCATCAAGTAGTTTTGAGTTTTCATAAGCTTTTCTGGTAAATTTTGTGTTATTGATCTACTGCATTCTATATATAGACGTGTGGATGTGTTTATATCTCTGAGTTCAATGCATAGTTTCAAACAATGGAGGAAGATAAAAAAGAAGAAACTCTTGGTTTGTTAATGCTTGCTTGATCTTGGATGTATTTCTACATATGATCAAGAAAGTTGTCATTTGGAAACTAGCCCATCAAGTAGTTTTGAAGTGTGGTTGATATTCATGAGCTTTTGTAGTAAATTTTGTCTTCTTTATCTGTTTTTATATGCAGATTTCTCCATCATTCATAAGTATGTCAAGAGTTGGTTATTTGCTTCAAGGCATAGATTTCAGAGTCATTTTCTTCTTCCTCCTCCTTATCCCCGCCGGAGTCTTCACCATCTACAGCCACGGCCAAAAACTCACATACTTCCTCCGCCCCTTATGGGAATCTCCTCCCAAGCCATTCGTCCCCTTAACTCACTACTACAACCAAAACGTCTCAATGGAGACTCTATGCAAGCTCCACGGTTGGAAAATCCGTGAATCCCCAAGGCGCGTATATGATGCAGTCTTATTCAGCAACGAAATCGACCTCCTTACTATCCGTTGGAAAAAGCTCTACCCTTACATCACCCGTTATGTCCTCCTTGAGTCGAACTCCACCTTCACCGGCCTACCAAAGCCCCACAACTTCGCCATGCATAGAGACAAGTTCAAATTCATCGAGCCGAGATTGACTTACGGTGAAATAGGCGGTAGGTTTAGGCGAGGGAGAATCCGTTCGTCGAAGAGGCCTATCAACGGCTTGCGTTAGACCAGCTTCTAAGAGTTGTTGGGATATAAGACGACGATCTTTTAATCATGTCCGATGTTGATGAGATTCTGAGTGGGCATACAATCGACCTCCTTAGATGGTGCAAAGATATACACCGCGTTCTTCATCTTCAATTACGGAACTACTTGTACTCGTTCGAGTTTCAGCAGCATCAGATCAGCTGTGGAGGGCTTCTGTTCATAGGTCTGAGAAGGGGAGGACTAAGTATGCTCATTATCGACAAATGGATTATCTTTTATCCGATTCGGGCTGGCATTGCAGCTTCTGTTTTCGGTGTGAATGATTTCGTATTCAAGATGAAGGCTTATAGTCATAGATAGAGTGAGGTTTTCAAGATTCTTGAACCCAGAAAGGATTCAAGAAGTTATTTGCAAAGGGGGTGATTTGTATGATATGCTGCCGGAGGAGTATACTTTTAGGGATATGACTGGGACAATGGGGCCTATCCCTCATTGTTTATCAGCTGTTAATCTTCCTTCCTACTTGTTGGAGAATGCGGATAAGTACCTTCTTCCTAGACATTGCGTGAGAGAGCGGAGATGAGGCGAAGCACATTTTTTTGGGTACGCATCCAAAGCCGGAGCCATCCTATACAAGAACCTTGTTAGAGCTTCCAATGGTGATGTTTTGCTAGCTTGATTGCTCAAGGGCTTGTGAGTTTTTATGTTCATGTTGTTTATCTTTATGAAATGTGTAGTCTTTGATCGATGAGGCTATTGATTGTTGTAGTGTTATAGATTATACTTTCTTGATTTTAGGACTAATGGAGCAATCTTGTTCTTGAACATTATGATGTTTATGAATGGGAGGTTTGAGATTTCATAAGAAATGGTAATGTAAGCAGGATCAAACCTTAAAATATGTTTTCTTAATTAAATAAATGAGAATGTCCCATCAAATAAATTGTTGTAAAAATCCAAGTCGGGCCACCAAAATATCAACGATATCAACATAAATCAATCTATTGAAGAAAGTATACACAAGTTAACTGGACATGCAGCTGATCTTGAAGATCATATCTGCAAACAAGAAAGTCTTAGTCTAAGGCATAAAGCTAAAGACAAACTAACTAAATACTTGACACAGCTGCTACAATTGGAAACCAAGATAACTGAAATGCCATCAAGCATAACTACTGATAGCAAGATCATCATATCATATCTGCTACAATTAGAAAGCAAGATAATACAAATGGTATCAAGCATATCTACCCTAGCACGATCACACAAGCAGAAGGTGATAGGTCATTGCTGCTTACTACTTACTGCTCTTAGTTTCATCTTACAAAAACTAACAACTATATAGATGTCACTCACTTCCTCCCAGTGATTATAACCGGCACACAAGTTCCGTATAGATATCCAAAAAAGCTTTCACCAAATTCAGATCATCAATCAAGCAACATCTTTCTTCACTCAAAGATCAACTGCTAATCCTAGTTAAGACATACACATAAACTGGTTTCTCCTAAATAATCAATAAATTCAACTTACTCATTTCTAAACAAGGGCTATTGATGACTTAATGCAGCCATGAGCTCGTGCGGCGAGGAATTCCATATTGGTAGATCTGTGAGCTGCATCCTCAATCTTTTCTCTTCCACACTGCATAATCCTTCAGCTAAATCACACAAATTCGATATATACCGAATTATTCTCTCCTGAGCTTCAACCTACAATTTCAAAGCAAATAATCTTTAAAAACGGAGAAAATTGACTTAGGTCTCTTGCGCTGAATGAGAAAATTAGAAGCTTCTAGAAACTAAATGTGAAGCTGCTGAAGTAGATTAAGAGTGCAAATAATATCGCTCCGGCGAGTACCTGGGAGAGAAGATCATTGACGAGTCTCCGGAAGGATTCCGTCTCCTCGGAAGTTGAGGCTCCATCAAACGACGTCGTGGGATGCAGCTCTTGACGCTCCGTCGACTGCGTCCGAGCGTTCTGCTCCATTGCCGTCAACGTGTTCGATAAAAGTTTCCACCGGCTTATCTCTTCCAAATACTTTTCCCTCAACTTCAGCAGGGCTCTCTTCCTCCGCTCGCGGCGGTGCTTCCGCTCCGCCGCCGGATCCGGCGGCGGAGGTGCGGCGTGTTCGAGGTGGCGGCGCTTCCTGCGCTTGTAAACGAATCCGTCGTCATTTATTAGCTCCCAGTCGTCGGGGTCGTCGTAGCTGGCTTCGACGGCCATGGCTACAAGCGGAAGTGTCGGGATTCGTAAATGCAGGGGGTGGAGCGGATTCAGTTTCCAGCGGATTTTTCAAAATTTCAGAAATTATTTGAGCGGTAAACCTCCAAAAATAATTTTTTTTTGGTTTCCATGGAAGCTTGAAGAGTTGGATATTGTCATTTCGCCCCTTGTTTATCCGGGAAACCGGAATCTGGTCCCTCAAGAATGGGAAATTTAACCTCATATCATTTCGATTACCATTTTCAAAGTGTTAATATTCCATGTTAGTCAAATAGTAAAATCGAAAAACAAATGTAGTCTTTTGTTAAAAAAAAAAAAAAATCTAGCAATTTTGTCCTCTTGTGGGCGAAGGGCCGATGGACAAATCGTAGGGCCGATGGACCTACTGCTCTGTCAATATTTTCAGGGCCGATCTATCGGCCCTACGAAAAAAAAACCTTTTTTCTTATTAAGTTGAGGGCCGTTGGCCCTGGTTATTATTTTTTTTTTAAAAGCCGATGGCCTGCTTAACTTAATTTTTTTTTTAATATGTTGAGGGCCGATGGATATCGGCCCACCTTCGGCCCTCCATCGGCCCTGGTAATTGTCTCTGCAGAATTCAGTGGTTCGGCCGATGAATTTGCTCGGCCGACGGAGGTTTCGGATTTTTTTCTTCATGGCCGATGGACTTCATCGGCCCTCCATAGGCCCTCTGCCGGATAAAGACAAAATGACTACTTTTGTGTTTTGTTTTAATTATAGGCTACAATTGTTTTTTCATTTCTACTATTTTGACTAATAGTAGAAATGCCTCATTTTCAAATTACAATGCTACCATCCATCTTATGTCTCTTTTCCATATTATATTTACTTCTTTTCAAATAATTAATTTTAAATACACATCTACATTGGTTCATTCAACTATATTTAATAATTCCATTGTATTGAATTCCACCATCAAAACCATTTTTCTCTCCTCCCAACTTTTTGAATGTTTTGATTAGTTCAATACTCCAACCTTAGATCTTACAAATATTATTATGACTACTTTGTCATTAGGGCAAGACTATAAGTTGTACTTGTAATGTACTTAAAAAATTAGGATAAATTGAAATTTATTTTAGACAGTGCTATATATGTTATTTTATTTTAAAATATGAACATATTTATATACAATGGAAAAATGGAATGCACTGGATCAATTCATAATTTTGATGATAGATAAAAAATGAACTGACCATAGTATGTGGCGTTGCTGATCAAGTGATACTTGGCTGAGTAAACATCGACGTATACGAGGGAAGCCCACAGCAGCTGTAGCCTGAGGTTGGCCACCCGAGCTTTAAGAAGAGTGTTGAAGTGAGCGGCCATGGCGTTCTGCTTCTTTATGCATCCATTCTTGTCCAAGAATCCAAGCTTAGGGTTTGTGACTTGAAGAGTGGCCGCCGGCAGGCATCCGATGGGTCCCACGTTGTGACTTCAGAAAGTTCTCGCTCCTTGTCCGTATAAATGCTACAAACATGCAATCCTAATTAATCTTTATAATAATAATAAAATAAAAATGATGGACGACTAACTGTAATTGCTGCGGTGAGTTGATCAATAATATTGGAGAATTGAGTTGTTGATCGCTTTCCGAATCCAAAGATGAGATCGTTTTGGCCAAAATCAAAGGACAATTGAGATACACATGCAATTAACTTTTAAAAGTCCTCCAATTTTAATGTATAATTTAGTTAAATAATATTCATAAATTTTTTAGGATGGAGATTATATGTATGAATTCATATTTCTCACTTTGATGCATTTTTATTTGATCTGCTCTTTTTATATATATATATATATTATATCTATATATATATATATATATATATATATATATATATATATATATATATATTCGTGACAAATGAAAACACAACCATTAAATTGGTTTATTATGTTCATAGGTCTTGTTTGGAAAAATTTATCAACAATTTCTTCTTATATTATTTCAATATGGTATCTATTGCAGCGGATATCCTTAAAACTTAGTAAGTTTCTACTAGACTTATTAGAGTAAAGGGCAACTCAATAGTTGATTTCGTATGATTTGATAGAATGACATATGCTCTTCTAGAGCCTTCAATAATGGGGCCAAATTAATGCAGCTGATATGTCGCCGGTATCTGAGTTTGAGTCTCCGAAGTTGTATATGGCCGGAAACTGACACGGCGGCGCTAGATATGTTCGTCTTCCGACAGCTTCATCAAATGCTGATGAAATCAATAGGAAAGCAACAAGTAGAATTTTTGCACACTCCATTTCTAAGTGTCTAAAATAGAAAAGTTATGTACTAATTATACTAATAATATGGGATTTGAATAGGGAGAGCAATTTAAAGAAAAGAAATGGTCTCGTTCACGCTAAGAATGTGAAGCAAATTTGTTTATGATTTTGGATTTATCTACTGATTTTATGATGTGGGAGTTGCATTCTTCTTGCTCCACTTCGTTGTTCTTTTTGTTATTAAAAAATTAGGTGTGAAGAAATGTAGCGACAATAAAACCAAATGTTAGTATAAATACTATAACAACAACTACAAAATTTCAGCATTTTACCGACGGAATTGCCGACGGAATAAAAACACGGGTCGGCTTACCGACGGATTTACTCCGTCGGTGATTTAACGACGGATTACTTTTTATATTTTTTTAAAGCAAAATTTGATTTTAATTTATAAATTATTTTAATTTTAAAACATTTTATTGCCGACGGAATATTCCGTCGGCAAAATATGATTTTAATTTATAAATTATTTTAATCTTAAAACATTTTATTACCGACGAAAATATCCGTCGGTAAGCCCTAATTAGATAATCGAGCAGACAGCAGAACCAACACATTTCTCCCCCACAACTTGCTCCCCCCTCCATCGCCGCTCGTCGCTGTCGCCGCCTCCCCCCTCGATCGCCGTCGTCGCCGCCTCTCCCCTCCGTCTCGTCCGTCGTCGCCTCCCCCGCCGTAGAGATTAGAGATACCGGTTTTCGTTGTGTATTTTGTTATTTGGCTGCAGACCACTTCAGCAAATTGAAAGTAAATGAGAACCAAAGTATGAACTGAATTTAGCCAGATCTTGTGTTGTAGCTAAAGGTATTTTTGTTCTCTGTTTTCATTTTTGCTCTGCAAAAGATATAGAAGTGTTATATGGAGTAACCATGTTTATGGGAGGCTGTTTGAGTTCTTACCTATGTTGAATACTTTCTTAAATCTTTATAAATTCAGAAATAACTGATGGGTTAGGTTTGTTACATGTTATGTGGGTCCCATCTCGTGGCAAGGTGTGATGACAACTATGCTTCTTGTTAATTTTAATCATTTTCCCCCTAATGATTAAGTTGTTTATCTATTTCTTGACATGGCATGACAAACTACAGAATCTGATAAAATCAAACATTGTTATACAATAATTGGACAACTTTAGAGGTGCATTATTGGAACAAAATTTAGACACATTCAAATTGTTTAGGTGTTTTGTGCTAACAAACATTCACTTGAGATCTTATAATGGTTAAGGTGTTTGTCTTTTGAATGAAAGTCATGAGTTTGAATTTCAAGATCGTTATTATGTAGGAACCTTTCGAACATAGTTAGGGTAATATAGTTTGTATCATCTATATGATTTGTAGGCCCTCACACAAGAATAAAATTTACTTTGTATATATCTTTGGTAGCGACCGTTTATTTTTTCATTATAAAAAATTGATTCGATACACTTTTGAACCCTTCTTGCATTTTGGTTAATTGCAAATAATATCTATTACTAAATCCATTTCATAATAAGGGCAGTTTATTAGTGTCAAAAATTTGTTTGTTTTCATACACAAGTTGTTAAGAAAATGAGACAAATGCATGCATTTTGATTAAGATGATAGTATTTTTAGTTACAATTCTATCATATGTGTCTTTTTTATTATCTTAGAATTAGACGCTTATGACCTTACATCTATATGCCTTGCCGTAATGATAAATCTAAAGAAAATATCATGTTTCAATGCTACAAGTATTAGGGATTCATCTTGAAAAGCCTTTGTGATTATTTGCCTAAGAACATGGCACCTCCTAGAGGTTGTGGCGGCAGGACTATATCAGCTCCTGCTGGGCGTGGAGCACCCCCATCGTCGTCTGGCTATGGGGGCAGTCCCCCTGAGTCGGCTGGATAACCGCCATTGTTTCGAGATTTCACCTGAGGGGTATGTAATAATTAGTTTTATTACTTTTAAATATATCAAGTATAACTTGGATTAACCATTTTTCAATAATAGGCGATTGCTTGAGCCATCTGGATTGGCCTCGACAATCGTTGAGTGTTTTAAGAAGATTAATAACCCGACTGGGTTCACTTGGAAGCTGACTCCTCCTGAAATTAAGGAGCAGTATCTTGAGGAATTTAAGGTTAGTTTTTCTTTCAAGTTTACAATCTTATAATTTAGCATTTACTTGTATATATCTAAGATGTATAAACATGTAAATTGCAGAAGCACTTCCGCTGGCCTGCTGACTGGGACCAGGCAGTCCACCACATGTGGCAGAAGAGGGCGTCCAAGAGGTTCAGTGATTGACACTTCGAAATGAAGAAGGGCCGCCCTAAAAAACCGGACTACATCAACACAGAGAGGTGGGCGGCCCTCAACGAGTACTGGATGCGGCCAGAGGTACTCCAAAAGTCGGAGACTGCTTCCCAGTGCCGCAGGTCAGAGCCAGAGCCGGGCGCCGGGATGAGCAAACACAAAGGAAGGTCCCGGTTAGCACTACAATACTCCCAGTCTACGGTAAGTCTCATTTTATAAGTTTTTTAGCTTCTTATGTCTTTGTTTTTGACATAATTTTGTTTATGCATGTGATGAATAGGCTTCTCAGAGGGGATGCTCCTTAGAGTCCACCGCCTTTGACACTTTCCAGAGTCTCCATTACAAAGATGGAGACTTCTCTAACATGAAGGCGGCGAGACTTCATGTAAGCACAATTACAATATATAGAATATTATTTTAGAATTCTGAGTTTGACTAATTTCTATTTTTATATTGTAATAGGCGGAGGTGGAGCAGATTGCTGCTGAAGAAGGCCCCAACGCGGATAAAAATGCGATTTATCTGCGGTTGGAAGGGGTTCGGGACAAGAAGCAGCGACTGTACGGTTTCGGCGAGGAAGGGAGCAGCTACATCAACGCCGCCAGCCGCTCATCTACTTCTTCACTTGGGCCATCCCAAAGCAATGCCGAGATCATGCGCCGACTGGAGGAGGAGTCGGCAGCTAGGAGGAGCCTCCAAGAGCAATGCCGAGATTCATGAATGCGAAGATGGACCAGCTTATGGAGATGATGGGTTCCTCTAGCCGACGAGACCCTCCGGACGACAGCAATCAGTCCCCTCCTGCCACCTCTTTATGATTGACTTATATATGTGTTATGTATATATACTGAATATTTGGATTTTATGATTTATATATTTATATTTCCGTTTCGGTTTGCTTTTTGACTTGATTTGAATAGTTATATGTATGTGCTGTGTTGGTTGGTTAAAAAATGCAGGTTGTCGAGAACTGGGTACGAAAAAATAAAATAAAAATATTAAAAAAAAACATTACCGACGGATTACCGACAGAATTCCGTCGGTAAAGTTCAAAAATTACCGACGGATATATTCCGTCGGTAAAACGTCGGTGATTACGCCCCGACAGAATATCCGGTGACATTCTTCCGATGGAATATTCCATCGATAATCTGTCGGTAAATTTTACCGACAAAGCCTGACCCGACACCATATTTTCGTCGGTATTCCGTCGGTAATTTTGTTACCGATGGATTATTACGGTTTACTAACGGAAAATTCTGTCGGTATACGGTGAATTTTTTGTTGTGAACATAACAAATAACATATGAAAAATTGAATAGCTAAAATAACAAAATGCAAACCGAGGCAAGAGTTAGACTCTTTCTCTGCAAGACGATAATGCTTCGCTACTCGGTGCAAGCGGTCTATAACACTCGTCTCCAAGATACAACTGTTTCTCAATTATGAGTAGTTGCACTACTTCTCGTAATTCCGGCGAACTACTTGATATCTCGGGACTAAGGAGATACTAATTAATTTATATGGATGGAGTGAAACAATAGGGATAAAAGAAACAAGAAGGAATCATGTTTTTCTAATTATTTTTTTCTTTACTACAAATCGTCCTATTTATAGATTTGAAGCACTCATTCATAAACGACACAACTCTTCGCAATGGACACAACTCTTCACAATAAGATGAATTGTGAATGGTTGCATTTTTTCAACTTCCAAGTACCTCTTGGCATGAACCAACATATCCCTTCATGAATCAATGCATTCATTCATCATTTAATTTATGAAACAATGAGTCCATTCCACGAAGTAAAGTGTCCATTCATCTAGGAACCAACGCATCCTTTCAATTCTTCCCATAAATCTCATGAACTAATGCATCCTTTAAATTAATTAATTTAATAATCTAATTTCCATTATTAAAATTCTAACAATCCCCCACATGGAAGTTAGATTATTAAATGCAAATGCAAAATGTTATGCAAACCAAAGTCCCAATGACCTATTATTGCATCAAGATAGGTAGTTTTTTGCTTTGAACCTTCCTTAGTATAATGTTATCGGATTTACTCGTTGCTCGGTGAACTCAATGTCTTGAACCGATCAGCTTTTGTGTAAACCAAGACAATAACATATACACAATAATAGATACAATATCTTTCGTTCTCACGTTGTGTCCATTTTGGCCTTAGACCATATCTTGGATTCATAAGTGTTTCTATTTGAAGCGGTCACACTTCTCACTTATATAGGTGATCTCCCATAAAGAGTATCATGTCATACTCCACCAATAAGGCTATAGGAATCATTAAAAGCTTATACGCTTACCCTAATACCACAAGCTACATGTTTGCACTTGGGGAAGCTTCGAGAATGGATTGTTAGTTGTGTTTCCAAGTGCACAACTTGAACATTCTTAACTTAGTTGTCTCTTTGAACCATGTTCATGGGATCTCCAATTATCATGGTAGAGTCACCATTAAGAGCGTTCTTTTAGTGTGGATTTTAATCTCATTCCCCTTACTGCATTGTACAATTGATCACGATTAATACCTTTAGTAAACGGATCAACAATATTGTCTTTTGACTTCACATAGTCAATACATATTATTCCACTAGTGATCAATTGTCTAACGGTATTGTGTCTTCGACGAATATGTCGAGACCTACCATTATACATATTACTTTATGCTCTCCCAATGTATCAAGACGGGAGGCACGGGTTTTTCCCAACAAGGAATATCCTCTAAGAAGTTTCGTAGTCATTCGGCTTCGACAGCTTTATCTAGAGCAATGAATTCTGATTCCATTGTAGACCGAGCTATACAAGTCTGCTTAGAGGATTTCCATGACACAACTCCTCCACCTATGGTAAACACAAAACCACTTGTGGACTTGGAATCTTTTGTGTCGGATATCCAACTGTAGTTAGTGCGGTCCAATGATCCTTTCGATCATCCTTGCGAACTTCAATTCTGAGACGGACTATTAGATCTTCGAGACTCATCTCTTTGCATTTGTGCTTTAAATAGTTCTTGAAATCTTTCCACATTGGTGGTAGTTTCTCGATCACAGTTGCAACTTGAAAAGATTCAGAAACGATCATAACCTCGGCAAGGATATCATGTATGATCAATTGAATCTCTTGCAATTATTCGAAGACGGTTTTGGTATCCACCATCTTGTAGTCTAAGGATCGTCCAACAACTAACTTCTTTAGACCGGCATCTTCGGTCTTTTATTTGATCCCCAAAGAATCCCACAATTCTTTCGATGTCTTTGAAGTCGAGTAGACACTATAGAGAGTGTCGTCAAGTTCATTTAGTACATAGTTGCAACATATGTAGTCGCTATGATGCCATGTATCACACGCTATGCGTTTTTGTTCATCAGTTTCATTTTCCCCACGATTGGAGGTGACTCTTTCAAGAATCGAGATAAATTTAAAGTAGTTAAATAAAACAACATTTTAGATTGCCAACGCTTAAATTCAGAACCTGAGAACTTTTTCGGCTTTTCTGCATGAACAAGGGCGCTTGGAATTTGGTTGTTTGTTGCCGTTGTAAAGTTTGGCGGCACGTTGATACTACTTGTCATCATTTGGTAGGGGGATCGGGTACATCACTGCTACTAGTCGTCATTTCTTCAACACATTTATCGTATTGCGATTGTGTAATCTAGCCGAGTGCAGTACTAGCACTAACCCAAAGAAACGCAAGTTCTATGAAAAGAAGCAAGATTCAAAAAGGAAGAAAAAGATCATGCGGAATTGCGATTATTATTAAAAAAATTAGGTGTGAAGAAATGTAGCGACAATAAAACCAAATGTTAGTATAAATACTATAACAACATAACAAACAACATATGAAAAATTGAATAGCTAAAATAACGAAATGCAAACCGAGGCAAGAGTTGGACTCTTTCTCCTCAAGACGATAATGCTCCGCTACTCGGTGCAAGCGGTCTATAACACTCGTCTCCAAGATACAACGGTTTCTCAATTACGAGTAGTTGCACTACTTCTCGTAATTCCGGCAAACTACTTGATATCTCGGGACTAAGGAGATACTAATTAATTTATATGGATGGAGTGAAACAATAGGGATAAAGGAAACAAGAAGGAATCATGTTTTTCTAATTATTTTTTCTTTACTACAAATCATCCTATTTATAGATTTGAAGCATCCATTCATAAACGACACAACTAATCGCATTGGACACAATTCTTCACAATAAGATGAATTGTGAATGGTTGCATTTGTTCAACTTCCAAGTACCTCTTGACATAAACCAACATATCCCTTCATGAATCAACGCATTCGTTCATCATTTAATTTATGAAACAATGTGTACATTCCACGAAGTAACGTGTCCATTCATCTAGGAACCAATGCATCCTTTCAATTCTTCCCATAAATCTCATGAACTAATGCATCCTTTAAATTAATTAATTTAATAATCTAATTTCCATTATTAAAATTCTAACACTTTTCTGCTGCAGTTTGCAGGAATGCAGCTTTGGTAAGGATTTCTTGCGGGAAAAGGGGAATCTATATATACTTGCTATATAGTTGATTTTAATATTTAATTGAAATATATGCCTCATATCAAAATTTAAAAATATTCGCGAGGTGATATAAAATGGAATATGATATTGCGATACAAAAATTTATTTGATATTTTCATATAAGGAGAGAATTTGCTACATTTGTATAATATCATGCAAATGAATACAGAAAATTAAAGAATATTAGTGTAAATAGATGAACTTTGGATTGATTTTGATTTGTACATAACTTTTAAAATGCTCGCGTCACTTTTTAATTTTTTTATTTGTTAAAATTTGTACATTGACAAAAATTCAAGAAATTTAATTCGAAACCATTGTCATTCTCACACAAAGACTATGTATGTGATTTAAGTAGTAAACCGTCTTTTTTTGTCGTCGTCTGACTTGTTCACATCACAATCGATTTGGGGATTTATTTTGTCCCGTGTATACAATTTTATCAAATTGAAAGGTCATATTTTTATGCGAGTATTGTGAAAGTCATGTTCAAGACCCACCGCTCTGATGCATTTACAAGTCAATAGTTCTTAATTACACCTTATCAAAATTCTAACCCAACTTTACTACCACCCAACTTTAAACTAAATGACACAAAGATTTATAGTATGAAAAATCTAGATAAAAAACTGTTATCAGCCTACAAATATACGAACTTTAAACGAATTTTAGTTTTTTACATAACTTTCAAAACGCTCGAATAAATATATAACTTTATAATTTGTTAAGATTTACACACTGACGAAAACTCTAGACTCATAGACATCATTTTTGTACCAAAATGATATCGTTTCTTTGATATTTAAATTGTCAATTTTTTTGTTGATGTAAAAATTTTAATAAAATTGAAAGATCTTGTATTAATACGAGTATTTTAACATCATATACAAAATCAAAATTTACTAAAGTTCGAGTAAGAAAAGAAGACATTTATTTCACTAGTTCACTATAAAAGATAAGAGTACAAATTGGGGCATAGAAAGTGATCTTAAACCTAAAAAGGAGTATCACAAGTAATGGGCATATTAATCAATTTGAGTAGCACCAAGCTTATATTTTTCACCACACTTCCAAAGTAGTTTCCGAAATAGTCGATATGTATCTCAATTATTATGATATATATACAAAGTTATAAATAAATTTTGTCCAAAGAGAATAAACTATCTCCAAACTACTCCAAACTTCAGGTGGTAGATGGGCCCAATTTGATGGACCGGGTTGAATTAGATTACGAAATTAAAAGTGAGAAAAGGTATTAGGTCTAAAAGTTTGTTCAGAAAATTACATGGGCTTCAAACTGAAAAACTTGAGATTGTCCGTCTCATAAAAATACATATATTATTTATTATTATTAATGGAGTATTACTTTTTAAATACAAACGAGACTTTTCGCTAATAAAAAAAATATATATACATATATTATTAAAATATTATTAATTATCAAATAGAAATGAAGAAAATGGGGAAGAAAATTAAGCGTTCATCTTTCACAGTCAACTTTCAGAGTCTTCACTTATTTCCCTCGAATTTGCTTCAAATTCCGAGTATGAAGATTCCAAGCATTGCGTGCTGTCTCACTGATCTTCTACTCCGACAAAATAATCTACTTTTTGCCAAATCCAAAAAACTGCTGCACTCTCCAAGCCGACCTCTTTCTACTGCGTCATCGGAGATTCCGGAAATGGATTTGTTCATGGAGAAACTCAAGAACTACGAAAAAATCGGTGTTCCTAAGGACGCAGGTACCAATTCCTCTGACGGTTTTGATTTAGGTAGGATGCGGCGGCTTTTGTACAATCTTGGCAATCCTCAAACCAAATTCAAGGTAAGGTTTTCACATTTCTGCGTATTCTATTAATAGTTATGTTGCACTTTGGCATCATTGATCTGCCCTAGGGTTTCAAGGTGCTATGCATTAAGTTTGAGTTTTTCTGTTTAGTTTAAAAGAATTGACATTGATTTAGGCTGTTCATATTGCGGGCACAAAAGGAAAAGGATCAACTGCTGCTTTTCTTTCCAGCATTTTACGTGCTGAAGGGTATTCCGTTGGTTGCTATACTAGGTATTGCCTGCTTGAATTGCCTTTCTTTCTCATACTAGCATAAAATTAACTGATTATTTCTGTACATATAAGTGACCGAAGGAATTATGTCGTATAGTCCGCATATACGCACTGTTAGAGAGCGTATAACACTGGGAACGAGAGGAAAAGCAGTGCCGGGAAAGAGATTGAATTTGCACTTCAACAAGATAAAGGAAGAGCTTGGAATGGCAGTTGCACGCGAAAAAGGGCATCTCAGTCAGTTTGAAGTATGTTTGTAGGATGTGGATGGATACATTCTGCTATTAACTTGAGTATACGTTCTTGTTTACATGTCTATTTAACTATTCTAGTTGAATCTGACCATGATACAAATCTTTATTGACATTCAATCTATTTGATCAAGGTTTTCACTGCTATTGCATTCAGCTTATTTGCAGAAGAGAAAGTTCAATTTGCTGTAGTCGAGGTAGACTGATCTTGTCCGACCACTTTTAATAACAACCAAGCTCCTGCTTTTCAATTTCCTCCTTTTTGTGTGAAGCAATCATGTTTTCCAACTTCTAATATATCATAAATGGAAATTTATATAATATGAGAAATCACTTAAAATTATCTGAGTAGACTTTTCATTTCCTTATACTCTCATCTTAGTGTTGGAGTTCTTAGGCTACCCTGTTTAGTAATTAACGCAGTAAACTTAATTCAATATTAGTTCGTGCATTCATTGTCTTCTTGACTTCATGATGGGAGTAATATGTGGTGCACTGTTTGCAGTCTACCTTTGACAGAAAAACATAGAAGTCAACATCCTGAAATGGATGGTATTTTGATTTCTTATGTCAACTTATAGGCTGGATTAGGCGGTGCTCGGGATGCAACCAATGTATTTACGAGTTCAGATCTGGCAGCAGCAGTCATTACAAATATAGGTGAAGAGCATATAGCTGCGCTAGGGGGCTCCCTGGAGAGTATAGCTGCAGCTAAAGCAGGAATAATTAAAGAACATCGTCCAGTTAGGTGGTTCTTTACATTCCTTCCTTTACAAATCAGCATATGTTAAAGTTATATTGTGCTTTCTTCCCTTGGTAGGCATATAGAGAAAATATAACGTGGACAAATTAATCTACCTTAAATTTGAATGATGTATTTTCAAAGGAGACGTTATAGGTGGTTATGCTTTAGACAAGGGTGAGATAAACTAAACAATACTGTTTTCATCATTTACTTGAGCTGTGGGTGTACATACTTACACATCAACTATTTAAAGTTATATCCACATGATATGGTGCAGAATCTACAGTTCTGATTTGTTTGTAAAATCTTTTAGCTGATTTTGGGTGGGCCACTTCTTCCACATATCGAGAGTATTATTCGTCATAAGGCACTATCTCTGTGTTCACCTGTTATATCAGCATCAGATACTGGAAATAGAAGTGTACTTAAAGGCTTCTGTACGGCTGGTCAGGTGCCTCGCCAATTATGTGATATTCTGCTCCGGATTGAGGGGGACCTTCACATGGTACGCATTTGCACTGTATTATACATAAACTGTGTAGTTGATTAACTGAAGTCTTCTCTTTCTCAGTGTTAACTCAAATTTTCTCTGAATGTGTCATATTCAGTTCATTGATTTGTTCGATCTACAATTACGCATGCTTGGCTCTCACCAGCTACAGAATGCCGTGACTGCTACTTGTACAGCACTTTATCTTCGTGAACAAGGTGTGGAAAGAGAATATGTTATAGCTCCTATTTCATAATTTTAGTACGTCTTGTCAGGGATTACATGTGTGTACTGAGCATGATATTTTATTTTCTGATCGATAGTTTTTCTACCCTTAAGCTGGTGGAGATTATATCATAACCCGGCCTTTTTTTTGGAATATTAAAGGACTAGTTGAAGTTGTGGTAATGAAAAAAATGGCGTTATCAGTGACTTTCTTATGAGTGCATTAATCATAGTAGGGTGCTTTACAGTTGACTGAAAATGTACCTGAGCATGCTACCACCATGGAATACGGGTTAATTACAGGGTATATCTTGTTGTCCATTTTCATGATATGCTCCAAACGTACTTGGCCCTAGCTTCTCAAGACATTAAACACCTGAGTTTATATGCACATGAAGTTCACTTCTAGCAGGCAGCTCTTCATTTTTTTATAAGAAATCAGTTATTAAAACTAATACTGACCTTTCTTGAAAAAAATACTAACATTCTATGAAGATTCTATATTTTCAAGTTGACTCTCATCTGAGGTGTAAGCCTTATTGGCTAAATGCTATTACTTCAAGAAGTATTTATTCTTGCTACAAAGCATTTTTTGTATTCATTTGGGAAATAGCCCAAGTAAAAACTTACAAGCACATTGCATATCAACTGGAAAGATATTTATTTGAGCTCTAGTGTTACTGGATGATAGTATTGTACATAATATCCTCTATTATGATTTGTGCAATTTTTATTTTATCTATTTTCTGATATGAGTTTGAATGCATTTAATCCTTATCATGCTTTTCTCTTGGTGATTCCATTTCTTTGTACCAATAACTATATAGGATGGAAGCTATCAGATACGGCCATTCGTGCTGGTCTACAGTCTGCGTATTTGGTTGGTAGAAGCCAATTTTTGACATCTAAGGAAGCTGATATGCTTGCACTATCCGGAGCAACTATACTTCTTGATGGAGGTTTGGTTCCATTTCTTCATGATTTCCGTTATCACACTAAAATATGACCGACCTCTTAGATTTTGTGGATCATAACTAATTCGGTAGTTCATCCATTTATTTTCTAATCTTTTTTCTTTACATGGAAATCAATCTCAGCCCATACAAAGGAATCTGGCCAAGCGCTGGTGGACATGATTAAGATGGCATTTTCTGATGCAAGATTGGTTTTTGTTGTTGCTATGGCAAATGACAAAGATCATACTGGTTTTGCTAGATCCCTTCTTTCAGGTTAAGTATAATTATGTACTTTGATTCTCCATGTGATTTGGTTAGTGGTAAATAAACTTGTTTTCCCCTCTCTGCAGTTGGATGTTTGGAAGCTGTATGTTTCACTGAAGTTAATATTGCTGGAGACAGATCGCGTACAACTTCATCGTCCTTGTTAAAAAGTTCCTGGATGAAAGCTTGCAGAGAGATGGGTGGCAGTTTTCTTGATTGCACAACTGCTAACTACAAATTGATTAAAGATGAGCATCCTGAATCATCAATCTTATTTGTGGAGGGTTCATTAATGGATTCAATTAGATTGGGAAATGAGGTCCTTGGTCCAAAAAATGGGATAATTGTAGTCACTGGATCTTTGCATATTGTTTCAGCAGTTTTAGGTTGTCTTGAAGGATGATTTGGAGTGAAGTGGGTATTAATTATATTTGCTTTAGATGTTGATTCTTTGTGGAAATTAAACACCCTTTAAAGTTGCCACCATGTATGCTTATATTGTTTTTATATTCCAAAGTTGATACCTTTTGTCGATTGTGAGTTTGATTATTTGCTCATGACAATGCATTGTGTTTTTCAAATTATAATTTGAATCTCTATAAAATTTGAGATAATTTGGATGGGCATCTATTATGAAAAAGGAAGACAGGAAAAGAGGAATTAAAACTAGCAGCATACAAGTTAAGGCATATGAATCATACTTTTATGGGTCCCAAATATGAAGATGGAATCAAAAATAAGTTAAAAGCCGATTATAAGGAATTTTATCACTTATTCTGAAAATTACAGATTTTATCTGTATAATTTTTAATTGCCTTTCTCTCCTACGCAAATACATAAGACAGCAGAGGGGAAAATATTTTTTCGAATATTTTATTTAGGGGTTTGAACTAATGGCATCTATGAGGTAGTAGTAAATGAAATTTCCAATTTTCAGATGCTATGGTAAGTCTTGTGACCACTTAGACAACTTTAGTCAATTTTCTGCATCTCGCTATTAAATTATATCAACTTTAGTGAAATTTTGTGGAATATCAAATGTTATTTAATGATTCGTAAAAGGTGAAAAATCACAATTCAGGGAAAAAAGTCTCTTCAAAAGACATTGATGATAATGAAAAATCGATAATAATGGAGAATGATTAAATACTTTACATCACAATCTTTCATAACCTAAAAATTAATTTATTTTTATTATGGAGTATAATTTAGTATTTGTTATTTATTACCGATTCTTGACTTGTTTTAAATTCAAACCATTAATTTTTTTAAATTTCTTATAGTGAATTTAGTTTAATTCAATAATTAAAAAAAAATGGAAAAAAGGGAAACCGAACATAACCGTAATAATAAGTTGGGTTAAGTTTATAATGACGTATAACAGAGAGAGATCCATATGATTCTCGTATCACTTAAATTTCACCAAAACAATAATAATCTTAATATACATTTATCAAAGTGTGAAAATTTGATATTAGGGCGAATGCCACTATTCATTGATTTATTCAAAAACAATTTTAAAAAATTAAGACAAATCAGTTAAATATAATTGTAAAACAATTTTTAAAAATTAAATGATATATTGTTTATTTTGGTTTTGAATTTTTGACTGACATACAAAATGTATTGAATAGTATTCACCATGTGCACTTTTGTAAACTAACTACGGAAACATGGACCACTGAATTTGGTTATTTTGTTTTTTATAATACTCTAAAATAACATAAATATACATAGCGATTAAAGTGTTTAGTCGTGAGAAAAAAATATTGGTTAAAAAATCACCAAGTCTGCTTAAGTCTGTTACATAGGATTGTTGCCCTTTTTTATGCTTTGCAGGCTAGTGCACATAAATAAAGTTAATCCGCACACTTTATTAATGACTGCGAGTTATCATCGTCATTCAAAATATTAAAATAATATAAAAACAAATTAATTATGTTTGCAATACTCAACTTAAATGGATTGGTGTGATTCCAATGTATGATTTACATACCTTTGTTATATATGTCTTTAACACTTAAGAATATCCAAACAAGATTCTAAAGTAAACATAATCAAGAAAAGAGGTAATCCACATATATTGAACCGTGATAAAACAATTAGACCGCAACAACCTAGATTAATATTTTGTTGAGCACATCCAAATTTAGCACTAAAAAAAATCCCTTTTCCAATCATCAATCTTTCAAAAGGTAGTTCGGCAAAGTAGAGTGAAGCTTCCACCTGCCTGCATATTCACAGTATTCCTTAAATTAATTAAGTGTAGTGTATCTTTTTGAAGAAAACACTAAAGTTTAAGAAAAGTTGAATCCCTTTTCTCGTACTTTTAAGGGTCAATTCCCTTTTTCTGAAACGGATTCAGAGATCCTTCAATCTGCTCAGGTCTCTCTCTCTCACACACACAAATTTAATATGGGAGTTGAGATCTTGAAAAGGTCGGTTTATTCTTGAGAAGTTACAATTTTTTGATGGATGTTTTGGGTATCCAATTAAGATTTTGGAGATTGGATTTAAGTGGGATTCACATTTTTGCTTAGCTTGCAAGTTATCATTCGTTCCGTGGGCTCATAAATTTGGTTTATATTGCGTGTTTGAATGTTCTTCTTGGCCTTATCTCAGTATTTTTTGGAGTTTAGTCTATCTGACAAAAATGGAGTAATTTCAGATAAAATAGTTGGTATTATCTAATACTCCCTCCATACCATTATTAATAGCGCCTTTCTTTTTGGCACGAAAATTAAGAGAATATGTAATAAAGTATGAGAGATGAGTAGATAATAAAGTATGAGATAGAGATGAGTGTGATAATAAGAGAGTATGAGAGAGAAGATGATAAATTATGATAGAGAAATGAGTATAATAATGAAAGTAAATGATAAACTATGAGAGATAAGATGATAAAGTAGGAAAGAAAGTGATAATTTTTTATCAATTTCGGACATCGCCACTAATAGCAGGACGTCCGAATTAGAAAATGTGGTCACTAATAATGGGACGGAGGGAGTAATAGTTATTATAATTCGAAAGAGACTTTGAAAGCTGTTTCCTTCGTCGGTCCACCCTTTACCATAAGGTTGTATCGCTTCTCTTGAAGCCGCCTTTCTGCTTTGAAACTTGTCAAATTCACATTTGATTTTGATTTTTCTTTTGCACCGGTATGTATATAATGAAAGAAAATAGGATTTTATGAAATTTTCTTGTATGCTGCAGTTGAAGAATTTAGGTATTTACTTGTGTAGAATTTTGTTTTGGCTGTTTCCTGCTTGACTCATTGTTTTTGTTCAATTTATACATGTGTTTGGGGAATTATGGGATATTGAATTGACATGTTTTTCTTTGATTCATCATCTTTGGTCTTAGGAAGTTGTGATATTTGTGGAGTAATCAAACTTTTGCCGATTTTTGGACTCGATGGGTAACAAAGGTTCCAGCCCTAGTGATGGGGAGAATTGGAGGCCATCTTCAACATCTCAGTCTAGTGAATCATCCGGGTGGCAGCACAATTATGACCATTCGACGTTTTCACAGTATGCACAAAATTATCCTAAGCCGCATCAGCCTTCAACAACTGGGCCTAGTCCGTCCTCCAGTTTCCAGCATGGTGACATTCAATCATCACATTCGCAGGACGCTCAGAGTTACCCTGTAGCATATCCTTATCCAGCTCCGGCACCAGCAGCAGCAGCAGCACCACCACCACCACCAGCAGGATACCCACCCACAGAGCAGTTCTATGCTCCTCCCCAAGAGTACGGGTATCCACCTCCCGCGCCCGCCCAATATGATGTACCTAGTTCTCAAGTACATGCACCGAAGAAGAGGCTTGATAAGAGGTATTCGAGGATTGCTGACAACTATCATTCCTTAGAGGAGGTACGTGTGATGTTTTATGCAGAAGATATCAGATTTGACCGTTTTGTCTGATGTGGCATATCATTTGTTTGAATCTTCTATTACTGCATTGAAATAAATTAACCGGAAGAAATACTGAGTAGCATGTCTTCAACATTATGTCCGTATAAAATGCATGCTATTTATTTTTATTTGTTTTCCTTTTATTGCTAAAGTTAGGAGAGACTGAGGGAACTATGAAGTCTTTAGTATTACTTCTCTGATGAATATTTGCAAATTATATGCACCTTTTAGCATGGGAGGCAAGGAGTTGGTACGGACTTGCCTGGGATATGATGTTATTTACGGTGTAGGCACCTTAAGATATTGATGTTGGCCCGTTGGGGAAGGATTTATATAAGCTTTTTAGAAGATGCAATTTTGTGGATTTATGCCTTGGCAAAAATGCACACTCTTTGTTTGCACAATCAGAAATCGTTTGGGGGATGAATAGAGAGATTGGAACTTCTAGAGGATTGATAAAAGATGTGGTATAGTTATCGGCAAGAGTTGAAGAGGGTAATGGAGAAGAATAATTCATTGTAAATTTGCAAGTGCTTAAAGTTTTGAATAAAACAATGCTTCAAAACGGCTTATCAAAATGCTATAATATCAATGATTTGAGTACTAGGGATTACATATAGATGGGTGCCAACAATTTGAAGGCCAGAGTCATGTTGAAGTCGAAGGATGGTCCGATTTTTCTGGTTTTAAACTGACCTATATGGGCTTTTATTTGTCAAAAACACATATCTGTATATTTTCTATGCTGGTAGTATTGAGTATTTATCTTGTGATGCAGGTGACTGAAGCTCTTGCACGAGCTGGTCTCAAGTCTTCAAACCTAATTATCGGGATTGATTTTACGAAGAGCAATGAATGGACAGGTACATTTATTTTATTTCATAAAGATCGATAGCATTACTAGAACTTTTGGAGAAATATTCTGAACTTGGTTCCATTTTTAGGCAAGAAATCGTTTAACGGTCGAAGCTTACATCACACTGGAAGTGGTCTGAATCCCTACCAACACGCAATAACAATTATCGGGAAGACCTTGGCAGCTTTCGATGATGATAACATGATCCCCTGTTTCGGGTTCGGAGATGGTAATAAATTGTGTTTTTTCGAACTTATACTTTGACTTATCAGCTATTTGTGACGTGTTTCGTTGCTTTAATTGATCTTGGCAGCATCGACTCACGATCAAGATGTATTTAGTTTTTATCCTGATGGAAGGTGTTGCAATGGATTTGAGGAAGTTTTAAGACGTTACGAAGAACTTGTTCCCAATCTGAAACTGGCAGGTTAATCAATGTTTAAGTCTATCTTGTGGAGACTATTGTAATTATAATTTTCGTCTTAGACTTGCTTTTTTTTTTTTTATTCCTGGCAGGACCAACATCATTTGCACCTGTAATCGAAATGGCTATGACGGTTGTCGAGCAGAATAGGGGCCAGTACCATGTTTTAGTGATTATTGCAGATGGACAGGTACGCTACCTCGATAAATTCAAATCTGATTTCGTGGCGTACAAACTTGAATGTGTTGGCTTGTTTCAGTAAATTTCGTTCTTATGAAAACCCTCGATTATTTGGTTATTCGTGTCTCATTAGCCTTGCCATCTTTTTAGGTCACCAGAAGCGTTGATACGGAATATGGTCAGTTGAGTCTGCAGGAGCAGAAAACCGTCGAAGCAATTGTTCAAGCGAGGTAACTATTCTAAACACGTGCTCGATTACGTTTCTCGTCTTTGGATTAAAAACGTTCAATGTTAACTTGTTATAATCATACCTGCAGCAAGTTGCCTCTATCAATTGTTTTGGTTGGCGTTGGGGATGGCCCTTGGGATATGATGAAGGAATTCGACGACAATATCCCGGCACGAGAGTTCGATAATTTCCAGTTTGTCAACTTCACCGAGATCATGGCGAAGAACATGCACCAAACTCGAAAAGAGACCGAGTTTGCTCTCTCAGCATTGATGGAAATCCCTACTCAGTATAAGGCAACCATGGAGCTTAATCTGTTGGGGTAATCCTTGCTTACTTCTCCGTGTTTGTGTGTTTCTTTACGACACTCTACGCGTCTACTTTGTGCATTTTGCTTACTTTTTCGTGTGGCATTCAGTGGAAGGAGAGGAAACGTTCAAGAGAGAATCGCGCTTCCTCCTCCCGTCTTTGGTGCTGCAGCATTTGGCGGTAGCTCAAAGGCCTCGCCTGCAGATTCGTTTCAATACCGTTTGAATTCATACTACGAGTACACTGCTCCTCCTAGTACAGCCCCATCTGCTCCAAGCTCGGCTTATGAACACCAGGTAAATGCGTCCATATATTTTTTGATATATCAATCCAAAAATCATATCTTCATGTGGAAATCGAAATTCCGTGTGTACATTTTGGAAAACGAATTATTTTTGTCCTCCTTTGATACGAAATGCGCCCTTTCTCTGAATTACGGATGTAACATGAACTAAACTAGGAAGTTAATGTACAGATTTGTCCGATTTGCGTTACTAATCCGAAGGACATGGCTTTTGGGTGCGGTCATCAGGTAAACCGACATCTTTTGTTTGTGATTCATTCCGAGTGCAATGAGTTAATCTGTCTGTGTTTTGAGCAGACGTGTTGCGAGTGTGGACAGGATCTTCAGCTATGCCCGATCTGCAGGAGTCGTATAGAGTCGAGGATAAAACTCTACTGAGAAGGCTAACCCTACCACCAGATTCTTTATATTGGTTTTACTTGTTTTGTATGTTCTTTGTTGGTTTTAGCAGTGCTAGTGCTACATTTGCTATTTTGGTGTGAATTATGTATTTGGTTCACAATTTGTAAATTATATAATCCTTATATATCGGGTGTAGCATCTACAAGATCCTACTTATTTTCCATATTTATTGTTGGAGATGATATAAACAAATTTGTCCAATCTATATTGACCTTTTGGAGATTCGAGCTGGATCTAGGTTAAATTATTACTATCATTTTACAAAAGAATACAACTTCAATTATTTTAGCGTACGTACCTTTCATGTTTCTAGTCTTTTTTTATTTATTTGACGCACATGAATACATATAATTAATTATTAATATGTCAGGTGTGGAGTGATTCACTTTGTATAAAAAATTAATTTAACACACCAAAAGAATAACGACAAAGTAAATGTTACTAGAAATAAACATCCTTAAACATCGATAAAGTAATAATCCCGTTAAGATAATAATTTCTTCCGGTCCCGATATTGGTCAATATACTAAAATAATGTTTGATAAATTATTAACCTCGTTAAATGAATATTTTTTCTCGGTCCCAAAGTTATTACTTTATCGAGGTTTAACTGTATATACATACATACATAATAACAATACAAAAAAAAAGGAGAAATTGCATTATTGCATGAAGTAATTCCTCGTCACCTAGCGACATTACTACATCATTTGAAATTATAATAATTGTTATAATAATAAATACTCCATATTAGTTTTCCAATACTTGACTCATAATTATTAATTACAAACATAGTGTTCGCATCCTTAAATTTGTACTACATACTGCCAGTTCTTTAAAGGCACATTTAAACGTAATTACTACAGTTTTATATAAGGGTTAAAGTTATCATATACTTTTCTTATCAAATCAAACAAAAACTAAAATAAATAAATGGACATCATTAGATCATTTGATAGACAGGTCATATTTTGTGTTTACATTATGTTGCATTCATTAGTTCGCTTCATCCACATTTATGTATGATCTACCATGGACAATAATATATGATATATATTAATGTGATTTAGGGCAATGCACACCTTGATAACAATTAGGGGTTATTTAGTGTTAACATTTTATACTAATCTATGTTGGAAATTGGTTCAATAAATGTGAGTGGTCGAAAAGATTAAATTGCAAATTATTAATCGACAATAAAGGCATATAATATAATTGTAGTATATTTACTACTATTTACTTAGAATTAATCCGAGTGCATGATAAGTAAGTGTTGGGAGTTGTTTAAGCATCCAGTGATTGCAGTGCTGCTATTAGGAGGAGGAGGAAGTAGTTTCATCTTTAAAGACAACTTGTCAAACCGGAACAATATTATCTTATAGTGATTGAAAACTCGACTCGATTTAAGACAGTCCAGAATCTGCCTGCAATAAGTCAGGGTCATGCTAGTGCTACTTTTCAATTTAATACCAATTCAAGTTCAAGTACTACTATAATCAACAAATTCAAATCAAAACTCGAAGACTAACCACGATAGGCAATACAAAGTCTCGTAATTTATGAAGCAGAAATTAAAGCAACTCCCCACCTCTTTTCACCAACAAAAAGCAGAGCCATCCTTTTTTCTTGCAATCAATTCCCACAACAAAACCATAAACCTAATACCTAATTCTCATCAAAACTACAGCAGAGCAGAGATTCCACGTGCATGCGGACATGCTATATAACACCACCAAAAATCAAATCCCTTTCTTGATCTCTCTCTCTCTCTCTCTCTTCTCTCTCTCATGGCCTCAATTGCACAACTCTCTTACCAAAGACTGAACCAAGAGATTTGGTCGGACGATGAAGGAGAGACGAAGAATGAGCGATTTGTTCGGAGATCATGGAAGACTTGTAGGGGAAGAAGGGCAGTGCGGATGGGGCGGAAAGTGAGAGTAAGGAGAATCCGAAGATGTAAGAACTTGTTGAGAGAGAAGGCAAGTTTGGTTAAGATAATGTGGAGCAAGATTTGTAAGAGATTGAAGGAGAGTCGATCCCATTTTCGTGATATCTTTGCTGGGAATTATGTGTTCATGCAGGTTACTCCAACTCCAATTAAGTATGCAAAAGTTGTGGGCTAATACTAGTTTCTTGCTATGATGATAATTTATTTTTTTATTTTGTGGATCTTGGATCTTTCTAATCCCTATTTGTTATTGTATTAGACTCTTGTAGTGGATATTTTATTTTTTTACGATTAATTAATTTCGGAGTTCTGTATGAGATGATCCTCTTAATTTCTTATCATTATGATATATTGATTGTTGGGATCTGGTCCATCGACTTCATCCGCTCCGATGCCTGGGTTCGGTAACTGACGTGGACGGTTCCAGTTTCGGGCCAGGTTCGAAAATTTGGAACCGTAACCAGCCGTCCATGGACGGTTTCGGTTCGAACAGGCGGTTTGGGTATTATTTCATTTTTTTTAATTAAAAAAATCGAGAAGTTCATTAAAAAAAAATCTTGTAAATTATAACAAGTACTGCAAATCGAATATGTTGAAATAATTGAAATTTTATTCGGATAACTTAACTAAATAAAGGAAATCGACAATCCGGACTTGCATTTTATCTAAGATTAAATTACTTACGTATCTCAAAATGAATCAAAACACTTACGTAATTCTACTATTTCTATTTTCTAGACATTGATAACTAAAAAAATGAAAACATAAATTTAATCATTAAATTTCTATGTCACAATTTGCAAAATCTAATTATAGTAGAAATCATCAGCACCTTCGGCATCACTATTTCCGGCCGTCGTTGAAGCGGTTGTGATTGCATTGCTCTCTTCGTAGTCATCCAAAAGACCCCGCTAATGATTTTCTTGTAGAAGGTCTTCAACCTTCACCGCATCTTTTAACATCATTATTGCTTCAATATTCAAAGCATCTAGGCATGCTCTTTTTGCCTTCAAGACGTTGTTGGACTCACTAAATGCTTGCTCGCCGGCACTGTTGAGGCCGGAAAAGATCTCCCTAGCCGTCACAGAAAATACCGAATATGTCTCTATTCGCCTTGCTCGCCATCTCAATAGATCGAACTCTACACCTGCACAGTCAGTTTCCGACAAGTATGTCTCGCTATAGTATCACTAATGGTTGTTCTAGTCCCCCACCCCTACTTTGTAGAAAATTATGTAGTTATTGCATGCAAGGATTATTACTATTACTAGGGGCACTAGTTTTAGATGTTCGTGAATCTACATCGAGTTTTATTCTAGAGTTGTAGTAGTCTTTAAAAAAAAGCGTTCTAAAGATTTTTTTTGTTTCGATTGTATGTCGTCGGAAGATGGGACGTCTAAGTTATGTCCATGTGGTGAAATTAATAAAAAATTATAATAATAATCTGTAATACCATAAACACCTTCAAGTTTCAGGCGTTGAAATAGAAGCAAATAGAAAGATATTCGAAATAGTTCTAAATATTTAAGTCATTTCTCAAGCATATCATGAGTCGTGTTTACGAGCATTGGATTCTTACTATATTTATTAAATGAATGTAACAACAATGCGTCAAAACTAGGTTGGAAGTAGGATAATAAACTCCGAATAATTCTTTAGTCGCCTTTTCCGAAACTTGTAGACGCTCATGCGAATCTATAGCCTGATCCCAATAACAAGGATACATAGTTACATCCGCACTGATTTCACAATTGAAAAATTAGAATAATTCTTCTTTATATCTATATATGTAATCTCTAGCATTTCATAAGTAGAGTTTCATTTATGTGGCACGTCGGTTTGAAAGCTTCTAAGTTTGTGGCCTACGCTTTTTAAATATTGTGTCCACTTTTTAAGATACTTAGGATGATCATTTAAGAACTTAATGACTTCTATAATTGACTTAATAATCTTGGTCATACACTTAAGTCCGTCTTGCACACATTAATTAATAATATGACATATACATCTAACATGAAATAATTTACATGATTGAATTAGAACCGGAACGGAAGCGGTATTAGCACTAACATTATCAAAATCAATAGTAAATACTTTATCCGTAAGCTTAAACAATTGAAAAGTTGAGATTAAATTACTAATAATGTTAATAGCACTACGTGAATCAATGTACGGTTACACCCGTATAACTATTTATTTTGTATTTATCTGTCTAAATATCCAAACAAGTAGGTGGTAGACAAGGGAAAGAAAATTAGTTATTATTAATACTCAAAGTGAAAAGCTTGTATTACATCAGAAGGGGGAAAAAATAAAAAAATGCTATACAGCCAATCCAAAAATCACTCTCGATTAATACGCCTATCCATTGCCATCTCCCTCATCGCACTAAATAAATCCCGGCTATGCATATATATCTTACAACGTGTATTCGTTCACTGCCCTAAAATCTAAATCAAAGGCCACGGAATTATAATCTAACATCTAGTGTTCTACTAACCCAAATCTCATATGATATACATGCTCATGAAAATTTATAACTATAATTTATTTAAAAATTAGAAAGATTTACCTCCGAATTCGAAAGAGAATTCTCTTACGATGTTTAAGGAAAAATGAGATTCTTTTACTAGAGTTGTTTGATACAATGAGTTCCTTTTGACAGAAAGTTTATGTGATTTTACTCTTTAATACAATCATAGTGATAATAAATTTAAAGAAAACTAGGGGTCACAACAACGTCCTTTTGCATACCACTTAAAGCTCTATTTCAAATCACCACCGCTAATTATTATATTATATTATATTATATTATATATATCTATACAATATCATATAAGCAAAATAACCAAAACCATTTCTTAATAAAGGTAACCGTGACATGAAAAACTAAATGCAGTAGTTCACTAATTAGAAGATAACACTTTATTCTAAATCCTAAGGGCGTGACTTCGACGGTTTAAAATCTCAATCTTAACAAATAATTTATCAAATACATTATAATAATTGAAATCACTTATCTATGATTACTTTATAATAGAACCACATTTTTGGACGGGTTGTGATAAGAATTTCAAAAAATATAACTCAAAATTTACCCGTTAGAATTACCATTCATTCAATCAGAATGTAGAACGATGTGTCTTCTGACAGATTGATCAGATAATATATAAGTATTTGATCGTCGAAAATGTTGAAACTGTACAAGCTTGCGGACTCATCAGCAATTTGGCTGCGACATGGATAAACGGAGGCAGACCAGTATCGCGACAACGATGGATGAACGAATGAATTAAGAAAGAGAAATCTATTCGTGTTGAGATACATAGAGAGAGAGGCGTTGCGTGGAAAAAAAAATGTAAAATTAGTCTAAAACAGACAAAAATTGTGAGACAACTAAAACAGAAATTGAAGAAGAAAAATTAAAAAAATATGATTAAGCTTAATTAAAAATCATAGATTAAATTAAAAGATCGTTTGGTAAGGGAGTTTTAGAATAAAAAATTAGCATAAACCTCATATAAAGTATTTGGATTAAGTTTATCGTAATCAATATTTTAGACATGTAATTTTCATTTCAAATCTTGAATAAATGCACTAGAATCCGAATTGGACTCAAAGTTGTGTGAAGTGTGAACAAATTCTCCTACAAACACTAGGATTGAAATTGAAGAAGAATGCTAGTTTTATGCTACTGAACCTCTAATTCATTAATTTGTAAATATTAACGTAAATTAAGCGAACAATTTCCAAATACACAATTTGAGAAAACGTTTACCGGAATAGATTCACTACAAGCGTCGAGCACGGACTTCACATACATCATCATTTTTAGAACGCAAGTGTGCATATTCTCTTGAGAGAACTTTATATAGCTATTATGGATAATTATATATCATTTTTAGCCAGAGATTTAATTATCTATTTTATATAGCCACTATTGTATTTTAAATGTTAAAATATAACTGGACCCACACTTTTTTTGTTTTTGAATATTTCCTTCAAGTTTAAAAGCCGGACCGCACACTAGCCCCACTTTTCCATTTTTTTTTCAATAACGATTTACAATCACACGAATTAATTAGGCTATTTATAGGCAACGATAACGATTAATGAATCCAGATTTTCGATAGCGATTAACTGATTGAGGATTACACAATTTGATTATAACGATTGACGATTGACATTAACAATTAACAATTGACGATTAACAATTGAATTAGGCGATTTGAAAATAAAATTATCGAATAATAAAAGACATTCAACGGTTAACGATATATTATTGATAATAAGATTATAACTACATATTAGGTCAGTAAAAAAGATATATCCTGGTCTAATCCCCCATCAAAAAAAAAGAAGAGATTTTCATAGAAGTTGACCTCTACCCTCCTCGAACGGCTACCTAGTCCCTCATCTTGGTTTTCCCTTTAGTGTCCACATCCATCCGCGAGGCCGACCCCTTTTGAGGCCGATGATTCCAAGATGTCGTGGACACGAGACCTCCATTCGGTAGCTTCAGGATCCATTTGAGGTTGAGAATGACATCTACCCCATCTAGGGAGATCGGGAGAAAGTCATCCACCATCGTCTTGCCGTCAAGCTCCAAAACGACCTTCTCACAGATGCCGAGGCCTTCGATGGGGGATCCTTTGGTCATGTTGATGCTGGACAGAGATGTAGGTTTCACGGGAACCCCCATGCAGGCAATCAGAGCAGTTGAAATGAAGCTTCGGCTTACCGAAGAGTTGATGAAAATGAGCACAGGACAACCTGCTATTTTTCCTATTACAGTCAAAGAGATCGGGTCAAACAAAGGTTGAAGATTGCTAAGCGCAGTAACAGTTTCTTCCATGGCCATGAGGGTTCCGTCGGCTTCATCCGACCCTAACTACTTTGTGGACGGGGTGGCTCACAGTCTCCAGTCGGCTTTCCAAGAATTTTGATCTTCCAGCACTATTTGCAACTTTTGTTGCATGACCATGAGCTCGTTCTGCATGAGGTCGATGACATGTTCAAGTTCCGTAAAACGGTTGGCTAGACATGCTTAGATCAAAGTGAGGGCGTGTGTGTGATCAAAGAGGCAGTTCAATGGGATTTAATAGGCAAGAATTATGATCATTAACGGTGAAACGATGACAAATCTATTCAACTTGATGGAGCAAGATAAACCATCATAGCAAATCTTAGTGATTATCAAGAAGAATCATTTAATAAAGGGGTTGCTTCCTGCGAAAACTGGCGGTATGATGTAATGACGAATACTGTTTCAACTTCTACTAATTTCTACGTAATCGTATTCGTCAAGTTAATTTAATTTTAGGGTGCAATTGCCTATCAAAAGCAGTAATTGTGTAATCGTATTAAATGCATTAATTGTGAAACCGTGTTATTCACGTCAATCGAGTAATCGTATTAAAAGCATTAATCGAGTAATCATGAAATCGTGCTAGCGACGGATAAACGGGTAATCGTATTGCAAGCATTAATCGAGTAATCGTGCTAGTCATTTTAATCGAATAATCGTATTTAAAATAATTATCGAGCAATCGTATTAATTTATTTATTCCTGTAATCGTTCTAGTTGTCTTAATCGTGTAATCGTGATAGATGTATTAATCGTTCGAGGCTTCTAAGAGTCGTGTTGTTGGGTATGAGATTCAGTATGATAAGATTTGAAGATCTCAAAACCCTAGTTGAATGATGAACCTGATGTAATGTAATAGCTTAGTTGAGTTCAACATGTTAGGAACTCAGTAGGCTAGCTAGAGTTCAATAGCTGATATGTTCAACATAGGATATCTGTCGTTCAGCTGGAAGAACTCTGCATCAAGGAACTCAGTTGGGTATGTTAGAACCCACTAAATCTGCAAAGGAATTCGAGCCACGTATTGAACATCTCAGTAGAAGACAATTCAGTAAAAGGTCCGAGGAATCAGAGGAAGTCAACTCAGCATGCTCTTGGAGTTTGAACAAACCTCACATACTCTTCTAACCTCGACCAATAAGGAGCTGCCCGCACTCTACCTGCCCTGCCATAAAGCTGCTCCCTAGACTGAAAAAGAGGAAATCCCTACAGTGGCATTCAAACTGAAGATGGTCGTTTTCCTTGTCGTATTTGACACGTGTCTAGACTCCCTCCAACAGATCTATTCATGAGTCGAGGCTATAAATAGAGAAGAGTCTTCATGCAGAGAAGACACCGGGAACCAAGCATTTACATGCACAAACTCTCTAGCAACCTTAAAGACGAACCCAACGAAGAACTCGTATACAAAGAAATCTATTGGTCCCGAGAATAAACGTTCGGGTGTAGAGGGGGGGGGGTAGAATACACCTGAAAAATCAATTTCTCAACTTTAAACGCGAACAGTCCTTTTCAAGAGAGTGTCGTACTGAACAAGTTCAGTAGACCAAATAAGTTGTTCTGGATCGCGTGGCAGAGTGACTGACTTCACTGAGGCCTGCTAGCTGACTAGAGTCAGAATTCAGTACCGTTCAGCTGAAGTTCAGTAGTGCGGAAATGTGTAGGCTCGAATTCAGTTGAGTTTAGAAAATGTTTTTAATAAAACAATTTCAGTATGTTAGTGCAATCGATTAAGCTTGCTGAAACTCAGTTGAATGATTTTAGAAATATTTTCAGTATGAACAGTAATCAATGCAACAGTAAAAAGGACACACATAACACATGCGATTTTTAAAGTGGTTCGGATCCAACAATCCTACGTCCACTGTTCCGAAAGATCAGGATGCTATGTATTATACTGAGATAGTCTCAGTTGGTTTGTACGCTGGACAAACACTGGCCTTAGTGATTATACTGAGCAAGTCTCAGTTTACAGGGTATCAAACTAAGTGTTTGAAAAACTCTCCAACTATGAAGGAGTTCTTTACAATAAGGATCAGTTCAAATATGAACTCCTTCGTCTAAGCTATGGATATGATCAACTGAGCTTAGGTTAGAGGGATAGGGAACGAGAAAGTGGTTTCTAGAGCGACGAACGGTTAAGTAAAGACTTAGGTTCGTGTTCAGTCGCTTGGATACTAGAGGCTTTATATTTCTTGTTCAGCTTGGTTCCCTATGAGAGAGTATGTCGTCTTTTGTCGGAGATTACTCTTCGAACTTCTTGCGGAAGACTTAGAAAGTTTTGAGTTGCTCGTGAATGCTCTTGTGTTCTTCGATTTATTCGTGAGTGTCGTGAGCTTCAATTTGAATTGTATCCCTCTATTTATAGAGTAGAGGCAAGGATAGATCCGTTGGAGACAACGATCCTTGTGTCTCTCTCCCTTTTGGGTAGCTAACGGCTCTTTCAAAGTATGGTTGTAGTGTCCTTTCCCTCCATTTCTGGAAAGTTGACTTGCAGCTTTAATCAGAATATGGACAGTTGGCTGCTTGTCATTGGTCGAGGATAAAGAAAGTAGGTGAGACAGAAGAGACTTCAAGGTAGATCTGAAGCTGACTTCTCTCTTCCTCGTATGACTCTGGTGATTTAGACTTAGTAAATTCTGACAGTTTTAGAGGACTGTCCCAGCCGTTGCTGAGTCTGATCTTTATTCAGTAGATTGCTCCTGCTGAGTCGGCTCTACTGAAGATCAGCTCCGAGTTCAGTGAACTACTCCTGCTGAGTTCAGTTCCACTGGCTCCTTTCAGTATACTGCTCGTATTGAGTCCAGTATCACTGAGTCTTCTTCTTCTGGTACTGAGGCAGGTAATCTACTGAGCGCCTGAACCAAATGAAGAGTGTCTACTGAGTCTGAAACCTCAGAGACAGAACAACATATTACAACTGAATGGTTCATCAGTCAAAGTAGGGTTTTGGGATCTTCAAATCTTCAGCAAATATTCAGAACACTGTGTTGCTGAGTTATCTCCCAACAAGTTGAGGAGTGACTGAATCATCTCCCAACATTTTCCCCCTATTTGATGATGCCAAAACCTAACACTATGACTTCAGAAACAGGGCTCCTTACAAGTATTATAAGTAGAATCAGTGGAGTTGTTCTTCAAGTCCTAGACTACTGAGGGAATCAGGGAAGAAATATCAGAACTTATACAGAAAGCTAATCAGCAATTTCTCCCTTTCTAACAACAATTTGCCCCATCTAAAAGCAATCTAATAGATCAGAATCTAACAAGGTAAAAACTGACAGGATAAATATATATATTCAGTGAGTGTGTGAGTCAGTAATCACTTGAGTGATTATGTATGTTAAGCATAAGGACAAACAAGGCCATATAGACAATAAGGAATTGTCAGGGCCGAACAACAGTGATGTTTTATATATAATGAATGGTCAGTACAGATACATCAACTGCTATTCTAAGAAAACAGAAAATACAAGGAATACATAAGCTAACTATCATCTAAACTGCTGAATCATGTCTTTGAAGTCCTTTGATTTTGATTCAGGAAGTGGCAGTCCATACATTCTGTAGGTGATCTTCCTCAGCTTCAGTATCTCTGGCCAATCAGCAGGCTCATCTTCATCCAAGTGCCTTGCTTGAGCAGCATCTTTAATCTCCTTCTCAATTACTCCATAGTGAACAGAGCCATCTAGTTTCAGTGGGGGAGGCATGATCATTGGAGCTGGGACTTTGACATCAATTTTATCTGCTATGGCCTTCTGAACTCTAGCAAATATCTCTGGGTCGGTCTTCAGAAGCCATTCAGCAAATGCGATAGACTTGTGCATCTCAGGCCAGTATCTCCAGAAATAGTATCTCTTGATATAATCTGCCTTCAGTGACTCCCACCTTTGAGTTCTTTCCCATGGCATCCATTCATCCACTCTGGGCCATCTGTGAATTTTCAGGTCAGTAGGCTTCCTGAGTCTTCTGTACTTATATGGAATATCTGCCTTCTCAGGAATCCTTTGGCTAGCTTCCTTCTCAGCCTTTAGCCTCAGAGCTTCTAGATCTGCCAGTCTGAGCCTTTCTCTTGCTGCTTCTATTTGCCTTGCTTCTGCTCCTCTGTAGAGATACCTCTCCATCAGATCCCAAATTTCTTGCATTTCAAGCTCTTGAATCTTCGAGGGGACATAGGAGGGTACATGAACTTCTTCTTCTGAATCAGCAGGGGTAGATGATTTTTCCTTTGAAGTACCCTGCTGACCAGTTGTCTGCTGCTGCTGTTGCTCCTTTTCTTTTTTTGTCTGCCTCGTCACTCAGCTTTAATGTTCTTGGAGGCAGCCTTGAACAAGATTTTCTACCACCTGCTGGAGCTTTGGTCTTCCCTTTGGCTGGCTTTTTCTTTGGCTTATTGGCAGCCTCAGCCTCGACAATTTCTCTTACAAGTTTTTCATCCGCAGCAATCTGAGCTTCTTCCTCCGGAGTGATGTATCTTTTAGGTCCTTTCTTTTTAGAAGGAGGAGTTGGAAGCTTCAATATCTTTTTGCTTTTTCCGGCAACTGGAGGAGGTAGAGGGGCCTCTTCCTCTTCCGACTCCTCTTCTGCGTACTCAACAATCTCCTTGATTATGTCACTTGGAGTTTGGGTTGCTTGAGTAGTAGAGTCCTTGGGTCCTGAGCCGCTTGGGCCAGTCTCAGCAGACACTACATCGCCTGCTGCTGAGACACCCTGGGCCTCGCCAGACTGAGTAGAGGGACCAGTGGGAGCAGATTGCTGACTCTGGGTTGCTCCGGTCAGTGTCCTCATTCCTCTTGGTATTCCCTTCTGTAATCTTCAGCTTACCTTCCCCCTTTTTGGCATCAGCAAATACGCCAGGGGTGGGAACTGGTACCTTCTTATCCAGACTCTTGTATGCTGCTGACAGATCATCCAAGGCGTACTGCAGCTTTGTGAGTCTTTCATGCAGTTCGTTTCTCTCTTCAGTAAGTTGTTCGCTGTATTTATGGTGAGAGGCGTCTACTGCTGTCTGGATATCTTGCAACTTTTTATCCACTCTCTCTTCCATAGCCTTCTGAATTGATTGGAGTCTGAGTTCGGAGGCCTGAGAGATGGAAGAGACGGATGCAGTGTGAGCTGACTGGGCGGCTTTGTAATCTTCCAGAAGCTTTGCTTGGCCAGCCTGAATCAACTTCAATTGCTCTTCGAAGTCGGCTCGTTGAGTGGCAAGTGCTTCATTCAGTATATTGGAGAAATCGGGGGCATGCGTGTTCTGAATCGTCGTTCTGAGTCCCTTGATTTCCGCACTTTGAGCCTGAGTGGTCTGCCTCCACGTCTTGTGGACGGCGCGGGCGAGGAGTCTGTTCTGCGTTCCTTAACTCCTTAGGGCCCTGGCCACTGACTTCGATCGTCAGCTTTTAGGGCTGGGCGCTACCTCGAACGCAGATTCAAGTAAGAGTTGAGCGGGTTTTGCTGACTTCGAGGTACCAGCCTCCGACTGACCTGGTCCAAGGATGCTGAGAGGAGGTTCAGCGGTAGAAGTTGGTGCATCCTTGTCTAGTTGAGTTCCCTCATCAGGCTTCTCAGGGCCTGAATTACGGGGTGGATCCTGACCATCGGGGTCAGACCCGTCTGAGGGTGCCGATGCCTAGATTGGTTGGCGGTCATTCAGCATGGCTAGCATGGCAGCCCTCAAATCTTCCAAGGACCATATATCAGATGGCTCTGAGTAGCCAATTTTGTTCCTTATCATCAGCTCCTCCTCGTGGAGCTGTTCGCAGGAGTGGTGTTTGATTAATCTGTTCAGAGTAGACCACTCTTGGAATCTGATCAGCATGTGGATCCTAGCTTGCCTTGCCAGTATGATGAGATCAGTGTGGCTGGCTATCTCCAGGATTCGTTCAGCAATCTCTCGGGAGGCTCTTGATTGCAGAGCTGATGCCTCTATCCCGATCGATCCTGATTCAGAAGCAGTCTCAGAATCTTCGACTTCAATGGGAGACGGTTGCTTCTCAGCAGACGAAATGCTTCTTCGTGGAGGGATATCCAAGGGGCTCTCAGTCGCAGGGATCTGTTCAGCTTCGACCCCTTGGTCCACTGTCTCGCCTCGTTCAGTGGAGATGGCCTTCTCCACTGACGGAGTCTTCTCTGAGGATTCAGATTCGTCCCTCAGCTGCAGAGGTGGTTCAACAACTACCTCTGGTACGACCTCACTGACTTCGATGAATAACAGGTCTCATCTGACTGTTCCTATCCCCGGGATAGGCGGATAATTGCTACTCTTATGCAAAAAAGTCTGGAATGCCAAGTGCGGTTACCTGCATTCCTATCAATGAAAGATGAGCCTCTATAACTAAACAAAAGAGAATGGAATCTAAGTCAACGCCTCTTCCCTGGAATCGGATTGCTCGAGCCGCGGTGAGAAAGATAGTTCGATAGATACCACAGCCTTTACGAGGATGGGTGCCTCTCGACAAAAAGAGACTTTTTCCAAAAGCCATCGATCTATATCTATAAAGATCTCAAGTATTCGTCTAGAATTAAAAAAAATTACGTCTTCAGTCTCTTGGTCGGAGTCTTTGGAGTAGACTTGGGATGGGACCTCTTCTTCGTGGGGGTGGAGGTCTTCTGAGTGCCGGTCTTGGGATCAGCAGCCCCTGACCCAATTTGTTGAAGGGCCGCTGCCCTGCTCTGGAATCTGACTTTTTTCGGGTTGAAGTATAACTTGTCAGCGTACACCACATTGTCAGCTCCGCAGAGGTCCTCTATCATGACATATAACTTTGTCCCGTATAAAAGCTTTCCCTTCACTGACAGGCAGTTGTCTGAACGATCGAACTTGGCAGCCTGAGTCATAAACTCCTTCAGGAAAAATTCAGCCCAGTTGATCTTAGCATGATCGTGAATGGCCACCATAAGCTGAATCTTCAGTCTTGATACTTGGTCGAACGAGCCGACTTGACTCATCAGTATCTGAGTCACTATGTATGCGAGGGCTCTATATACTGAGGTAGCATAGCACTCTTTGGGAAGGCTGCTCTGAATGTTGTTGGCTTCCCGCAGAATACTTCCAGATACTCATCCATGAGATCGTCTTTATAGCCCACTGTTGTAAATCCTTCGCTCGGAAGTTGGAAGCTTCGCTGAAGCGCTTCCTTGATAGATATATGCTTGATCTCAGGAACGACGCGAGCGGGGTCTCCAAGAATATGGGTGACACATCTACATCGGATGTCCCCTTCGACTGACTCGGAGTTCAAATACAGTTCAGCTATCTGGCGAGGGGGGAAGTATGATGGCTTCCTAGACAGGAACTTCTCCAGACCCGTCGCCCTCAGCGAATCAAAGATTTCCTCCATGAAATCTAGATCGCAGGCGTCAAACTCCATCATCGGCTCGAACCAAACACGATCCTTCTCAAGGATCTCTTTCATGTTCACCGGTGCGATAACATCTCTTCCTGCCATATTCAGTAATCTGCAAGGACAAGAAATCAGTATCAAACGAAAAATATTGAAATTATCATACACGATACTGAATGATCATGAAAAGTTTACCAAAGAGTTTCTGAGAGTTTTGAAAATGGGTTTGCAAGGAGGCAAAGCTTTTTCTCAGAAAACTAGGGTTCGAAAATATGCAGAGTAAAAATGGCGGTTTCTAACTTTGAACGTGTTTATATATGTTAAAGAAGATGAACAGTTAATAGATCCACGGTTCAGTTTGAAATAGCTTTTAAGATGGACGGCTAGGATTTAATGTTATAAAATAGGCAATGATCATTTTAGCCGCCTAAGTCAAAATCCAGTTGTAAATAGGCAAAGAAGTAACTTGATACGACATGCATTAAATGCGCCGCAGAGTTCAACATACTTTACATAGAATGTCGTGTATTTAATGTAAATCGTTATATTAAATGACATTTCATAAGGCATTGAATACGAAGCTGAATCTGAGTCATAAATGCACAGAATATTTCATTGGCTACTGAGTAGAGATACGCAAACCTGTCAGCTGAACATCGTAGTCAGCTGATACCTCATGTAGATAGTTGCTGAGTCTCTACGTACTGATTACTGAGAGTGAACATTCCCCCTTGCTGAATGCTTCTCTTTTGAATCCACTTACTGACTAGAGTCAGTATGGTCCAGCAAACCTAGCTCTACTGAAAGTTCTCTGAATCTGGCTTCAGCTAGAGGCTTGGTCAGTATATCTGCCCTTTGGTGGTCAGTATGAATCTTTTCCATCCTGATATCCTTCTTTTCGACATGATCACGAATGAAGTGGTGTCTGATGTCCACGTGCTTGCATCTTGTGTGAAGTACTGGATTCTGAGTGATTGAAATTGCACTGGTGCTGTCGCAGAAGATCGACACTTCATTCTGAATAACATCATAGTCGCGTAGCTGCTGTCTCAGCCAAAGGATTTGGGCGCAGCAACTTCCGGCAGCCATATATTCAGCTTCAGTAGTTGACGTCGCTACTGAATGTTGTTTCTTTGAAAACCATAAAATCAGCTTACTGCCAAGGAACTGACATGTTCCAGAAGTTGACTTTCGGTCAATTCTACATCCTGCATAGTCAGCATCAAAATAACCCAGTTAGATCAATATTATCATCAGTTGGATACCATAAACCCATGTCAGGTGTTCCTCTGAGATAGCAGAGAATCTTCTTTGTTGAGTCTATATAACTCTGCTTAGGATTCGCCTGAAATCGAGCGCAGACACCTACAACATAAGTTATGTCAGGTCGAGTAGCTGTTAGATATAATAATGAACCAATAATATCACGAAATTCAGTATGGTCTACTGATACTCCCTTTTTATCAAGATCAATTTTCATGTTCGTGTTCATCGGGATCTTGATTGGTTTGCCGGATGTGCAATCGAACTTCTTGATGAGGTCTCGAGTGTATTTTCCTTGATTGATGAATGTTCCCTTCTCAGATTGTTTGACTTGAAAATCGAGGAAATAATTCATCTCTCCCATCATTGACATCTCGAATTTATCCTTCATCATTTTCTCAAACTGCTGACGCATAATAACGTTCTTTGATCCGAAGATTATGTCATCTATGTAGATCTGCACAAGTAGGATATCGTCTTCCAGTCAAATGCTGAACAATGTGCGGTCTACTGTGCCTTTCTGAAAACCTTTCTGAAGAAGAAACTCAGACAGGGTATCGTACCAAGCCCTGGGTGCTTGTTTTAACCCGTACAGAGCCTTTCTGAGTCTGTAAACCTGATGTCCCTGCTGAAAGCCGGGAGGCTGTTCTACATATACTTCTTCTTTCAGCACGCCGTTCAGGAACGCAGACTTCACATCCATTTGATAAACTCTGAATCCCTGATGTGTTGCGTAGGTTAGGAATAGTCTGATTGCCTCCAATCTTGCAACTGGAGTGAAAGTTTCATCGAAATCTATTCCTTCAGCTTGACAGTAGCCTTTTGCCACAAGTCTTGCTTTGTTCCTTACTATGACGTTGTTTTCATCTCGCTTGTTCTTGAAGACCCATTTAGTTCCAATCACGTGTTGATGTCGGGGTCTGTCAACAAGCTTCCATACTTCGTTTCTCGTGAACTGATTCAGCTCCTCCTGCATGGCTATGATCTAATCAGCGTCCTTAAGTGCATCCTCAACTGACTGAGGTTCTTCAGTAGACAAGAAGCAGGAATATAAAGCGCTTTCTCCCTGTCAGAATCTGGATCTTGTCTTTACGCTTGCTGAAGGATCTCCAATAATTAAATCAGAAGTGTGAGCGTCCAGCCACGATCTACGATGTTTCAACTCTTCATCTGAGATTTGTTTAACACAGATAGTAGGTGAGTTAGGCATTTCAGTTGTACTATTCTGAGATTGAAGCAATTCAGTTCCTAGAGTTGGGTCTACTGAGTCACTAGGTTCAGGGGCATTTAGCTCAGGAACTTCATTTGTTCCCCCTGAATTATTATCCTCAGTAGAGGTCTCAGTTACCACTTGGGTTTCTTCATCGACCTAAGTCACCTGGGATTGACTCTATTCGGTAGAGTCAATCTGTTCAGCTACTTCTGCTGCTGATTGAGATTCAGTAGACTTATCTTCAGTTTCTTCATCTGAATCATCATCCCAACACAACTGGATCTTTTCAACTTTATCTTTCAAGCTCAGATCCTGTAATTGCTTACTGATGTCCTCAGATTCTGGTTTAGAGTTCCTGCTCATGTCTTCAGTAGCAAACTCATTAAAAACAACATGAGGGCTTTCCTCCACGTAAAGGGTCCGATAATTAAAGACTCTGAAGGCTTTGCTGACCCGGGAGTATCCTAAGAAGACTCCCTGGTCTGACTTGCTATCAAAAGTCTTCAACTGATCCTTCCCATTATTGTGGATAAAGCACGAATACCCAAAAATATGGAAATAAGATAAAGAAGGCTTCCTGTCGTTCCATAATTCATATGGTGTCTTCTTCTGCTGCTTTGTCAGTAGGGATCTGTTCTGAGTATAACATGCAGTGTCTGTAGCTTCTGCCCAGAATTTAGTTGGGAGTCCTGAGTCTGCGAGCAGGGTTCTTACTGCTTCTTTGAGTGTTCTATTCTTCCTTTCAGCAACCCCATTTTGTTGAGGCGTGCGCGCGACAGACGTCTCATGCTCTATGCCTTCAGCTTTGCAGAACTCTTCCACCATCGAGTTAAGGAACTCAGTTCCTCTGTCTGAACGTATCTTGATAATCTTGGTGTTCTTCTCGACACTGAACTCTTTCAGAAGCGTTGGTAACTCTGTTTTGACGTCAGACTTGTTGGCAATAAATATGACCCATGTGTAGCGCGAGTAGTCATCAATGACCACTAAAGCATACTTATTGCCTCTGATTATCACCGGAGAGACTGGACCGAATAAATCCATATATAGCAGCTGAAGGATTCCATCAGTGGAAGGAGATGGAACAGGAGGATTTTGATTCCTTGTTTACTTTCCCTTCAGACATGCCTCACACTGAGTGTCTTTGCCGAATACTTCATTCGGCAGTCCTCTTGCTAGAGTGTTTCTAGCTAGTTTGTTGAGCGTCTTGAAGTTGAGATGGTTGAGTCTTCTGTGCCAGAGCCACCCCGTTTTGTTGTCGTTCTTCGCCAACAAACAAGCTTCAGGTTCAGCTGAGTTCTAGTCAGCTACGTAGATATTCTTTTTGCACGAACCTGACAACACTGTTTTCCCTGTAGATTTATCAATGACATCACAGAAACCAGCGTAAAAAATCACTCTATTCGAGTTATCACAACATTGACTAATAGAGAGAAGGTTATGCTGAAGTCCTTTAACATATGATACTCTTGGAACTGTTGCAGTTCCAATGCTGAGTGTTCCATAGCCTCTGGTATAGCCTTTTGCGTTGTCTCCAAAATCGATTCGGGGTCCTTCTTCAGTAGTATAATTCTTCAGTAGGTCCTTTTGGTATGTCATATGTCTTGAGCATCCGCTGTCCACATACCAAGGGTCCTTGTGCACCTGCAAAACAGAATTATATTTAGGTACCATTTATTTTTGATTTTGGGTCCTTAGATGTTAGTTTTGGAAACTCAGATCTGTCTTACGACCCTGGTGGTCTCAGACAATTTCTTCCCACTCTGATCAACATATTTGACCACTGGACTGGTCGATGCTGACTTCTGAGGCTTCACAGGTTCGTGTTCAGTCGCTTGGATACTAGAGGCTTTATATTTCTGGTTCAGCTTGGTTCCCTATGAGCGAGTATGTCATCTTTCACCGGAGATTACTCTTCCAACTTCTTGCGGAAGACTTAGAACGTTTTGAGTTGCTCGTGAATGCTCTTGTGTTCTTCGATTTATTCGTGAGTGTCGTGAGCTTCAATTTGAATTGTATCCCTCTATTTATAGAGTAGAGGCAAGGATAGATCCGTTGGAGACAACGATCCTTGTGTCTCTCTCTTTTGGGTAGCTAACGGCTCTTTCAAAGTATGGTTGTAGTGTCCTTTCCCTCCATTTCTAGAAAGTTGTTGACTTGCAGCTTTAATCAGAATATGGACAGCTGGCTGCTTGTCATTGGTCGAGGATAAAGAAAGTAGGTGAGACAGAACAGACTTCAAGGTAGATCTGAAGCTGACTTCTCTCTTACTCGTATGACTCTGCTGATTTAGACTTAGTAAATTCTGACAGTTTTAGAGGACTGTCCAGCCGTTGTTGAGTCTGATCTTTATTCAGTAGCATGCTCCTGCTGAGTCGGCTCTACTGAAGATCAGCTCCGAGTTCAGTGAACTACTCCTACTGAGTTCAGTTCCACTGACTCCTTTCAGTATACTGCTCCTACTGAGTCCAGTATCACTGAGTCTTCTTCTTCTGGTACTGAGGCAGGTAATCTACTGAGCGCCTGAACCAAATGAAGAGTGTCTACTGAGTCTGAAACCTCAGAGACAGAACAACATATTACAACTGAATGGTTCATCAGTCAAAGTAGGGTTTTGGGATCTTCAAATCTTCAGCAAATATTCAGAACACTGTGCTGCTGAGTTATCTCCCAACAAGTTGAGGAGTGACTGAATCATCTCCCAACAAAATCTTTTAAGTTCTTTACTCTAGAGATCCATTAGTTCTCATTCTCTATTTTAAGCAGAATCATTGTAATATTATTAGCTTAGAAAACTTGAAGGAGTTCAACTTTCTGAGCTGTTCTTATTGTAAGAACTCCTTCATATTTAGAGAAAATCAAACCTTGTGTTTGAATCGTGTAAAGTCACTAAGACTATACTAGAGTATCTGTCCAGTGCCCAGATCGACTAAGACTTGCTCATTATAAGCAATCAAGAACTCTTGCTTTGTTCAGGACAGTGGACGTAAGATCTAGCGTATCCGAACCACTTTAAAATTGCTTGTGTTGATTTATTGTTGCATTGATTAACTGTTCATACCGCATAAAACTGAACTTTAAAATCACTCAGCATAAAACGTGTTTTCAACTGAGACGAAAATCTTTTTGGGCCTACACTTCCGCACACAATATCTTATACTGAACTATTGTTCACTGACATAAGTCAGTAAACATGACTCAGTAGAAGGATACTCTCTGCCCACGAGATCTAGAAATCCAACTTGGCAACTGACTTGTTCAGTAGCACTGACTTTCGCGTTTAAGTTGAAATTGGCACTCAGGTGTATTCACCTCCCCCCCCCTCTACACTTAAAGGCTCATCTCTGGACCAACACGTGTAATCGCCTTAATCGTGTAATCGTCTTGATCGTGCAACTAAGAACAATGTCTCAACCTTGAACCATGTTCAAACTCTAAAGAGTGTTTAAACCCTAAACCTTAGCTAAAACCCTAATGGGTTTCGATAATTTGATTATAATGCATTAACACCTCTTAACATATGTGATTTGATTACGTGATCATTTCTTATATCTGTATTCATGTAAAATCTTAAACTATAAGTAATGTTGTTAATGTTCTCTTACATTTGAAAGTTATAGTTGCTATATTTAAATCACATAGTATGTAAGAGAGATGAATCGATTTATGATTTCTTTTATTAATTATTGTTAATTTACGTTTATTGAGCATACATAATGATGAAAAATATTACTACCTCCGTCCCACTATAATATACCATATTTCCCAATTGGGACGTCCCACTATAATTGACCACTTTCGAGTTTGACAAATAATTAATATAGTATCTCCTACTTTATTATCTTCTTTCTCTTACTTTATTTATACTCTCACTCATCTTCTCTCTCCTACTTTATCACATACTCATCTCTCATACTTCATCATCTATTATCTTAATTTTCGTGCCGAAAAGAATGTGGTCTATTATAGTGGGACGAATGTAGTAATATTTAACATATGATCAATTAATCATGATTTATTAAAACTGTGAAACCATTAATCGTTAAATTGTGTTGTAAGCATTAATCGTCCAGGGCTTCTAAGAATCGTGTTTTCAGCCCAATTAATTTCTCAGCCCAATCATATTTTCAACACAATTTATTAAAACTCAAATACAATAAAAATAAATTCAAAATACAATAAAAATACATTTAAATACAATCGAAATTTAAAAAAACAACAAAATCCAAATATAATAAAAAAGTTATTCAATATTTTTGCTCGTAGCATAAACAATAGGATCATTTTTATTCTCAAAAAGCATCTGAATCAAATCTTCGTCGCAATTCAGAGGAACCTAATCTTTCTACCATCATAAGTGTATGTACGATAAAACAAATTGTAGTGTGTGATCGAAGAATAATACGCCGGTGAATATCTTGTACTAACTACTGATTGTAAAATTCAGCGACGTGTAGAATACAATTCATCGCCACCTACGTATTCAAATATGTTCCACTAACAACTGTGTCGAAGAATAATACGTTGTCGCCTCATCTATATTAAGATAAATACATTGTTATCGTCCAGTTATGAAAATGAAGATGCTGATTTCTAGAGAAAACGTATATTTGCAGGTATGAATTAGTGAAAACGTAATTTGCACATAATTCCTCAAAAATGAAGAAAATAAGATGACTTACTGGATCCATGTCTTATTTATACCGTCACTTTAAGAAAACCCTCAGGCGTTGAGAGTATGTTTGGACTGATTGTTTGTGTCTCAAATCTATTTTAGTTGTTTAAAATGAGATATGTTTTTCAATTTCAACTTATTATATGTATATAAATTCAACCATTAATGCTCAAGGTCTGAAAAATTGGATGTTGTAAAAAGGTAGTTGTCTTTGTATTTCATTATATTATATACATAATTATGAAATTATTTCATTAACGATTGCTCGATTAAGTCGACTACTCGATTAATTCTTTTAATATGATTGATTACTCAATTATTTTGATTCATGCTTTAATACAATTACTCGATTAAGTCGACTACTCGATTAATGCTTTCAATACGATTACTCGATTAATGCTTTTAATACGACAACTCGATTAATGCTTTCAAGCACGATTACCAAAAAATATTGGAAGTTGAAATGTTGTTCGTGATTACACGAAACCGTCAGCTCATCATTTATTACTCGTTTTTTCTCAAGAATCATTAAGATTTGCGATGATGGTATATATCCCTCCATCATGTTTGATAAATTTTCGATCGTCTCAACATTAATAATCACACACACACACACACACACACACCCTCCTCCCTCACATTTCCCATAATTCTTGCCTATTAAATCCCCTCAAACCGCCACTTTGATCACACACACACACCCTCCTCTCTCCCATAATTTTCACTATTTTCACGATCCAATCACGATTTCACAAAGCCACAATGTCTGGCGACCTTGTAGCAGAGCTTGAACGTATTGTAGACCTCATGCAGGAAGAGCACATTGTCATGCACGAAAAGCTACAAACGGTACTCGAAGATCTCAAACTAGTGGAATGCAAGGTGGAGAAGATGACGGGATCATAGGCGACGAAACCTTAAAGAGGGGCCGGCCTCGTGGTAGCGGTTGGACACGGCCCACTAAAGGGAAAGTGAAGATGAGGGATTAGGCCATAACGTGTTTTTTTTTAAATATTTTTTTAAGTTTTTTTTTATTTCTTAATTTTATTTTTAATTTTTTATGGGGGTTAGATTAGGATATTACATGTTTGTTGGCCTAATTTAATGTAATTTTAATCGTAATATTTTAATCTAATATCGTTAATCGTTTTATGCTTTTTATTATTTAATTTCGTTATCTTCAATCGTAAATCGTTAAATTCAAATCGATTCGTGTAATCATCAAATCATATTATCGTCAATCATGTAATCGTCAAATCAACCGATTGAAAATACTTTAATTTTCCACAAAATATTATAATCAATGAGTCGACTTAATATTATAAATGCAAACAAAGAAAGTATATAAAAAACTTCTAATTTTAAACTCACGGTAAAAAACTTATTTTCTTATTAAGAATATTATTTTACATTTACCCTATTCTCAACGCAAGGGTTTATCAGTTCTGCACTCTGCAGTCTTCCCCTTTCTTCTTCCTCGACTTGTTAAAATAAACCCCATTAAAAAATTATAACGATTCCGACGATTCGTTACGCCATGAAGCTCCTCCGCGCAATCTCAGGTTCTCTCCTCGAATATACCTACTATAAATACATGATAATGTGTACGTAATGTATATATTTGTATAGTGGATGGGGAAGATTGAGATGGTGTAGTTTATTAGGTGTTCGATAAACTTGGATATACGTGTGTATCTAGCTCAGACTGGATTGACGATCTTTAGATTTTTGTTTTTGAATTGTTTGGTTATTTGGATTTCTGTGTGTTTAGGAAACCATCGTGCCGTAGGTAGGGCGCTAGGGCGTCGGAATTTCTGCGCACCGTCGGATGAGTACGCGAGGCGAAATTATGCCAGCGATGAGCCTGGATACAATACCGTGATTAGCTCGCTCACTGCTAAGCGAAGGTTTTATCCATTTATTTTCCCACCTGTGTTTGTTGTTTCACCATTCGATGTGCTTGTGGGGTTAATAAGATTTAAATTTGACTGAGGAAGTGGAAATTTATCGTAAGCTGTGTATATCGTCTTTTACAAATGATGTTTTTTTTAATTGTGATTCAGTTTCGTGGAGTCTAAAGAAATAGATGTATAAGTTATATTTAGATTTTCCATTTCAAGCTCAATGTGGAGAAATATGTTTCACTCTTTGTGTTTCCTATACGATATAAGGTAAAGGTGTCATAGTTTTCAGATTTTTTGTTTGTATGATAACTTGGGGTATGATTTTTCTAATATTAGGAATTATTTGCTGAGGGATGTGTATGATGATATGATGCTGGATGGAGTGAAGCCAGAGAGGGACACATTTCACTCACTTATTGTTGGGACAATGAAAGGGTCTCGACTACAAGACTCATTCTTTTTCCGCGATGAAATGAAAGCCATGGGTTTGGTTCCTGATGTATGTTTCTCACTGTTTTCTTCCACTCTCTTGATAATTTTTATAGTTGATTGCTGAAATATGGATTGAGATTCCCAGATCTTCCTGGTGCAATACACACATTTAAGAAGTTAGTAGAACCTGAAAGATGAATTGCAAAATATGACATCAGAATCAGATGACCAGTCCAATTCTCTTACTCTTGGACGGGGCACTACCCTTTTGTTTTTTTTTTCTTCTTTCAACTATGGACCATTATATCCTGTATCCTAAACACAATAGCTGCTATTTATTCTTCATCAGGTGGCTCTGTACAACTACTTGATATCTACCTGTGGAAAGTGCAAGAACTCTGATCAGGCGATTTTGGTACTCACATCTCGAGTTTATTCTTTCTTGCTTAGTGCTAGATTTATTATTACTTGATGAATCATGGAACTTATTTAAAGAGCTGTTATTTTTTTTAACTGAAGCTTCTTGAGGAAATGAAGAGATCTGAAGTGAAACCTACAGGGCAAACCTACATATGTCTACTTCATGCATGTGCAGCATCTGGAAGATTAGATCGTGTGTAAGATTATTGTTTGTGTTAGAATATTGTTCAGTTTGTTTTTAAACTCTTATTGTATTAGTGCACGCGACTATTTGTTATGCATGGACTTGAAACAAACTACCTGCAATTTTAAGCTGTGGTAACAGTAAGTCTTGGTGTGTCCTTGCCAACGTTCTAAACATCCTAATTAAGCAGTGATATGTTTTTCTGTAGCACAGCAACATGTTTTCTGTTTGCCTACACAAGCCTGAGCAATAAGAATAAATCTAGTTCTAGTTCATAACTTGTGCTCTAAAACTCGATAATTGTGCATACTAGGAGATGAATGTTCAACTTCCTGTGAATAACAATTAAAAAAAAAAAAAAATCAAGAAAAACTACATTGATCCTAAGAAGTGCAAAAAGCTTTGGAAAAAAATAATCTGAGGCTTTTGCCAATGTGCTAGCCTCAGAACAGACAAGAGACAGCCTCAGGTGTTTTTTCATAGCCTCACAAGCCTAAAGGTTTTCATAAGCTGTGTTTTTGCTGAGTGTACCAGTATCTTCTTTTTTCATTTATTTTCTTATTTGTTCAATTTATTATTTATTGGGTGTATCTGCACATCTTATGTTTGTGGTTTCTTGTAGCACATAATCATCATTTTGTTTGCAGATATGCAATAGTACGAGATATGACTGCTGCTGGTCTTGGCTTGAACAAATTTTGCTATGCTGGACTTATACTCGCACATGGGAACAAGTCACCTCCCTCCGATGATACAGCTTCCAAAGTTAATATCAATTGTGATTGCAAAATGTTTTTTGTGAAGTTGATGCTTCATCCATTAGTATATATGAGCACAGATAAAGATGTTTTTATGTATCTTTCTCCTTTTTCTTTATGTCTAGATTATTGAGCTTGTTGAGCAGTCTAAAGGGTGGTCGTCAGTTGATCGTACACCAGACATTGCCGAAAATGTTATGAAGGGAATTTCTGAAGAAGAACTATACAATCTGCCTACAGCTGAATATGTTAATCGCCGTGGTGGATTCATAGCCAGACAGTTTACTGTGTTCCATGTTGCATTTTTTGTGCTTGCTGACCTTAGGGATGTCCAGGTAATTAGTGGATGATTTGATGTGTCCGTTAACATGCTACGTTTTCTTCTTCCTCATTTAATTAGTTATATTTACATCCTTTGCTTTCTTGGCTTGAAAATGCACTAGAATGTCTCCACTTTGAGATGTATTTGTGCAACTTGCTGGATTGTGGTAATCTCAAAATGCAATATAGCCATTCTGTGCTAGCTACGCACCTAAGAGCTCGTGTTTAAGCCAGACGCCTAATTCATTTATTGTCTGGTTTACTTGGTATCAGAGTAATTAATGCATTATTAAATCTCTGTGGTTGAAGTTAGCTCTCACTACCACTACAGTCTTCATTATTGACTTATTGTTGCTATTTCTTATAACCAATTTTTTTTTGTTACATATCATGATAAAAAGCTTCTAGACGTTTCATACTTCAGTATTTTAACAAATCATCTTAGTAGCACTATTGCAGGAGATTATGCTAATTCTAAGCAGACATGATGTAGATGTTATTACCTCTATATGCTTCTTTTATAAACAAATTTGACCTTTTTTGTTTGTGGTTTCATAACTATTAGAGAAAAAAATGCTATTTTCTAGTTCCTCTATAGTCGAGACATAGCTGACTGATCTGTGGTTGTAAAACCATATATACTAAGGCATGCAGATGTCCCATGTATCATGGTTTCTTCTGAATAATGGTCAGAGCTCACAAGAAAGTGATCTTTGATAGTAACTATCTTCACTTACATTTAGGCTCGACTTTCTATTCCTGGCAGGCTACTGAAAAAATTCTCGAGATACTCGAGAAGGATGGAAGATCTCCTGATGTCTACATGTTGATGCAAATTATGAGGCATGTCACAATAAACTGGCTACCAAAATTGTTTAGTTTTCATATTTTAGCATCTAGTTTTATAGTTTTGCAACATTTATGATGTTTGACCTCTTGTTGACACTATAATAAACTTATTACATTTTTTTGATCTTGTTCAGCTACTCAATGACTTTAGCTTTGAAAAGCTCAATCAATATGCAAAAAACTGGATTACTAGGATTTTTAAGGCAAAATCCAGTTTTAGGAAGTGAATCTGATGTGAGCTACTGGATTTCCCTGAAGAGAAACCAAGAAATTGTTTTAACTCTAAACACTTGATAAGTGATTAGGTCCTGGAGATGGAACTTCTGAGTGATTTTTACTCTTTCAAATTGAATATGTCAATCAACAGTCTTATTATGATGAAAGCCATGTATTTTACATCTATATGGCTCATGTTGTTCATCTTGTAATGAGTCTTTATCTCTTTAGAGAAGAAAAATGCGGAGAACAGATCACAGAGTATCTTTTATTTATCTCCTTGAAACTTAAATCGAAAGCTAGTTAATCAGGATGGTAATATTACCACCCATGTATTAGACTGTTTTGCAGGAAAATGGTCCCTTTCTGAACAAGGCCAGCCTCATAATATAACAACTTTTAGATAATGGATGAAAGGGGAGGGAAATTTTGGATGTTATTGATTTGTTTGTTAAACAAATTTAGTCATCAATATTAAATGTTTGATGCATTTTCGGTTAATGAATTTAGTTTATCGGCTATATAGTATTATCAAGATCTATTTGTCTAATCAAATATAAGCAAATAATTTTATAAAAATTAATGGTTCTGTATTACCACATACTAATGATACCTACTACTGTGTAGGCTAGTACCGAAGCCCATAGCATTATGCTGTTAATTTTTTCCTAATTCTAGATGATGCGCCATAAACTTTTGTGCTTCTTATCCTTTTAGCGTATATTAATTCTAAGCTTTAACTCTTAATGCAGGTGCCATCTTGGTGCTGGGGATTTGGACCGTGGGCTGAAAATATTTGAAGAGTACATGAGTTCAAATAGACCTCCTATGCTAGAACTTTTTGTGGTAAGTTGTCAAGCAGTCATTCTTCCACCAGATATTTATATTTATCTCTGAGTACATTGGTTGCTCTGAATGATAAAATGGAAAACATTGTTGACTTTTCTGTTATTTATGTGAACTATATTTCATTGATTTGTGTAGCTTTTTGATGGGCATCTGTAAAAGTAAAATAATTTATTCTTTAACTTCGCACAGCTGAACTTTCTATATTGCAGACGTGTGTTATGTGGCTCGAGGTCAAAACAAAATAATACTTTCAATAAATTTGCACGTCATTGTGAAGAGAGTCTTATGTATCTGAATATTTGTATACTTTACCTTTAAATGGCTTTTAGTAGTTCTTTGTTGCCCAACTCCAGTTATGGTCTTGCATCTTTGCATAATTTCACGTTCTAGTTACCAGTTCTAGACCTTGTTCTTCTTGCCCTAGTAATGATGTATTTTTTTCATGTCATGCAGACACTTATAGAAGGAGCGATGGCTGGATATACGCCAAGGGGCATGCAAATTGCCCAAGACATTCTTGTATGATATATAGCTTCCTGAGCTGCTACTACTAATAAGTCATTTATATACATTTGCATTATGTAGTTTGTAGATGAGTTCTGTCTGATATTTCCACTCGTATACCCACTGTTAATTGATTGCATTTCTGAATGTTGGAGAGATCTTCCTTATATATTTTTCATTCATCACGCAGGTTGATCTGAATAATAGGGGCATGTTTTTGAGATTCGATATGGCAGATGATCTCCTCCTTGCTGCCTCTGGTGAAAAGGTAAGCAAATAAATCAATACAATCAATCTTTCTATGAGCAAATCTCTACTGATATTTTCTTATTCTGCTGGCATAGTTACAATGCATGTCATCTTTGCTCTGTCCAGACTAACTATTTTTCATTGTTCTGTTAGACCGGTGGGTACACTGTTGCCAACTTATTGTGGGATTTGATGCAAGCTCGCAAATTGACCCCAACACTCCCTGCTGTTGAAGCATATTACCAGGGTTTGAAAGTGAGTTTTTCTTTTTAACTCGTATCTTACGAGTCAAAAGGGGTATGATTATGTAGTTTATATCGCGGAAACCATATAGACACCATGTATTACTGCTACCTTTATGATCCTTGAAGGATGTTTCTATATGTCTAAGCTTTCGATTGTGCTTGTGTTTCAGGAAAGAGAGATACCGGAGGATGATCCGCGACTAATGTTGGTTACCTCAACTCTCAACAAACTTCGAGCTAGAGGTGGATCTGGAGGATTTGTAAGGTAAAACCGAGGCTGGAGTGGATGAGAAGAACTATAGTCGGTTAGCATTTTCATGAAACGAGTTATTTTGCAATTTTTGTTGTGGTGGAATAATTCCTATATGAAGCTTGCTTTCTTGCTACTTTGCATGGATGAGTTCTGATTTCTAATGTATCGTCTAGCCTAGGCTTAAAAAGCAATTATTTGCATTGCAAAAATGATGATGCTTGATTCTATGTTATGTTTGATTAGTTCATGCTGTTTGTGCGCAAACATTTTGTTGTCAATTGAGCGTTGGCTATGTTTCATTTTAATTTTTTTAAATTTTTTTAACAATGAGGGTGACTCACAACGGCATTATAAAACTATACTCTTGGTCAGGTTTAGTGCGGACCTTGTGGTTCAGACAAGCCGCATCATCCTTATTTAGAAAGAAAGAGTGTGTTACCGATAACACATGAGATTGCATTTATGAAAAATATGGTAGATTTACTGATATAAGATGATGTTGCTTGGCTTGAACTATATAATCCAAAACTAGATCAAATTTGATGTATTATTATGGCCTACTACTGGCAGTTGACAATTTAATCATTTTATAGGACAAGTTACATAACACTTGAGATTTGAGAACCAAAACCTTTACATAACTAGTTGCAGCCAGTCCATTTTCTAATATTTTAAAATTAAAATTATTATTGATCGAAGGTTTTTCATGTCCCAGAAAAAAAAAATAGTTAGCTTCCTAAATTTGCGAATGGGTTTGGCTTAAACTTTAGTTCTATCATACACTCATTGATACGATTATTCAGACACAATGAAGAGAAAATCGTAATTGCGAGTTTCCTCTAGTGTAATAGCTTGCAAACTATATATAACATATGTAACAAAAATGTTATTAAGTGTGTATATCGCTAGGGCAAGCAATTGTAGGGTTGTCTCGTTATATAAACTCCACATCACTTGGAAAATCACCTACTACACACATTGAATAGCAAGTGCGAGTTTTCATCATCATCATATGAGAGGTAGAAATTCATGATTTAAACGACATATTAATATTAATGTAGAGATCACATGCAAAACCACAAACACAATCATTGTACCAACGAAAATTGCAAACACACCTACATCTACATGTGCATTATATTTGATAGTAATGGAGAAAATTAGCATTCCCTCTCCTTATACAAAATAAAATAGGGTTATTAGCCCCTAAATACACGAACTTTCATCAAATTCTGATTTTGCACACCAACTTTAAAATGTGCCCATAAATACACAAACTTTCAATTTGTTAAATTTTGTACACGACGACTTTTTCGGTCAAATTAAAAATGACATGGCAAAATTGAATCTGACGTGGCCAATGACGTGGCGGGCTAGTGGTGACGTGGCAAAGTTCAAAAATTTGGAAATCCTTATATATACGTAAACTTTGTGTTCAGTTTGATTTTGCACATAAAGTTTGAATTCAATTAAAGTTTGTACATGAAATTCAAATTCAATTAAGAATTAAGAAGGCACTAGTGTTTTACTCCGGCAAGGCGCCGAGAGGCGAGAAGACGAATTGGATTATGCACGAATAGAGTCAATAATTAAATTGGGGTTAATACAAAACTAATGAATTTTCTCCTTTTTTTTTACATTTTTCTTGTAATAGATTTTTTATTGTAATAGATTTTTTTGTTTTACATTTTTATCTTGTAATATATTTTTACATTGAATATTTATAAAATTAATTTGAGAGAGTAGAATATTTTATAAAATTAATTTGATACCCATTGAGGTCTAAATACAACCAAACACCATATTTGGTTATCATTCTTATTCACTGGTAAATAACAAACACCATTAAAGGAATCCTTCATACCCATACCTAATCACTCAATTATCATACCCATTGTCATTCCCATTTCCGTATTCCTACCAAACGGTCCCTAAATTTGAATTTCATGTACAAATTTTAATTGAATTCAAACTTTATGTGCAAAATCAAACTGAACACAAAGTTTACGTATATATAAGGATTTCCAAAATTTTGAACTTTGCCACGTCACCACTAGCCCGCCACGTCATTGGCCACGTCAGATTCAATTTTGCCATGTCATTTTTAATTTGACCGAAAAAGTCGTCGTGTACAAAATTTAACAAATTGAAAGTTTGTGTATTTATGGGCACATTTTAAAGTTTGTGTGCAAAATCAGAATTTGATGATAGTTCGTGTATTTAGGGGCTAATAACCCAATAAAATATAATATCAAATTGTATTAGTATAAATTGGATCTATTCGAACTTTTGCATCAAGTTGCCCCTATAGCTCAGTGGTAGAGCGCCAGTCTTGTAAACTGGAGGTCTGTAGTTCGATCCTGCATGGGGGCAGTTTTATTATATTTTTTGCCAACTGAAATCGCATTGCTTTATTAGAAAAGTCGCTTCTTACCACTCTACTCTCGATTCAAACTTCTCCAAAGCCCTAATGAATAAGCAATTTCCATCTCCAATCTCACAATGAATTGATTCCGCACAATTCTCGGCTCAACAATGGCGTCTTCAACTCTGCAGAAGCTCATCCGGAGCCAAACCCGACCCGCTTCCACAATCTTGACCCATCTCCACAAACCCCTTTCGCCATCGTCCCCTTTTGCACCGACCCAAATCTCCAGACCTAATAGTTTGTGCCCAGATCAACCTGAAACGGATTATTTCAAGCCTACTCGTTCTCCGTCCGTCCATGTTTACCCGAGTTTCTGTTTTGAGTATCTTCTCAACCCGGTTGCCCCATCAACATTTGTCGGATCCGAATCTGATGGCGAGGAGGATGAGCGAAATGTGATGCAAGCCGACAGTGTGAAGAAGAAGCGAAAGAAGAAGATGAATAAGCACAAACTGAAGAAGCTGAGGAAGCGGATGAGGAGGAAGACTTAGTTTTGATTACTTCGCTGTTTCGGTGAGATATTGTTCGTTTCTTTTTTTGGTTTCGACATTTCCAGTATGTGTTAGGATTTTAGATCATTTTGTCGCGAATGAAGGCGTTTTAATCCATGTTAACGAAAGAAATCAACAATTATCACGCTAGTGGTGATATATTGTTATTTGCTTCCGAACTGAATTTGCGCCAGTTTCTGGAATGATGCCTATTACTAATTCTTGATTTGTTTGACACTATGGGTAGAATGGATGCATAAATTGTAATTTCATTTCAGCTATAATTTAGGTGGATTGTTATGGTCAGTTATGTCAGAGGAATGAGCCGATTCATGTTAGGCTTGATGTTTTGTTTATGTTTTTCGCTGACTGAATGGAGAAGTGATCAAGAGCTAGGGTGATTATGATATGTAACTCGATGAATGTGTTAGATTTATTGTCGGATAGAAAGTATGTTGTTCTCATTCATACTTTACTCATTTCACTATAAGATGTGCCAAAGACACTAGCTGTCTGATTATGTATGTAGATGAAACATCTTTCATGTGTTTCGTGTGGGTATTATCCAATGAAAAGTTGTTAATTCACATGTGAAAGTTCCTTAGTAGTAATTGTGGAGTAAGATTAGTCGGTACCTTCGTCAGTGTAACAATGCAACTTTTTGGGTGCAATCTTATGAGGCGATTTGGGACTTGTGAGTTATGGCACAATGAAGAACATGAAACTAGGGAAATGATACATTGCTTCAGAACTTTAGTGGTTACCATTGTAGGCAATGTAAGGAAAAATGTTTCTCTAGTTTGGTGTTACTTATGTTAGTTCTGCTGCTCAGTTTACATGTTTTTATCTCATTGGCATGTCATTAATGCGATAAATACTACTTCTACCAAAGTCTCTAGGATGCATTAATTATTTGTTGCTGATGCCGAAGATGCTACATGAGATTGGCTGCGTAGAAATAAATCTCCCTCCTTATAGTTTTTATCCTGACAGTGTAATAAGATGAAAAAAAAGGTGATTGGATTTCCGGGTTGAATTGCTTATTTAGTGGTATGATTGTTTGAATTTAAATAGAGTAGTATCTAGTAGTGATGGGGAACACATTCAGAGTTGTGAGAATTTAGTTGCTTCAACCTGACAGAATTCTATTGTTGTCTTTGAATTAATGTTTAATCAATAATACCTTCCTCTATTAGTATCCCTTTTCTGCTTCCTCTACATCTACCAAGGGTTGTCTGTAATTTCAGTTAGTAACTCGGAAGTATTAGAATTGAAAAATATTAAAACTGGTCTATTAGTGGTGATGACTCTTGTAACCCAAATGGTTCGTAGGTCTTTGTTAAATCTGGTGTTTCGTCTTTTTCTTCCTGTGGGGGGGAAGGACGCATGCGAACAATCGTTTCTATCCTTGTAATCTTGTGGTGAAAATCCCGGTGTAAAAGGGAGAGTTCTAGGGATAGAGACCATCTAATTTCCTTCCCCCAGCTAAAAAAAGATATTGATAGTTCAGTTCAGATTCCATCTCAATGATTACTGTGGCATCACATTCTTGAAATGAAGATGTCTAAACAACTGTGTTTAGACAATAGATTTTGAGATCTCCACCAAGATTGAAGACTTCCTTATTCTGCTATAACATGTAGGTGCTTCATTTTAAGGTTGTATTTCCGGTATTTGTGGCTATTAGACAAAAGTGCTGACCTTTCTCCCTTGTGTTACGGATGCTCCTCGATATCTTTGTGTTTTTTTAAACATATCTTGTAATTTCAAGCATGTTGCTCTAGTATTTGTAAGGAGTTTCAATTTGCTTCACTCTAGTTTGTTGATCTGATATGGTTGTTTTAGCTCCATGTCAATTTCGTTCATACTTGCAGTACTTATTCTTTCCAGATCAAGTAGATATGTTGCTTCACTCCCACCCATTGTTATGCTTAATCACAGTAGGAAATATAAGCTATCTTGGGATAAAATTGACCTTTGTAATGTTTGCATAGTTTATTTACTTCAGAGTCGTCCTTCAGGGTTTACGGCTCGTCTACATAAACATGCATGCAGCGTGTACTGATGAAATGAAATATTAGATAGAATCTAAGTAGCCTATGCCCCAAAATATTATTGACCAGTAATTTGAGCTACCACGAGCAGCCATCATTTTATTTATTATGTAGTATAAATTTTGTATTATAAGTATATATTTCCATTCCTTTGGACATGTGGAAACTGGAGGCCATTGCACATGCTTTGTCTTACTTTCATTCTCATACATTTGTACAACTTTCATTTCATGCCTCTCCACCTTTTCCAACTAATGATTTAAAATGATGCCAAAACTTTGCCTTTTGTAGCATTTTCATAGGCTTTTATTATAAAACATAGTCATAACTATTGAATTTTCTACGCATTATTATATACTACTATACAATTATAGAGTGAAATCCACAAATGCTAAATATGACTATGCAAATTTGCTATACTAATATACGAGTAGAGGCGTTGACTAATTATCATGTACATACACTCTTACGCTATACAACTTTTTTGACAATTTTGAAATAGAAGATTGCCTACACTCATATATAATTGAAACCACGATTTGTAAATCGAGTGGATCTCGTTAAAATATTGCTAGATTTTTATATTCCATAAGAATTACCAAAAAGGAAATAGACATAATATTGTGTGAAAATTTTAAACTAAAAAATACGGACATTCCGACACCATATTACTTTTCTATCGATGAAAAAGTATAAAAACAATTTACTTAATTTTTTAATCTCTTTGATTTATACATGAATTTTATATTTTATTATTTATCGCGTTACAACTTTGTTATTTCACTTATTTTGAGTTTGTTATTAATATTATATTATTTCACTACATTTATTAGTGTTCAAATTTGTGAATGGAACTCAATTTGACTACTATATATTTTTACAGTCTTATTTATGGCATGGCAAATCCGAACGAGAGCAATCTCCCAATTAAGATTTTCAAGATTCTGGAATTAGGGGGATGAGATAGCTTGAGAAAATGCAGAGGAGTGTAATTATGTAGGAAAAGCTTATGCCATCTTCCAAATCAGAAGCTGACAGAAATCGCAAGTATGAAGCTGGCAAAAATTTAGGGTTTAGGCCTACTCCTGTCCCTTTCGATTATTGTCACTGGGGCCATTATACCATGCGCCATCAACACTTGCACAATTATTCCACTTACCAACAACTTACCTATACAATGTGATTTCACTTTCTCTCTCTACACCCTTCTGGCGCCTCCCACTTTACTTTGCTTCTTTTCCACACTCCCACTCATTTGCTTTACCTTTTTCCACCTCTGTTGCAACGGTATGTAAGGATTTAGCATTTCTTACGTTTCTCTGTTTTCATTGAAATAATTATAAAATTGATGATTTAGATCGTTTAGGTAATTGTGATTTTGAAGAATTGCGCAGAAGCGGTTGGGTTTCCGTGTGTGAATTGTGTTTTGTGGTGGTGATGGGTGGTGTGACGTCGTCGATGGCGGCGAAGTTCGCATTCTTCCCGCCCAATCCTCCGTCGTACAAGCTGCTGCACGACGGCGTGACGGGGCTGCTGCTGCTGAGCCCGTTCCCCCACCGCGAGAACGTGGAGGTTATGCGGCTTCCCACGCGGCGGGGGACGGAGATCGTGGCTGTGTACGTCCGCCACCCCATGGCCACTTCCACTCTTCTTTACTCGCACGGCAACGCCGCCGATCTCGGCCAGCTGTACGAGCTCTTCATCGAGCTCAGTATACATCTGCGCGTCAATCTCCTCGGGTATTCATTTTTTTTCATATATTTTCTATCTATTATTTGAATGCTGGATTTATCACCTCCTTTTCTGCAAATTATGACAAAGTCTTTGTTGTTAATTATAGTTTATAGAGTGAAATTTGTTATTTTGTTTCTGAAAACAATGAGGAAAGTTGATAAGCATCCATTGATAGCCATGGTTAAATTCATTCTGTTTTGATCCCTTTCATCGTTATTTGGAATTCTAAGTTTCATGCTCGGTTTCATGATCATGTTAAATCAGAAATTCGACTGCTTGAAAGTTTCTAATGGTGGATTTAAGCATAGCATACTGGGATTTGTGTTTTGCTTCTGCTACACTTGGTGATTAACTTAGCATAGTTCCACTATCATTGATCACACGTATTAACTTGTATTATATATGTATGTGTATAACATAGACTGATGAATTCGTTGTTTTGTTGTATTTACAAGTCTCTAGAGTCTAGGATTATCATGATTGTTGGTAGTTTACAAGCACTTCTCTTTCTCTTCGAGTTTCTTTTATTCTTTATGATTATTCATGTTTAATTTACACAACTAATTAGATTTTTATCTCAGAAATGGTTAACTAATGGTGTTTCTGGAATATGATGATCAGGTATGATTACTCTGGGTATGGGCAGTCATCTGGGAAGGTGGGTGTAAATTAGATGTTTAAGGATGTTATTGTTTTTCGAACATATACTGCTGTTCGATGTGAATGTTTCATGAATTTGATGTTGTAATGTGTACAGCCCAGTGAGCATAACACGTATGCAGATATTGAAGCTGCATTCAAGTGTCTCGAGGAGAACTATGGTACCAAGCAGGAAGACATTATCTTATACGGTCAATCTGTTGGTAGTGGCCCGACTTTAGATCTAGCAGCTCGTTTACCTCGTTTAAGGGCTGTTGTTTTGCATAGTCCTATATTGTCCGGTGTAAGAGTCATGTATGCCGTGAAAAAAACATACTGGTTTGACATCTACAAGGTAGACTTCTCCTAGTGCAGAAACTAAGATGTTCTTGCTTTTTAGTTGTATAGCTAATGTTTCGTTGCCTCGTTCTTGCTGCAGAACATCGACAAGATCCCTCTGGTTAACTGTCCTGTTCTCATTGTTCACGTAAGCATTATAGTTTAAATTTTTCGATTCAAAGCTTTGTACACTCATGTTTTAGTACATAGTAGTGATGAACAAGAAGTTCCCATAATCCCCCTTATTGAAAGAAGACAACAGCAAATACTTATGGTATGGTGAATACTGAGTATATACGTCATATGTTTGCTTTTGCTTGTGATGTCTATATCGGTTTTGGCTGACTTACAAGCGTATAAACTTCGTATAGCAATTTAGGCTGACCATTTTCTGAAAAATGAGTTCAAAGGTAAATTAGTTACTCATAGGAGAGTCTTGTTATTAGGCCTCTGCCCCCCTTCTAAATGTGTGTTTTATGTGAAATATTGCTTTAGGTCATTCCATAGGGGCAATTTAGTCATTTTACGGTCATGTTTCTTGTCTACTACGACTTGATATTGATCATATTATCTGAATAAGTTTGAATAATCTTAACTCTTTTAAGGGGAAGAGTGTGTGAGTACTATTTGTGCTCGCAGCAGTCCATACGTACGATAATTATCGTCGTTTATTTTTTCGTTTCACTGCAAATTTGCTGAAGTCGTGGGTATTGCTTTGTTGATCTTAGGGAACTGCAGATGAAGTGGTTGATTTTTCACATGGTAAACAGCTCTGGGAGCTCTGCAAGGTGAAATACGAACCGTTGTGGATCAAAGGAGGGAATCACTGCAACCTCGAGCTCTACCCCGAATACATCCGACATCTGAAGAAGTTTGTAGCAAGTGTGGAGCGATCGTCTTCTCATAGAATCAGTACAAGGAGGAGCATAGATCAGTTTGAGCCATCTAGGAAGAGTACGGATATGTTTGATGCTCCGAGGAAGAGCAGTGACCGCAGAGAGAAGCCAAGGCGAAGCGTAGACAAGCCCGAAAGGTCGAAGCATTTGTCGCAGAATGTGGATAAGTTAAGGATGTCGTTTGATCAAGTGGAAAGATCGAGGAGAAGCGTTGATAGCATCGAGAAATCACGGAAGAATATGGATCATCAACTGGAAAGAGCTCGGAAGAGTGTGGATAGGCTTGGATAGAGTAAATCTCTCTCTTGTAAAGTTTATGCGTTGATATGGTGGTGGTGAGAGGTATAGAGAATATTAGGATTGGGCTTTGAGTTCTCTCTGTTTTCGGGTTGTGTTGATGATTAATAGCACGCATCTTCGAAAGGCTTTTAAAACATGATTAAATTGAATTTGAAACTACAAAGATAATATGTGGATTTACTACCAAACTTGGTTTTCTTCACCGGATCTTGACTAGCAAGTGACACGAGTCTAGTAAAGTTTCCTATCTCCCCAAGGCAATATTATAAAGGTTCATTTTTACGGTTTGGCAAGTTATCTCCAAAATTTAAATGGTTTCATCCTTCTATTTATGGATGCGTGAGTGTTACAACATCCAAGCTGTGTACTTGCCCCGAATATTATGTATAACTTTGGAAATTTTCTTTTACGCATCTCAAAATGGACTTGTTTGATGCTAGAGAGAGGATCAATGGTCCTACCACCCCAAATATTGATACGAGTATAATTTGTTTAAAAGTTTTAAAATAATTTTACACCTAACTAAACCCTAAGAATAATATGATAGTTTATGTATTTTGTAAGATAAGGACTTGTGATCCTCACCCTAGCATCATATTTCCCTCCAAAATGGTCGGACTTGCCTATTCCAAATTGTTGTTTTTGTCTTCTTGCAAATAATTATAGATCTACCCTCGCTAAATTGAAAAAATATTCGAAATTACGCATCTAGATCCACCTTTACTTCAAATTCCACAAAAGTCGTCATGTGGAATTTAATCTTTGTGCACCAAAAATTAGTAGTACGGGTTATTCAAAAAATATATATATAACAAAACGAAAAACACCAAACTATTAAAAAAAGAAAAGAAAGGTCAACAAATATTGTCTTTTACGGACAATATTTGATATGGATCTACTACCCTCAAAATCTAGTCCGAGCCTCCACCACTTTCGCGGCCGTTTCCTCCGCCCTCCACCTTTTAAAACCCTCCTCTCCGCCTCCTGTTCAAAAATAATTTCTTGTGCAGTATTTCTCTCCTACATTCTAAGAGAAGTACTGCACTTCCAAAATTAAAATAGACCAACAAAAACAAAAATTAAAAAAATAAACACAGAAAAAAATGGCGCGCCAAATGGTTGCCGTGGCATTGCTCTTCATCGTCGCCTTCGCCGCCGTGGTTTCCGCCCAAACGTCGCTAAGCAGCTCCCCATCACAATCTCCGGCCGCCACCGCATGTAAGGCCGCCGCGGTACCATCTTCAGCCCCAGCTGTGGCTGCCACCGATAACGACGGCGAGCCACCCATCCCGTCCGATGAGCCCACTACCCCCATCGCTGCTCCAACTCCGGCCGGCGACCAACCAATTGCTGACGAAGCCAATAGCAGCGCCTCGTTGAAGATCTCTACCGCCATCGTCGCCACCCGCGGCCGCTGGAATTTTCTTGATCCAACATGTACGAAATTATTATTAATTCCTAATGTTTCAGTCTTTTTTTTTTTTTTTTTTACAAGGAACCCGCAGACGCTACCTTTGGTGCGCACAGGGTAAACCTCGTTAATATGCAATAGCTTGCAAACCACACAGAAGAGTTAAATCACCCTTAATGTGACAGGGTGACAGACTCACACATAGCGTGTCCAGTGGGAATTGAACTCATGACCTATCGATCCCGGACCACCCACCTTCACCGCTATGCCTTCCCAAGGGGACATGTTTCTTTCTAAGTTCTAATATTGGATGGAATTTAAAATCTCGGGATTTGGAGTGAAATAGCGAGTTTTAAGAGGAGAAAAAAAATTGGAATTGTTGATTTTTAAGAAAAAAACTATACTAATATGTACTACGTGTTTGGAAATAGACAAATAGTGTAAATCAAATTGATTCGAAGAGTATTAAATAAATAAAAATACAAATTTTTTAGGCAAATTGGCACAGAAGGTCCCCAATGTTTGCTACTTTGGATGAATTGGTCCCTAATTTTTTTTTTAGTTTATTGGTTCCCAATATTTGCTAATTTGGATAAATTGGTCATTCTATTAAATTTTAAGTTAATTAAGTGTTAATCATATGAGTATTTATGGAATAAAAGTTTGAAGGACCAATTCATCCAATTTTTAAATTAAACTTATTTTTTTTAAATTTTTCTTAAAATTCTGATCTTTTTCGGAAAATAAATTAATTTTTCAAATAATTTTTTTTAAAATTTTATTTTTTTCAATTAATTTTTTTTCGTTTTTTTCAAATATTTTTTTTGGTAAACGAAAAAAATTAATTAATAATAATTTTAGGGACCAATTCATCTAAATAATTTTTTGAATTAATTTTTTTTTCAATTAAACTAATAATTTTAGGGACCAATTTTAGGGACCAATTCAACTAATAATTTTACGTTTGACGGTGAATGAGGAGAGCGGGTCAACACAACGGTTGGGGAATGTGTTATATTCATTATAAAAAAATTGAAAAAAAGTTAATTCAAATAATTAATTGAAAAAATAGTTAAAAATTAATTTAAAAATTGGATGAATTGGTCCATAAAACTAGTACTAATAGTTAATTTTGTAATATATTTTTTCATTACGAATCTTTTTCAAAAATAAATAAATTATTTGATAAAAAAATTATTTTTCAAAAAATATTATAATTTTAAAAAATATCTTTAAAAAAAAACGAAAAAAAATTAGTTGAATTTTTTTTTCCGAAAAATATTATAATCTTAAAAAATATCTTTGAAAAAAAAGCGAAAAAAAAATTATTTGAAAAATTAATTTATTTTCTGAAAAATATCATAATTTAAAAAAAAAGTTTAAAAAAAATCAAGTTTAATTTAAAAATTGGATGAATTGGTCCCTGAAACTTTTATTCCATAAATACCCTTATGATTAACACTTAATTAACTTAAAATTTAACAGAAGGGCCAATTTATCCAAATTAGCAAACATTGGGGACCAATAAACTAAAAAAAAAAAGATTAGAGATCAATTCATCCAAAGTAGCAAACATTGGGGACTATTTATGCCAATTTGCCAAATTTTTATACTTGATTAAATATATATATATATATATATATATATATATATATAATATGTAATATGTAATTTTTTAAATTTATTATAAATTTGGTCCTTAAATAAAGATCACAAAATATATAATTTTGAATCGAATACTATCGAATGCAAACTAAATAGTCAAATAATATTATCTAATTAAAATTATCCAAAAAAATGAACAAAACATTCAACATAACTCAGAATATCAATATCGAGTCGAATACAAATTGAATTTGATGAATACTTCTCTATTTAGTTCTATACGATTCGTTTACAATCGCACTTCAAAAAGATCACGTTCAATAATTATACACCTTGAGTATCTCCATGAGCACTAGCGTATTTCTTACCAGTAAGAGTCCGTTCAAATTAAAATACTATTACTATGTGCTCACGAGGTGTCCACGTGATATTTGTAGGTTATAATTACTCGTACCTGAAAACGACATGTATAAAGATCTAGAATATGAGTTTGATGCATTTTAATAATTTTTTCTCATTTTCTGGAAAATCTGTTGACATGCATCAAATTTCATCATGTCCTCACGAAATTCACTAGATTTCAGGAAGCATAGAGTTTTAATTTGTCTTAGTTCTTTACTGTTGGGTATCAGGCTCCAGGTTGGTGGATCTTCGATCCAGCTCAGACCGCCTGCTGTATAGGGCTCCTTTCTACCACAAGCACGACTCACAAAGATTTCACCCACAAGGTCGTTGGCGCCACTCAATTCTATCTCACACTCTCGCTGCAAATCACTCGCAAAGAGAAATGAGTAGAATATCTGTGAATTGGAAAACCATAGGCTGGGCACACAACACACACCTTAACATATACTAAGCACAATATATATAGATAGGGCTTATATAAGTAAGGAAATAAGTAGTGGTTGGGCCTCAAGAACCGTGCGCTTGGAAATCTTGTGGGCTGGGCCTACATATATTCATCAATCTTCACCTTAGGCCCAATTGTGGTCTCCCAACATAAAGGGAAGGAAAACCCGCAGGATTTATATCATCATCGCCAGCTAGCTGGTAACATGAACCGGCCAGTCTCCATGGAGTCAGCAGAACCTGCTGAAGGGAAAAGTACACAAGCTAGCAGAGTTGAAGAAGAAGAAAGAAAACACCATACACACCACTATGACAATGTAAAGAAGGCAATACACTTATCCAAGATTTACATGGAGGATTTTAAGGCATGTAACAAGTTTTTCAATACTGAGGCACTTAGTTCCCATGTCTGCAGGATTCAAGTCTGTATGAATTTTTTTCAAGTTTGATGATGCCCTTATCAACTATGTCCCTGATGAAATGAAGCCTAACATCTATATGCTAGTTCTCTCATGGAACACATGATTTTTACATAGTTGAATGGTTGACTGACTATCAGAAAACAGGGAACATCTTTATTAAGTTAGTTAATTTCAGATAATAAACCCCTTAGCCAGATTGCTTCTTTTAAAGCTTCAGTAACAGCAACATACTCAGATTCACTGGTAGATAAAGAAACTATAGGCTGAAGCTGAGATTTCCAACTTATGCAAGACCCACATAAAGTAAATACATAAGAAGTGGTAGACTTTCTATTGTCCCTGATCATTTGCATAGTTTGAGTCTACATAACCAGTAAGCTTAGTACCATCAGGACACTTAGCAAACCTTAAACCAACATGCATAGTGGATTTCAAATATCTGAGGAGCCATTTTAAAGCATTCTAGTGAGACATATCTGGATTAGACATGTATCTGCTCAGACAGCTCACAACATAGACAATATCAGACCTAGTACTAATCATCAAATACATAACAAATCCAATAGCATTTGAATAAGACTCCTTTTTCGTGGCCTTAATTTCAGAATCAGTCATAGGGGACTGATCCTTACTTAAAACAAAATGAGATGCAAGAGGAACATTCACAGATTTGGCAGCAGCCATGGAAAATTTACTCAAAATCTTTTCAACATATGAAATCTGACTAAAAAAAGAGTAAAATTCTTTCTGTCTCTTTCAATGTTCATCCCTAGAATTTTCTTGGCATAACCAAGATCTTTCATTTCAAAGTTCTCACTTAAATATTTCTGAACATGCTTAACAGATTTAAGATAAGGACCATCAATCAACATGATATCCATATAGATAAGTGTTGGTCCGGAGACGAGAGTCAGATGTAGAGGGGGGGGGGTGAATACACTTGAGTACTGTTTCTTTTTCTCAAATGCGAAGGACAGCTGAGCTGTAGGTTGCTACTGATGAACAGTACCAGATAGTAACCTTCTGATCGCGGGTCAGAGTGTGCCAACTACTGAGTTTCTCCTACTGACTTTTGTCAGTGTTTGATCCTCAGTCGAAGACTTAGTGCGGATAAGTGTGTAGGGCCCGGAGATTTCGTCTCAGTTGAAAAACGTGATTTTCGCAAGTTAAATAATTTTGGCTAGTGCACTTTTAGAATACGTTTTATGCAAGATATGAGTTTGTAAGATATTTGTATGCAATGCAATAAAACAGTAAACAACATAAGCAATTTTTAACGTGGTTCGGATACGCAAGATCCTACGTCCACGGTCCTGCTGAACAGGAGGTCTTGTTGATTTATCTGAGCAAGCCTCAGTAAGATATCTGTGCCCTGGACAGACCCTTCTAAGTTATAGTTCTTAGCGACTTTACAAATCAAACCTAAGTTTGAAAGGGAGGGGATTTTCTCCAACTATGAAGGAGTTCTTACAAAGAGAACAATCACTAAATGTGAACTCCTTCGAGATTCTAAGCTATAGATATAAACGTTGAGCTTAGATAGAGAAGAGAGATCTAAAGAAAGAAACTCTAGAGAGAAGAACTAAAGATATTCTGCTAGGCAAGTTCTTCGCTGGATTATCTTGAATGCGCTAGAGTTGTTTCGAAAGCTTGAGCGTTTTGTCCCTTTGATATCCCGTGCGTGGAGCTCGGATTTGCTTCTCTATTTATAGTTGTGACCCAGGCATTTGCCCGTTGGAGAGGACGATGCCACGTGTCACAAGCGTCCAAGGAAAACGGCCATAAGTTCGAATTGTTGCAGCAGAGTTGTTGGTTACTGTGCATGAGAGCAGCTTTAGTTGGTCAGAGCAGGTAGTGCTTTGACGGTTTCTCATTGGTCGAGGTTTGTGGTAGGTGAGATATGTCAGATATCGGTCTTCATCGGAGTTGACTCTCACTCATCCTCGTATGATCTTCTGCTGACTTTCGAATGATGTTAAAAGCTGGGTCGTTTCCTGTCGGATACAATAGACTTGATGCAGTCTCTGTCTTCTTCGTCTGAGTCGGCTGATAGTAACTGTTCTACTGAATGTAGTCAGCTGATGACTCTGAAGGTACTGAGCTTTGTATAAAGAGTTCTTCTACTGATGTCGGTCAGCTGATGAGATGTCTTCTACTGAACGAAGATCAGTTGATGCCTTAAGAACACAAGCTCTTACACTGATGACGTGGGGTTCTGGAAAGTAAGCTTCCTACTGAAGATCAGTCCAACATTTTACCCCGTACATGATTGAGACACAAATGATAATGAAAACAAAATCACTCTATCCTATTACATCATCTAGTTCTATCGACACTACACTACTGATACAAGCTGGGTTTTGGGATCCTCAATTCCATAGCATGAAACACTATGATTTCCCCCAATATTGTTTTACCCAATAAATTGCTAAGTATCTTCTACTGACTCATAACCCAACAATAAGCAAGTAGACAAGAACATATTAAGTTTTTTGTAATAAAGACAATGATCATGTTTAACCTTAAACAAACACATACGATTCATTTTCCAATGAATCATACACACTGAAAGCATATATGGGCACCACAAAGTTATCAAGTTTAGATGGTGGCCTAGTAGTCCTCTTAGATCTATCCGTAGCAAGTTGGTACATAATCATGTAAGGGAGGATCATTTTCAGATAAATTATCACCATTTTGATTAACATCATGCATAACAGTGTCAGTACATCTTCAGGTTCAAAAACAGATTTAGAAGCAATTTCAGAGTCATGCATAGTTTCAGATGGTTGCTCCACCTCAGTCTGAACACCATTTTTAGAAACAGTTTCAGAAGGAGATTCAGGAACAAGCAAGCAAGGAAAATCAGATTCATTAAAGATCGCATCCCTACTAACAAGCACTTTAAAACCAGGTTGACTATTATCCCACAACCTATACCCTTTAACCCCCTCATGATACCCTAAGAAAGCATACTTATTACCCCTATGATCTAATTTATCCCCCTTTTGATACACAAAAGCAGCACAACCAAACATACAAAGATTTGACAGGTCTAGAGGTTTCCCAGTGAACACAGACTCATAACATTTCCCATTTAAGTGAGTAGAAGGGGACATATTGATAAGATAGGTAGCAGTAAGGGTTGTGACTCCCCAAAAAGTCTTAGATAAGCCAACAGATTCTAGCATACATCTAACCTTATCCATAATAGTGTTATTCATTCTTTCCACTACCCCATTTTTTTGAGGTGTATAAGGGACGATCCTATGCCTTTTAATTCTAGATTTAGCACAGAGTTTGTCGAGTTGGGCATTGCAGAATTCCATACCATTATCAGTTCTAAGAACTTTTATCTTCTTACTAGTCTGATTCTCAATTTGAGTTGTTGGTGATCGCTGTATTGCACCAAATAATCCTGCAAAAATAGAGAATTATATCAGTATAGTTTACAGTGTATCGAACACAGGGAACGGAGGACTAGACATATCATTTTTCTACTTATCTTGGGTTTGGTTAGCAACCACGCAAGTTTTGGGTTTTTAACTAAACTAAGAACTTATTAAAACTGAAACAAATTGCAGAAACTGAAACTGAAAATAAACTGTTTTAACTAGGCAGATAAGAGATGGATCCAGCAGAATATTCACACACACGTAATTCCAATCCTTGGCACATAAAATGAATTAATCTCATGGATCAACTAGTTATAGACTACCGTAACTTAAACTGCGTAATCCTTACTCCCACTTACTTAGTCGGTAACCGCCATGTTGGGCATCGAAACGGCTACTTCCCTAATTTAGCTACAACCTACGTTGTTGGGCAATCAATAGATTTAATAGCTAAACAGACTTTATCGAACTAAGGGAGCCTAGTATAGTAGCCTACTCGTATGTTGGGCATCTAATAGTCTCCTACCGGTTTAATCCAATTATTCTAATGAATAACTTTGCTACTTACCTAGCCTTGTTCCACGAGAAACGATGGAAGTACTAAGTTAGCTACAAACTACGCAACTTAAGGTGGCCAATCCTAAATTACTAGTCGGATTAAATAAACCGAATTAACCCGAAACCCTTTGATTAATTATTAGAACCTAAGCCTCATGCATCGTTCACGTGTGCGTTTACATCTCCGCCGACCACCGAAAGTTTAGCTACTCATAGTACTGTCCTGACTGCACAGATAAGACACCCTGCAAATCAGAACATGCACCATTTGTAACTCTAACCCTAGCATGCACGTAAACGAAATTAAACTAAAGATAACGAACTATAAACCGAAAACGAGATAATAACGGAATCTTAAACCAAAAGTAAACCGAATTAAAACTCAACTTAAAACTAGATTAAAAGTAATCGTAGCAATCGGTCTTACGAAACGAACATAAAACTAGAAACGAAATTAAAAACGATAATAAAACTAGCTAGAATCCGAAACTGAAAACTAAAATACGAAAGCATAGAAGTGTTTGTTTCTTAAACATAAAACTACTGATAGCATGAATTGATCGGAAGGCTGGTGGTTGTGATCTTCTCGGTGGCGGCGGCGTTTGGCTTCGGCGAGTTCGGTGGCGGTGGTAAGTTGATCGGATCGAAAGGATGAGTCTCCGAGGTGGAAAGGTATGCACGGCGCTGTATACGTGTGTAAAGGCTCTCTGAATTTCGTGCTCCAATCCTCCTTTTATAATACCTAGATCAAATCTAGGGTTTCTTGATAGATAAGGAAAGGATCTTGTTAGATATGGAAATATCTAATCCTTCCTTATCTTCTTCTTTCCTTCCTCTCTCTTTCCTTTCTAGATCCTTTTCTTTCCTTCTTCCTTTCTTCGGCCAAAACCACTCAAAATCTCGCCATTCCATCTGTAAATTGCATTGCCACATCATCTCCTGGTGTCGTGCCAAATCAGCTCATTTTCTGCATAACTGCCAACAAATACGTCTCACCTGCACAATTAAGAGACCTTTTCGGACAGAAATAATTAGGTACGAAATTGACTCATCAAATCTCCTTACACTTGAGCTATACTCGCCCTCGAGTATAAGAAGAGCAAAAGATAAGTATCTAATTATTTTTGGTCTTCCCCAAGACCCAAGACTCAAAATAAAAGACTCAAGACTCGAACAAGAACAAACAAGACTCGTCACGAACGGAAAAAGAAAATAACAACGGACTCACAAAACAAAGACAAGAAGCCATACCAAGCAACTCGAAATTCTCTGCACCAATTCACTAGCCAAGCAATATCAAACCATGCAATCATAATCTCATCCAACAAGCAAACGATGCAAATTTCGAAACTAAACACATATATTTCAACTTGGTCAAAATCTAAACAATGCGGATCTCCTCAAGTTTCACTCTACACTCAACTAATCTAGGTCCGGTTCAAGCCACTCAAAGAAAACAATCCACGCAATCACGATAAGAGATCATCACAATAGCAATATCAAGGAGGTCTTTCTCATTCGGTTGTAATGGGGCTTATGACTTAGACAATTTGATGTTGGTAAGGGCCCTAGGGGTACTAAGCTCCATTAAGATTCAAATTAAGTGTTATGCATGTAAAACTCTCTCTCCTGTGCAGTCAAGTCAGCAAAACTCCCACCACTTAGAAAATTTACATCCATGATACAAAATCAATACTATGTACCCATTTTTTCTTTCTTTCCTGCCACGTATCTTATTCAGGATTTTTTTTTTTTAAAACATTCGTGGCATAAACTCTCTTTCAGTAAACTGGGCACAAACTGTTTCAATTGTACAAATAGGACACTTTCAATTCTGCTTATATTGAGCAGTTTTTATACTTAGACTTTTATCCCATCTGATTCTTTCGCAGCATGTCTATACTGGGCAGGTAGAAGATGTATGTAATTCACTTCAGATTTTAACTGTCTCGCACAAAAGAGTTCGTAAAACATGCAATGACATGGGTCAAGAGAAAGTTTAAAATGGCCTTGGCTAAAATTTTACTAACTCAAATCAAAGAAATTCGGTCAAGGCTCAAATTGGTTCACTAAGGGATAATTTCGGGTAGGAAATATTTTGTCGCGGTCGTGTGGCTTTAAGAATCCCTAGTGCCTCCTATCATTTATCACAAGTGATTCAAACATATTGCGACTTTGTGGATAAACTCTCTCAAAAGAATAGTAGGAAGTGTCCTACTTTAAGGCTCAAATCTTATTTAAGTGAGTGGTTATAAATTTCGATCCAACAAGGTTTATTTTTCGTCATCCCAAGTTACATACACATACGTGCCTAGATCTACTCTTCACAAAGTTTACAAGCTAGCATATTGAAAATAAAAGCATGAATAAGACAAGCTTGATCATAGAAAACGACACTTCGAAAATAAAAAATTTTGGCATGCTTCGACACAAAATACCCCCCCTCCTTACACTTAAACCTTGCTCGCCCTCGAGCAAGAGAGAAAAGACAAAACAAGGGAGAAGGCATGACAAAATAAAGACACAAACACCCTCCTGACACTTGGTCCCTACCAAGTGTAAGAAACTACGAAAACTAAGGACAAATAAAAACAAAAGAAACACCCCTCCTTACACTTGATCCCTAGCAAGTGTAAGAACAAGAAAACACAAAAAAAAAATAGACTCAAAAACACAAAAACAAAAAGACAAAAAAGCGAAAATAAAATAAAATGGGGGAAGACAAGTCATCGGTCGCCTCGCCTGGGCAGGCGAGACAGTCTGCTCATAACTGTGCGGCGGAGGCGATCTACTCTGCGTCCAAGGGAATCCAGATCCGTCCTTAGCGTCTGCACTGTATCCTGTCCTGCAGAAGTAAAGGTACTCGAGACACGAGGTCCTGGTGGATAAAACTGGATCTCCAGGTTAGGCAGTTGGTACAGAAGGCGAGTGTGTCTCAACAAAGACCAATCAAACAAAGTTGGTGGTTCTACCCTAGTCAAATAACCGGCATCTTGGACGATAAAGTTACGTTCAATGAACGTGGCAAGAAGATGGCATAGAGTCATGTGACGCACGGTATGACTAGCAATTATAAACATGTTATGCGCAATCCACCAACCTAAGTTAACGAGTCTCCTATTAACCATGCACCAAAGAAAATACAACTCGTTTGCACTCACCTTTTCAAAAGATGTACTCTTTCCAGTCAAATTGTGGGCTAAGTATTGATGACACATGCGAAGGGCGGGATCCTCTATAAAACTAACATGTGAACCGGAGGTAACAAACTCATCCGGGTCGCTTGGGGCGAGAAGCCTCCACGCGGCCCGTGAACCTATATAGCTTAGATCCTTGCTCGGTATACTATGACAACCCATCTCAAAATGACCTAAGTAATAATCATCAAACGTGCAACTACCTAATCTAGCATTCCACTCGGCAACACTCATATGATAAGTTCCACCAAACAAACGAAATTCAATACACGGAGTAACCAAGTCCTTATCACCCTCAAAATGAAAAGTATTAAAGAACTCACTTGCAACCTCTTTATAGCACGGATAATGATTCGACTCAAGCAACCATGTCCAACCAATATTTCGAAAATATTGAAAGAAAGGTGCGATGATACCTGCCGTGCGAAGGAACGTACGGTCAAGGAGTCGGCCACTTCGGAAATCTTTGCCCTCGCGCTCTAGGAGACGCAAATTCATGTACTTGATCTCAAATTGAGAGAGTGCATGGACGGCTGCCGGTGAGTCAATACGGATAACCACTCGGTTTCCATACTCTGCCTCTCGTGAAAGGGCTGAAGAGGATTCGGAATCGGCAAGAGACAAATAATTCATGTTGAAATCGTGTTCAAAGTTTCCATCGTGATCATCGGACTTGTAGTCCAAGTCTTCTTCCTCTTGGCTCGGCAACTCCTCTCGCAAGCTTTCGGTCCAATTAATTCCTTCATAGTAATTGAGTGGTGGTGGTGGATGTTGAAACTCAAGGAAGGGCAACCACTCATATAGAGTTTGCGGAGATTTGGGCGGCGGATTTGAGGTGTCCGGGCTCTCGAATGACGTAGTGGAGACGGCGGAGGCGTGGGATCAGGCGTAGGCTGAGGCGTCGGCTCCGGTGATGGTTGAGGTGTTGGCTCCGGTGTCGGTTGAGGCGTCGGTTTGGGAGTAGGATCAGGAGTTGGTTCACGTGGCGGTTTCTGCGAGGTAACAGCGCCGGTGTGTCTTCGTAACCGTCGGCATGGCAGTTTCGACGGAGATGTAGACTCCGTGGCATAGTGACTTCCGGCTTCTTCTACCAGTTGTGGTGGATTTGGTTCCACATAGGTAAACTCCGGCGGAGGTGGTGGTTCATACACAATGAGGGGAAGCTCCGGCGGTGGTGCGGCTTGCTGGTGAGTAGCGGCTGCATCTCGGCGGCCAGTGTTCCAGATCGATCGTACTGACTTGGAACCGGCGTGCGGCAAGCGGATAAGACGGATTTCTTCTTTCTCGGAGGCATGGCTGCTGTCTCTCGACTGTGCAGGGAGGAGGACTTGTGGAGGAGGAAACGGTTTTAGAATAGAGGGAAGTAGTGGGCGGCGGTTTCTTAGGAGGGAGATTTGCATAGTAGAAAATGGTAGGGTTTGAGATTTTCTCCCCTTTTATACAAGGGAATTTTGCAATCAGATCCTCCCAACTGTACAGTTAAAAGATTCGGTCCCTCCTTTTCAATTCGGCCCCATATTTTTCTTCACATCAATTGGCTCCAAATGTTTGGCTTTTATGCAATTGAGTTCCCAAAATTCGTTCCCTCACTACAAGTGGGTCCCTTGGTATTTTTGAAAATTGCAATGTAGACCTCTAAGTCTTCTTTTCTTCATCTTTACTCCTCCAACTCCTTTCCTTGCACTTTTATCCCCAATTCCTTCCTTAGCAAAATTTCTGAAAAATAAAAGAAACAACACCAAGCATAAAATCAAACTAAAAACACGAAAAATAAATCAAAGAAAATCGGAAAATATAACGGGTGGCCTCCCGGAAGCGCCTTTTTTTAGAGTCTTCGGCTAGACCTCCTCTTCAAAAAGTCAAAGATACGAGGGAATGGACAAGCTCTGCTCGTCCACATCTTCTATCATTGCGGCAGCATGATAAATTTTCAAATGATGACCGTTGACAGTAAAACTCTCGTTTGAATTCAGTTTCTGTATCACAAATGCTCCATCTGGCCAGACCGAACACACCCGAAATGGACCGATCCACCTTGAGCGGAGCTTTTCGGGCATGATGCGTAGGCGCGATTGGTAAAGTAATACAAGTTGGCCCACTTCAAAAGTCTTCAGCTGGATTGTTTTATCATGCCATGCCTTTGTGCGATCTTTATACCTCATAGCAGCATCATAGGACTCTAACCAGATTTCTTCAAGCTCTTGAAGCTGATATTTCCGCTCCTTAGCACTCTCGGTCAGATCCATATTGATTTTCTGTACCGCCCACCAGGCTTTGTGTTCCAACTGCACAGGCAAGTGACATAATTTACCGAAAATCAATCTATAAGGAGACATACCGAGGGGGGTTTTATAGGCTGTTCGATAAGCCCATAAGACGTCGTCCAGCCTCGTACTCCAATCTTTCCTTGAAGGATTGACCGTTTTCTCCAAGATAGACTTCACTTCTCGATTTGAAACTTCAGCTTGCCCATTCGTCTGTGGATGGTAAGCGGTAGAAACTCGATGGGCTACTCCATATTTCTTCATCAACGACTCTATGGTACGGTTGCGTAAATGTGTTCCTCGATCACTTATGATGGCTTTTGGTACTCCATATCCGCAAAAGATGTTAGTTCGAAGAAATCCCGCAACCACTTTAGAGTCGTTAATTTTTGTAGCCTTTGCCTCAACCCATTTAGAAACATAATCAACAAAGCAAGTAAAATGTACATGTTACCCCTTGAACTAGGAAACGGACCCATGAAATCCATACCCCATACATCAAATATCTCACAAAATCTCAAAGGCTTTTGGGGCATTTCATCCTTCATAGATATATTCCGGTCATTTGACAACGTGCACATGACTTACGGTACTTATAGGCGTCAAGGTGTAAGCTCGGCCAAAAGAAACCCGCATCCAACACTTTCCTTGCGGTTCATTTTGGTCCGAAGTGTCCTCCATAAGCGGATGAATGACAATGGTGAAGGATGTCGCCTTGCTCTTCTTCCGGAATGCATCTTCGGATAACTCCGATCAACTCCCATTTTCCAAAGGATTGGAGAGTCCCAAAAGTATCGCTTACACTCGCTCTTCAATTTTGCCTTTTGGGCATGAGTGAACTCGGGTGGAAGCCGCTTAGAAGTCAAGAAATTCACAATATTAGCAAACCAAGGTAATTTAGAAGTGTTACCCACGACCTTCAAAGAATTTGTTTCGAGTTGTCTTGGTAGGCGCAACCGAGACACTTTCTGGACTCCAACTGTAAAAACACTGTGCTGGCAGAAGCTTGGCAAGGCTGGACACCGTCTCGCGAACAGCATATAAATGCTCTTCGGGAAAAATCTCCTTAATCGGCTCTCCATCGTCTTTTTGAATTAATCGGCTCAAGTGATCTGCCACATAGTTTTCAGCTCCTTTCTTGTCCTTAACTTCCCAATCAAATTCTTGTAAGAGAAGAATCCATTGAATGAGTCTCGGCTTTGTTTCTTTCTTGGCAAGGAGATGTTTGACGGCAGCATGATCGGTATACACTATGATTTTTGAGCCAAGTAAATAAGAACGAAACTTGTCGAAGGCAAAGACGATAGCTAACAGCTCCTTCTCTGTGGTGGAATAGTTGCTTTGGGCTGGATTTAATGTCTTGGATGCATAATATATCACATGACTCTCCTTTTCATTTTTCTGTCCCAGCACTGCCCCGACTGCACAGTCAGAAGCATCGCACATAATCTCGAATTGCTTATTCCAGTTCGGGGCTTGCATCACAGGGGCTGTTGTAAGCTTGCCCTTAAGGATAGTGAAGGCCTCCTTACACTTAGTATCGAATTCGAACTCGACATCCTTGTGAAGTAGGTTTGTTAGTGGTTGAGCGACTTTTGCGAAATCCTTTATGAAACGCCGATAGAAGCCGGCGTGTCCTAAGAAACCACGAACTTCCTTCGTATTTATCGGATATGGCAATTTTGTGATGGCCTCCACTTTTGCCTTGTCGACTTCTATTCCTCTTTTAGAAACGACGTGACCGAGTACTATTCCTTCGGTCACCATAAAATGGCATTTCTCGTAATTCAATACCAAATTCTTCTCAACACAACGAGCTAGGACTTTGTCGAGGTTCTTCAAACACGAAGTGTAAGAGTCACCGTAAACGGTGAAGTCGTCCATGAAGACCTCTATGCACATCTCGATGAGGTCCGAGAATATGCTCATCATGCATCGTTGAAAGGTGCCCGGCGCATTGCATAATCCAAACGGCATTCTTCGGTAAGCAAACGTTCCATATGGGCATGTGAACGTCGTCTTATCTTGATATTCTTCTCGCACTTGGATTTGGAAATAGCCACTGTATCCATCCAAGAAGCTAAAATAAGCTTGCCCTGCAAGTCTCTCGAGCATCTGGTTGATAAATGGAAGCGGGAAATGGTCTTTACGCGTCGCGGCATTGAGCTTCCTATAATCGATACACATGCGCCATCCCGTCACTAAGCGTACCGGAACCAACTTGTTCTTCTCATTCTCGACAACTTGGAATCCGGACTTCTTGGGCACAACGTGTATAGGACTTACCCACTTGCTATTCGATATGGGATAGATAATACCCATGGATAAGAGCTTTAATACTTCCTTCAACACGACCTCTCTCATGTTCGGATTGAGTTTTCTTTGATGGTCTCGGAAAGGTTTGCTATCCGGCTCCATGAGGATGGAGTGTTCACATATGACGGGACTAATACCGGTAATGTCGGCTAGAGTCCAACCTATGGCCTTCTTGTGCTTCTTCAGAATTTCCAACAACGCCTTCTCTTGATCTTCATCAAGCTCTTTATTAATGATGACGGGCAGCGTCTCATTCTCTCCTAGATAGGCATAATTCAGATTTTTTGGAAGTGGCTTAAGCTCCAGTTTTGGTGCCTTGATGATTGACGGCAGCAGCTTTTCAGAAGCGTCCTGTATGGGCAGTTGAGACATACTACCGACAGTTTGTAGTTCTGGAGTTGCGTACAAAGCTGAGATGCTCTCTCTGATTTCTTCGTCTCTCATACCTTCGAGGTCTGCTTCGGTCAGTCCTTGAGTCAAGGTAACTTCCATTTTGTCCTGCACCACATACGTCTCAAGATATTCTTGGACAATTTCATCAATGGAGTCAGTAGAAAAAGCATTCTCATTTTCATGATCGTAGGGTTTCTTAAGTGCTTCAGATATTTTATGAACATAAGTTTCATTATGATATGCCACACTTATTGAACCTTCATCCACATTAATTATTGCCTTTACAGTCTTTAAAAACGGTCTACCTAATAACACTCCTGCAGTTCCTTCAACTTGCTTATCATTTGTATCAATCACATAAAAATCAGCAGGAAAGACAAAGTTGTTGATTCTGACCAAAATGTTTTCAAGTAAACCAATTGGAGCAATGCATGACCTATCCGCTAATTGAATAATCACCTTAGTGGATATTAACTCAGCTCCTACCAATTGATTATATACAGATAAAGGCATAACATTATAGATGCTCCTAGATCACACATGGCTTGTTTAATCATGACATCACCCATTAGACAGGGCAGTGTGAACATACCTGGGTCGGTACATTTAGCCGGAAGCATCTTCTGGATAATTGCTGATACTGTGTGATCGAACAAAACCTTACCAGACTTGGGAACTTTTCCAGCTATGAAGTCCTTCACAAATTTCCCGAACTTGGGAATCTTTACGGCTTCAAGGAAAGGGATATTTATTTCCAACTTCTCGAACAACTTCATGTAATCCATGCTTTCCTTGTTTGGCGTTCTCTTCCTTTCTAAAGCTTCGGGGAAAGGTGGCGGAATCAGATTTTCATGCTCTGACTGGCCAGTTTGGATGTGCTCCTCATCTCTTTCTTGTTCTGGATCTTCAGCATATTGTTCCTTTGAACTTTCTGATGGTAGAGGCTGTTCAGCAGCCTTCTTCTTCTCTGCTGACTTCTCTGGGTGTCTTACCTGTACAGTCGGGCCAGGTAATTCTTTCCCTCCACGCAGCGTAATCGATTGCGGTTGTGGGCATTAGGATTCTGCCGAGTTTGAGCCGGAAGTCGTCCTTGGCGATCTTTATTTCTTGTATTGCGAGAACTTAGCTTATTCATCCGCTTAGCCAAATTCTCCATCGTAGCTTGCTGATCCTTCTTGGTCTGATTCATTTCCCGCTGCATTTGTTGTTGAAATGCGGTGGTATCTTTCTCGCGAAGAAACCATCTCGGCCAAGAGTTTTTCTAAAGGGCTCTGCTTGTTCCGACCGGGCAGGCCGGGCGTTCTTGCTCGAAAATGGGTAGGTCGGGCGTTCGCTGCTGAAAATGGGCAGGTGGGCGTTCTGCTCGCTGAAATTGCCTCCGGTGCGGGGGGGTCTATACGTCTCGCGATAGTTGTTATGATTAGGAGGATTGTATGGCTGCCGATAGCCATGTTGCTCGCTGATATGGTTGCTTTGAAATTGGGTTTGAGGCGGATTCCTAAGAGCCGAAAATGCTCCTCCGGTTGCTTCCAACGGAGATTCGGATGAACCCCTTGTTGTCCGCTCCAATTTCCTGTTGCGTTTACTTCTTCTCCCGGACATTGCAGCGACGTATGTCCCTTTTCTCCGCATGCTCCACATGCATGATCGACATTTGATCGACTTGGGGTAGGAGCGCTCTGCTTGAGTAACAAGTCGAGCTTATCTTGTAACAAGCTAAATTTTGCCTCCACTTTATTATCAATCTCATCCATGTAATCGGAATGAGACCAATTTACAGCTCTCCTTGTTGGTCTCGGCCCTTTATATTGCGAGGTAGACTCCGCAAGCCCTTCGATTATATTCCTTGCATCTTCGTAGAGGCTTGTGTGGAAATTTCCTCTCAGACCGATATCAACCATGGCCTTTGCTTTGTCTGTCATCCCTTGATAGAAAATCTGTAGAAGCTCCACTTCCGAATAGCCATGGTTCGGACAACTATCAACAAGTCGCCCGAATCTCTCCCAATATGCACTGAAAGTTTCATCTATTTCTTGAGTGATCCCTGAAATCTGCTTCTTAAGTGCATTTGTCTTTGACTGCGGGAAATACTTCTTCAAGAAAACAGTACGCATCTGGGCCCATGTTGTAATTGTATTTGGCTTTAGACTTGAGAACCATGCTTGTGCTCCATCTTGCAGTGGGAATGGAAAAGCCTTTAGCTTGAATGCATCCAGATTGCCCTGCCTGTGCAGATTGCAGACTTGGTTGAATGAGGCCAAAAAGGAATTGGGATTCTCGTTCGTTCTTCCATAGAACTTCGGCATTGCAGCTACCATATTCAACTTGACATCGATTTGCTCAGTAGTTGTGATTTGAATTGGACCAGGAAGGTCCGCTCCCATGTCAAGTGATCCGGTATTCATCCTCAAGGGTTGAGGATTGTGCATTTCGTCCTCCATCTCTTCTGATTCTGATTCTGGCTGGTTACTGGAGTATTATGAAGTGTTTTGTCGAACCTAACAGCTTCTGGTTCGGAGTCGCTGGTCTGATCACCGGCGTCTGTTCTGTCTTCTGACTGGGCAGTTAAGACGTGTTCTCGCCTCGGACGAGACTGTTGCTTTTGCAGCTTTGTCCTCTTCCTAATCCTCTTTGCTGTTTTCTCGACCTCTGGATCAAATATGAGGTTAGGTTTGGAAGACTCGCTCATGCAACGATAAAAAGAACAAAAGATTAGTAGAAAACAATAAAACTAGATAACACCGTTCCCAAGAACGGCGCCAATTTGGTGATCGCCGTATTGCACCAAATAATCCCGCAAAAATAGAGAATTATATCAGTATAGTTTACAGGGTATCGAACACAGGGAACGGAGGACTAGACATATCATTTTTCTACTTATCTTGGGTTTGGTTAGCAACCACGCAAGTTTTGGGTTTTTAACTAAACTAAGAACTTATTAAAACTCGAAACAAATTGCGTAAAACCGAAACCGAAAATAAACCTGTTTTAACTAGGCAGATAAGAGATGGATCCAGCAGAATATTCACACACACGTAATTCCAATCCTTGGCACATAAAATGAATTAATCTCATGGATCAACTAGTTATAGACTACCGTAACTTAAACTGCGTAATCCTTACTCCCACTTACTTAGTCGGTAACCGCCATGTTGGGCATCGAAACGGCTACTTCCCTAATTTAGCTACAACCTACGTTGTTGGGCAATCAATAGATTTAATAGCTAAACGAGCTTTATCGAACTAAGGGAGCCTAGTATAGGAGCCTACTCGTATGTTGGGCATCTAATAGTCTCCTACCGGTTTAATCCAATTATTCTAATGAATAACTTTTCTACTTACCTAGCCTTGTTCCACGAGAAACGATGGAAGTACTAAGTTAGCTACAAACTACGCAACTTAAGGTGGCCAATCCTAAATTACTAGTCAGATTAAATAAACCAGAATTAACCCGAAACCCTTTGATTAATTACTAGAACCTAAGCCTCATGTATCTTGTTCACGTGTGCGTTTACATCATGCTCGGACCATCGAAAGTTTAGCTACTCATAGTATCGTCCCGACCGCACGCATAAGACACCCCGCAAATCGAACATGCACCATTTGTAACTCTAACCCTAGCATGCACGTAAACGAAATTAAACTAAAGATAACGAACTATAAACCGAAAACATGATAATAACGTAATCTTAAACCAAAAGTAAACTGAATTAAAACTCAACTTAAAACTAGATTAAAAGTAATCGTAGCGTTCGGTCTTACGAAACGAACATAAAACTAGAAACGAAATTAAAAACGATAATAAAACTAGCTAGAATCCGAAACTGAAAACTAAAATACGAAAGCATAGAAGTGTTTGTTTCTTAAACATAAAACTACTGATAGCATGAATTGATCGGAAGGCTGGTGGTTGTGATCTTCTCGGCGGCGGCGGCGTTTGGCTTCGGCGAGTTCGGTAGCGGTGGTAAGTTGATCGGATCGAAAGGATGAGTCTCCGAGGTGGAAAGGTATGCACGGCGCTGTATACTTGTGTAAAGGCTCTCTGAATTTCGTGCTCCAATCCTCCTTTTATAATACCTAGATCAAATCTAGGGTTTCTTGATAGATAAGGAAAGGATCTTGTTAGATATGGAAATATCTAATCCTTCCTTATCTTCTTCCTTCCTTCCTCTCTCTTTCCTTTCTAGATCCTTTTATTTCCTTCTTCCTTTCTTCGGCCAAAACCACTCAAAATCTCGCCATTCCAGCTGTAAATTGCATTGCCACATCATCTCCTGGTGTCGTGCCAAATCAGCTCATTTTCTGCATAACTGCCAACAAATACGTCTCACCTGCACAGTTAAGAGACCTTTTCGGACAGAAATAATTAGGTACGAAATTGACTCATCAGTTGTCCAGGTAGCAAACATCTCAAAAACCTCAAACTTTTGTTTTAACAAAAACATCCATATTTTTCTGGGAAAATCATCAATCAGGACAAAAAGTACCTACATCCACTATGAGTTGGGGTGCTAGAAGGAACCCCCCCACATCAGCATGCACATACTCAAGTATATCAGAGGTAACAGACTTAGAAGCAGAGTCAGGAGCAGTAAAAGACACTTTATGCTGCATACCAATCACATAAGAGTCACAGAAAGACAATTCAGTCAATTTATCATTTCCAAAGATACCAATTTTATGCAATATTTTCAAGATTTATAGTACCAATATGACCCTAATATTTTATGCCATAAAACAATCTAATCAGCAAAAGTATCATGCACAATTCTAAAGTCACACAAAGGAACAGTGAATGGATAAAGATTATTAGTTCTTTTTAATTTGAACACAACCATAGAACCCTTCATGACCTTCATCGAACTGTTTCCCCATTTCCCCCAAAACCACCATTTTCAAAAGCAGTAAAGGATAACAGATTACAAGCAACTTCTGGAACATATCTAACATTTTTCATAGTTTAGATAAAACCATATTTAAATTTCAAACATATCTCACCCAGGCCCAAGACAACACTTTTATGTCTATTTGCCACAATAACATATCCAAAATTACCACTCTGAGGAGAAACATTCTTTAATAAGGGAAGCATGATAAGCAATACCAGAGTCCATAAGCCGCTCATTCATAATATCAGGATTCACAATATTTATAGAAGGTATACCATTTGGTTCAGAAACCATAAAGTATTTTTCAAGAATATTAGGATAAGTGTCATCACCTAAAACAACATTAGACACTCTTCTGATCATTATCCTGTTCACCCTTCTTAAGTGTAGGACAATCCTTTTGAAAATGGCCATACTCACCACAATTGTAACACTATCTACCCTTAGGCCTAGACTTAGACCTACCATTTTGATATTTATTCTTACCCCCATTATCAAGCTTCTTATGATTGTTAGTTCTCTCAGAAGTTCTGCCTCTAACATGAAAGACTGCACGTTGTTCAGAGTTCTTACTCCCTCCACTAAACTTCAAGACCATCCCCTTACTCTTAAGAGCATAAACCACAATATCTAGATCAATTTTATCCTAACCATAGTTAATGGCAGATTGAACATCACTATAGGTATCAAGTGTCGCATTTAGGAGAGATATATGATCTATACTAGTGTCTCCAGTTTGTTTAATCAGTTGAAGTAACTTATTGAATTCATCTAGATTCTCATCTATATCCTTAGACATATTTAGTTTGAACATAAAGAAACTCTGTAACAGGTACATCTTAAAGGTAAAGAGGTTTCTACATATAAAGCTTATCCCAAGTTTGTTTAGCAGAGGTAAGATGTTCTACTTTCCTAAGCACATAATCAGATAAGTTCAAAGTAATAGCAGATAAAGCAAGATCATTCAATTCATTTTTCCTTTTCTCAATTTCATTTTCTTCATAAGAATGATTTATAGCACATGAAATAATTTTTTAAAACCAGAATGGCTTTCATTCTCCATTTCCAGATATTGAAATCCGACTTACTGTTGAAGGGTGATATGCTACTGGATGAGGCCATAGCTGCACACAGTGCAAGGTTAGTAACACCAATGAAGGGTTAATAACCAGTCCAGTGCAATTGGACAAGGAGTTACCCAATTTACAATCGCAGACTCAAAGTCTGGGCGTAGGGGATTACATCAGACCACTGGGCAAAGAAGAGAACAAACCATTAAAGGCTAAAGCAAGATCAAAGAGTACAAAAAGATATTTTGAAAAAGGAGCATAAAACACACAGCGAACAATCACGAGGTAACAAAGTAATAAGCGGAAGCAACGAAAGTAATATAAGATAGAGCAATAAAGTAACACAGAGAGCATGATACGTACATAAACCTTAGTTTCAACCAACACACCAAGCCTAGAACTACGCCAGCTGGCAGTTATCTAAGAATTTGAAAACAAGAGGTTTTAGCCAATTTACCTTAGTGGGATTCGGAGGTTTGAATCAATCCCGCTCTTACAAGTTTAGAAAACCAGATCTAGGGTTCCCCCTTTTGTAATCCAGTTCAGAAAGCAGAAGAAAAAACTTGCTTAGAGATACAAGTGACTCTTACTGGAGGAATAATCGGCACTTGTCGACCAACGATGGAGCATCAACCATGGCTCTAATACCACTATTGGGGTTTAGGCTCCGGTTTGGTGGATCCTCGATCCGACTCAGACCACCTTCTATACAAGGCTCCTTTCCACTACAAGCACGGCTCACAAAGATTTCGGCCACAAGGTTGGTGGTGCCTCTCAATTCTTGAAGGAATGAGAGGACGATATACCTGTGTCCTTGGATAACCTCTGATTCTTGCTCGTGTCCAGAGCTTCTGGACTGTATCCCGACCCTTTCTTTCCTCCGCGTGGACAGAGATCTGAAGGAAAATAATTCAAATGCTCTCACGTTCTTAACTCACGTTCTCTCACGGTTTTGTGAATGAATACCGTAAATCATTATGATACTGAATGTGTTATATATTAGTTGTGGTTCATTAGTAATTATATTGCTAATGAGCTTTCAATAAATTAACATCAGTCCATAATATAATTAATAATAAATGGGCCACTTATTTATCAATTAATTGGCCTAGCCAATTAATTTCAGATAAATAATTTTAATATTATTAAATAATGTATAAATACATTAATCTATTAATAATAATTCTCGAGAGAGCAGAATAAATACTCGGCATCTATTTGGGCCAGACCAGGGATCCAATACAAGAAATAAAGTCGGACCTCAAATTAATTAATTATCTATGCTCAGCCCATAGCAAAATTAATTAATAAACACAAATTCATTCCACTAGAGAATCCGTGTTGACTTACCTCTTTATCCCAACTTGAGCATGGGTTTGTATTCAGACTTAATTGATATCCGTATGTAATAAACAAATATCCGTTAATTAATTAAGCTAGCTGACAGCTTAAATTAATTAACATCTTATTATATTCCTGAGTAGTACCACTCGACCTTATTAACACACCTGAATTTAATCAACCGGTCGGGTTTAGTGTGCTAATCCTTACAAGTTCCTCAGGGGATATAATCAGCCTATTTAACAGGGATACGGAAACCAGATACATACAACCAACCTGAGCCATAAATAACTACTAACACCTAAGATACGTAGATCCAGTCGCGATGACGTTCACCATAGTAGGTCAAAGTGATAGTTAGCTAAATGTACTCAGCTGAAGTCTTACCAAGCTTAAGATAAGCTAATTAAGTCACCGAGATCTTGGTTCTCCACTAAGGTCAATCAGGAGAACACATCTCATTGTCATCTATCAATACACCACCTTAAGTGTAACAGTATAGACAAACAGCCAAGACAAGCCACTTCTTATCTAAACTGCAGATTAAACCGACAACTTATCCTTAAGTTGTCTCAGCTATGATAACTGTTTATATCTTGTCAGCTCAACCAATTGTGTAGTCTTTTGTGATACCCAACACACTACACAATCTAACTTTCATACAAGATAAAGAACTACATATGCAAATGTATATATTAGATAGGAGAATAAAACAGTGGAAAGGGAAAAAACACAATGTATACAAGCATAAAATTTGCTTTCAGTATATAAAATTCCAACAATTCTATCTCACACTCTCACTGCAACTCACTCACAAAGAGAAAGGAGGAGAATATATGTGAAGTAGAAAACCCGAGGCTGCACATACACCACACTCCTTAACACACACTAAACACACCAATATACATGATAGGGCTTAGATAAGTGTTGAGCCTAGATTTGTAGCTCATTTATCCATTTAATTAGTGTATTTAGTGTTGTGAAAATGCAGATTTTTAGCTTATAATAGGAGAAAATGGAAGAAAAGAGGATGCAACTGGTATTGGAAGACTCTGGGCTGATGTTGCTGGAATTGCCCAGAATACAGGAAAAAAGGGCCTGAAAAGAGGCCAGAATCATTGCAGTGTCCACTGGGCCAGAAATAGGAAGAATTAAGCTGAAGCAGGCCCACAAACCCGGCCCACAACTTCTTGTCAAACTATGGCTGGAAGTAGACTGCTAGAAGCTACAGCCTAGGCCGACTTTGACCAATAGACCATACTTGGCACAGTGTTCTCCCACCTACCAAAGCAAATATTTTCTGATAAGCTAAAAGGAAGGAAAAGGAAGCTAATCATCATCATCTTCATACTTACACTTCCATAGTTAGCTGAAGCTCGCTCTCTCCCTAAAAACACTCTAAAATTTCGCAATTGATGTAGCTTAAAAACAACTTTATATTTCTGCCTAGAATAGCTCGAAGCTATCCAGAGGAAAAGACTTCCTTTTATATATGTTATCGGTTAGCTTTAAATTCAACATTAAATTTTAGTCTTGAATGGTTGCATTTATTTCTTCTTGTTTGTTAACAAGCTTCTTTACTATTCACAAGTTAGTTACTTTATTTATTCCATGCTTTCTGTCTTTATCACTAAGTTAGAATAATGCTAACTTCTTTTCCTGTGAATATACCATGCTTTTAGATCTCATTGCTTTCAATTTCATACCATGTTGTATCTTGCCATTTTTAGTTAAATCTACATGCTAGTTTCTCACCGTTTTAGGAACGTTTATTATTCCAGTTTTAGTTCCCAGATCTGCTTCATGCCTTACTTCTACATGCTTAGTTTCGCGCCCTTAGTCAAGTGTAGCTAACTCCTCAGATCTGGCCGAGGTAATGAGGCACCATCCCTAAGAATTCGTGAGATATGAAAATGTGCTTGATAATTGGTTTAGTGAATATTTTAGTCGAACTTTATTTGAAATAGTTGAGAACTGGGTCGATAACCATCTTTCTGGGCAGACGTAGACTAGCTGGGTTATCTGCTTTGAATGCTCAACATATGTAGATGCCTTGATCTGGTTCCTTTGTTCTTAATGCTCCTTAGTGCCTCCCTAGTCATTGTTAAACAAGGTAAGGTAGTCACCTGGGTAGGGGACTGTTTCTATGCTCAATATGGCAGTCCCAACTTAATAGAAGGAATGGACGCATCTGTACTCAACACAACGTCCTAGCCAGATAACCTTAACTAAACTGATTCATATGGTAATCTAGGATCGAACAGGGGATGGTGTGGAATTACCTTGGCTAGATTGCTTTTATAACATGTTATTTGCCTTTCAATTATTGTATGTTACATTTATGCCTAGTTTTAAAACACCCAAAGTTTATGTTGGCTACTAGTCAAACCCTTTAATGCAATAGAGATTAGTTACTTAATCACCCGTTCCCTGAGGATCGACCTCTTACTTGTCACTGTACTTGTCAAGTATAGTTTATGTGCAGGTGTTCTATAAATTTATTTATTTGCCGAGGCTTAGATCCTGTAGCTTGCTTCTGACCTCTTCAGCATCTTGCTGAGAGTTTGACTTCCTGTTCTTAGAAGTAAATTCATCAAATACAACATGAGAGCTTTTCTCAATGCAAAAGGTCCGGTAGTTAAAGACCGTGAAAGCTTTGCTTGTTGGGATTTTGTATACTGGAAGCACTTTTTATGCTTGTATACAATGTGTTTTTGTCCTTACCACTATTTTATTCTCCTATCTGATAAATATGTATATTTGCACATGTTATCCTTTATCTTGTATAAAAGTTAGATTTGTGTGGTGTGTCGGGTATCACAGAAGACAACACAAATTGGTTGAACTGACAAGATATAAACAGTTAACACAGCTGAGACAACTTAAGGATGAAGTTGTCGGTTTAAGTTGCAGTTTAGATAAGAAGTGGCTTGTCTTAGCTGCTTGTCTTTACTGGTACACTTAAGGTGGTGTATTGAAGGATCACAGTGAGATGTGTTCTCCTAACTGACCTTAGTGGAGAACCAAGATCTCGGTGACTTAGCTGATCTTAAGCTTGGTAAGACTTCAGCTGAGTGCATTTGGCTATCTATCACTTTGACCTACTATGGTGAACGTCAAATGAGCGGCGGGATCTACGTATCTTGGGTGTTAGTAGTTATTTGTGGCTCAGGCTGGTTGTCTGTATCTTGCATCCGTATCCTAGTAAAATGGGTTGATAATATCCCCTGAGGAACTCGAAAGGATTAGCACACTAAACCCGGCCGGTTGATTAAGTTCAGGTGTGTTAATAAGGTCGAGTGGTACTACTCAGGAATATAAGATGTTAATTAATTTAAGCTGTCAGTGAGCTTAATTAATTAACGGATATTTCTATCTTAAATACGGAGATTGATTAAGTCTAAAATACAAGCCCTTGCTCAAATTGGGATAAAGGGGTAAGTCAGCACGGATTCTCTAGTGGAATGAATCTGTGTTAATTAATTAATTTTGCTCTGGACTGAGCATGGATAATTAATTAATTGGAGGCCCAGCTTTATTTCTTGAATTGGATTCCTGGTCTGGCCCAATTAGTTGTCTAGTAATTTATTGTCTCTCAGAATTCATTAATAATGGATTAATGTATTTTTACATTATTTAATAATGTCATTTATCTGGAATTAATTGGCTGGGCCAATTAATTGATAAATATTAGTAGCCCAATAAATTAATTAATTATATTATGGGCTGGTTATGTGGAAGCCCATTGGAATATAATTAAATTAATGGGCTACAAATATATTAATATTATATAGGTTTTTGAAGCCTATATATATTAGTATTCGTTCCAAAACTCACACAATTGATTCATAAAAATCGAGAGTGGCGTGAGTTACAGAGAGAGAAATAAATTTATTTTCTTCAGATCTCTGACCACCCAGAGGGAGAAAAAGGCCGGGACACAGATCAGAAGGTCTAACACAGGAGCAACAATCGGAGCCGCGACAACACACCGGGAGGAAGGTATCGGTTTTCCAACCCTATTATTCCTTCATTGCTGACCCTGGAGTATCCTAAGAACATTCCTTGGTCTGACTTGCTATCAAAGGCCTTTAACTGGTCCTTTCCGTTATTGTGGATAAATGGTGATCGTTGTATTGCACCAAATAATCTTGCAAAACTTGAGAATTATATTAATATATTTCACAGGGTATCGAACACAGGGAACGGACGACTAGATGCATTATTTTTCTACTTATCTATGGTTTTGGTTAGCAACCACGCAAGTTTTGGGTTTTCTATTAAACTAAAAATGATTAAAAACTTAACAGAATTGAAAACTGTATGAACTGGGCAACTGAGAGACAGGTCCAGCAGAATATTCACACACACGTAATTCCAATCCTCATCACTTAATATGAATTAATCTCAAGAATCTACTAGTTATAGATTGTCGTAATTAAACTGACACAACCCTCACTCCTAGTTACTTAGTCGGTAACCGCCATGTTGGGCATCTAAACGGCTACTTCCCTAACCTAGCTACAACCTACGTTGTTGGGCAATCAATAGATTTAATAGCTAGACAGCTTTATCGAACTAAGAGAGCCTAGTATATGAGCCTACTCGTATGTTGGGCATCTAATAGTCTCCTATCGGTTTAATCCAATTATTCTAATGAATAATTTCGCTACTTATCTAGCCTTGTTCCACGAGAAACGATGGAAGTACTAAGTTAGCTACAGACTGCGCAACCTAGGGTGATCAAACCTAAATTACTAGTCAGATTAATTAATTCAGAATTAACTCGAAACCCTCTTTATTAATTATTCAAACCTAAGCCTCATGTATTGTTCACGTGTGCATTTACATTCTGCCGAACCCTAAAAGACTTAGCTACTCATGCAAACGCTTCGGTTGGGCAACTGGGACAGTTTACAGAACAGAAACATAAACATGAATAACCTTAGATCTAGCATGAATGAAATTTATATCAACTAAAGCACGAAATAACAGATTTATTTAACCTACGAAATTAAACTAAAACTTGAATTAAAATAGAAATAGAGTTCAAACGTAAATTCGATGTTCCTACTTAAACGATTAACTACGAATGGAAATTAAAACAAGAATTCAAACTACGAAATTAAAAGTATCAAACCAACGAAAATTAATGAGTGTTTCTTCTTCAACTAAAAACTACGAACGGTCGGAAGTCTTCAACAGAATGGAACGGCTGTCGGTGGTCTTCAGCGTCGACGGAAATGGTTCGACGGCGGCGGTAGGATTTTCTCGGAATGGAAGGGAGTAACGGCGTGAATGTGTGGCGCAGGTTGAAGACTCGAAGAGCATTACTATAAGTTAATTAATTCTACGATAACACGATAATCTATAAGAGCATTACTATCATTAAAAAAAGTCAAAATACTCATGATATTACACTACAAGAAATTCATCGTACACCGACGGAAAATTCCGTCGGTAAACCCCTTAATTCCGTCGGTAAAAACGTTACCGACGGAATACCGACGGAAGAAATGCGTCGGGTCAGGCTTTGTCGGTAAATATTGCCGACGGAATATTCCGTCGGCAATTATTACCGACGGAATGCCGACGGAAAACAACCGTCGGAAGTTTGTCCCCGAATATTCTGTCGAGGTCGAAATTTTTAAATAATTTTTTTGGTTTTTTTACCGACGGATTATTCCGTCGGTAAATTTAAAATAATTTTTTAAATAATTTATTTGTTTTTTTACCGACGGAAGTTTCCGTCGGTAAAGTTAAAATAAATTTTCAAATAAATTTTACGATTTTTTTACCGAGGGAATTTTCCGTCGGTAAATTTTAATTAAATTTGTAATTTTTTTATGTTTATTTACTGACGGAAATATCCGTCGGTAAAACGTCGGTAGAATTTTTTTTTTTTTTAATAATTTTTTTTGTTTTTTGTACCAAGTTATCGACAACCTGCAATTTTTCACCAACCAAGACATCATATACAATTAACCAACCAAGACATCACATATAACGATTCAAATCAACTCAAAAAGCAAACCGAAATATAAATATATAAATCCTAAAATCAAAATATTCAGTATATATACATAAACCATAAATAAATCAATCATAAAGAGGTGGGGGGAGGGGACTGATCAGCGTTGTCGTCCGGAGGCTGTCGTCGGCTAGAGGAGCCCATCATCTCCATAAGCTGGATCATCTGCGCATTCATAAATGCGACCTGCTCCTCGAGGCTCCTCCTAGCTGCCGACTCCTCCTCCAGTCGGCGCATGATGAAGGGTTGTTCAATGCATTAATAATTAATACTGGGATATTGAACAGGGAAACGATAATATGAATGATAGTATACCTCTCAAATGGATACATCCATCGATATTGAACAGGACCGGCTAAACGAGCTTCATCTGCACCGGGAGATGTTCCATGGAATCGAAGAAACTTGGTGGAAATATGCGCTCCAGGTTGCAAAGAGTAATTGGAATACTCTCGTTTAGTCTCCTCATATCTTCAATTCTTATAGCACGAGATGCTAAGTCTCTGAAGTATAAGCTCAACTCTGTAATTGCTGTCCAAACAGGTTGTGGGACAAGTTCACGAAATGCAACCGGTAGAAGCCGTTGCATGAAAACGTGACAATCATGACTTTTCATCCCAAACATTCTCAACTTACTCATATCCACACATCTGCTCATGTTGGACACATAACCATCTGGTAGTCTGAGCCGCTTCACCCACGTTAATAATGCTTGCTTCTCGTACGACCAAGCATGTAACATGCTTTCGGATAGTGTCTATCACTCTCGTTAAGCTTCTTTAGTTCGAAGCCTAGCACAATATGTATTCAACTCGCCCTCGACTTCGGCGTGTCTTTGGTCTTTTCCGTCACATTTAGGACGGTGTTGAACACATTATCAAACACGTTCTTCTCAATGTGCATGACATCGAGATTGTGTCGAAGCAACAAGAATTTCCAATAAGGAAGATCCTGAATATGCTTCTTTTCTTCCATCCCGTAACATTTTCTTTAGAGACATATTGGTTAATACCATCGTAGTCTTCGGTGACTTTCACAAAACCATAAGCCTCAATTTGACTAAGTATGTCTTCTCCTGTTCTCATGTCATGGGGTGAACGTGCTACAACTTTATTTTTTAGGAAAGCATTCTTATTTCGTCTGAAAGGATGACTTAGTGGTAGAAACTTTCTATGATTGTCAAACCACGACATCTTACCACTCTTCTCAAGATAAAATGCATCTCGATTGTTCCATGCAATGTGGGCATGCGAATTTCCCACATTGTACTCCATCCGCATAACATTGAGTAGGCCGGAAAGTCACTAATGGTCCATAGCAAAGCCGCTCTCATATTGAAATTTTGTTTCTTGAAAACATCATATGCAGACACGCCATCTTCCCACAGCTCTAATAATTCGGCTATCAACGGCTGTAGAAAGACATCCAAGTTATCTTTTGGATTTCGAGGTCCAGGCACCAACACCGTGAGAAACATGAATTGATCTTTCATGCACATGCCAGGCGGCAGATTGTAAGGAGTTAGAATAACTGGCCACAAAGAGTATTGTTTCCCAAATTGTGTAAATGTTTGAAAACCGTCTGTAGAAAGACCTAATCTAACATTGCGAATCTCCGAGGCAAAATCAGGAAACGTCGAGTCCAAGTGCTTCCATGCTGGAGAGTCTGCAGGATGACGCATCACTCCATCGTCCACTGATGAAGCATGCCAACGCATATGAGAAGCAGTTGCATTAGATGCATACATCCGCTGGAGTCTAGGGGATAAAGGAAAGTAGTACATTTTCTTAGCGGCCACTAATTTTTTCTTCCCTTTCCTACTAGATTTAGGACCGTAGTCTAAATATCGCGAGGTTCCGCAAAACTTACAACTCTCCAGTTCATTATCTTCACGCCAATAGATCATGCGAGAATTTGGACAACGGTGAATCTTCTCTACCGGCAACCCCATCCCACTAAGCAATCTCTTAGACTCGCTGAAGTTATTAGGAAAGGAATTTCCTTGGGGAAGCATATCCTTAATCATTTGACTCATCCTGTCATAGCCCCTTTGCGACATATGATTCTCAGCCTTCAAGTTCATCATCCGAACCGCCGTGCACAATTGTGAGTAGGTCTCACAACCGGGCCACAACTCCGTGTCGATCGCCCGCAACATTTCATAGATCTTGTTTGCTTCATTATTTGGCGACTCCTCAAACTCCGCATCATTATAATTTGCCCCAAAGCATGATCCATTACCATCCTCTCGATAGGAGGTCGACGTGTCATTTTGTGCATTTCTCGTAGCTTGTTCATTCAGGGGTTACGTGTTTTTCCCCATGAGATGACCAAACTTTATAATTTTTAACGAATCCTTTCATATAAACGTGCTCTCTTACAACTTGTGTAGACAAAAACAAACTTATTCTTACAATTTTTACACGGACATCTAATTTTTTCTCCGTCCATATAAGGTGTCCGGCTACTTGCCCAATCAATGAAATCCTCAATGCCATTCACAAATTGAGGATTCAATGAACCGTCTTATCGTCCACCGTGTATACATCCACGAACGACTCATTATTTCAAATCCCGATTTTGTCGAATAATAGAGTGAAGTCGAATACTATTCGAAAATGAAACACTAATAGTCACGCATTCCTAGTTACACATTATCATCTATCATGAATTTACACATTATCATCTACATGCGAGAGAACCGGATACAAACACCAAAAGGCACACATGTTCTCCCCCACATAGTATAAATTTCTAGTTTACTATAATCCAATTTCTAGCTGGGTTACAGGTTTGTTATGCCAACGTAGTTAACACAGGCTTACTCGTCGGATTTCTCTATTATTCTACTAGATTTACATCCCTAAAGTTTGATTTAGTATAAAAATCCACAAAATTAAATGCTAATTCCTAAATATCCGGATTTCCATCCTAAGAACAATAATTAATAAATCTAAAGAAATTACTAGAAGAGAAGAGTAAAATAGACAAATAAAAGGGAAAATAACTACATATTTGCCCCCCCTCTTTTTTAGAATCACAAATTTAAACTTCTAAATTTATCGAATTCATCCCCAATTTTAAATTGGAGATTAAGCGATTACAATTTTTGCCCCTAAAATTAATATTAGTAGCATAACGACCCACCAACTCTTGAATATCGTGTCAAAATTAAGAGAATTGTGTTTCCAAAAATAAACAAGAATATTATAATGAATGAATGGTTCAAATCACTACATATGCATGATAATTGGATAGAGGCCATCAATAGTCCTTGGCTCTATTTCGCCAAACCGCCCTCGATTTGAGTTAAAGATAGATAAGGGTTATCGGTGAAATAGTTCATATGTACAATTTTAATTTTAATTTCAATTTCAAAGAATTAATGGTCGAACTTTTGAAATTTTGCAAGAATTGCAATTATACAAGACGATATTGAAGGAATGAGAGAAACTAACCAAGGAGACGGCGGCGGCGGCGGCGGCGCGAGGAAGTGGGGCGGAGGCGTTCAACGGCGGCGGCGGCGGCGAAGCGGAGCGGGCGGCGGGCGGACGCGAGAAGAAGACGACGCAGCTCCGGGTCTGCTCGCTCCCGCGGCGCCGAATTAATTTAGGTTACGCCGACGGATTTACCGACGGATAATTCCGTCGGTAAATTTAAATGACTACCGACGGATTTTTCCGTCGGTAATCGTCGGTAAAATAAATTAAATTTTTTAATAAATTTAATTAAATTTACCGACGGACTATTCCGTCGGTAAATATATTTTAGTTTATTAAAAACTAAATAAATAATAAGTTAACATTACCGACGGAATAATCCGTCGGTAAATTTATATATTTTAATTAATTAAAACTAAATAACTAATGATAAACCCTTACCGACGGATTATTCCGTCGGTAATATATATTTAATTTATTAAATAGTAAATAAATAATGATATACCGTTAACGACGGAATATTCCGTCGGGAATATGACGACGGAAATTATCCGTCGGTATTCCGTCGGTAAATTGAGCATCTCAATTTCCGTCGGTAATCCGTCGGTAAGACGACCCATGTTTTTCATCCGTCGGTAATTCCGTCGGTAAATAGCATAAATTTTGTAGTGTTATAAAAATATTACAATCATCTATAAAACTACAATATTCTCTCTAAAAAAACTTCCAAATTCGTGGACAGTGGGTACTCAATCTCCTCCCTCTTTTCTATTTATTAGATTACTAGTAAAGTATTTCAAGCACAACAAATAATGTAATTTGACATTTTAAGTAGAATAATATAAATATAATATTTTAGATATGATAATAAAATAATATTTTAGTTATAAAAATTGGCTGATCTGGACCGGATCCGGATCTCAGATCGCAAAGTCCAGATCCGTAATTTCTAAAATGGGTCCAAATCTGATCCAGATCCAATAGCTCTAATTTTTTAAGATCCAGATCCAGAAAAATGGATCTGGATCCACGGATCTGGACCGGGTCCAAGATCCATTGCCATCTCTAGTCCTTTCTCCAAAACATCAGCCATGCTGTCATGCAGCGATGTTAAATGAGCCTCCATCCTCACTCGCCATACGGCATAGTTTTCCGCTGAAAACATGGTACCGTCCTTATACCTGAGATGTCACACATGTTGAAAGATATAGTGTAGGATGCTATGAAGAGATGCAAATGCTATGAAGACATGTTGAAAGAAAACGGTTTTCATGTTGAAAGATATAGTGTAGGATGCTATGAAGACATGTTGAAAGAAAACGGTTTTCAGGATCTGTTCGACTTAGACCAGTATTCAAATAACGATGATCAAGAAGAACACCGCTCTGGTACAAAATGTTGGTCCAAAGACGAGCTTCAGGTGTAGAGGGGGGGGGGTGAATACACATGAATGCAAATTTCAAACTCAGAACGCGAAAGTCAGCTTTAGATGAGGATTGCTGCTAAACTTGTCAATTAGCCAAATATGCTTTCTCGATCGCGTGGGAAGAGAATTCTTCTGCTGAGTACAGTCTTACTGACTTATGTCAGTGAACTGTAGTTCGGCAACAGAAGTTGTGTGCGGAAGTGTAGGCCCTAAATAATCGTCTCAGTGAAAAGCCATTTTATGATGTTTGATTAAAACTCAGTTGTATACAAAATGAACAGTTAATCAATGCAAAAGTTAAAATCAAGACAAACAATTTTTAAAGTGGTTCGGACACGCTGTGTCCTACGTCCATTGTCCTGAACTAAGCAAGAGTTCTTGTATTAATTATACTGAGCAAGTCTTAGTTGATATGTTCACAGGACAGATTCTCACTTGTTTTCTTATACTGAGCACGCCTCAGTTATTTGTACGCATAACAGATTCTACTTATAGTCATAGTGACTTTACAGTTCTTAACCTTTGAAGGTTAGAGTTTCTCCAACTATGAAGGAGTTCTTACAAGAAGAACAGTTCAAAAGATGAACTCCTTCGAGGTTCTAAGCTATTGAATATTACAATGAGCACGCTTAGATAGAGAAGGGGAACTAAATGATCTCTAGAGAGAAGAACTAAAGAATGATCTTCGAATGAACAAGTTTTTTGCTTTGTTTGGATTTGAGTTTGCTAGAGTATGTTGGCTTGAAAGTTTGTGTTCCTTGTGATCTTTCTACATGAAGACCTTTTCTATTTATAGTCTTCGATTTGTGAATAGATCTTTGGAGGGAGTCTAGACACGTGTCGAATAAGACAAGGAAAATGACCATATAAATTTGAACGTTGAAGTAGATATACTGTAGAGATTTCCTCTTTTTCCGTCTAGGAGCAGCTTTATGGCAGAGCAGGTAAGTGTTGTCGGCTCCTTATTGGTTGAGTGTATGAGAGTAGGTGAGTCTTGTTCAAACTCCAATGTACGATGAGTTAACTTCCTCTGAATCCTCGGACCTTCAACAAATGTATCTTCTACTGACATTCGTCTGATCAATTCAGTACGCATGCTCAAATTCCTTTGCAGATTCAATTGGTCGATAGTTGTCCAACTGACTTCCTCGATACTGAGTTCTCCGGCTGAATGCAGAATCTTCTACTGAACGCACAACTATTGAACTCTAGCCTACTGAGTTCCTAGCAAGATGAACTCAACTAAGCTATTACAATATCGAAAGTTCATCATTCAACTAGGGGTTTTGGGATCTTCAAATCTTATTATACTGAATCTCATCCTATCAATATCTCTTCCATTTATATTGGTGAAGTCTATCATTTTTTCATGCTTGACTAGTGATTGCGGTGTACATCTTGATAATTTGTTAGGTAATTTGTTATCTCTCAATGCACAGTTCATATACTTTATCTCATCCTAACGCACTACAATTTCTTGTTGCTCTTCTTATTTGCTTTCAGAATTTAAAGGTAATCCATGAAATATATACATGTCAAAGATTTATTCGAATTCCTATTCCCTTAATGACTCATCTAATATGTAGTAGCTAGGAGAACATATAAATTAATTAGTATTCTCACTTATGTGTAAGTGATTGATCTAGTCATAGTGTTTGTTGGAAAATAATAAAACTTTTGAATGATCACAAACCCCTATTGATAGATGAATCAGCCTGATGTATTTGATTAAATTTAGCTCAGCATGAGTTGTATAGATAGACTGATTGTTCTCTCAGACTAGGTTAGTTCGGGTTCTATTGGTTCAGTCTTAGTGGAACTTTCGAAGTTCAGTTTCAGCAAGCTGACTTCTCTAAACTGAACTGAACGATAGACCAAATCCTTATTTGAAGTCTTAAATGAAGAATCCTGATGAAGTGACAAGTACGAGGCACGAACTTCAAAGTAGATGTTCAACAGAGGAAAATACAATTACCAAATCAATATTGACCAATACAAGACTACCATGTTAGCGCTATTTAAAGGGGACATAACAGCACCTCAGTACTCTATCTGGAAAAGCACGCAGAACACGACACATGTCCATGTTTTCAATGCAGAAGACCGCTATACCGTGGAGCCAATAGGAAGCCGATCTTCGTTCAATGCATTCCTTCCTAGCTCGCCTATAAATACAGAAGGCCTCTCATTTTCGAGAGGTTAACGGAATTTCACAAGCTTAAAGCATACAACACTCAAGCAAGAACAAGTTGATAGCATTTCACTCATCTTATTGTTTCATCACTAGAAATTACATCTGGCCAGTTCATACTACAAGTGATTTCTAATACATATCACAAGTTTGGAGTCGAGAGTGTTTTATACTCTTGTTAAGTTGAACAGTCTCAACCCCAACTTGATAATCTCGATAGAGTCGGTTGTATGATAGTTAGTTAGTTGGTTAGTTTGATATATTGATAGATTGTTTATAACTGATATGTTCTCGAAAGTCTTCAAGTATCCTTAGTGGATATCTGCTGAAAGCAGAAAAGTGGACTTATGATTCTTGTGTATACGAACCACTATAACTCCTTTTGTCACTTATATTTTGCACTCTCTATTTCAGCTTATTGTTGCATTGTCTATCTCATTATTATTTGTTGCACTGAAAAACGTTTTGTAAAAGAGCCTAATATTATTCCGCACTTACTAACTGACTCAACATCAGTTAGACTCTCTGATCTGAAAACAAGCAAAGTTTAGGAATCAGTTGTATCTCCGTACATGTCAAATCTTACCGGGACCAACAGTGTTCAATCCCTATGAGATAATCATATATAGTATTTTACTAAATTAGATTAATTACAATAAACACAAAATAATTTCTTAGTATGAATACGCATATACTTTTAAGAAGTGTCCCATTAGTCAACTGTTACAATTTATAATTGTTTTTTTCCATATGTTTATAATTTTGCATATTTTTGTAATTTCAGTTCAATTTTCCAACTTTTACATATCTAATTTGAGTGAAATAGAACATTAAATTTCTTTTTGAAACAACATAGTATAATGATAATTTAGATAAAAAGTTTTTATATTAAATAATTTTATATTATTATGTGTCAAAATTTAGGAGTGGATGGTTTTAAAGGATTCATTTGGCGCTTATCCATAGGGGTCCAAGATTATATATATATTTGTTTGTTATTATGTGTCAAAATTTAGGAAGACTTATGTTAAATGCAATTGTTGGTTAACTTTTATTATGTCTTAAATTCAAGTCTTTAATGCAAGTAGTTATTTCTTTCTTAACTTCCTTTTATGTTCTATCTTAATATTCTGCACATAAACTTTGATTTTGTCTCTACCTTTCTATCTGAATCTTTGTGAAAAAAGAAAATGTTGTGCTTTTAGATCCACATGCTTTTAAGTTAGTACTTTGATTTCCTTCTTTTAAGTATTTTGCTTATGTTAATTTTATGTCATTTTAGGAAAAGTTACTATTCCGCTCTTCACTTCCAGATCTGTGTCATGCTGTCCTTTTACAAGTTTATTTCAAAACTTTTAGTTAATATGAGTAGCTAAGTACGAGATATGGCTGGGGTAATGAGGCACCACTCCTAGAGCCCGTGAGATGTGTTCTTGTGCGTAACAATTGGTTAGGCTAAGGTTTTAATCGAACTCTGTATTGGTAGGTTTGTGAACTGCTTAATGTTGGTCAGTCTGGGTGGTAGCTGCTTTCTGTGCATACGTAGATTAACTAAGCTTGCTTTGTATGCTCAACATCGGTAGAAGCTTTGGCTTGCTTCCCTTGTTCTTAATGCTCCCTAGTAGTAACATAGTCATTGTCCAACAAGGTAGTTTAACTGCTTGGGTACGTGATTGTTTCTATGCTCAACACAACGTTCTGGCCAGGTAGCCTTAGCTAAACCAATTCATCTAGTAATCTAGGATCGGAGATAGAGTGGTGTGGAATTACCTTAGTCGGATTGCCTTTATTATCTGTGTTAATCAGCCGTTTATTATTGCATGTTATTCTTCTGTTAGTTTATATATTATGCCTAATTTTAGAATATCCAAACTTAATGGTGGTTGCTAACTCAACCAGAGTCCCTAGAGACTGTGAGAATTAATATGCACGTTCCCTGTGAATTGATCCCTACTTGTCGTTATGCTAATCTTAGTTTAAGCTGTTTGTGCGGGTGTTATAAATGTATTTCGTTAACCAGTCCAAACGACAAAAAGGCTCCATCACAGTTCGTATTGGTAATGATTTTGGATTTGTAATTATAATAATTTTGCAATTATCATATCACATATTATATGTATATAAAGAGTGTGATGTATAAGAATGCACAAATTGGAGGTCGGGAAACATTTCCGATCAAACTAATTTGCTCAACACAATATATTTAGCTATTAATTCTTTAGCATTTTAAAAATAATAATAAATTACTATGACTATCTTATACCAATCCGTTGAGTATTTCTCTTATACTATATTTATATCCAAACCTGGCATTGACCGCTTAAGTAGGTACATAGACCAGCGTCAACCTTAGCAAACTTTCCAAACAAAAAATTACTTGTTATATTTCAGCCATTAATATTTTTGACAAAATTGTGTAGCCCTTATTCCTTGCAATCCTCTCCTCTCAATTTTTTACTTTTTTCTAGTAAATTACACTATATATTGCTCAATCTTTCTCCAACACTAACACCAAAAAAAAAAGCTAACAACAAAAAGAGATTAAAAAAAAAGAAAAAACGATTTAAAAAAAAGATGGCGTCTCATCAAGGGGTTGTTCTTGGCCTTGCTTTAATATTGGCCGTCACCGCCACCACCTCCGCGATCCCACCCTTAATGTCACCGAGTGGGTCCCCCTCATCGTCGCCGGTGAAGGATATGTGGAATTCAGCTACAAGCCCTAGCAAGTCCCCCTCATCCTCGCCGTCCACCGGAAAGTCCCCGTCGTCGTCGCCGGTTGCGAACATGTGGAAGTCGGCCACAAATCCCGTCGCCAATATGTGGAAGTCTGTCACCTCCCCTGGCCCAATCCACATGCCGTTCACAAGAAAATTAGCCTCCGCCAAGACAGCTCCGGAGCCGCCGTCCGACGCCCAACAAGAAACAGTAACCGTCAAGCCGGCCGCCACCACCGCCTCTAAAACTCGCTCGGCTCCCCGGCCGGCCTCCGCCAGCCCTAAATCACCGGAATCATTCTTGAAGAATGTAGCTGAATACATTTATTGAATCTCCATGAAGGAATTCATAGTAATAACAGAGAGAACTATCTTGTGATCATAGTATTTTTATGTTATAGTGTTTGATTAGTTTGTGTATAGGTTTTTCTTTGTAATTAGTTGATGTAACCAATCATTTTGTAATATTTTGAAGGCCAAATTGGCCCACGATTCATTATATTAAATAATAAGGAAGTAGATTAAATATCAAATGATGTAATGTTTTGCGTTGAGTGGTTGTTGGTTATTTGGTTTACATTTCTCTGTACTTTGCTGGCTATTATATAAAATTGAGATTTAAATAATACACATTTCGAATAAAGGAAGCATATTTTTTTTACTCTCCCAAAAAAATCTAATGTGGGAACTTATAATTTCTCATAAATATTTTCGTCATCCAAAAAAAATAGGAAATGATTTCCATTGTAATCAAACTTTGTAAAGGTGTTTACGGTCAACCACCAATTACAAATATCACTAACCTATCAAAGGTTCGAAAATAAAGATTATACCATAAAATCTATATACGGTGTTATTCTTAAATAACAGTTTTCATATTAAAGTCAAATTTTTTTGGGCTTCAATTCCTAAAGCACGTGTAGGTCGAGTTAAATGTTATTCTTTTAACAGCTCTATAAATTCATAACTGAGACTAAATCACTACGTTTAATTGGAGCGGTTATAAATAATTGTTTTTCTTTTAAAATCTCCTAATAGGGAGAAATAACGACTAAGTTGTAATATATTTAATATGGAGATATACCATATATATGATGATCATTGTAAATCCTAAAGGTTCAAAAGTCTATTATGTAACACAATAAATAAAGTCTCCACCCTCATAATAATACACAACTCATTCTCACTCTCTCTCTAGTATTCTTCTTGTATTATCTTTAGTTTATAACATAAGTTATGTATTTGTAAAATTATTATTATTATTTATTTATTTTTGAAATAACTGTTGATGCTTATATGGGCTGTATTAGTCTAAACTGGGTCCTCTTGGGGGAAAAAATCATTTTTGAGTCGTTATCTTGGCGCCCGATTCACTTTGATCCATTATTTTGGTCGAGTCCAATTTTAGTCCGTTAATTTGGCAAATTGTCCATTTTTAGTCTGTTTCACAAAATTGGTCAAATTTGTCCAATTTTGGTCCGTTATGTAAATAAAAAAAATTAAAAATCTTATTTTTAATATTATAATATATTTGTAATATCAATTTTCATCTCTTTATATTATAAATGTCCAACTTTAACCTATTACGTTTAAAAAAGATCCAAAAATGAGGTTGATTATTTTTCTTAATATGTATTTTTAAGATTTTCTTAATTATTCCGATCTATCTCCGGGTCGAATTTTCTATTTTGCTTATGTTGTTTGTCGAATAATTTTAGAAAATCTTGCTCGAAGATAGACCCGAATAATTAAAAAAATTCTAAAATAATAAATATAAAAAAATAATCAACCCCTTTTTTTAACATAATGGGTTAAAACTGGACATTTATAATATAAAAAGATGAAAATTGATATAACAAATATATTCTAATATTAAAAATCTATTTTAAATTTTTTTTATTAACTCAGCGGACTAAAATTGGACAAATTTGGCAAATTTTGCAAAACGGACTAAAAATGGTCAATTTATCAAATTAACGGACTAAAATTGGACTCAACCAAAATATCGGACCAAAATGAATCGGGTGCCAATATAATGGGCCAAAAAAAATATTATCCCTCCTCTTGGTGATATAAAGTCTCTCTCTCATAATACGTTATAACGCGTTAACGCTTACCATCTTTCATCAACAATAAAAATTATCTGAGGAAAGAGAAATACTCCTTATCCCTTTCATAAAGCAATTCAAATGTATGGAGAAGAGTATGAATTGTATTATTTGATTTTCTTATGTATTAATTTTAGAAGCAATACAAGAAATCGTGATTATGCCAGTTTAGGTCTTGACTTCATGATTTAAAAGATTTTCTTATTTGGTTTAGACGAATTAAAAGAGGGGTCTATAACTTTTCTGTAACAGACTAAGTCAAAATTGGTGAGTTTTGAAGTAATATAATTTGTAGATACCGTCGCATAATAACGGTAGGTTCCAACATTTTAGCAAGATTTATGGATCATGTTTACATTTTTATCAAACATTTTGACAAATGTGTCTTCATTTCTCACTTTAATTTCTTGACGATCAAAGTCATATCTCCTTGAATTCCAACTACATGTTTAATTTGAACGCCAATTACGCAAGAACACAAAGGAATTAATACTCCACGTATAGATTTTCATAAGTCAATTATATTCCTACATTCGACTTATGATTCTTCTTGTCTTATAATATATATTTGAACTAGCAACGAGATCCCTTCTTGCAGCTCAGCGGACCAGCAGTACCGGTGAGTGATCCCACAAGGGAAGACGGCCTTGCGCTTAAACTCGATGCCCTTGCATATGCCGATGAAGCTCCCGCATTCCCCGACTGCCGGAAATACGCGCCGTTGAGCATCAAGTCGCCTTCCGACCTCCAATTCCACTTCCTCCACTCGCTCTCCGGCGCATCCTCGTGCTTTGTCACCTACAGTTATATATATTGATTAGGGATGGATTCAAAATTTATAAATTCGAAGGGTAATTTTGGAATCTATACCTCTTTTCTGAACTTCACATTGGGTGCAAGAAACCTGTTGCCTTGGCTATAAATTGTTGGAGAAGCACTCCCACCAATTGCATACATTTCCCAGTGAGTATAGTCATTGTTCACCACATGAAAATATCCATGCCTACACCTGTTCAACACCCCCAAATCATTATATTCAGATTCAGAATTTAGAATTAGCGGAGCGAAATAACAAGTTGAGAAATATTCAGAGTGGAAATTCATAATTTCATGAGGAAAAATCGTAATTAAAAAAATATAAGAGATTTAGTGCTTAAATGCCAAATTTTCATAATATAGGGAGGATAGCAATCCAATTATGGCCCCTAGATTAAGGACAGAGTTTAGATTTTATGGAGAGCAATGTAAGTACAATTTTAAGAGGGCAGGATAGTAAATTGCAAGAAAATAGTGGTAAAATTTATAGTTTTTTGAAATTTTGAAGGTTGCGATGCCCCTATTAAAATTGTTCAATTAAAAATAGAAAAATTAAAATCAATTAGACGGGCAAAAAGCATACCTAGGCATCCTTTGAATCAAGCCTTCTCCGAAATGATTAAAGGCAATTGTCACCTGCATGTTCTTATCCTGCATGAACTCATCACTATGCCCCAGCAGCATCACCTTATCATGATGAGTGAAGTAGTTATTCGAAATCGTGATCGCGGTGGAGCCTTGAATCGCATCTATTAATCCGTCATTGCAGTTCGACAAGGAGACATGATCGATCCAAATATCACGGCCGCCGAAGATGGCGATTCCGTCGCCATCCGACTGGTCCCACCACCCAGAATGGCCCGGGGAGTCCCTTATATCGGCATTGCCCGCCTTCTTGCAGTCGTGGATGTGGATCCCATGTATGATTATATTGGTGGCGTGGTGGATGGTGATGCACGGCCCGTCGGCGATGTGGACGGAGGCGCTCCGGCCGTCGATGGTCTTGTGGGAGTTCATAACGAGTTCGTTCTTCAGTCGGATCACCATGTCGCCTTTGAAGATGATCCAGAGCGGCTCGTTCTGGATCACCGCATGCCGGAGAGTCCCCGGCCGGGGGTTCACCGGGTCGTCGTCGCCGGAGTCGGTGACGACGTAGATGCGGCCGTCACGACCGCCGACTGCGTTCTTGCCAAAGCCGATCGCGCAGTCAGCTAACTGCTGGCGGTGGCTCTCCCAGTTAGAGTTGCACCGCCAGCAGTCGTCGATAGGGTTGCCCGTCGAGCATGAGAGGTACCCTAGGTTTCTTCGGGATGCATTAATTTTCCTACATACAAATAGCAAATAAACTTTTCAATCCCCTCATTTATATTAGGGGTAGATTCAGAATTTAAAATTAAAAAAGCAAACTCCGATTTCATTTTTTTAGGTTTTAATATTTATTTTAAAAAAGTTAGAATATGCAATTTCATAGGAAAATATAAAGAAATTTCGAGATAAATATAGACCAATGACCCTCACACATCTCCCAAACCCGTCTTCGGTTACTATTATTATTAGCTAACTAGTCGGCTCACAATTTAAAAATATGAATAAAGGTCTTGTGTATATTTATAATATCATTCAGCGTACAAAATGTGGATGGAAATATAATACGAAAATGAGACTTAAGGAAGTACTATATTTCTATTTCTTAAGCTCAAGTAGAATTTCTATTTTCTAGTACAAAATCGAGCCAAATAAAATAATAAATTAAAAGAAAAAATAGAATGAGGATTGTACTTACTGCTGTACATCTTGGACCACAATATCTGGATCGTGAAGTGGGGAGGACGAGACAAGGATTGGAGTTGCAAAAATGATGAAGAATAAGAACATAGATGGAGATCGTTGGAGAGCAAACATTGTAGTATTTTCTATAAATGGGATTGGTGGAGAGGTTCGAGTAGTTTAATGATGTAGTAAATGGGGCTTATATATAGGAGTAAATCCCGTAATAAATGGCGTGATTTAACTGCCGGATTATCAGTGGTGGGGTTTGTGTGTTTGCTGCGTAATTTACTTGCATTCAGTTCACATCTACTTAGGTTTAAGTCGTTCGTTAAGTTGGTTATCAAGTTATTCTTTAATTCATTAATTAATAAATGCACATTTTATTCCTTCTGTTTCCTATTTTTATATCATGTCGAAAGAATATGAGTTCGAATCTTTTTACACATTAATTATGTTGTAGATTATTATTTAACACATTTTATCATTAGTGTGTAGTTTGTAGGTTATTTCAGAGAAATATAAAAATTAATTTATTATGTATTTCAAGTAACTAAAGTCGAGTCAATGTTAATTCAACTTAATTAGAAAAATGCTAACAATGGTATGATTTTCTAGAGGTATTCACCGTATTAAAAGGCGGGCTTGTAAAATCTAATCCACTAACTGCGGAAGCCACTTTTGACTTTACAAAGCACGAGTCATCACTTTTTCCCTTATTTTTGGAGAAATTTAGGGCCGTTTGGTAAGAATTCGGGAATGGCAATGGTAATGGGTATGATAGTAGGGTGATTGGGTATGGGAATGAGTAATTCCTTTAATGGTGTTTGACATTTGCTAGTGAATGGGTATAATAATCAAATATGATGTTTGGTTGTACTTAGGCTTCAATGGAAATGAATAATTTTATATAAATAATAATAACATGAGTCATGTTTTTTTTATTTAGTGAAATTTAATACAGGAATATTTTAATAAAAAGTACATTATCTTTTATTTGATTATTTACAAAAAAATAATCTAATATTTAAAAAAATAATTGTAAAGATACTTTCTACATATTTTTATGATTATTGAATATTTATTTTAATAAAAATTAAAAACATTTTTATAAATTATTTATATATTTTATTTAATATTATTATGTTATTATATATTTTTATGAGATCAGTGTATTTACTTTTTATTAAATTAAAAACATTTTGATAAATTATGTTTAAATATTTGTAAATAATAATGTTTATTATTTGATAAATTTTATTATTAAGTTTTATTTAATAATTATAAAGTTATGTTTTTATAAAGTTATTTATTTCAAACATAAGTGTATATATTTTAATAAAAATATTTTATATTCATGCTAAAATATTTCTAACTAATGATACTTGTTATTTATAAAATTGAAAATATATATTTATATCATTATTATTTTTAAATAATATTATAAAAATAAATTTCAATTTTAAAAAATAATACATAAAATATAATTTTGATACCCATATGGGTATCAAAACTCATACTCACCTATCACTTGGGTTTCAAAAAAATCATTCCCATATGGGTTTGATACCCATAGTAGGGTATCGATACCCACGTACCAAACACGATATATGAGTATCAAACTCGAGTGATACCCATAATAAGGTAGGATACCCATGAACCAAACACCCCATTAGAGAAGTCGCCACACTAATTGGACATATGGCCCAATACTTATTCTATTGGGATAACCTACTCGTAGAGTGTTTATTTAATGGTAAAGAGGATCTAAATTACGTATGTTGTATTCCTTTTGTGCCGTTTACATGTATTACGCAGGAGCAGAATTAACTATATCTCAATTAAGTTGTGTGGATAAAGAGACGCGAATACGACACGATACAGACACGAGACTGATATTTTCTAGAAACTTAAGAAAACACACGATAATTGTACATGGCATTTGAGGTGAAAAATGAATTAATTTAGTAACTTCTTTATTAGAATTAAGTGTAACGTGGACTAAAACACATTTAATATGACAGTTGCAGCGTCATATCGGAATATCTGATACGAATCTGACACAATATATTGAGGTTTTCCAAATAATCCTTGCTAATATCTCATTAACAACAGTGAATTTTCCTTCTTGTAGAAAAAACAATCCAAAGAATATCCTCCGAAAATTGAGATCTTAGAAAATTATGGCTAATTGGCCTAAATAGTCCCCAATCTTTGCATTTTAGGTCAAATTGGTCCGTCATTTTTATTTTGAGTTTTTAGTCCCCAAACTATGAAAATTGGGTTGAATTAACTTTTTCGTCAGTCAGTGGTTAGTCAACAATATTTTAAAATAATTAATAAAATATTCGAAGGACATTTTTTGAAGAGATATTTTTGAGGACCAATTCGGCCAAAACTTGCAAAGGACTAATTTAACCATTTTTTATATTCATCAAACGAAAGATTATTCTAGACATTTTATTTTTTAAGGACATCAAAAATAGTTTAATGACCAATTCCCCCAATTATCAAATATTATGGACCATATTCACTAATTCATCTTAAGGAATGAATTATGAATTTGTTGAGATAATATACCGTGTATTTAAATGTTGTTGTATTAAAGAGACACTATTAAATGTTTTGATTGGCGAATATGGTCTCTAATACTCACTCCGTCCCACTATTACTCTCTCATTTGGTTTCGACACGGAGATTAATAAATTTTATTTAAGTGTGTGTTTATTAGTTTTAATTGTATTAAGAAATGAACACAATTTTCGAGGAGTGGTTGATTAGAAATGATAATTCATCCTTTTTTTTGCAATGCATAGTTGAGGCAATCGATTTTTTTTATCATTTTTTTCATATTGTATTTTAATAAATAATCTAAAATTTCTAAAAACTTAAAAAATCATAAGTTTCTGATTTCGAAGTGGAACAAAAATCGTGTTATAGATAGATTTTTGGAGAGAGAATAATAATGTAGGGATGAGTAGTAAGTAAGAGGGGTCCACATCAATTTTTTGCTTAAAAATATTTTTTGTTATTTCAGGAAAGATGACAGTAATAGCGAGATAACCCGATTAGGAAAGTAGGACAATAATATTGGCACGGATGGAGTATTTGATAATTATATTGGTGGAATTGGTCGTCAAATTATTTTGCAATTAGTGATTTTGTTCCTTAAAAAGCAAAAAGTCTAAAATACCCTTTTGTTTTATGAATAAGAAAATGGTGAAATTAGTTTTCAAAATTTGTAAATTTTGGCCGAATTGGTCCTCGAAAATATCTATTCTGAAAATGTCATTTTAAATATATTTTTTAATTATTTGATAATATTGCTGACTAACCGTTGACCGACAGAAAAATTAATAGAATGAACAATTCTATTAAATTTTCATAATTTAGAAAAAAAAAACTAAAAAAACCAAAATAAAAAATAAAGACCAATTTAAGTCAATTTGCCTAAAATTACATCTAAACCTTCACAACCAAGTATACATTGAAGTCCAAGCCGTCAACTATTACGGTCTATCAATCTCTGTTTGGACGGCCCGCTTAAACCGACAAGATAATAAATTTTCTTTTTCATTAAAAATATGGTGATTCGAGCGAGTCGGACCCAAAAGTTTCTATTCTATAACTTATATTTTCAAAATTCATACCGTAGTTAGAATAGTTTTATAAATGTTACATAACATTCATCTTATTAATTTAACTTAAAAAATTAAGTCTTGAAGGAACTGAATACAAAATTTTAGGGGGCAAGATATTAAATTTTAATAAAACATAGTTAAAAGTTTAGAATTTGATAGTACAGTAAATTTATTACACATAATTAGCATAATAATATGGTTTTAGTTTTGATAAAAATGTATTTTGTAAATTTTCGTTTGTATCGGTGTAGATTTTCATTAATAAATGTATTGGTGTAAGGTTCATTATGTTCACATAAATAGCATTATATTTCTAATTGATATCATTACGCTTCTATGTGCAAAAAGTCAGGTAAAAATATTTAGATCTTAAGCTTCACGATTAACATGTAAATTGTAACATTAATTAAGCGCATGATTCTTCTGCATTCAAAGTGTACATTTATAAATTGATATGAATAGTCATGGACTTTTTTAGCTTTCGTCGTGATTTTCACTCGTGAGTGGAGCGCGACAATTTAAAAGCCTATAAAAACGATCACGCGTCTCTTGTCAACTTTAGGGTCACTAGGGACGACTCTCAACCATCCTAAAATATCAAATTCTGTTCTAAATTTATCAAGAAATCGTAATCATAATTGTTTTAGGTATACAATATACAAAACTACACTGATAGACATGTAGGATTTCCTCCAAATATAATATATTCTAAATTTTTATATATTTTTTGCACTTCTGAAATTTGTTCTCATAAAATTCTTCATTTGTTATTCTCTCTTGAATGTGACGGTCTACACCTTTAAATCGACATATTCACCACCCGTATCCCTCAATTCTAATCCTAAATATGCTCCGATCCTAATCATAGAAACAGTTAGCAGATACACCAAATTCAAATCACAATAGTTAGATTCTTACAAAATATACATACAAAGCCGAATTCTAACAATTAAGTATTATCTTAATATGACGATATTGATGAAATATTATATGGTATTATGATCTTGTTAGTTGTGATGCATAGAACGTTCAAGCCTAATTTTCTGTATTTTTTTCATCTTATTACAAGAAATTAAATAAATTTATTACCATCGGAACAAGTGTGATTGGCATCATCTAATCCAACCTCATAGGAAATCCAAAAAGCAAGATCCATCTGTAATATCTACCAATCACATAGCGCCACGTGACGGAAAAGGCTACTTACTCCTGATCATCTTCTTCGTACGTGACAATTGCAGGGACTGACCCCCACCCCACCCCCTCAATCAAAAAGCTCACCCCTTTCCACATACACTTTGTCTTCACTTGATCCAACTGCACTAAATACTACTGTGTGCAGCAGCGAAACTCCTCTCTCAATGAACAAGAGACGACGCCGTAGAGCTCGCAAATCCACACTTTCTAAACCTAGAAAACCTAAATTTCTCAGCCTCCACCGTCAGATTCTGCCCAATGAGATGCCGCCTGCTGCCGATTACCGCCAGCTCGATTTATTCCCCCTCCAACCCGAAACCGATCGAGAGAGCCAGGATCAAGCTGAGAACGTCGCCCTATTTTTCTCTGCCGCGGACGGCGGCGCCACCACCCTCACCGGCCTCCTCGACAACGACAACTCCTCCGCCGTCGACTCCAACTCCTCCCAGTCCAACAACAGTTCTAGGTACTAACTGATTGCCGATCGAATTGTATTTAATTTATCTATCTAAAAAAATTATTTAATTTCACTAAAATCAGAGCTCTTATGGATTAGCAATACCCTGATTTTGACGAATTTGGCAGGGTGGACTATTTGACGCTGTCTCCGGCGTCGCTGACATATTCTTACGGCGAGGAGAGGGCGGCGCTGGTGCGGACGGCGCTGAGGAGCAGGGATCGGGAATCGAGCGATGAGAAGTGGGTGCGGTACTCGGAGGTGGTAGAGAGGAAGGTGAAGGAGGAGGTGACGAGCTCCGCCGTGGACCGGTGGCCGGCGGCGGTGCAACGGGTGTTGCTGAAGCTCGATTACGACGAGATCATTAACGCCTGGTCAGACAAAGGCCCGCTCTTCGTCGATGCTGACTCATCGCAGATCGTCCCTGATGTTAAAGACTGTTTTCTCTCTCATCACCCTACCGACTACGTAAGATTTTTCTCAATCCGATATTCTGACACATTTTGTGAGAGCACTCAATTGCCATCAATTACACCGTATCAGTAAATAAATATTTTAGTGTTAAAAATTTGGTCCATCAATACACACCTATGTATCGCGTCGCGTGATTGATGGACCATTAAATGATCGTCAAAAAATTGGTCAGATGATTCTGCCGCCATTTTTCTCCTCCTCTTTAATTATTAATATTATAATGTCATGAAATGTGTGATTAATTAATTCGTTATCACCCACGTGATTATGAGAGTGTGACAAAGTAATAACCTAAAAGTACATCAAATATAGATGTTTAATTATTGAAAAAAAAATTACTTCCTCCGTCCCTTCCGACTTGTCTTGTTTATATAAAAGAAAAATAATTACTATACAACTTATCATTTTTTTTTGTGGAGCCTACCTCTTTACACATAATCATCCACTAATCTACACACAACTACTCACTTTTCTTAATCTCCGTACCGAAAAGAAACAAGACAAGTCGAATGAGATGGAGAGAGTATTTTATACATAACTCACCAAGATCACTTTGTAGGAGCTTGTCACGTATGGCCGATGCATAAATCTGTAGTAGGGGAGATTGTATTATATTATATATAGAGAAAATTATACTAATATATTAATACAATTTGTATAGGTGATTGAGTAGAAATTTGTATGTGATTGGGCAGGAAGTGAGCGGGTGGGGATGTAATTCATGGGTGTGGAGAGTTCCGGAAAATGAGAATGAAGAAGAAATGAAGAATAATATGGTAGGGGAAAGGAAAGCCAGTTTGTTGAGATACAAAGAGAAGAGGCAGAATAGACTTTTCTCCAAGAAGATACGATATCAAGTTAGAAAGCTTAATGCCGAGAAACGTCCGCGACTAAAGGTACACATACATACATATTCTAATTCGGAACATTTTATTCTTTTCATGTTTCCCACAAAGTATCTAAATTTGCAGGGTCGATTTGTGAAGAAGAGTTGATATATGTAAAGGTAAAGCCACTGAAAATGGCAAGATATTTTATTAGCTTCCACGCTTAGGATAATAATAGATTTGAATTTATAAGGGAGATTTTAACTTGTTATCTCTGGCTAATAAATAGCTTGTCATCTCAAAGGATTATTTTATAAAAGATCAAATTGCAATGGAAGATGTTACAAGTTGATTAAATATTCACTAATCTGGCTGCAGTTTCTCTGTGGTAGATTCAAATTTTGTTTCAATGATCAGGTACTATTGAAGGATTAGAGGTGGGTCCTGAATTTATAATTTAATTTAAAACTTTGTAATATTGTGGTTGTGAAAATGCAATATTAGAAAAAGCCCAAATGGTGAATTCTAAAACAATATGGGTGAAAGTTGCAGTGCACCCCACAGGGCTACACGTATGTTTCCAATTGTCCGCCGCCTGTGTTAAGCATAGTTAGCAAAAATTACATAACTTGCCCCTAGGGCCATACTCATCTAATCTATATTGTTCCAATTTTATCGATGTCATCGAAGGAACTAGCAAAATTCATTTTTGTTACGGGTTAATTAAATTAGGGTTATCAGATTTATTTGTTTAAAAGTTAATATTATTTGCAGATATCATGATAATTATAGTGCTTGGAGAATTATTATCAATCTTTGTAGTTTTCTCCTATCGTGAGTTCATGATACACGGAAGCTAGTAACTTGATTAGCAAAACAATTTACTAATAATATTAAGTTAATCTCTTATACTCTTATTTACTACGTGGGTATTTGGAGTAGCTGAAGATTATTAACTACTAGGCTATGAATAATTTTTCGCTGAATTTTATTGATAAATGCTGAAAATTATTGAAAGCTATTGAAAATAGTTTATTTGAAAATCAATAGTTTGAAAAAACAAATGCTCAAAGCTGAGAAATGATTATAACTTAGTAGTTTATTTGCACTTTTCAAATAGAAAGTCTGTTTCACCCCAACTTTATATGTACATTTCTACTTTATAATTTTGATCTCAACCTATTTGTAAGTATTATATTAATTTAAATATTGTATAAATATTAGTTATTACATATTTATTTTTATATAAACGATGTTATAATATTATATATTTAATATGGTATTAATTCAAATTTCAACCATATATTATACTCTCTCTGTCTTGCTCTAAGTGACTCATTTTTTTCGGTGCGAAAATTTAGAAAGTGGATGATAAAGCATGAAAGATAGGTAGATGATAAAGTAAAAGAAAGAAGATTAGTGAGATTGCGAGAGAAATAAATGATTAAGTAGGAAAAAGAAATGATGAAGTAAGGGAGATAAATAATTAAAGTAGAAAAGATAAATGATTAAAGTATGAGAGAATTTATGATTTTTTTTAAAAATTATTTCCATTTTTGGAAACGGGTCACTTGAGACGGGACGCCCTAAATGGAAAATAAGTCGCTTGAAGCGGGACAGAGGGAGTTTATAATTTGTATTATATGTTAATTATAGTATTAATATAGTATTAATATTAAATAAGAAGAATAGTAGTTGTTACGTGAAGTAGAGAATAGAATAATATAATATTATATATTATTAAATATTGTACTGTAATGTCATAGTATCGTATTAATATGAAATAATAAAAAGTATTATTATGGGATGAAGATTTGAGGGCATTGGTTAATGTTGGGAAATAATAGAATTTTGAATGACTCCAAACTTCTTATGATAGATGAATCATGTATTTAATTAAGTTTAGCTTAGCCTGAAGTTGTATAAACAGGTTGACTGTTTTCTCAAACTATGATAGTTCATGTTGAGTTCCCCAGTCTTAGTGAAATTTGTTAAGTTCAGTTTTGACAAGCTGACTACTCCAGGCTGAATTGAACGATGAATCAGAGTCTTATTCAAATATGAACTGGAGGATCCTAATGAAGAGACAAGTACGAGGTACGAACTTCAAAGTAGATGGCTAATGGAGGAAAATACTACTACCAAATCAACATTGACCAATACAAAGCCGCTATGTCAACCCTAGTTAATAGGACAGAGCAGTACCTCAGTTCTCTATCTGCATAAGCACGCATAACGCGACACGTGTTCATGCATGTAGTTAGACCAACTACTATTTATGTTTACTAAGTCAACTTGATCAAATCATTTTCGCTTTTCAGCATATTTATAACTCTGCACCTCAAAATCCGGAACATATGATGTATGAAGCTTGAGAATGGAGTATTATATATCATCCATTCACGACTGCATGTGGGATGTCATTACTGACGGTCCAATTGTCATCACTGTTCCAAGCATTCGAACGCTACATATAGACTCTAAAAGCGACAAATCCTCAGTTACGGGAGACGAAGTTCCTAAAGCCAAAGTTCAGCTTAATGCAGAAGAAAATAAGGCAAATATATCCAGATTTGAGCACCTTTCTAACACTGTTACTTTCCAGCTCTAGGCCACCCTTGTTCTTCTTCACCCCTTTTCGTGTTTTCCTCCGAATGCAATTGAAAATCCGAGACTTCTATCACAACCCTCTTCTTTAATTCTTCTTCGCTCCTCTTCCGCTTTTCCTCCACTTGATGCACTTGAAAATCCTAAACTTCTATGACAACCCTTAATTCTTCTTCCCCTTCTATCACCGATTCTTCTTCCCCCTTCTTCGATTTTTAACAAAATTATTTGTGTTCTTCGGCTCCTTCCTGCACCGCTGCTGTTGCTGCTTCGATTCTTCCTCCCCCTTCCGTCAGTTACTAATCCATTATATTCTAGATTCGCTGATAATCGAATTTACAAGATGAATGTTATTATGTTAAAGTGCGTCATAAATGTAGATACACTGATATAACACTTAATTTCTTGGTGTACTGCAGGTTGGTGGTATTTGATTTGGAAATGGGGAAATTGTTAATAGTATTACTTTTTTTTTTTTTAGGACTTGTAATTAAATCTTCTTAAATAATATTAACTAATTATTTATTAATGGATGAGAGATAAGATATACATAAATTTGATTACATTCGAGAGATAATAATTAAGAAACTATTTCTTCAAAGCATTGAATGATAATAAATATTAATTAATAAATTTTGTGCATTAAAAGTAAAGCAGTAAACACGGAAATCACCAATGGAAAAGTCATCAAATATTTATGCAAAATATATTATTGTTCTTCAATATAAAATTTAATACGTTAATGAAATAGTATTTGAACTTAATTACAATAGCAAGTTGATAACAGAGTTTTGATGGTGTTAAATTTAGGATATATTTGCTCTATTTTTGTAATATGGAGAGCATTTGTGTATCATAACATATTTCAACGGCATATTTGCTCTTTTGATGTATTTTTTCCCTATGAATGATTATGCAGATACCCAAATCACAATTTGATTATTGGATATGAGAAGTCATAGAGGATGAATTTCTATTTTCTCATCTCCACATCCGCACTGACATACGATATTTTAAACCACTTGAGTATTACAATAAATTTTATAATTATTTTCTAAAAGAAAACCTTTATAATATATAGTTAACATAAAAAATACAGTAACTATTTAAAAATGTTTTTCATTATTATGAGAAATATGTAATTATTTATGTAATAATTTAAACAATATTATTTATTAAAATAAAAATATTTTTGCAGTTCTTCCTTTTAATGTTTTTAATAAAAGATTTCTTTTATGAAAAATACAAAAATATTCTCAAATTAAATGAGTGACCATTTGCAAAATAGTCATTCTTTTATAAAGGTAAAGATTTTAATCTCATTGAGGTATAAATTTGATATTACTACTTAGTATGCAAGATTCTTAGCTTGCCGGGATATATCCCTTCACTCGATCTTGAGTTATTATAATTTATAATCTAATCGAGTTTACTTTAATAATGAGAGTCAATGTTGAATATGTCGATGCTCAAACTTGATTCAATAAATCTGAGTAACTATTTTATACGAGCTCGTCTAAACTCTGCTACATGCCTCCAATCGAATAACTATTTTTGCAATTTAATTTCCTGATTGCTTCTACAACGGTTGGATCTGGAATTAATAAAATTTAAACATGGCCCCGCCCCATTCAGGATATTATTTCTCCCGGCCCAATGTTCGCTAAAACTCCATTCTTACTTCTTATCCTTTATTTTCTGTACTTCGGTTTCTTGTAGATATTAACTAACTTTATAACAATAATAATTGTGTAGTAGCATAGTGAAACTAAATTTAAAAAATAACATTCTGCGACGATTTGAGTATATTGACCTTTTTATTTAATGATCCTTAGATCAGAAAACATTTTTGTTGCTCACAACGAATTCAACATCTCATTAGTACGAATTAATGGAATAGTCCCGGCCTCTGATATTCACAGATTTAAGAACAGGACAAGCATACTACTCTTCTTATGATGCAGGAGCAGCGCAGACGCAAACGCAGAATGGGTGTCCGGTGTCCGTTTCGGCTCCATAATACCTTTTCGGGAAGGGAATCGCGTTCCGGACGCAACATACTGCTTTGCTATGACGTATGGGCTCGAAACAGCGTTTGAGATCATCTAAGGCCCGAAATCAGCATTTTAATATTTTTCGAATTTTCAATTTATTTACGTTTTTGCCATTAGGTCTTTGTTAGCAGTATTTATACGTATTTGTAAGACTTCAGCCGCAATTTTTACCCTAATATCAATTTTGAGAATTTTCTCAATTCTCTGGTGGATTCCAGACTATCTTGTTACATAAGTTTTGTGCTTGCAAGCTTGATTTTCGATTCGGAATTAGTGCTAGCTTTCCGACGTTTTTTTCGACTGCGTCATCTTCACTTCGAATCAAATGAATTGAATATCTTTTGTAAGGATCGAATCGAACGATGATTTTTTATATAATGAAACTATGTCTTTCCTATCCATAATCACTAAAATAACACACAAAAACAGCAATCAAATTTATATTCACAAAATATCAAATTTAACATACCCACACTTTTTCATCAGTTTTGACTTTGATTGCCTATGACCCTCAACACACCCTTAGGCACAACATAGGCAGTTTAAAAGAAAATTAATCCCATTTCCATGGCCAATTACTCCCTCGGCCTCTGCGTGTCTTGAAAATGAAGTAGAGTTTTTCAGTGCCTAGGGCAAGTCGGATGCTCTCTCGACTCGTCCTAGGCATTAGAACATAATTTAATTTTTTATTTTTTTAATCCTATAAAGTTTCTTCAGCCAAGTACTCCCTCGGCCCCGACATGTCTCGAAAATGAAGTGGAGTTTTTCAGTGCGTCGGTGAAAGATTGAGAGAATACTTGTCTCCTTCGAATGTTATTGCAACTCTGATTATTGCTCCTAATAAGATTTTTTGATCTGTTTTCCGACTCTTTCTTTTCCGCGTGGACAGAGATATGAAGGGAAAAAAATTTGCATCTCACGTCTCTCTATGAGAACTTGATAAGTCTTAATTCGTACTATTCAAATTATGTTATTTTGGCGTCGTTTTTGGCCGTCAGATTGCTTTTCTATGCTGTTTTGTAGATTCCCGAGCTTATGTGGCGATAATAAGATGATGTGGCGGCATGCATTTAATTAAGGAATCAAAGGGGTAATTTGGGCGGAATTCTAAATAGAAGGAAAGGAACGGATAAGGAAAGAAGAGGATGGGAAATTTTGAATTATATCTTTCAGTCTTTTGAATTGCGTCTTAATTTCTCTCTCATAAATTGTGTTAGATTAAAGATTAGATTATAAAATTAAATTTGAAACGTGGCTACATGCATACACTTGTGAAGATACACGTTATTTGCCAAACGTTGTGAAAGAATACGTTGCATGCATATTCTTCTTGACAACATTGCCAAAAGTTGTCTTCCTTGCATGGCTTGATAAAGTTTTATGCATGCATTTCATGAAACGTTGCTTGCCAAAGGATACAAGTTGATGGAGTTATTATACACGTAGAGTTGTATCTTTTCATGAAGGGGTTTTTCATGCCTATAAATAAATGATTCCAACCGAGAAGGAACATCAAACAATTCATTTTCTCTAATTTTGTATTTATGTTTCTTTCATCACATACATCTAAATTAGTTTCATTTCCTTAGTCCCAAATATCAAGTAGTTCGCCGGAATTACGAGAAGTAGTGCAACTACTCGTAATTGATAAGCCGTTGTATCTTGGAGACGAGTGCTATAGACCGCTTGCACCGAGTAGCGGAGCATTATCGTCTTGCGGAGAAAGAGTCCAACTCTTGCCTCGGCTAATGTTATAATCGTCATTTTCGACACACCAATCTAACAATCGCAAGACGATAATTGTGTTGAAGAGATGACGACAAGTAGCAGTGATGTACCCGATCCCCTTGTCCAAGTAACAACAAGCAGTAGCAACATGCCGCCAAATTTTACAACAAGAACGAACAATCGATTCCAAGCGCCCCTGTTCATGCGGAAAGGCCGGAAAAATTCTCGTGTTCGAATTTAAGCGTTGGCAATCTAAAATCTGTTGTTTTATTTAACCACTTTAAATTTATCTCGATTCCGAAAGAATCACCTCCATTCGGGAGAAAATGACGATGAGCAGAAACGCATAGCGTATGATGCATGGTCTCACACCACTACATATGTCGCAACTATGTCCTAAATGGACTTGACGACACTCTCTATAGTGTCTACTCGATCGCAAAGACGTCGAAGGAATTGTGGGATTCTTTGGAGATAAAATACAAGACCGAAGATGCCGGTCTAAAAGAAGTTCGTCGTTGGACGATTCTTAGACTACAAGATGGTGGATGCCAAACGTAGTCGAACAAGTGCAAGAGATTCAATTGATCATACATGATATACTTGCCGAAGGTATGATCCTTTCGAATCATTTCAAGTTGCAACCGTGATAGAGAAACTACCACCTATGTGGAAGGATTTCAAGAACTATCTCAAGCATAAACGTAAAGAGATGAGTCTCGAAGATCCGATAGTCCGTCTCGAATTGAAGAGGACAATCGCAAGCGATCGAAAGACCATCAAGTCTTCCATAGAGGCAAGGGCTAATCGGCCGAGTACGACTAGCACTAACTCAAAGAAACGCAAGTTCTTTGAAAAGAAGCAAGATTCAAAGAGGAAGAAAAGATCAAAGGGAATTGCTACAATTGTGGAAGACGCCACATGGCAAAGGATTGCCGCAAGCCAAAGAAGGAATCCAAAGGCCGTCCACAAGCAAATATGACGGAAGAAAATTATGTTCCCGTCAACATCTGAACTCGACCTATTCGCGGTCGTAGATGAAGTAAACATGGTCGGTAATCCGATAGGATGGTGGATTGATACCGGCTACCAAGCCGTATGTGTGGATAAATCAATGTTTTCAACTTATGAAGTTGTCAAGGAGGAGAAAATGCTATACATGGGAAATTCCTCTACTTCCAAGGTCTATGGAATTGGAAAAGTTGTACTCAAGATGACGTCGGGATTGAATGTGACTCTCCAAAACGTGATCATGTTCCCGACATTCGCAAGAATTTGGTTTCCGGCTCTATTCTTAGCAAGGCCGGATTTAGAATAGTTATTGAGGGGGATAAGGTTGATTGTCCAAGAATGGACAATTTATTGGAAAAGGCTATGTTGATAGCGGCCTTTTCAAGCTAAATTGTATCAATGTAAATGCTATCCGTGATAATAAAAAGCCCCGTTGTTTACTTGATTGAGTCTCCTAATTTATGGCATGATAGATTAGGACATGTAAATCTAAATACACTAAGAAAATTAGTGAATTTAGAATTGTTGCCAAAAATGTCTTTTGACAATCATTCAAGGTGTGAAATTTGTGTTGAAGCAAAAATGGCTAAACGCCTTTCCATTCGGTGGAAAGATCGACTACACCTCTTGAATTAATTCACACCGATCTATGCGACTTAAAACTTGTGCAAACTAGAGGTGGAAAGAATTATTTCATAACATTTATAGATGATTGCACAAGATTCTGTTATGTATATCTTTTGAGAAGCAAAGACGAAGCTTTCGATGCTTTCAAAAGCTATAAAAATGAAGTTGAAAATCAACTTAACACCAAGATCAAAATGATCCGAGTGATCGAGGTGGTGAGTATGTTGCACCTTTTGAGGACTTTTGTCGTGAAAATGGCATTATCCATCAAACAACTGCACCTTATTCACCACAATCAAATGGTGTTGCTGAGCGAAAGAATAGAACACTAAAAGAAATGATGAATGCTATGTTGATAAGCTCGGGCTTACCACATAACATGTGGGGGAAGCTATTCTTTCGGCAAATAAAATTTTAAATAAGTTGCCCTCAAAGAAACAAGATCAAACTCCATATGAACTATGGGAAAGGTAGGAAACCATCCTACAAATACACTAAAGTGTGGGGGTGCCTAGCAAAAGTTGAAGTACCTAAACCTAAACAAGTAAAGCTAGGACCTAAAACTATTGATTGCATCTTCATAGGATATGCAAGCAATAGTAGCGCATATAGGTTCTTGGTACATAAGTCGGAAATACCCGACATAAAAGAGGGAATGATTATAGAATCCGAAATGCTTGTATTTTTTGAATCTATATTCCCTAAGAAAGAAAAGAATGATGTGAGTTCTAAGAAACGAACTCATGAAGAAAGCTCACTTGAAAAGATTGACCGAGTGACGTCAATACCGTAATCAAGACGAGGAAAACGAGCGAAAATAGCAAAGTCTTTTGGTCCAGACTTTGTAGTATATTCATTAGAAGATGAACCACAAACAATCAAGGTCGCATTGTCAAGTCCCGATGCTCCTCTATGGAGAGAAGCGATCAATAGTGAAATTGAGTCAATTATGAACAACCACACTTGGGAGATTGTTGACCTTCCTCCCGGTTGTAAACCTTTAGGATGCAAATGGATTCTAAAGAAGAAATATAAGGCCGATGGGTCTATTGACAAGTATAAAGCACGACTAGTAGCCAAGGGTTACAAGCAAAAGGAAGGGTATGATTATTTTGATACATACTCTCCCGTAACGAGGATAACCTCCATAAGAACGCTAATTGCCATTCTTTGCGTTACATAATCTTGAGATACATCAAATGAATGTTAAAACGGCATTTCTAAATGGAGATTTAGAAGATGAAATATACATGGAACAACTTGAAGGGTTTGTTATTCCCTGACAAGAAAAGAAAGTTTGTAAACTTGTTAAGTCATTATATGGACTTAAACAAGCTCCCAAACAATGGCATGAGAAATTTGATAATGTTATGTTATCAAATGGTTTTAAAATAAACGAGTGTGACAAGTGTGTGTACATTAAAGGTACATCTCGAAAACTTTGTCATTATATGTCTATATGTTGATGATATGCTTATTATGGGAAGTAATCATAATATAATTATGAATACTAAAGCAATGTTGAAAAGAATGTTCGACATGAAAGATATGGGAATTCTTGATGTAATTCTAGGGATTAAGATCTCTAGAACATCCGAAGGAATTACTTTATCACAATCTCACTATGTAGAGAATGTGCTTAAGAAATTCAATGCTTTTGATCTACCTCCGCTAAGACCCCGTAGATTTAAGCCTACACTTAGCCAAAATCGAGGAGATCCATTTACCAATTGGAATACGCTAGGGTCATTGGAAGCCTAATGTACTTAGCAAATTGTACAAGGCCCGACATAGCATATTCTATAAGCAAACTAAGTCGGTTCACAAGTAATCCCGGAAAGGATCATTGGACCGCACTAACTAGAGTTCTAAGGTATTTAAAGCTACTTTAACTCATGAGTCCGCATTACACAAGGTGTCCCTTGTGTTAGAAGGATACGATGATGCAAATTGGATATCCGACACAAAAGATTCCAAGTCCACAAGTGGTTTGTATTCACCATAGGTGGAGGAGCGGTCATGGAAATCCTCTAAGCGGACTTGTATAGCTCGGTCTACAATGGAATCGGAATTCATTGCTCTAGACAAAGCGGCGAAGAAGTGAATGGCTACGAAACTTCTTAGAGGATATTCCTTGGGAAAAACCCGTGCCTCCCGTTTTAATACATTGTGATAGTATGTCCGCAATAGGGAGAGCACAAAGTAGTATGTATAATGGTAAGTCTCGACATATTCGTCGAAGACATAATACCATTAGACAATTGATCACTAGTGGAATAATATGCATTGGCTATGTGAAGTCAAAAGATAATATTGCGGATCCGTTTACTAAAGGTATTAACCGTGATCAATTGTACAATGCAGTTAGGGGAATGGGATTAAAATCCACACTAAAAGAACGCTCTTAATGGTAACTCTACCATGATAATTGGAGATCCCATGAGCATGGTTCAAAGAGACAACTAAGTTAAGAATGTTCAAGTTGTGCACTTGGAAATACAACTAACAATCCATTCTCGAAGTCGCCCCAAGTGCAAACCTCGTAGCTTGTGGTAAAAGGGTAAGCTATAAGCTTTTAATGATTCCTATAGCCTTATTGGTGGAGTATGGCAGGATACTCTTTATAGGAGATCACCTATATAAGTGAGAAGTGTGGCCGCTTCAAGTAGAAAAACACTTATGAACCCAAGATATGGTCCAAGGCCAAAATGGACACAACGTAAGAACGAACGATATTGTATCTATTATTGTGTATATGTTATTGTCTTGGTTTACACAAAAGCTGACCGGTTCAAGACATCACGTTCACCGAGCAGCGAGTAAATCCGATAACATTATACTAAGGAAGGTTCAAAGCAAAAAACTACCTATCCTGATGCAATAATAGGTCATTGGGACTTTGGTTTGCATAACATTTTGCATTTGCATTTAATAATCTAATGTGGGGGATTGTTAGATTAAAGATTAGATTATAAAATTAAATTTGAAACGTGGCTACATGCATACACTTGTGAAGATACACGTTATTTGCCAAACGTTGTGAAAGAATACGTTGCATGCATATTCTTCTTGACAACATTGCCAAAAGTTGTCTTCCTTGCATGGCTTGATAAAGTTTTATGCATGCATTTCATGAAACGTTGCTTGCCAAAGGATACAAGTTGATGGAGTTATTATACACGTAGAGTTGTATCTTTTCATGAAGGGGTTTTTCATGCCTATAAATAAATGATTCCAACCGAGAAGGAACATCAAACAATTCATTTTCTCTAATTTTGTATTTATGTTTCTTTCATCACATACATCTAAATTAGTTTCATTTCCTTAGTCCCAAATATCAAGTAGTTCGCCGGAATTACGAGAAGTAGTGCAACTACTCGTAATTGATAAGCCGTTGTATCTTGGAGACGAGTGCTATAGACCGCTTGCACCGAGTAGCGGAGCATTATCGTCTTGCGGAGAAAGAGTCCAACTCTTGCCTCGGCTAATGTTATAATCGTCATTTTCGACACACCAATCTAACAAATTGTACATCCAGATTTTTCTCTCTATCGATTGGACATGGACAGCTCGTTCGACGAGGAGTGTGACTATCTGTTCAAGGCAGTTCTTGTAGGCGACTCAGCGGTGGGGAAGTCGAATCTGCTGTCGAGGTTTGCTAGAGATGAGTTCTTCTTGGACTCGAAGCCGACGATGGGAGTCGAGTTCGCCTACCGGAATATTCGAGTAGGCGATAAGCTCATCAAAGCTCAGATATGGGCAGGGGCGGATCTAGGATTACGAGAAAGGGGGGGCGAGATTTGAAAACTCGATTGAAAAGAGGACGAAGTATAGATTTCGAGGGGGCGAAATACAAAAAAATCCAAAAATCACACATAAAAAATCGAGTTTCGACATGAATCGGGGGGCGACACCGCCGGCCAAGAAAGGTGATCGCTCAACTTCCTCCTCTTGCTTGTTAATTTGTTTCTTTTTTACTTTTTAGGGAAATTATATATTTGTGTTTTTGTATATTTGATTGATGAATAATTCTGGATTTTAAGCTCTTGAAATGAATAGAATTACATAGTTACTTGATGGCTAATAAACTCCAAGGTTCTAATAAATGATTGATTATATTTTGTTCACCGGTTCACCTTTTTATTTATTTATTTATTTTTTTAATCCTAAATAATACAAGAATAATAGTTTATAGGATGTCACTCATTCCGAACTCATAATTATAGAGTTGTTACTCATTTCTCTTCTTTTGTATAGATTAGAATTGATCTTAATTTAAATCTAATATTTAAATCCAATAATATTCTCATATAAGAAAGAGAAATATTAAATTAAAAAATTAAAAAATAGGATATTGGTTCGGTTCGGTTCGGTTCGGTTCGAACCGTTCAAAAATTCTTGAAACCGCGAACCAAACCGAATGTAAACGGTTCCTTAAAAAATAAACCGAACCAAACCGCGAAGCCGAACCGAACTACATTTTTCGGTTTGGTTCGGTTCGGTTTGATCGATTTCGCAGTTCGGAGTGAAACCACTTACACCTCTAGTGGGGTGCCTAAGGAATTTCGATTTTTTTTTTAATTATGTGTCTATGTGCCTAGGCCGTGCCCATGATGTCCCGAGGGCGATAGATACTGCATTTATGAAGTCAAATCTTTTTCAGTCTAAACCAACGAAAAAAGTGAGGACATTTTTATAAGCTTGGCCAGTCATAAATATAACTTTAAAGGTAAACTACTTTTGTATTTTTAAAGTGGGTTTGATTATATTAATACATTAACACTCTTTCTTATTTGAAAATTTGCATTCTGTAATTTTTTTTAGTTTAATACTCACCCCTTCTCACTCATCTTTCAACATTTGGAATTGGGCATGCAGTTTAAGATAGTGGAGTAAAGATGTAAAGTAGTGGTGTAAAGTAAAATATAATGAGGTCCACTTGTTTAGGATGATTGTGGTTCATTCATTTTTTTTCTATTTTAGGAAACGTTGCAAGATGATTGGGACAACCCAAAAAAGAAAATGTAAGCAAGATGAGTGGGACGGAGGGAAAATGATTTATTAGTGCAAATCACCAAAATCAACTCATATTCATAAGTATTCCCTCCGTCCTAATTATAATGTCCTGTTTTCTATTTTAGGTTGTCTCAAATATAATGTTTAATTTCTCTTTTTAGTAAATTATAACACACAACTTTTTTGTAGGACTCACACCTTTGCACATCTCTACTTATAACAACAACTCTCTTTAAAAACCGTGCAAAAAACAAAGTGGACAATTATATATAATTGTGATCGAGATAGTATTAATAAGACATTAACATATGGGCCTAGACGCACTCATGTACCAATTAAGATGCAATACTTATAAATATTAACTGAACCTTTAAGATACAATTTGGTGAACATGTCATCGTATCTAAATTATTATTTGCAGAAAGGGTGAACTTGTGTATGAGTTACGTAGGCTTTGTTTTTGTAATAATGAGCAACTTGAACGGAACTATGCTAAATGTTAGTCCCAGTATTACATCGTCTAGCTCAACTTCCCAATTATAAGAAAATGGAATTGAATTACGCTAGGTGTTATTAATTATATATTTTGTATCATTATTATTAGGAAAAATTTTGTTAAACCCTCCCACCTATATCACTATGTGTGAAATGCCCCTCAAGCTAACAAATTTGGTAAGAACCCCTCCCAACTATTGGAAAGTGTGTAAAGTGCCCCTTCATTCAATTCCGTTAATTTTTCCGTTAAATATAACTGAATGGGTACTTTGCGCATAAATTAAAAGTTAGGGGGGGTTTGACTCATTTTATTATTAATTAATTAAATTTACTATAAAAATCATTCGATTAATCACATTCTAAAATCTCAAGCGGTAAATTATCTCTCTTAAAATTCCTACACCTATCCTTCATTCATAAATCTCATTTGCAACAATAAAAGAAATATAATTTTTGGTGTTAGATGCACATCTCGTTTGAGTGTTTCTCGGGGTACTCTGTTCGTCCAAATATGACAAGTCCACTTATCAATTACCTTGTTTGTTCTTGGAGGTTCAGTAGCACAACAGCGTTTTAGTGAGGCTGCAAAAAACCAAAAAATCCAAAAAAAACAAACAATCTCTAATAATATATGTAACATAGTGTGCACTGCAGTTCAAGAACGAGAGGCATAAGCTAGTCAATAAAGATCAACTGGTGCTTATAAAACACCAACAGCTTTCATTACAAAAAACTATCTAATAGCTTATTGACTACAATAAAGACTATCATGAAGAATAAAAGAGAACACCATGAATAAATAAAATAGTTTTAGAGTTTGTCTCATAAATGAAAGAAAGGACTATGTCATCCAAGTTTCTGTTTTTTGTTTCCTCCATCTTCACTTAATTCTGGATTAGATAAAACAGACTTATGGTTGATTCCCCTAGTAACTTGCAACTTTGTATGCCATGATGATACACTTGTTATTGATGAATTTTGAGTAGTGACAACTCTCTGACTAGTTCCAACTTCCACAGAATAAATCAAAGCTTCATCATTTGGAGTATTAGACTGAAAAAATGGATAATTTATCAAAATGATTAGTGTCAATTGCTAAAACCACAATAATTATCATCATATCTTGAAATTTCAAACCTGGTTGAGATTCCTAATAGCTTCAGTGATGCTAGACCGAGAGTTCTGGATGATAACCTATTGAATAAGTAAACAAGCTAATGCAAGCATGTTTGTCAAAATATAAATGTATATAAATTCATTTTTAAAAGTATACCCTTGGACCACCACCTCCTCTAGTTTGTTTCTCTGCGAAGTGTTGCTTTCGTAGTAGACATGTTGTCTTATTATGATCGGGAACTTTACAATAGCTGCAACGCATTATCTGACCATCTTTTCCAAGTTTACCAATTGCTTTTGCCTACTCTACCGCAATTTTAGCTTTGATTTCTTCTACCTCTTGTCTAGACTTTCGTCTTTCATGCTTCTTAGGCCTCCCATGTAGTTTTGCAATCAAAGGTGGAAGTAGATCAGGCTGGTCAGATCTTTGCCACTCATCAATTCCATTAAGCACATGCATACAATGACTATACACTCTCAAGTAGGTATCAAATTTGTAACACTCATCCACATATTCATTTGTGCCCTATCCCATGTATCTCATTCCACAAATAACATGTGCACAAGGATATCCAGTGAGTTGCCATCTCCTACAAGTGCATGTCATATCCACCACATTAACTTTAAAATCTCCTTTCTCTGGGTCCATTATACCAAACTCTGCCTCACCGTTCCAATTAACTCTAAATCCCCCCGCCATCCTTTTGAGTTCTTCCAATTTTGTGTAGATCCTTGGACATATGGATGCATGCCATTTTTTCATCTTATCTCTGTTTGTGTACACTCTTGTCATTAAGATGATCCTAATTTCATCAAGCATCTCAAGTATTGGTTTTTTCCTGGCATTCAAAATCATCATGTTAAAGCTCTCACAAATGTTGTTCAACAACAAGTCAGATCTTGCACCTGGTCTAAAATAAGATCTAGACCACGAACTAGCCGGATTCTTAGACAACCATTGATAAGCTTTCAAGTCCTTATTCTTCAAGTCATTAAGAAAGACCTCGAAATCCACCACTCTTGTGCTTTTGGCAGCTCCCCACACAATTTTGTTTAAAGCTAATCCCTTGTGGTGTTGCTTGAAATTGTTGTACATGTGATACACACAAAATCTGTGAGCACAATATGGAAATAAGTCTTCAACGGCACGAACCAGCCATTTTTGCTTGTCCTCATGAAAGTCCATCGTGAAGTGTCATCATCGATTTCTAAATCTGACTTTACATACTCTAGGAACCACTTCCATGTGTCGGTGTTCTCTTTCTCAACCACAACATACGCCACAGGGTACATTCCATTGTTTGCATCAAGGCATATAGCAGTCAATATTATTCCATCGTATTGAGTTTTGATGTGACATCCATCTAAACAAAGAATCTGTCTACAACCGTCTAAAAACCCCTGTTTCAATGCACCCCAACAAATATAAATTCTTGAAAAAAGACTTTTTCCTTCATGACATCTTGGCTTAATCCTAACTGTGCTATGAGGATCGCTTTTAATCATCTCGGCTGCATATCTCCATAAGTTAGCATATTGTTTTTGTGCATTACCCAATGCAAATGACGCCACCTTATTCTTTGCCCTGTACATCTGGAACCTATTCATCTTCATTCCACTGCCATTATCAATCACATCAATCATAGATTTTGCTTTCCATTCTGGATTTGTGCTGATATTGACATTATATTTTTTCGCCACCCATGTCGATGTAGCAGCACTCTCCTTGCCCGATCTCCCGCATTTGTGAGGTCCCACCAATGTTTTCACCTGCAGTGTGTCAAATTTCTCATCTTTGTATTTAGAAGCATATATGAGTCAATCACATGTTTCTTGCTTACATATCACTCGTATCTTGTTTTTGTCCTTTTTCTTGAATTTCACATCTATACCGTGTATCATTGAGTGTCTCCGAACAACTGCTCTGAAAGTAGCAGCATTTTCAAAAATCAATCCACGATAGAAATTCGGGTCTTCCACGTCTACTCTTGGATTGAAAACTTTATAGCCACTATAATACTCAATTGGATGTTGAAGTTGTGGCTCATTGGAGTCTATGCTTGCTAAGGAGGAGTCTGGAATCGAACCCAAATTTGTTACGATACTTGTATTGATGTTGCTTATATCAATATTTTCATCACTGATATAACCATCACTATCCACAAACATATCAGAATGTACAGAATCCTCGCCTATGGATTGAGTATCCATGACTTCATATCTTTCATCATTTTCCATATAATTCATGTCTTCATCGATATGCTCCTCCATCAAATGTTCCTTGTGTTCGACATATACTCCAATGCAGTTCTCTCCATTGCAGAAATAAATTAAACTCATAGTATCAACATCAGTCTCCAAAACACTGAGATCACTGCAGTCATCCATATCTCCTTTACTAAATCTAAAAGTCACTGAGTCTGGATCAATCCCACATAAAATAGCCATTTCTCTAATCTCTAACATGGACATCTCATCTGTGCTACAAAAGTCAAAATAATCTACAGCTCCACCAATATAACTCTGCCTCAAGCCTTGATTGAACTTTCCATGGTGATGCAGTTTAATACTAAAGTATCCACTTTCATTTTCTATATGTAGAACACATAAACAAATCAATAATAACTAAAGGTACCAAATCAAATGATAAACATGTATATTAGTCAATTAACAAATTGTCAAAAAATCACAAGATATAAGGTTCGAAGAATTGCCATAGTATGGAATATTGTGTCCTTTGGGAATGTTTGACTGTGAGCTTTTTTTGTCGAAGACATATTTACGAGAATATTCCAAATTGTGACCTTCTGTCAAATAAAATGATTAACAAGTTTAATTAGTTCAATTAAAGAAGGCTACGACAATTCATAATAATTATGTCAAAAGCAGTGATAAGTAAAATAAAATAATATTAAAACATCCACGATTACGGAAATCCAAGCACTCAACAAATTTAGATGAATAAGAAATCATAAAACATGCAATAAATTTATAAATTAAACAATATCTATCCATTCCTCCCATTATAAATAAGCTCACGCAATTGAAAAGGCACTCATGAAAAAAAAAAAATTAGATTACATATAGATTGGCGGCGTTGTTCCCTTGCAAATTTTAGGAAAATGGCCACTTTCGGAAAATCACATTGCATGCTCTAACGCTCACGCAGTCAGATTTCGTAAAGGCAAAATTACATGTTTTCAAGTTGCCCAGTGGGAAGTAATGAGGCTAGTCTCCCCCCTCCCCTGAATGAAAAAGTATTGGGGCCCCCTTCCTCTAAGGTAGACCCTTTATTGATATTGAATTTCCAATAGAGAATCTTTCTAACTAAAAAACTCTCTCTGGCAAAATGCAATTCGTCGAGTTCAAATTCTTAACTGAAAATCTCATATAAGCGGAAAATAGCATAACCTATAAAAGAATAGAAAAGCAAATCATATCATAAAGGGTCCGAAATAGCATCGTAAAAGCAACATCGATCAGATCGAATTCTTCAACTGGTTAAAGAATGCAAGTGGATGTATCAAGTAATTAGAAAAATGCATATCTGTTTAAACTTGATAGAATAATATCAAGTAGCCAATAATTAGAAAAATGCATACCTGTTTAAAGAATCCATAAACCAATGCAACTGTCCAGATCAAATTCTTCAACTGGTTACAGATGCCACGAGTTAAGAACTCATTCAAGACACACTCATGTTTTCAAGTTTTCAAACTTTATCAGTTCCCTGTTTTTTTCTTTTTCGAACCCTTTTCGCCTGCTGGAAGTAGGAGATAGGAGAAATTGTTAATCTGAAAATTCTTAATTGATATCGATAAAGGTTAGAGAAATTGTTTTTTTTTATATCTCATTATTGAACAACTATCCACGTAATTGAATTTCGAGTTAAAAAATACCTTGTGGAAGAAAATCGTGATGAACTACCGAGCAGGAGCGGAGATAATGATGAACTCCGCTAGGGTTTTTAAGAGAAAGATTATCGTTCAGTTATATTTACCGTTCTTAATGTGCTGAATTGAATGATTTTTATATAAAATTTAATTAATTAATTAATTAGTAAAAAGTAGATAAATAATAAAATGAGTCAAACTCCCCTAACTTTTAATTTATGTGCAAAGTACCCCCTTAAATTATATTTAACGAAAAAATTAACGGAATTGATTGGAGGGGCACTTTGCACACTTTCAAATAGTTAGGAGGGGTTTTTACCAAATTTAATAGCTTGGGGCATTTCACACATAGTGATATAGTAATAGTCAGAATTCCTAAATCCACCCATATTTGTATAAGCGAGTTGTTAGTTATCTCCACTTTTGTTATTCTAGAATTTGATAATAAAATGGATTGAAAAATAAAGTTTGCACTGACTGAGTTAATGTTTTTAATCGGTTTTTTCTTAATACTAAAAATAGCAAGTAATAAAGAAGACAGAACTTGAAAACTTAAAGAATGTTTATCTTTTAAAAAAGTGAATATAAAATTGAGTTATTTACCGAATAGCCTCTCGAGCCCTTATATAGTTACTATTTTGTAAATGAATAACTGAGTTCTATATACTTGATCTAATGATTTAAATTTATCATTTAGATCCTTCCTCTATATTTTATTTGTTTATATATCAACTTATGTATAATTATTCTATACAATTCTTGATAATTTTAATAAAGTTTAGATTTATATAGCGTGTATCGTTACCCAAACATGTTAACTCGGGACATTCTTTGTCCATTTGGCAAAGTGCTTATCGTATCGACATTGTACGCTTTGATTATACTTCTATACAGGGACGGATGCAAAATTTGTTAATCGAGTATTCGAAACTAACTTTAAGGTGCGGATGGGCAATTAGGAGGGGGAGGTGGACACACCCATTTTAAAAAAATCATGTGTAAGTAATTTGTGAGTGCAGCCACCCGCGTGTCCCTTGTTTCCGCAACTGCCTCATTACATAAAATTCATCCATTGAGTCTCGTAATATAAATAGTAAATCTCAAACTAATACTTTTTAAATCCCAAAATACTATGTACTCTTTCAACATTATTTCTCAAACTATTTTTTTTTTCCATTTGAAAATGCTATTATTATTTCTTAGTTTTGCCATATAAACCGCCATTTGATAAATTATTTCACTTATGTAATAGTTTCCTTTTACAATATCTTAAACAATTTTTCCGGATGAGTTGCTCATTTTGTTTCTTCATTAACAGGTGTTGCCGGTTATTCGCTAACTACCTTTTTAATTATAAAAAATTAGAAAATATAATTGAAATTATACTATAGATAAAACGAAAAAGATAAACAGATAGTTATAGATAAATAAGAATTATTTTACATTCCTAATGTTATTTTTTTACTATTTTCTCCCTGGTAAATACACAAGAAACCAAGCATTAAGAAAATGAAATCTCAGCATATAAATACATAAATAAATATACTAAAACCTTAAGTGTATAACCTTTGGAGTAATAAAAAAAAATTATGAAAACCAAGCATTTCTAGAAAATCAAAGTGAAAAATAATTTAAGTTATTATTATTTTTAAAGAAACAAGTCAATGAACTCGGTTTTTAATAAACGAAAACATGGAGACTTGATGCAAAAAAATTGCAAGTGCACATACCTACATATATTTACCTCATATAGGCATAATAAACCTTTTTCCGGTGTGTTTTTAATTATTATTTGACTTTTAAAGCTCCCTATAGTCCAAATATGTTTTATCACAATTATGAAAACTTTCATACCATCATCAATTAGTTATATGACATTTAAAGAGCCCGGAAATGGACTGTGCCAACAAATATATAACAAGAGGCCCATATGCTCCATCTAGAGAAGATTAATATAAATTAATTTGAAGTCTTGTCTTGTTTCTAATCATATAAAATTACCTCCTCTCATAATACATTACATGTAGTATGTATTTAAATTACACACCTCATTCATCACTTTAATTTTAATTATAGCAAGTGCTAATCAACCCTTTAAGTCATTCACTAAAAACAATTATGTTACTCGACAAAAGTAACTTTTTAACCTACTTAAGCACAATTAGACACGCTTTCTCAATATTTTAACTTTTAATTGTACGATTCTGTTTCATTTATATGCACGCCTAGCGCCATATCAATTATCGTTCGAGTGTTAGGCGAAAAGATTTCTCTTATCCCGCAATTTAGATCTTAATTTAAGCAGAATACGGATATGATCTCTATGAATCATAGTTGGATTTTTATATTGTGTTTGCAAAATAATAATGAAATAAGAAATGCAATAATTATGTTACTTTTGAAATTTATAAAATATACTACCCGTCCCGCTATTTCAGTCACACTTTCCCGAAATGGACGTCCCGCTATTTCTGGCACACTTCCTAATTTGGAAATAACTATCATCTCTCTCATACTTTACCAACTTATCTCTCCTACTTTTTCTTACGTTATCATCTCCTCTCTCTTACTTTATCATCTTCTCTCTCTTACTTTATCATCTATTCTCACTCATCTTCTCTCTTCTACTTTATCATCTACCCATATCTTATTCTTAATCATCTACTTTCTTAATTTCCGTATCGAAATGAAGTGTGCCGAAAATAGCGGGACGAAGGTAATATCATACAACCAGAAATGCGTATATATAATTTCTAAGCATGAACAATACATACCACAGAAAAGCATTTTACATTTGTTAGAAATAAATTAAAAATAAGAAATTAAGTAGTTTAAGGGTGTTTTTACAGTATTTATTATAAATAATAATTTTTATTTATTTTTACTTAAAGTTAAAAAAATAGCAAAAGAGGGAATTTTTGTATCACTTTAAAAAAATATGAATTTTAGTATATGACCGAACATTGCAGTATTTCAAGCGTAAAAAACATCTCATTTGATGTTTCTCTTTTTAAGCAGTGTGACTATTTCATTTTAGATAAGCTACCACTAAAAATTAATTTTGCAAACAGTAAGTGACTAAGATACTACTTATACAGTTAAAAACAGATAATCAGAGCACTTACATATAGTCTTTATTAATTAATTTACTCCAAGTAAATATTTATTTCTAAAAATTTGGATCTCGAATTCGTCGCGGAGGGGAGCAACCATTTGTCTTTCAGAATGGTCAAAAGTTAAAACTAATTATCTTCCAAGTTTGGTGAATCATTGACCAACTTGGTCACAAAGAAATCATGGTCCACATATAAGAAGGCCAATTATGCGTTACAAATTTTACCTTGTGTTCGAAAATAATTGTATGTTTGTGTCTACAGTTACCTTGATTGCTATCTCGCGATGACAATAGCTTTATAAAAAATCTATCATCTCATGTGTGGAGCGACTTGTATGTACTACTTTTTTATACCCTTATTTATGTGTACCATACCAAAAGAGTATTGACATGTGTCATTTTTCATTAAAAAATGTGGGTCATATTTAACACATATCAATACTCTTATGGTACAGTACATACAGGGGTATACAAAAGTGGTATACACAAACATTTGTCTCATGTGTGACATATTATAGAAAACAAAGAGAAACCAATATCATTCATTCATTCATTTCTCTTACATGAAAACATATCCTAACAAACTAATTCAAAACCATTAGCTTGGACCTTCATTATCTTACACTTTATAAACAAGGGTATTTCGGGTAAAACCAAAGTCCCACCACACCTTGATCATCATTACACTTAACAAATAATAACTGTTTATATAGTTAGTTAGATCAAAAGGATACAAAACATACGACAAGTAGAGTTAATTAATTAGACACTAATTGTACGATAAGCCGACCCGAGTAGCTTCCTCTCTTTGATACCCGGATCTTCTAACATGAGCACTTTCTCCTTATCTCTTACACCAACCATGTGCAAGTGTTCATCATCCTCTCTTTCTTTCCCTTTGAACAACAATCTTTGCTCCTTGGCCTCCAATTTTGTCAATATTGATAATACCATCTTCAATTCTCCTGAAAAAAAAAAAAAAGTTTACAATTAGTGAAATTCGAACGTAAGTTTTAGTATATACTCTATATAAATTACTCGAGTAATTAACAACTGACAGGGCATTTAGTGTGGAGTTTGGACAAAACACGCTAAGTTAATAGGTTTTTGAGAAATCTCATCTTAATATAATCCAGAAACTTGATTCGATATACCTAATACATCTCATATAGGATTTATACGAGTTTACTTATTTCGAAACTCTCTGACTAAAAGCCCCCTAAAAATAGTAGGAAATGGAAGAAATAAGGGTGTTAAGTTACCAAATGTTGAGGTGGCTTTGATTGTTATATCATGCCATTTTGAGACGGTGGAGACTCTGACGGTGATCATCGTTTCTTCGCCAGAGTTTTCTTGATTTTCTCTTTTTTGGACAAGCATGCCGCCGGGCCTAAGCTCCCACTTTATTTCGCCGCCGACGGTTGTGGTGGGGGGGCTAGCTCCACCACCAACACCGCCGCTTAGCTTGGAATTGCTTCTTGAGAATATCTTTGGCCTCAACTTGATCATTTTCTTCCTTCCTTTCTCTCTCTCTTTCTCTCTCTTAGTAGAGTGGAGAGATTGGTAGGACTAGGCTATTATAGGCAAGAGAGAGCGACTACGTGGACAAAATTTGTGATCATTATTTAGGTAAAAAAAACCACTTTATTTTCTATTCTCGAACTTAAGTTATATGACATGCTAAATTTTATTGTGTCATTTTATGTAATAGTAAAAAACTTTCATTAGTGTAATATCTTTATTTTTATTAATTTAATATATTATTCGATGTATTACATAGATGCAAAATGGAAACACAACAATCAAGAACGTGTCGTAGAAAATATAGTCCTAAAATCTATCAATTTTGGAATAACTTCTAATTTTTATTAAATAAATTATAAAATTAATAGACAAATGAGCTCTATATAGATGGCTAGAAATATCGAAAACCAAGCCAGAAAAAATCTACTCCCTTCGTCCCATAGAAAGTGTCTTCTTTCTATGGGGCACGGATATTAAGAAACTTGTATTGTATGTTGTATATTGTTTGAGTTTTAGGCGGTTAATTTTGAGCCACACATTCTTTACTTTTTTTACAAAAATGACACTTTCTATGGGACGGCTAAAAAAGGAAAACAAGACACTTTCTATGGGACGGAGGGAGTAATAGTTATTAAACAAGAAATACTCAGATAATGATCGTGATTAAAAACAAACTCAAAATTTGTTTTGTCCCGAAAGTGGCTAAATGCCTAAAACCATACTCCCTCTGTCCCGCTATTTGTGGCTCACTTTCCCGAAAGGGGTGTCCCGTTATTTGTGGTCATTTTCCTAATTTGGTAAAAAAATATTATCATATATTCTACTCTATCATCTTCTCTCTTCTACTTTATTACATTATCCCTCATACTTTATCATCATTTCTCTCATACTCTTTCATTATCTTACTCATCTTCTCTCTCATACTTTATCATCTACTCTCTCTCTCTCCCATATTTTATCATCTACTCTCTTAATTTTCGTGCCGAAAAGAACGTGGCCACAAATAGCGGGACGGAGGGAGTATTAAGTTTGGGTCGTTTTCAAGCATTTTCTATCGAATTTTTCTCGAAAACAGGGGTCTTTGTGCTACATCATATATAATCAAAATAATAATTTTTCTCTAATTAATTTTCTTATGTTTTTTTTGATAAGTTTAATATGAAAAATTCATATAAATAGTCTAGACATTTTTGTTTTATTACACTGCTTCCTAACATATTTATTATGAAAACTCATTCGCTGTTCCCAGTATTTATTATGAAAACTCATGCACTATTACGAATATCACAAAGACTTGTGTGTCACACAATATGCTCTCTTGTATGTCACACTTTATAAGGTGTTGACATGTAGCATATGTGGCCCACCATAATTGATTTTGATTTGATTATTTAATTAAAATGTATTCCACATATCAAATGATTTGTGGAGGTGACATACAGTGGAGTATAATTGTGTGACATCAAAGTCTATCCGGACAAATATACATTTTTCTTGAATAAAACTAATTAAATTTGAGAGGGTGACACGTGGGATGAATGTAGTTGAGGAGGCACATGGGAGGGAAGTAGTTCGTCGACGATTTGCTCGATTAACGGGCCTAATTCTACGGCATAAAATAGTTGGTTAATAGTTCTTATTAAAATTAAATACTTTGGGTCCATTCTTAATTATTGAAATCCAAATTATATTTCAAGGACACCCTAGCCATACACTTTCTTTACGTAAAAGGAGAGGATTAAATTTATTCCTAACCAACAGTCCATTTTTAAATATCATAAAAAAATTGTATGAGTTTTGAATTAGAATAATATGTCTAAACTTATTAATATGTCTCACTTTATATCATACTTTATTAACCAATATACCAAAATTAGGATGCAGTTAGAGTGTATTTCTTTTATGATTTTCTCTTTCGGTTGTTAGCTAAACCAGAGGGTATCTTACCATGTGCACCAAATTATATTTCTCACATATCAATCCACACTTTATCCTCATTCCTTTTAATAATTAAGAATTAATTTTTTTTAGGACGAGAAAATCGCAGCCGCTATTGAAGTGTATATAGGTAAACAATGATTTTGTTTAACACTCATCAAACTATACAATACATGTAAATTATTATAAGCTAATCATAAATAATAGACTTATACACAATGGCGTTAATGGGTTTGAACTCGTGACGTCTTCAGGCCAAAAAAAGCACTTCAATTAACCGAACTACTTATCCAAAGTTATTCGATAATATAATAGTATTAACCTACACATAATACATTAGCAGGGGCGCTTCCAGGTTAAAGTATTAGGGAAGTCGGAATCTGCATTTTTTAGGTGAGCAAGATAATAGCTTTTCCTAATAAATACACATAAAATTTAGGATTCTGTGTGATTTCAGGAGCACATACAACTTAAATCCGACCCTACAGGCTACAGACATACTAACGAAATGGAGTTCGTATCGACTTGATGACTTCGGTTCATAACATCTTCTAATATCGCATATGTTTATCGGATATTTCAACATGTATACGGAGTTTTGTTTTTTTTAAAACCGACATAATTAACTTGAGCTTCATGCTAAGATAATGAAATGAAAATAAGAAGAAATGATATGATAAAAAGAATCACACGCACACACATAAAAGAAGATTCTAACTTCCAATGGTTTTGTCTGGCAAGTGACAAGCCCCACTTGTATTTGTTTGAAGTGACTAATAATTCTTGTTTGGTTTAATAATTTGAGTAGACATGTTTGGGATTTGAGTAAAGTCCAAAGAAACCCATATTTATAAAGATTTGATATGTCTCCCTCTATTTGCTTGTATTGCCCTATTTTCAACACAAAGCATGTCGGCCAATTTTTTCCTATTCATTATTGCGATAATAAGAGATGATGCGACTATAGTAACGTCTTATATTTAGAGAGAGAAAGAGAGAAGAAAGGAAAGTAAGCGAGTGTTTGATAAAGAGGTTTTGCAATTAGTAATTTCTGTAGAGTATTTGAATTAGGTCTATCAAAATTAAGATTTTAAAATTATTTTTAAAAGTGGTAGTTTTTCAAATCTAAGCATAGTAGTTGGATTTGTCATAACTCATATCCCACATCTTATTTCAATTCCAAATCCTAATGAATGATTTCAAACTAATTCTAAAATGCGAACCAAACGTCATCTTAATCAATCAATGAAGGAAATTTTATTTGGCATGGAGTAGCTTTTGTTTCAATAACTTCTCTCTTTCTATTTGATTTTCTAAATACTCATTCTCTCCATTTTTTCAAGGAATTTGTAAATCTTTAGTTCTTTACTTTGCTTTTTAAGCAAGAAAATGTAAATGTACAACAATTTAATAAGAATCATAATTTCGATGTGAATTTGGGGAAATAATTTAAAATGAAAATTAGGTGAGTTATGGTAAGTTGGATCAACTAAGTTGTTGACTAAGTTGTCATTGGATCAACCAAGTTAGGTCAAATATCGTGATAATTACTCTAAATAATTGCTTTTATGCTACTAAAGTACGTTGGCAAGCTCAACCGTTTTCCGAAATGTTCATTTATTTAATAAATTATACTCCAACGTTATTACTTATACCGATGAATTGTTGGAAAAACTCAAAGTAAGTTCCTCTTTTCGACTATGACTCTCTCACTTCAGTTGTTGTTTTTCATTTTGTTACTTTGAAACTAGCTGCTTCAGCTTCAGCCACTCGAATTTTTGATATTCCTTTTTATTTCTCATCAAATGACATTTTTTCTGAAAAAAATCTAGCTATTCTTAGCATCATATTGGGAAATAGTGTGATGGCTAATAAAAGACATGATGTACAATATGTAATTCAATAGTATTTCATGATTTTACTTTTGGTGGAAATTGAAATAAACTATATATTGAGAAACAACACTTCTAACAGTCAAAATTTAGTCTATTTATGTAATCAATTTAGTCTATTTATGTAATCAAAAATAATGTTGGGTTGATAATTAATTTACTAAGTGAATGTGTAAATGAAAATGTGTTGTGATGAGTAAAAAAGAGTTTTCCTAGAAAAGGGTGTTTAATTTTATCAGTTATACAGTGAAGTTGATGACACAATCTAACAGTCAAAATTCTTTGGGACTAAATGGTGACACATTTTCATGAATTTGCATATTAAATCTTAAATATTAATTTATAGACTCCACCTGTTTCATTTTCAGTATGTCAATCACAAAGAGCATTTGTAAATTTGTGTTTTCTATCTTTTTCAACTTCATTTTACAAACTCTCGAATACCAATTAGCTCGAAAGAACTTTAATTGTTTAAAAGTCGAAGAAGCCGTTGTATCTTGGAGACTACACATAATCGGTAAAACTAACATATATAGAAAATGGCATGATTAGAAACATACTCTCGAAATGCCAGTAAAAATAATGCAATAAATGATGGGTTGCAGCTTTAATGTTGCATGCGGGCTTTTGTAGCACAAGATTGATCCTTTCACGCTTTTCGTAAAATTTGCAACATCTTGGCATGCAGTTCGAAATATTGTTAGAGATCCTACAAAATCAAATTCTTAATTTAATATTTCTACCTGATGTTGGGATAATCAAAACTGTCTGTTGATTTGTTATATGTTGATATAATTTAATTAACTAGGAATAAAAATTGGTCAAACTCATGGCCTTCATACAAGTTTTGCGAAGTTTTCACCTTTTCTCCGTAGTTTTTTTTTACGATATATAGAATAAAATTCTATGAACCATACATAAAACGGAACCTATAATATACTAACCATATTTGAAAAATAAAAAGTAAAAACCTAAGGCAACAAAATAAAAGCAATAGCACCCCTCAAATTTTAGTTTGATAAAAATAAAAAGTCTAGGCTTAAGTAATAGCACCTTAAGGAATTGAAGGTTTGAAGTTCTAATTCCAAAAGTTGAATTTATTTTCCCCCTTTTTTAATGATTGTACTTTCAAAGTTTTTATGAATATAGTCACTTTTCAGGCCCAATAGTCATGTTATTGTTTATTTGTTTCCTAAGAAACAGAACTGAAAGATAAGGATCCAGACGCCAGGCCCAATAATCATATTATTTCTTTAGAAATAAGAAAAAATCAAATCAGAATAAATTCATCTCTTTGCAAAACAAGGAAAACTTGCTGCCATTATTTTAACTACGCAATGGTAAATTTCACTTATGTGTCATGGCGTGCAAATTACACAAGATTCAAATGACAATTAAACTGAAAATGTATGACAGATTCACACATACTCACGTGGCAACTGCGTCAATCGCTATGTCATCTCAAATGGATTAAAAATTTAATTAAATGCATATTTTAAGTTGAAAACTAATAATTTTTTTTCTAAAAATCTATATAAATGTAATAAAATATTAGATAAAATTCAGATTCTTCTACTGAAGGCTCAGCTTCTGTTAAACTTTTGGAATTCAATAAGATTCCATCATAATCAATTATTATAGAGCATACTAGTTAGGAGGGGTTCTATCTACTTAAACTTGAATATCAGTTATATTTTGTTTTTCTTTAAATAGTAATTGACGACCTCTGTGTTGACTTTGGCG